>CM039141.1:19909489-20509489 GCA_022036555.1 Microstegium vimineum | reverse complement strand
CGCAACTACAGCGGCCGCAACTGCCCGACCAAGGCGTCCAGGCAATGCCAAAACTCCAAGCACGCGATTGAACTAAAATAGCAATCGTTGTGTTACCACATCGATCACATCATGAGCCAAGCACAATTCCCAATATGCAGGATAATTAAAAAAAACATTGGTAGGATGCAGGGGAATTGAAATAATCGAATTACAAAGCAAATAGAATCAACGGTCCTCAAATATCTAAAACGTAGAGTTTTAAAACAATCTAGTTAAATTGAAAAACACATATAGCAAATATGACTCAATAAGAAAATATGGCCAACGCGCGTCCTGTTCACTTGACTTATCAGTCACCGAAACAGTATTTTTCTCTCACAACAAAGTAGCAAAAAACAGTATCAACCGGCTTATCAGCCACCGAAACGATCAAGCGAACAGAGCAAAGAATGGTGGGATAGTCAACTGCTAAAAATAGAAAACAATATAGGCAAACTGTTGGAATGCTTTTTTCAGAGCACGATAGCTATAAATAACTTTACGAATACATCTACCTAATATGTTGGAGTTGCTTTATATGCCTGAAATCTACGTACCTGCATGTTCAAAAACACTTGTATTCGTATTAATACATGTGTTTAAATTATATTAGAGTGAAATATAAGTCACCTTTAATTTAATTTTAAAAACATTTCTACTTTTAAAAAACAAAATAACACAAAACGGGTGGAATTTAAAGTTAATTTTCTAGAAACAACTGTTTTGCTTTTGTGTATTACAATTTTCATAGCATCTTGGATCCTATTTTTGGCTTTAAGTTTCTATTTTGTTCAAATGGGTATAAATATAGGGATGCTTTACAGCTATTTTATGGAAGATAAAATAATGGATAGGTTTCATAGTTGTTCCACCCAACCCAAACAACTAATGACTTTTTTCACAACATATAGTTCACAACAGTCTACAACTCACACATGAACCAAATATATCTACTCTAATCCACCAAAACACATATGGACTAGGATATAGCTGCATCCAAACATGTGTAACAACCCTCTATCCGCTTAAGAATGCTAGTCTCTGAAGATGTCCCGAAAAGAATGCAAGTATCAGTTGCAGCATGGGGGCCTTGTGTCCGAGCACCACAGCAGGATTATAATCAAGATAGTTCGACTTATAATAAAACTAGAATGTCTAAGTGTTTTTACATGGAATCACTACCTCCGTCCAAACAAAAATACAATTATATTATAATGCTATATTTTAGTATGTCAAGTTTAACTAAATACTAATATCCATTATACGAAATAGGTACCAGTACCACGAGGTTCATCATGAACATACTTTTATATAATATATATTTGATATATCAGACTTTAGATATTTTAACTAAGAATGCATCTAAAATTGTTTTTTTTTGGACGGAGGTAGTACAAGCTCTTAAAGCATTTCCAGCAATTCCTTAAAACAACTTGTTATCCTTATAAACTTGGTAAAAATACAAAATTCCCTCTCCAACAACTCATCAAACCAACTTGCTATTCACAGCCTCCGCGCGCCTATATTTAACAAGTTGCTATCTAACTTGTTATCCTTATAAATTTGACAAAATCACAAAATTACCTCTCCAACAACTCAAACCAACTTGCTATTTTTCTAACTTGTAATTTGTCTCCCGCCTTTTCTTTTCTTTTCTTTTTTCAAAAGTTTGGTAAGTTGAAATAGCAAATTGTTGGAGAAAAGGTTTTTTTTCACTTGTCAAATAATTTAGCAACTTACCAAACCATAAAATTCAGCAAGTCAATTTTTCCAAGTTGTTGAAGATGCTCGGTAAATTTAACACCAAGTTTGCAGAACAGTCCAACTGTTTGTACAAGTGACAATCAACAGCAACAAAAAAAGAAAGATTATGAACTGCACATTTTTCATTTCTCACTGTAGCACTAAAAGCGGCAGACATGTGGGCTGTGGCATGTGGCCGTGAAAAGAAAACACTCTCTCGACGCTCGGCGGAGATCCAGAACAGAAAACAATCTCTCGACACTGGACGGAGATCCAGTTTCCGCCACTCTTGGCTCATCGGCTCATAGCTCATCCACAGGGGTGGGGTACTGGGGTGGGGTGTGAGTAATAATATTTACAGTACATATAGAAGCACATGATTCTATACGAGAAAAATGGCAGGGCTAACGAAGCAAATTACTAGCAGACGACGGTGGAGAACAAAGAGAAGAATCGTCATCTCGGGGAGAAGATGGTGGCCAGCCCCTGGTCCACCGTCAGCTGGATGGGTGGGCCGTACGCCATCAGGTGCCCCGGCTCATCATCGCCGGCGTGGGAGTGAGACCCATCATCGCCCCTTGCGATCACCTCCCCGTCCGAGTCAATGATACCGCCCTTGGTGGTGCTGCCCACGCGCAGGCCCGGCTCGATCCGGATCGCCTTCACCTGTCAATTCGTCAGATTTGCCCAGCACACCTCATTATGTTTTGATGACAGAGTTCAGGGATAGGGTGTGTAGAACACAAGGAACTATAAGTAACGCACCTTGAAGTACTCCACGCGTGCCGAGTTCACGTAGGTGCCGTCCTTCATCTGGAACACGAGGCCGACAACATCCCACCGCGGGCAATCCTTGATTATGGCAGCATCCAAGTAGCCATCCGCAAACTGCATGGCAACAAACAAGAAAGAATCAAGCTACCAAGCACAGCAGAAACCCCAAGGCACGAAACGGCGAGAAACTGACCTCGGCTTTGGGTGCTGCCATGGCATCTTCGCTGGCGAAAGGAACATTGCCGAGCCAGACTGAAACGAATGGACCATTCAGCGATCTCCATCTAAGATCGGCTTCTTTGATTGACGGGCCAACATAGCCATGCGTTTCACCAGTACTGTCAGTTGCTCTGTCCTCTTGAATGCCCGTGTTAAACCCGTTTGTTTCTTCGTAACCGGTAGTTTGATCCACAGGATCACCAACTTCTTCATATCCTGGTGCTGGAACGAAAAGTATGCGCCCATTGTACCGTCGAAGGTTCAGCATGCGAAGTAGGAGCTAAAAAGGAGTTGCATTGCACATGGCAGAGCAAAGTGTGAGCTTCTACAGATCTAAAAAAAAATACCCTGAGAAACAGTAACATAAAGCTATAAAGGTACTACAGAAACTTATGCAATACGATATCGATATCCTCTGCATCTATTATGCGCACTAGAGCTCAACCAACATAAAGGTGCTACAGCGACGAATGCAATCTATTATGAGCATTGAGCTCAACCAGCATATTGCAGAAGATTCACTTTTTTCCAGGTACGTTAAGCGTTAACTGTGATCTTTTCTTTTATGGCTACAATGAATGCATGCACGTCTAAGTAAATCTATACACCATTTACAATAATCAAAAAGTCATTTCCTGCAGTTAGGGCTTGCAACAAAGTCGTAAAGCGAGACATGCATGTCTCGATGCTGTCAAGCAGGTGCAAGATCAGCCAGCAAGAGCATCTAATTTCTACAGCACCTCTCTGTTAAGTCCATTATTTTTTTTTTAAAAAAAAAGACAGAAACATACAGATATGAAAAATAAAATCAAGTACTTGATATAAGCTTTTAGGATAGAAAATATACATAAAATTCAAGGCGAGCACTTCCCATCCACCTATACTTCTCTGATTCAATATCAACATCAGCCACCAGACCTGCAGTTCATAGATCATTTTCAGGCTTGTCAATTAAATTTTACTGCAGCAAAAGAGAAAGTGACAGAGCAATCTCTGAGGAAGATGGGCCTATGTCTCAGCTGTTATTTTCATAGAGTTAGCATAGAGATTATATGCTGCATACCCCATGTAAGCATCAGGACACTAAAGAACCTTGTCTTTCCCTGCACAACAGAAGTAACATCAAGTGCACGTTTATGACCTGTGTAATACAAAGAAGCTGCATCAGCAATTGTTGAAACACATAAATGGGCGACATTAATGAAGAGAGATGATGTGGCCGCTAGATGAAGGGTGACAAAAAATAAGGACAAAAGATAGTGACCTCTGATGATTGCAAACACAGCATTAGATATAGAGAATGGTTCACCAGCAGCATGCAATAGAGACCGTGCCATTCCATTTCCAGTACCTGTTGCACATTATATTGTGTGAAAAGTCTGCCCAGAGCGCTAATGACAATAAAGTGCATAAATGCTAAATCTGAACAAAAAATTGAAAAAGCTACAGGCTACAACTAATCTTGGTCAAACGGCTTTTGTAATGATTGCATATGAAAATGAACCTAAGACACAGTACTAATCACTAATGTGCATCATTACATCCATATGATAAAGGACCTGCTATGATAATGTACCTGCCGGAATGATCCCAAGGGGCACTTTTATTGCTGTCTCCCAGTCCTCCCTTTGCAAGAGGCCATTGACAACCTAAAAAACAAATAAAATAACAAATAACAATAAGAGAAATCAAAAAAACATAGCAAGCAAGCAAATAGAATCAACAGTGCTCAAATATCTGAAAACATGTGAATTTTGGGAGCATAACAAATTGCAAAGAGTTGGCTTTGCATACAGAAAATGTTGTTGTTTGCTAACCTCTACCATCACACCATCTCCACTGACACAAATGATGCCATCGTACTTCCTAAGATCAAGTGAATGTGCAATCTCTTGAGCATGAAGGCGATGCTTGGTTTCTAAACATGTTTCAAATTTTGAAATTAGATACAGAGAAACAGGCATCACAATTATAATCCCAAAAATACGATGAATAAACATAGACCACCAGACCTTGCATTGTATAAAGCACACCAGAAGCTTCAATGAGGGGGAGGACTTCATTCTGGAAAATACTCCGTCCACTTCTCTTTCCACCATAAGGGTTCACTATAATGAATAATTTCTTTGGCCGGCCTGTGGCAATATTGCAGGAGGAATACCTAAGGGACCATGAGTAGGTAAAACTGGTGTTCTAATTCAGTTGGTAATCTACTATGCTTTTCCAAAGGAGTGAAGAGAAGCATGAACTAGTACCAACTAGAAATGGAACAGAAATATGCAGGAGAAAAGAGTACTAGATCAGCACTATCAATGATGATTAACTGAGAAAAAAAAGGTCAGCTCCGATATTTTGCATTGATAGCTAGGGATGCAAGTATCCCATGTTCTGAATCATTGGATCGACCCAGAACTTGATTATTGAACTAGAATGGCATGCCACATAATTAATTTAAGGGGAGAAATGAAGTTGACACACAAAACACCGTTGAGTACCCACTTGCATCCTATGAGTATGATAGCTAATGCAACATTCAAGGGCTATGTTAAATGATTTTCTCTAAATGAAAATGGATGACACTGAGAGGAACATTCAACCAAAAAAGGTTGTACAAAATATGTATAGCATTATTACTGCAAAGTGCATTGCACCAAATGAACAGTCATCTAGACAGACATACACGATTCTGACTTGCTCGGGTGATAATAATTGAAATTCAAGCTCTGTGCGATGTGCAACATCAGCAACATGCCTATTTGAAGCCAACCGTGGCAAACTGGCAGTTGAGCAAACTGAAGAAAAATCCATGGAGATGGAGAATTTCAAGCCCTGTAGGACTCGACTAGTTGGCATCTTGCATACTTCTACATTTGTACATTTGACGCTTTGACCAGATCATGCCCAAAAGAACAGCTATTCAACCGCACGGTTCCACGCATAAGAAAGATATGTGTTCGCATACGACCATTAGAATCTAGAGCCAATTGCTTCAAACTATTATTGTAGAATCGAACCAAAGCGGCTGGACACTCTCTTCTGGCTTTGTTTGATTTTTTCCCATATTATCAGGAGCAGATTTTTTTCCCCTCTCCCAGCTATCCAATCGAGTCAACGAACTCCTCACGTCCGCCACGCAACTACAGCGGCCGCCACCTACCCGACCAAGGCGTCCAGGCAATGCCAAAACTCCAAGCACGCGATTGAACTAAAATAGCAATCGTTGTGTGACCACATCGATCACATCATGAGCCATGCACAATTCCCAATATGCAGGAGAATTAAAAAAAAACATTGGTAGGATGCAGGGGAATTGAAATAATCGAATTACTACAACTAACAGAGTAACAGCTGATACTGATTACCGAGCGAGGCAAGGCGATCCCTGATGACGTCCCCCCACCGCACCGCGGCATCCTCGTTCTCCATCTCCACCACGACCTCCCCTCTCCTCCGATTCCCATCCCCTTTCCCATTGCCGCCGCCGCTCGCGGCAAAGGTCGCGAATTTGAGCTTCCTCCCGTCCACCCGGCACCCGAGCACCTCCGACTCCAGCTCCAGCCGCCGCTCCTGCCCCTCTCCGTTGCCGCCGCCGGTGGGACGCCACGCTAGCTCGCCGCCCCTGAGTGTGGCCTCCACCTCGGTGCTGTTGACCCGCACTGACTCGGTCAGTACCTCGGCCTGGGGCTGGGGATCGGCCATGGAAGGACGAGGCGGATGAGCTTGTAGCTTGCTGGGAAGTATCGATGGGGTTGGAAGCGAAGCCAAGCGAAGGTAGCAGAGGTTTGGGAGTTCTGGAGGGGAGGACAAAAGCTGCGTGGCTACTGGTTAATAATACTAGTCCATCAAGAGGTGCTCCGGCACGGACTAACATTGAGATACTTAAGTAATAGAAACCTATTTATTCAATCTATATTAAATATTAAAAATTACTTCATAAAATTAGTTTTTATTTGAATCTCTCTATATATATGTATGTATGTGTAGAATTATCATTAGCATGAGGGAGAGAGATCGTTGTGTTCCATAGGTAATAATTAATATTAACTTGTTTATAATGTACCGATAATTTGATTCTATAGTTGTGTGTTTTCTTTTTTTCTTCCTTTGTTTTGTGCGCCAGTATGTCTGGTTTTTTCTAATATATGGGCATGTTAGATGTCCCTCTTTATGAATTGAACCATGTAGATATATAACAAAATTAGAATTTCAATTCACCTACAAATATAAATTGGTGCTCTAACTTAGGAAATGTAACCATTAGTCATTGTTTAATATCTTAAACTAATAAAAATTGCTGATATTCAATTATGTATTTTACACTTTGTTCACTTTTAACACAATAAATACTTTGTACTCTCTATCTAGTTATAATAACCATATGTTTAGTCATCCATATCCATAGTTTGTTCCTTTTTATGGCACCTCTATTAAGTTTTAATACACATTTATTTGAAACATTAGATTAAACTATGGTGGATGTTGTTGCAGCTCATATCTTATGATGCCATGAATCTAAATGTTCATTTTTGAATTATAATCTTATTAATTGATACTTATTTTATATTCCCAAGATAAATGGGAATCTTGTTCTTATTGTATATTTTATTAACTCTCATTTGTACTTTTTAAAATAAGGATATATTAAGCCATAAACTATACTATAAAGGACTATGATGACATGAATAACATTTAAAATTGACGCTACGTCAATTAAGATCGATGGTAGAGTATGATCTGAGCTCAAACTTGAGAGGCATTAATACCTAATTCTTATAGTGATCGTTTACTTTAAAGAAATCCTAGTAAGATATAACTACATGTAGTATACTCTCTATCCTCCCTACTTCTCAAAATGTTTAAATTATTTCAACAAATTATGTGTGCAATAATGCTTATATAATCAATATAGATATGTCGAACATTTTTTGTTAAAATTTATGAATATCACAGGCAAAAACTTTTATAAATTATATGTCATAGTCATTAATATAATTTTTAAATAACTTGTTATTATCCACTACAACGGAAGCCTTTTTTGTGGTGGTCAAAACTCAATTTTGGAGGCGGGCAACGTGTCCGAACCAAAGCCTTAATGATTGGGTGGTGTCTCATAAAATAGTGATCATTAGTATATGAGTTATTCATAAAAGTGTGTAAAAAAAATCTAGAACCTAGGCTACAATAACATCCTCAAGATGTTGAACCACCACACTCTTTTATTCCTAATTTTGACAACAACATAAATATTAATTTTAGCTTGTACCACCACACTCTAGTATTATTATTTTATAGAATGTAGAATGTTTAAAATTAAATTAGGAATATTCATATATATATATATTAGTCAAAATGTATAAAAAAAAATATTTAAAATAATGACAAAAATTAATATTATGTAGTATCTATATAACTTTAAGTGAATTGTCAATGTCATTGCGTGATCTTGTTAAGGGACATGCATATATATTTATCTGGTTAACATGAGGGAACACATCATTGTGCTTACTTCTAACTTAACATATACATATGTAGTACTTTATGAATATTGGATCACATTTCATAATATACTTATTTATTAATTACATGAGGATTTGAGATATATTTTTATTATTTATTTTATAAGGCTTGAGGTTAATATTTACTTTATGTAACCTTTCATAGGGCATAGCATATATGATAATTTGAATGCAAACTTAGTTATTTTTATTATCTTTCGTGTAATGGAGTAATACAAAAAAAATATTTGGATATCTTAAATTATCTTTTATAATGGCTAGATAGATAGTTTAGGTATAAATTTAGAGCATTACTTTGAATTGTCATTCATAATTATAGACGTGATTTAGTTAGATGCCAATTCAAGGATTATGTTGAATTATCATTAATCGATAAACAATGAAAGTATAGGAAAAAATGCCAAACAAATAGTTTCGGTTGTCACACTTACGGGCAGTCCAACACAATGTATCTATTTTCTTGAGGTTGGTAGATAATGTCCTACCTTTTTTTTAATAGACTAACTTTACTTTTATTTGATTTTTTTATTAAAAAATTAACTAACCACGAACGTCATGGACAGATATCTTATATTAATATATTACCCAATCATTAACCTGATACTGAAGGCTTCATATTTTATTAAGGTATATTGACCAACCTTTAAAGTAATCGTAGTATCTATTAGATATTTCATTTTTAATCAGCGACTAATTAAATACTTCCGTGCTAGCCTTCATATTTTTTCGGATGATATTTTAGGCTAACCGTTAAGCTCCAAGGTTATATCGGTAGTTGCTAGATATTAGATATTTTATTAACCAACAACCTTCAATATTTTATGCGATCCGGTGGCCAAAGTTTGTTTTGGCAATAGTTTTTAATTACAGATTCAAGGATATATCGGTAATCAGTAGTTGTTGTTACTATATTGGATATTTTATTAACTATAACAGCCAGTTTGTTTGGGCAATAATATTTTAGTCTATTTTTATTTGTACCGATGGAGGTGAGTATTAACTTAAAAAAACAAAATAGATCTAATGGTCATAGAGAGTTAGAGTTATCTGATTAATAGTTAGATGTTTCTGATTAATGTGAGAATTTTTAACATTTATCTTTTTTTCTAGCGCGTCTGGTGAGATTTAACGTGGAGCCTTCATTGGGGCCTCCAATTAGTAATAGTAAGATATTCTCATTGGCGCGGGGCTCCGTCTCAGGATTAGAATAGCTTACGTTATGTGATGCGTCTAAATTATTTTTTTTTAACTTTGATCATTTTAAACATATACTTAACGATACTAATTATGCATTACAAATATTATTATTATCTTTTATAGTTAAAAAAGCTGACTTTTTGAAGCGAAAATGATTTTTATTTTGGAATAGAGTGAGTATGTTTATGTATGTATGTACGTGTGGTATACGGTGTGTTGTATTTGTACGGATGGTTCAGTGTGTAGGAATTTTAATGATGTTTTCGTAAAGAAATCATGGTAATATTGGGAATTTGTGGCAGGCTGCTTCCATGTTTTCTATATTTTTTTATATGGATATTCTGCCTCTGGACGAGGATCATCGTAATAGTTAGCTCTTAAGCTAGGTTTTAGTATTTTTTTTCATATTTAAATGGAAGAGAGAGAAAAGTTAACTCTTAGTTAAGAGTTAGGCTTATACATATATTCTAAGATTATGTGAGAGTAGCATATAGGTCTAATCATAGTATAAGTTAGTATTAAAAATTAGCACTACTGGAGAGATTGTCTTATAGCTAGTAGCTGACTCATATAATTGCTGGTGGTCTAAGCCTCTAGAAGTAAGAGGTACTCCCTCCGTCCCAAAATATCTGTCTTTCTCACTTCCTAAGAAAAAACTTAGATTAATTTTATATAAAAAATTATTAATAGTTATGATATATAATTGATACCATTAGATAGATCTTTTGATCTAGTTTTTTAATAAAATTATTTGGAGACACAAATGTTGTACATATTTTATATAAATCTAGTTAAAGTTATGACACGGAAACCCAAAACGACAATTAATTTGGAACGGAGAGAGTAGGATGCTACGTGGAATTCTTCAGATGGATCTTGGTTACTTGGTAGGTAAATTGGTGGGTGTCTTCCATAATTCCTTGTCCGGCCTTTTGGAGAAAAATAAATTCTTCCAATAACTAAATTTAGCTTGAATAATTTTTTATTTTATTTATGGAAGTATTCACTGTCTTGTTTTGTAGTTTATATATTATAACAGTAACTGCTATTGATGGCTTACTAGATCATTTTTAGATGGCATATGAGACTCGGGACCTGGTTGGATCAATTATCTGCTAAAAATTAGCTAACAAATAGGAGTACGTTACAGCTGATAGTAGCTGCTATTAACTAGTTTGTTCCAACTAGTTAAATAGTTGCTAAGTGAGTATTCAGCTAACAATTAGCTAAACTATTAACTAGACATATTTGGATCCAATGAGCTAATTATTAACATCTAACTATTATTTTCTTAATCCAAACAGGACCTAGATATCCCTGTTCCATTAAGCTAATCAAATGTTTAAGCTGGACAACGCGTGAGCTGCCAACAACAAAATACGTGTACCCATCCAGAGTTCATCTTCGTTATACGGTCTATTGGTATTTGTGTCCAAACAAACCGGGTTTCTCTTTTAATAAGTCTCAACTAGTGGGCAGGCACAGGCCATGAGCCCTGAAATTCGACAAAGGTAGGCCATAAGCTCGTTCTTGGATAGTTGGATCTATTTGCATATAGAGGCGTAGAGAGAGCCACCAGAGCCGGCGTGTGGCTCGCCAGCATGCTCCAAATGTCGCCGTAGGAAGCATCAAAGGTAATAGTAGATGGCAAGCCTACAGTTAAACTCTGTAATCACTCATGATCAGCATATTAATTGGGCGCATAACCAGCAGTTATTATAGTCGCATGAAGTCATTAATTGTGTGTTTACAGTAGTGGAGGTCGACCACAAGTGATTTCCATTAGTGACCACACAACACACACTAAGAGCATCTCCAAGAGTCTTTCTAAATTTCAGTCTCTAAATTATCATTTGAGAAGTCGTTTTGTATATCTTTTCACTTTCCAAGAGCTTTTCTATATCTCATACACAGTCTAGAAAGTCATTCTCGTCTTCTATTTTTAGCTAGAGAAAAATCCAGAATAGATGATGACTATATTTAGATAACCATTTAGATAAGCTGTTGGAGAATAATTTTTCACCAAAATGTCTATTCCTAACATTTAGGAAGGAAACAGAGAGTCTCCTAAAGATGCTCTAATACTAGTAGTAGTTCTGTTGAGAGAGAGACTGTTGGGTGTTAGAAGACCTCCTAGAACTACTAGGTGGAACCCGAACAAATAAGGAATGACGATAAAATTTGGTATACGACTCTGTTTGATAGTATAGAATCTTCAACAACTTGAAAAAATTAACTTGCTAAATTTTATGGTTTACCAAGTTGCTAAATTATTTGGCAAGTGGAAAAAACCTCTCTCTCCAACAATTTGCTATTTCAACTTGTCAAACTTTTGAAAAAAAAAAGAAAAGGAAAGACAGAAGACTAATCGCAAAAAAAAGGAAAGCGGGAGATGCGGCGTGTGCGCAGGAGAGGCAGAGATTCGGGGAAAAATAGGCACGTGGAAGATAACAAGTTGGATAGCAACTTGGGAAATATAGGCGCGCGGAGACCGTGAATAGCAACTTGGGAAAAATAACAAGTTGGTTTGAGGAGTTGTTGGAGAGGAAATTTTATAATTTTGCCAAATTTATAAGGATAACAAGTTGTTTTAAAGAGTTATTGGAGATGCTCTATCATGGTTACGACTGACTTGTTGTAGGAGAAAAATACTTTCTATGGCTAAAAAATAGAGTTTATTCTAGCTTAATTATAAACTGAAGCGAACACGCCAAACTAAGTGATCCGATTTTAGCGAATACAAGTATCGGACAAGACACCTCCACCGCACCCTATACGGAGTACTCCTAAGTCTCAAAATATCTGTCTTTCTTACTTCCCGAGAAAAAACTTAGATTAGTTTTATATAAAAAATTATTAATAGTTATGATACATAATTGATATCATTAGATAGATCTTTTGATTTAATTTTTTAATAAATTTATTTGGAGATACAAATATTGCACGTATTTTATATAAATCTAGTTAAAGTTGTGGTACGGAAACCTAAAACGACAGTTAATTTGGGACGGAGGACAGATGAATGGCGGCTGCCAATTAAGGGTAGCAACTCACTGCTATTGAAATAGTCTTAGATGCGCCACGCTCCATTTTTTTTCCAAGACCAATGACAAGGGAAAAGATACATATGGCCTTGTTTGAGTTAATTTCTACCTCAAGACTAGCCCTGAACTAGTTCTAGCCAAAATCGTGTTTGGATGTAAAAGTTAGAATGACAATAAAGATACTTTTTTTGGTTGAGATTCTATTGGACCCCACCAAAACTAACCCAAAAAAAAGAAATTTCAGTCGACCCCAACAGAACTAGCCCAAATAATGACCTTTTGGTGAAGATAGTTTTTTTTTTAGTGAACTAGTTACAACTAGCTCAATCTAACCCTCCTGTTTGGATACTTTTGGACTAGTTCAAACTAGCTCAAAGTAGCTCTAGCCACTGAATCCAAACATAGCTATAGAAAATGATTTTCTGTTTGCAGGATTAAGTTCTTGACATTTTGGGTATCAACCGGTCTCCAAAAAACAATACTACTAGTGCCTTTTGTTGTACAATATATTTACAAAGCATAACAAATTAATATACTCTATGAAATTAGCTCTTGATGCAAATGTAGTGGCACCAGTTTCTACTATCTAAGATCAACAACACAGGAGATACTTTTCAACCAAATTGACCGAGTGTAACCGAAAGCTTGACTTAAGTTGTGACCCGAGGAAGTAACATCCTACTGGAGATGTGTTTTTGGATTGAGGGGAAAAAACCCGGTGTAACAAACCAAGATGCATACCGCTGTTGTAAACGGAGAACTGGAGCGTGAAGGCGGTGGTTGTCAAGTAAAAAAAGAAAGAAAGAAATGTCAGTGTCAGTGTCACTGAAAGTGCCTTTGATGATCAGGAAGTCGTTTTCGTGTCCCCACAGCTTCCCCGGCGCCGGGTGAACACGGAGGCGAGGTGCGCTCAGGAAACCGCAAGGAGACGGTGCGTCTCGGATACGCCGGCGGCCGGCCGATCAATACACGACCCCGGGTGTGATAACGCAAACGTTGGAAGGCCTTTTGCTCCACGAATCCCTCTGGCCTCTAGTAGCCTTTACAGTCCCTTCCTTACGACGCTAACGCTATGACTCTTGGAGGCTATGCGCCGATGATTGCCTCACTGAGAAAAGGACAGACTGGAGAGAAGGGGAAGCTGTGAGTTAAACCATCAATGACATCAGAGAATATATAATTTGTAGGGCATCGATTATTGACCAAATTATTGCATATATGGGCTGACGTTTATTTTATACAGCATATCTTAGATCAGAGGGAGGGCAAGAATTGACCTTTCATTTCAATCGATTGAGTTATATACCTATACTCCCTACGTCTCTTATTAAGTGTCGTTTTATGTTTTCGTGTCACAACTTTAACTATATTTATATAAAATACATGTAACATTTATGTCTCCAAATAAATTTATTAAAAAACTAGATCAAAAGATCTATCTAATAATATCAATTATGTATCATAAATATTAATAATTTTTTATATAAAAATAATTTAATTATTTCTCAGAAAGTAAAAAAGACAACTATTTAAGGACAGAGGAAGTATTGCATAAATATTTCTGCCTAAAATGGGACCAAAGCATGTCAACACTCAAAACGGGCGACTTTTTTTGTCCTTAAGATACAGAGGGCATAAAGCTTGTCAAAACAGATGATTCAGGACTTGAGCTTATAGCCTTATACACACAGTTTCTATCTTTCATTAGAACCGGACTTGAACTCCATTTTTCTCCTCAGCCAACAAGTTGGATAGCCAACCAGAACAGGGCAACAGTAAATGTTAAAAAAAAAAAAACAAGGCAACAGTATATGTAAAAAAAAAAGAACAGGGCAAGTAAATACAATACATACAAATGACGTAGCTAACAGCACGTGGCATAATACAAATGGGTACAACTGGCATAAGAAATGAGTACTACTGTCCACAACGTGTTCGATGCTTGAAATGACATGAAATCATCGATGCTTTATTTCAGCTTTAGCTACAATATATAAGCAGCAATGTGGACCCCATATGTCATAAACAAACAAATAAAAAATGTACTAGATTGGTAGACTTTATGTCTTCGAAGTGCATTTGCATGTGCTGTCATGTGGACCTACCAGCCATTTTTATCTTCAAGCATCGGGTCAGGAACAAACCTCTATGCTGAGAATCTTTTCTTCAGCATCGCATGCCACAGTGTGTTGCGTCAATGCTAAAAGCCAGAATTCAGTTCCAAGCATCGGTAAAAACTCACGTTGTTGTTGTCCACAACATGTTCAATGCTTGAAACGACATGAAATCATCGGTGTTTCATTTCAGCTTTAGCTACAATGTGTACGCAGCAATGTGGATCCCATATGTCATAAATAAACAAATAAAAAATGTACCATATTAGTAGACTTTATGTCTCGAAAGAGCATTTACATGTGCTGTCATGTGGGCCTACGAGCCATTTTCATCTTTAAGCATTGAGTCAGGAACAAGCCTCGATGCTGGGAATCTTTTCTTCAGCACCGCATGCCACAGTGTGTTGCGTCGATGTTAAAAGCCAGAATTCAGTTTCAAGCATTCGGTAAAAACTCACGTAACAGTGGCTAGTCTTAGTGGCACAAGACAGCAAGGAACATTCCGGTATTCCACGCCCTATGAACATCCCAGAACCAGATGCAGATAGAAATCTTCAAAGGCTTCGAGAAAAAGACTTTGGAGTTTGTTTGGGTTCTTCACCGAAAGGAAAAGGGAACAAAAGGAGACTTGCTTTACCTTTTCATCGTAAAAAGCCATTCCAGGAAGAAAAGGGGACAAAAGGATATTTTATCTTTTCAGCGCAAAAAGCCATTCCATTAAGCCTTACGTACCTAGAACCATATCGATTCTTCAACAGACACAAGGAGAAGATGGTACATACCCTCTCATCAACAGCATGCTTACACCAGAATACCAGATGACCGTCCAGGTTCAAAGAAATAGCAAAATGGTGAAACTACACAAGATTGCCTACGGTAACAGAGGAGCCCTGCACGGGTACACATAAGAAAGAACCTTGAACACTGGAAATATTTTTAACAGGACCTAGGTAAAATATGTTACTGATTGAGGTTACTATATCCTGAGGTCAATATCAAAGAATCAAACCTTAATATGCTATTATCACTGGGTAGTGCAGAAGGTAATTCCCGGTATCTTGTAAAGAAGCTCACAAGAAGATTTGTAAGGAAAGCATGTTTTCATTTCTTTGTCAAGCACAGATTCGGTTGCTCTACAAGCTAGAGATATACGGGTACACAAAACTCTGCTTAGTGCAAAATATTCAGTCATACAAAGACTTGGCAGACTGAATTCTTGTCTTCTTGCTTTTTGCTTTCTGGACCTTCTCCTCAGACTTTTCGTTCTTTGATACAGCCCTAGCAATTGCTTTCATTTTCCTAGCATTCTGTGACCTTTTCATATGCACCCCCTTTTTTATTTTCCTAGTTAAAGAGACAAAGAACAGACTGAGGACATGTATGTAAACCACAACAATGCAAATTTCAGGGAACACAGCTAAGCATATAACAGAAGGGACAAGCTTTTTAGGGAATTCATTACACATTCACTTTTAGTATCCTATCATAAATCTTTCAAATGTAGATACTGAAGGGGATAGGACAGAGACACATATAAGTATTTGGTACAAGCAGCAGGTTTGGACTATTTAGGCAAATGACATTGCTGGGAATATACAGCCAGTTTTGTTTCTAAGGTGAAAATCTTTGAACTGAAAAGAGGTGTACCCACATGTGCACATGTGTACAGTTTGCTTGTAGTTAAGATCTTTCAGACATAACTACTTAATCAACTTCCAATCAGTTGATTTTTTTTTAATCATCCACATAACACATAAGAACGATATCAAAACACCACATAACTCACACAATAAAAGATTTTCCATAGATGGTTGTGGCAATGCCAAACTAGATGCTGCTGCTTTATGTTAATTATTAACACATTTCACAAGCTAAATCAGAGCAATGTGTTTGAAAAATCCACAATCTTCACATCCAAACATGGATTGCACAAACAATTTCCTAGTCGTTTGGAACAGCATGCATGGAGTGCACATACAATTTGGTATATAAATCAAGGTATTGCCACATTGAGAAACTATTCATGGCTAAAGTGTACTCGACATAAAATTGAAGAGAATCTCACATTGGAAAATCTGAGGGGTTTCAAATTTACAAATGTGAAGTCAAATTTGGATTACAAGGAAATCCCAGAAAAAGAAAAGGATAATAGGGGTAATGACTGCCGCTGGTCCACTTCAATATTTGGGTCAATTCAGCCAGCTGGCTGCCTGCTCCATCCATGCCTTACCACGTTAAGGAAGGCAGCAGCAGTGGCTGCTGCAGCAGCTCCTGCCTCCACCTTCCACAGCATATATCCACAATGGGCACAGATCAGCTGGCCGTGAAACCCTACCAGAGAGGCTTCAAACAGAGAGTAGAGTCTCCCTTCTCCATCAGAGCACACAACTCTCCACCAGATCTCCACATCTCCCTGTCGTCTGGCTCCGCTGCTGTCCCTGTGCTCCTTTGGGCAGTGTGGCAGAAGCTACATGGGGCTCACTGGTATTGTGCTAGCGGGCTTGCGTTGTGCTGTGCATGTGGATGTGGCCTTGGTGCTTTTGTGCCAGCAGTTAGCACAATCACACTATGGAGTATGGACATTGTGTTCCCAGTGCAAGGTGGTTGTGCCCATTTCATGGTTGGCACACTACGGTGAGCACTACAACAAGGTTGCTTTCTACTCCCTCCGTCCTAGTTTAGAAAGCGAAACTCCCATAACACAGAGACCAAGGAGCCCATTTAATCTGAGTATAGGCTCATCGTTTCTCGTGGCAAAAAGTAGTCGCATGCTGTACAAAAGAGAATGCAAGCCAATACGCTGTACTAGTACTCGTCCGTGGATGGAGCAGTAGCTGCATGCAAGGGAGCCCATGAGTCCAGCCAGCGTCATTCACTGCACGCTGCATGTGAAACGCCCTGTATTATAGGACTTAGAATTACGGTTACACCTTCTATACCGGGACCGAGGGAGTAATTAATTTATACTTTGCCCATGGTTGGCATCGTCTGTGGCAGTGAACTCCAACCGCTTAGGTGTTTGCACATGATGCCGCCCGTGGACGGCATATCAAGAATTGTATCTCCAAAGATGGAATCCAAGCAGGTCTCAGGATAAGATATAGAGTGGTAAATATGTGCGATGGCACTCAGCATGCTTGGCCTCTCGGCTTCGCTTTGATGTGAAGTCCATTCCAGATGCCTCTTCACTAATTCATGTGCAATCTGCCAGCTTTGATGTGTGGTAAGTTTGTTCCGTACAGCAACAAAACTAAAGAAGATTGCACATGAATTGGTAAAGTGGCGACCAACATGAACTTCACACACAGCAAAGAGAATCCAAGAGAAAAGTATGATAAGCGTTGTCCCAGAACAGTTTATCCACTCAATTGAGGATTGCATGAATGCCGCCTTCAAAGTTATGATCTTAATATAACTTCAGAGGGTCAAACTGTATAAAACACCCAAAGAACAGGGATTAAATGGAACAGAATGAGGCCCTGATAAAACCCACAAACAAAGTAGTTTCTAACCAGAACAGAATGTCAGTCACCACTGTTGTCACACACCAGATGTCACCCAACCCTGCGCGACACAAGCACAGCACAATGCGTGCACAACACCACCCACGCCAATGAGCTGATGGAGCTCTGTCAACATGCCTCAGAACAACCACTGCTTAGTGCTGGAAGCTCACCAAGATAACACCATGTCTGAGCACCACCACCGAGCCACAGGGATCACATGAGACCGGCACAAACCATACTGACCTAACCAGAACACAAGCACGCCACAGCCTTCTTTTCCTTTTGCCTAGACACAACCATACAGTCACTAGGCGCCATGTGCAGAACGAGGAGATGAATAAGCAAAGGGCTAGCAGCCTAGCACTAAAGCATCAATGAACCGGAAGATGGAGAGCAGGTGGAGGAGCAATGGGGACGTTTCTGCGCTCTGATTGCCAAGATTTCAGTCTGATGGCATGACACTCCAAGCCCATTGTAGAGAAGTGCCGCATAGGGCGAAGGTGGGTATGGCCTCCACTGACCACAGCCAGCAACCCAGTTAGAACAGAGGCACGAGCTGCAGCCCCTGCGTTCCTTCACAAGGAACAGCTAAGGCACCGTCAGAGCTGATTCGCTCGGCCTTGGGCCTTGAAGTGGCCTACAGCAACTGCTCCTTATTCTTTTTTTTTTCTTTTCCTTTCTTCTGTGAACTTCCTAATAATCCAAATTTGACTTCAAATTCAAAATCAAAATCTGAGTGAAAACACCTCAAATTTCCAACACACCTTGACCATGTGCAGATGTGCCCTTTGTGGCACTCAATTGTGTCCGTGACAGTTGACATACAATCACACATAGAGAGATCACTACAACAGCAGCCTCATAAAAATTAACAGTTTCCCTACCTACCAAAGCAACCTAGCTAGCAAAAATGGCATGTCAAGCATAACAACCCACATTGACATATTATTAGTGTTGGATTGAGTTCCAGTGTTCCACAAAAAAAAACAATGTCACAATTACGGCAGATTATTGAACGCCCGGCATAACAATTGAAAAAACGAGCCTCTGCGCACACATATATAATTACAAAAGTAAATAGTAATTGCTGCGCTGCAATTTTTTAGCTTACCTGTTGATCGAACCGAGCGCCGCGGTGGCCGACGATGGCTGCTTTCCCTCGGACGTATCCATTGCTGCCACGCAAAGTAAAAAAAAATCATGAACTGAGCCATCGTAGAAGCCAAAAGAGGCGAACACAAAAACACCCCAAAAATAAAAGAAATTCAAAGGGGGGAAATTACGTTGTGGGGCGTCCGCGGTGGTGGATGTGGCGGGGCCGCCCTCAGAGGTGTCCATGGCGGCGACGCCGCCGCCGCTCTTCTTGGCCTTGTTCTTCTTGTTCCGGTTCTTCGCCATGGCTGCGCGGCGCGCCCTCCTGGCTCCTGGTCCTGGTGCTTAGGGTTTTTCGGGGCTTCGGTAGTGGTGATCTCGGAGGTTGGAAGTGTTGGAACTTGGAAGCCGGAAATACACACGACAATTTTGGGCTGGGCGTTTGTGATGAGTCAGGCCCATTTTGATGGGCTGTTGTTACATTCCATATCTGGGCCAAATACAATTACGAACCCCAACCATTTGATTTTCTTTTTTCTCTCCTCTCCTTCGTTTGCTGTTCACCTATTCTTTTCGTAAAAAGGGATCTGCTTTCAAATCACCGTATCGGCAATGTACAGTACTTGGGCTATCTTACTGCAACGAGAAGAAAAGGCTCACTCACATCTACAAAAGTGCTGAATTTGCATTCCTCCTCCACAATGAAACCACCTTTACTACCAGTCTATCATCACGGATCAAGTTGGTGGAGCATAATGGCTCACTGGATGATTTGACTCAGAACATATTATGAAAAGAATTGACGGTGGCCGAACTTTATTTTCTGCTCTACTGTCATGCATGCACCACACCACAAGCGTAAGCCGATCAGCCTACCATCCTAAAGTCAAACGTCCTAGCTGCACGGCCGCCACGTCCGAGCTCCAACCCACGTCATGGCAATTGAAAATCGCTCCTCCTGAATTTCCAGCGCTCCAGACGTCGCGGCGCAGATCGGTCGTCAAAGCGTCACCAGAAACAAAAAGAAATGCAGAACAACTAAGCCATAAAGGTAATCCATCGACGACGACGAAGTCCTCCGGATCTGGCGATTGACAAAGCCAGGCCATGCATCCCAATCACCTCTCTCCGCCACCAACGCCTGCTCCGGCGAAAACCGCAACCATGCAGTGATGCACAGCACGTACGGCGGCGTCAGGCGGCGTGGCTCCGTCAGCGGGGTACTCCCATCCTGTGCGTGTAGGCGCCCGTGCGTTCACTTGGTGCGATCCAGACATCCAGTGCAGCCATTCAGAGCAGAGATGCGCGCCCATCAGGGATCATCAGGCCATCGCCCTTGGAGTCGTGGACGTCCCGACGGACGAATTCGATCGCCTGCCGTCACTTTCCTCCCTCTGGCTCTGGCCCAGCGAGTGCGCCGCTGCTCTCCCAGCCCCAGCCCCAGCTCCACTCACACCAAACAGAGCACGCACGCGGCGTCGCTTTCGCCGGGACTAGGACTGGGACTGGCGCGTCGTGATTGGCCCGGCTCACCAAACCTGCTGCAGGCTGCAGCTGCAAGCAGGCGCCGGCGAGGAGGTGGAGGATGGACAGATAGCACGCAACGTGGTGCGCTTTCCGGGGCGGCGACACGGGCCGGCCGGGCACGACAAGCGTAAACGGCAAAGCAAAGCGATGCAGAGCATGCACCCGGGACCCGGCCCAGGCCGGCCGTCGTGTCGTCCGAGCGGCCGGTCGCAGAAAAACCGCGGCGGCAGGACGCTTGATGGGGAGGTCGCCTCATGTCGTTTCCCTGTCATGGTGCTCATGTTCCTTTTTTCTGGGTCATCATGGCCTCATGGATAGGATATTTTGCTTGTATAGGCATAGAATAAATAGATTTTTAGAGTTATCTTTAAGTCAAACTTATTTTAAAAAATATTAGATTTATAATACCAAATTAGTACCATTAAATTTATTATGAAATATATTTTTATAAGGTGCTCATTTTATGTAATAGATGTTGTTATTTTTTTTATAAAGTTAATTAAACTTAAAAAAATGATGGTCACGAATTTTGTGAATTAATGTATTCGGGAACGGATGGAATATGCGTAAGAATATTCGGGAACAAATCATTTACACATGGATAACAGGATCAGTATCAGTATACACCTACAATTTACTAATAGAAGGTAATCAATAGTTGAATACCATGTTAATACTCACTCCGTCCACATAAGCAATTCTCGCTTAATCAAATGTTTATAAGTTTGTCCAAGTCATATAAAAAATATTAACATTTGTGATATAGAATAAACATAACTAGATTGATTATAAAACATATGTTCATAATAAATCTGTTTGGAAACATAAGTATGAGTGTTATTCATTATAACTTGGTTAAAATTGTGCTACTTTAATAGATATAGATATAATAGTTGTATTTTTTTGTTGACGTATGAAGTACTTAATAATGTGATATGTGTTTTGTTGGGATGTAGGATAGAGAACAAGTGGGTTGTCTCAACTGTCATTCTAGTCTTTATGTGCACGTGCTTCTTCCCTTGCTTTGTATCTCACCACCACCACTATCCCACACACACACCATGTTATGCCTCTGCATCCGTTGAGTTGTGTGACAAGCATGACAAGGGTACCTAGGCTAAAGTAGACAGGGTGGGATAGAAGAGGCGGATACGAGTGATGAGATGGAGAATGCGGGCCAAGGTGGCCGCAATGTGGCTGATAGATGTAGTGTTCTCCGTGCCTCAGTGAAAAAGAACGAAGGAGAATGATGTGAAAGAGGCTAACATCCAAACCCCAATTGATCGTTCCTCTAACAATCCAAAATGACCATTTGTCCTTTAAATTTTGGCACCTCTTATAACAAACACAAAAGAGAGATAACTTCGATCTCTTCAACCAAACAAATGGATCTAGGACAACAAACTTCAATCCACAAACAAGCTCAAGATGCGTTATGTGGACTAGCGAGCGCTTGTGTACTTCTGTTTGGTCAACTCTTGAGCCCAAGACACGTGACTTTTGATGACACATTGCATTAAGCTTAGTGGTGAGTTGTCAAGGAAAACTGAATAGCATACGCGCAAAAGCTTACCTAGCAAAACTGGTTGTGAGATAGAACAAGGAAATGCATGGCTAGATTTGTAGCTACATTCAATTGTCTTCCATGATAATCAGGGTAATTATAAGGTGCCAAGTAGCTCCAATTCAACAAGGATGTCATTTAATGAGTTGGTTTTGGCTGTCAAATTAATGTAGTACGGTTTCTAGATAAATACCTACTCCAACTCATTGCTATTTTGCTACTAGTGCATCAAACCAAGGCTCTATTTAGAACCACGCATCTCTTGATAGCGGTTGAAGTAAGGTCAACATGTCATCAAAAGTCGCATGGTATGCTTGATTTTTTGTCATCCACACGACTCAACTGATAAAAAATATGTGCAATACTTATATATTTAAATAAATTTATCATAAAAATATATTTAACTATCTATGTAGTGATACTAATTATATATTGCAAATAATAATATGAATTTTTATACTATAATTAGTGAAATTAAAAATATTAAGAGAGTACGATGGCAGCATAACCGGTAGAAAGTGGAGTTGGGAGTACACGTAAGGGATACGCGTGGTCCCGATCGAAAATAACATGCCCCCATATTGAATGGAATGGGAGAAGCAGGTAGAAGCAGGATTACGGAGTGCATTGGATGGTTGGTTGGCTGTCCCCTGCGGCTGCCCTGCCCTCGCCGGCTCGCGGTAGTCCCGGCGCGCGCCCTCACTTGCAAGCAAGGCCCTGAAAGCTGAAATGATGCCGCGTCAACATACCTGAGCATGTGCTATCTACACCGTTCAAAACTACTTTAAAATTCGTGCTCTACCAAATGTTTTTTGCTACTGTTTTCTACACCGTTCAAAATGACTTTAAGGTTTATGCTATGCACTCTATTAAATTATTTTTCGTTACTGTTTTCTATTGCATATATTTCAAAACATAGTATGGACGATTGAGATAGCATATACTCCCTTCATGCCTATAAAGAAATTCGTTAGGATAACGATGTGGTCTTCAAAACATAACTTTAATTATTTATATTTTTTTAAAAAAAGTTATTAAAACATAATATATGTATTTTTTTATTAAAGATTTTTCAAGACAACTTTATTGACTTCAAACTCAACAACTTATAAGTTTTTTATGATTTATATTTCCAATGTTTAACTTAAAGTTATCCAAACAACTTGATTTACGAGTACCAGAAGAGTATGTACCAAATAAAAATTGCTTTCATTTCCATTGCAGCATTGCGCACACGAGGTGCGGCAGAAGATTCCTCATCATGACTCATGTTCATGCGGGATGGCTACTGGCCATTATATATGATCTCTGGATCATTAAGCAGGCTAGTGGCGGCTCAGCAGATCCTCTACACTGTTAATTACAGTAGTTCTCTAGTACTGTAGCAAAGTACTTATGCATCAAAAGACGTCGTTGGAGGCAGCACTTTTAAGGTCCGCAAGATGATGATGATGCCACCAACCCGTTTGGCCATAATGCATGACTAGACAATGAATTGACACTCGACGAGCAGGCTGAGTTTTTTCGCTTGCTCGTGTGGGTTTGGGAGGGGCCTGGGCCTGGACCACGCTATTTTCCCTATATCCACGGTGGGGCACTGGGAGGAGAACTGATGTGATGATGCTTGGTCATCAAGCGCTCGATCACCTGTCATCACTCAGGCAGTCACCACCATGGAATGAGATACGTTTCCCGACCGGTAGAGCTCTCCAGTACAGTATCCGGGATCCTGGACCTGGACGGCCATTGGCCAAGCCAGCGACTTGTATGAATCCAGCAGCAGCAGCAGTGCACCTTCCAACAGACCTCACCTGGCCGGTCCTTTTTCTTTTCTTTTGGCTGGCCGCCGACGCCGAGCCGCCGAGCCCTGTGCCTCGAGATCCGCAACCGAAGACCACGGGTGGGGTCACGCCTCACGGCCGTCACGCATCATGCATGCCAATGGGACCGACCGACCTCGACGGAGAGTAGACAGGGGCCAGGAGATCCGCGCTCGTGTGTTTCCCCGTCGCCGAGCAGCCAATCGAAAGCCCCGAGTGCCCGCACCCACTGACCCACCACGCACGCTGCTCTACAAACCACAAAATGGCTGCTTGGGGGGACTGTTACCTGAAGACGTGAACTGATGAAAAGAATTGCACGGCCCCTGATGCACTATTCTCATCATCATCATCATCATCAAAAGACAAAGGAGCAATTACCAGAGCGGTTAGTATCCGTACTTGCTTTGGCTGGCTCCATTATCTTGATTTAGGTTTCAAATCGTCAACAAAACCAAAGCTGCAAAAGACGCAATGATAAAGGCCCTAACCACGTTCCCGTTCGCCCGTTCCAACCGGCAACGGGCCGGGTCCATTTTCTCATTTTCTCCGTGCTGCAATGCTCTCTCTCTCTCTCTGCCACACCCACGTGGCTTGCCTTGGTTGCAGTTGCAGCCAGCCGCTGGATCTGCGTGCGTACGTACCATATGGGCCTGGCTGGCTGCCATACGGTGGCCATTACGAGATGGGCATGCGTACACGTACAAGAGTTGCCACTTGCTGCCCTCGTACTCCTCGATCCATCGTGTACGTTCGGTGTACCCCTGGCCTGGGTCCCTGGGCGACGCCACCTCCGCTTCCATCTCCCGGCTGCCACCGGGAACGCGAGGGTAAAGCTAAGCTTTCACATCCCGTTACTAGTACAGTATATAAACCAAAGAAAAAGAAAAAAACAATACAGCAATGTACTGCAACCGGCAGGAATTTCAGCGTTACTGCAGCCGGCACCCGGCAGGTATGTTTCGGCGGCTCGCTTTTTCCTTGGTTTGGTGGCGGTACGTAGTTGTACGTGCTAAAGTTGGCAGGGGTCTCACTCGCGAGCGTCATGGCGTTTATCCCTTATCCGTTCCTAGCCGTCGCGTGAGGTAGCCCGTGCTCCTTGCTCTTCGTCACGACGTGTCCTGTAAAAGCCGTGATTTTTTCGTGGTAAACGTCGTCCGTCCCCGGGAAATTTTGCCGCACCAGCACGCACCGCTGCTTGCCTGGTACGTACAAGTAGAGCCGCGGCGTCGTGTAATTGGTAGGCTTTGACACCCGCGGCAGCGCGCTTCCATTAGGCTTCCAGGGTGGAGTTTTCGCTTTTATTAGTGCTAATAAAATATATAGCTAGCTAATTAATACTCCTTGTGACTCAATTTTTAATTTGAAGTTTTTAAACTTTGATCAACTTTTTAGAAGAAAATATTAAGATTTATGATATCAAATTACTATTATTAGGTTCACGGTACTCAATTTAAAACGAAACAATATACTATTTACTATTAGATATTAATATATTATAATAACTGTGTTTTACCCACGGTTCACGAACATAAGAACTTTTCATATTTATATTAAATAAAATTAAACCAGCCAATTAGGAACTGTTCTCAACATTAGTTGCGCCAGTCAGGGGGTGACCCGGCTGCTTTAATGAGTAGCATAAAGACTATTCGCTCGTTGATTAATTTGGCCTCAGCTCTCCATACATTTGTGGATTCATGGAGTAAGACAAAAAAAAAAATGTGACCATGGTTTCAACCAAGGAGATGGAATGGTGGAAACTTTTCTTAATTTAGGCAATCAATAGGCAATACGCACAGTATCCTAGCTCACAGAACTTTTCACTCTCTCCCACTAAACAAAAAGCCCTGGCAACAAAAGTACCAGCGAACACAAAAACATAAACCAACAATATACCACATTCTATTATTGACCACATACCAAACACAAAACACTATCTTTAGGAAACCATTTACACAAAACAGTAGGAGACTTCATTTATAGAAATAGTTTATTGGTTCTATTAAGACGATGAATATTTCCCCCATTTCTATGTGCCTGATCCGTATAGTTTATTGTACGTGGGTCTTCATCGACTCATCCGTTGACCATACCACAAAGGCACAAACAAAAAGAAGACCTGCCTAACAGAAGCTTCTCTCCAACACAATTTTTTTGTCCTCAGATCACCTCCTCTTCTTTTCTCACAACAAAACAAGATTAACAGCATCCAAATACGATTCTTTTTCAAAGAGAGCCAATGACGACGTGCCAGCGCGCTAACCACCGGGGGTAGTTGCGTAACTCTCAGCCTCAACTGAAGTCTTCCAGGCTCCAGCGGCAGCCGCTCGCATCCAACGGTCCGAACCGCGCCTCCCAGACCCGGGACGCCCGTCTCTCCATCAACCAGCCCTCCACCCGTGCGGGATTCACGAAAACGCCACTGGCCACGCCGTGTAATTAGCGAGGTGGCGCGAGGGTACAGACGTCATTTGGCTTGCTTTGTGTCCTAAACAATTTTTTTTTCCCACTGCCTAGTAACGGATCAAGGGGGGCAGGGAGAAAAAGACACGGAGATATGGGGACGAGGGGAGCGGAGGTTTGAAATGTGAGGGAGAAGCAAAAGCCCCCCAGAAAAAAAAATAATCTCGGTTTTGTTTTTGCGTCTTTCGTTCGTTTTCGATTTGGGGGAGCGGCGGTTCGGAGTGGGCAGGCTCGCTGTTGGTTCTTGCAGCGGCGCGGCAGAGGAGGTGTGCGGTGCGGGGGGAATTATCCTGTTTTTCTGGTGATGATTTCGTGGCCACCTGCGTGTGCTGCCGCTGCTAGTGCGCCAGCGCTTTGATTCGGCAGAGGCTTTGCTTTGGTTTCGGGTTCTTTCGCGTTTCCTTTGGCCAAAGATTGCAGCTTTCGCAGCCGCAGCCTTTTCTTGTCCGGCCGATTCCAACCTTGGCCCGGCTATTCCCCTTCAAAAATCGCGCATAGGGTGGGGGTTTTACCCGGCCCCGTTGTGCGGGCAGCGCCGAAATTTTTCCTTGGGTGTGCGATTGCCGCTAAGTTGAGCTTCAGAACCTGATTTTTTGAGAGATTTCTGGAGGAATTTTGAGTCTTGGTGTGGAATTTGGGGTTTGGGGGTTGCTAGTTTCCAGCCCTTGGCGAGTTAGGGGCCATTTCCTCTGAAGTTATCGCCCGTTTTGATGCGCAATGGGGAAATTTCTGGTCCCTGTGCTGTCCGGTTATTGGATTTGGCCAGTTGGTGTTTGAGCCCTGGTATAAATCACCGGTCTGTGCTGGTGGCCTTTTGATTTCCAGGTGGTGATGCTCTCTGCGGCCGCCGTGATGGCGCCGGCAGCAGCCACACAGAAGAGCTCCCTTGAGGTCTTGCTTGAGACTCTAAAGAAGCGCGATGAGCAGCCCAAGGATGCGCCTCCAACATTGCCAGCCCGGCCGACGTGCCGTGGCCGGCTGCCCACCACCAGACGGCCATCACTGCCTGCTGGCTTTAAGCTCGAGAATGGCATAGCAACAGTTGCTGCCACAGAAGCTGCAGTGGTTGACAAGAAGGCAGATGCTAAGAAGGAGATTGCTAAGCTGGAGGTCAAGGAGGAAAAGCCGGTGAAAGGCTGCATCTTTGGGACCAAGAGGAAGTTTCCTAACACAGAAGTGCTGGAGGACTCGCCATATGTTGAGGAATTTCATGAGATGAGGAAGGGCACAACAGTTTGTAAGAATCCCCCCTCTGTTTCCTCGGCAATGATAAAGATGAATGGGAAGCCAGCATGTACAGATATCATGGATTATGTTCTCCAGAAGGTGAGAGGCTTGTTCATTGTGGAATTTGTAAGAATTATTTCTATTATTGCAATGTGAACAGATGGAAGTAACCTGAATACTTTGTCTAATGTGGTGGCAAAATTTCTTTCACGAATCAAAACAGGAAGTGTTGATCAAAGTGTCGCTTACATGTGTTTGTTGTATGCTCAATTTATAGACCCCTTTTTCTTAATGATCATTTCTATATGGTATATGTGAACAAGACTTTCATGTCAAACCATAGTTGTGTTTTGGTTATGCTGAACTTACTGTTGTTTCACATTTACCAGAAGATACAGTCAGTGGTCGCTTAATGATTTTTCCTGCTCTCATACTTCTGACTTGTTTTGGCCAGTTTGCTTATTACATCCGCAAATAGTTTGGCATGTCATGTTACTTTACCTTATAAGTATGGATATCAGTTGAAAGAACCTGTTGTTTTTAACTTTAGGATGTATGGATACTGGACAATCAGAAAGTGTTGTTTCTTACAGCAGTATAGGTCTCCAGGAACTAGTTCTCTTATCCTGTTATCCCTTGTTGGTTCGTGTTTGATATTTCTGAGTTTATATTGTGATTGGAAGAACCATACGAGATAATAGTTTTTGGACGTTTTTCAGAAGCTACGAGTTTGGTGTTCTTCACCAAATGCAAAGTGGGAACTTGGACAGATCCAATCAATATCTGGAGATGATGCTGAAATACTCCTGGCTAATGGAAAAGTGAGTGTCTTATATTGCCACGGCGATATAGTCATTCAGGGAAACTCCTGTATAATTCTTACTGAATGTTTATTTGCTTAGGTTTTGACGGTGTCACCAGAACAACTCTTGCCTGCCAACCCTGATATCCTCGATGGAGTGGATGATTTAATCCAGATGAGTTACTTGAATGAACCTTCAGTTCTTTACAATCTGCAACTGCGATATTCTCGCGATCTTATCTATGTAAGCACTATGCAATAGTTTCATCGTGCTATATAAGAGTACATATATGGCTTACTCTAGGTATCCTCACTTGTATATACTTTACTTTGTAGACAAAGGCAGGACCTGTTCTGATTGCTGTCAATCCATTAAAAGAAGTTGCACTCTATGGGAAGTCTTCAATCATGCAATACAAGCAAAAGACCAACGATGACCCACATGTGTATGGAGTTGCTGATTTGGCATTTAATGAGATGCTGCGAGGTAGGTGCTAAAGAGAACAGTTATGATTTATAATATTTTTCAAGAACTGTCTTCTAATGCAACTCCTGATACTCTGCAGATGGCATAAACCAATCTATAATAATAAGGTTAGTATGCCTTATCTTCTTTCTCTTAAACCCTTGGGGTCTGGATCACCAAATTTAAATATGCTATGTCTGCTCCTTGTCACATTTCAGTGGTGAAAGTGGAGCAGGAAAAACTGAGACGGCTAAAATTGCAATGCAATATTTGTCTGATCTTGGGGGTGCTAGTGGTACAGAGTCTGAGGTGCTTCAGACCAATGTTATTTTGGAAGCATTGGGGAATGCAAAAACATCACGAAACCATAACTCGAGCCGATTTGTAAGCTTATCTTCCTGTATCGTTGCCACATTGTCCTCTGCTAACTTTCTGGAGTTATTCTTATGGTGCTGTGATGGTTTTGATGTAGGGCAAGCTTATTGAAATACACTTTTCTGAAACTGGTAAAATGTGTGGTGCTAAACTCCAGACCTGTAAGCCTTCTCTACCATTTATTGTTTGGATGGCTAGCCACGATATCTTTGAACTCCCTGTTAACTTATTTCCTTGGTTGTGCATGTACCTCTTACTGAATCCCATGGGCCAGTCCTGCTTGAGAAGGTAAGGGAATTCATGCATTACTAACAAATCCATATTTTATTATTTCAGCAAGGTCTAATATGCCCTGTCTTCCCCTGTAGTCGAGGGTGGTTCAAAGGGCACAAGGAGAGAGATCTTACCATATTTTCTATCAACTGTGCTCTGGAGCTCCTCCCCTTCTCAAAAGTAACCATACCTTCATGTTTGATGTGCTTATATTATGATTTAAGTGTTTCAAATGGTGCTTCTGTCAAGAAAATTGTGTTCCACATTCTGCCTGTATTACATCTTATATGTTTTAGTGTGATCTGTGAAACTATCTTCATCTTCCCTCTCTTTGTTTCACTTCCTAATTCCGTGATATGCACATGGTACTGCAGAAAAATTGTTTCTGAAAAGCGCCAGTGACTACAATTACTTGATGCAGAGTAATTGCTTGAAAATCGATGGTGTTGACGATTCAAAAAAATTCACAGTGCTAGTGGTAATGTTACTGGAAAATCCAAATAACTTCTCCAACCAAAGCTGTGCTAGTATTTTATCTTATTTGTTATTTACCCTTTGTTTCATGTGCAGGATGCATTGGATACTATTCAAATATCTATGGAAGACCAAATGAAATTATTTTCTATGCTTGCAGCTGTCTTGTGGCTGGGAAACATATCATTCTCTGTGATTGACAATGAAAACCATGTGGAAGTTGTTTCAAACGAAGGTATAGTTCCCGGTGTATATAATTTCCATTTATTTCTGTATATAATTTCCATTTATTTCTTTGCCTTATCCAGTAGAAAATGTCCCAAAATGCAGACATTTGATTGTGTAATGTATTCACAGGGTTGGCTACTGCTGCAAAGCTATTAGGCTGCACTGCAAGTCAACTAGTGACTGCTATGTCTACTCGTAAAATCAAAGCTGGAAATGACAGTATCGTTAAAAAGCTGACATTAACTCAGGTATGTAGTATCCTGAAAAATTATCTGCATGGATCTATTGATTTGATCTTTTAGAATTTTATTCAAGATTTCTAATTTCTGTAGGCCATTGACGCAAGAGATGCACTAGCAAAGTCAATCTATGCCAATTTATTTGACTGGATTGTTGAGCACATTAACCACTCACTTGGAACAGGGAGGCAATTTGCATGGAGATCCATAAGTATTTTGGATATTTATGGGTTCGAGTGTTTCAATGTATGGAATATTTGCATTTTGTTTAGTACTGATGTACTTGGCATTTCCTCAGTTATAACATTTGGTTAAACCGTTACAGAAGAATGGTTTTGAGCAATTTTGTATAAATTATGCCAATGAGAGGCTGCAGCAGCACTTCAACCGACATCTTTTCAAACTACAACAGGAGGTAAGATTCTAACAGTTCCTTGCATTATTTATGTTAGCATCAAAGATATGAATGAATGTGAATTGTATTATGCAGGATTTCTTCCTGCAAAACAGTATCAGACTATCAGGTTACGTTGTTGTGTACTAAAGATGTAAACAACCACCTTTGCGACTTGTCATAACTACCTTGCAAACTTTGCCACTTGTCATAACTAGGGGATGTGGTCGCATGCTGAAGTTGCTCTGTCTAACCTGAGTTAGATATGAATGGTCCGATGTCATCTGAATATTATTTATTTTGTGGTTTGCCTTTCGAGTGATTCTGTGCTTCTGGGGACAGAAACCACTTGGGTGTCTTGTAGCTGGCACCAGGGTTCCTAATCCAAGTGTTTGTTAGTTATGATCAGTTACCCAACTTATTGTTATTGAAACCAGTCAACCTTTGCGAAAATGTTGACATTTAGTGATTATCAAGGAGAAGTCAGAAAAAAGTTATTCTAGGAAACACAAAAACCTAGAAAACCACAGGAAGCCGGCAAGGCCCTAATACTAGTTCCAATTCTGTTTGAACTCTGGTTATGATTATTTGTTCTGTCTTACTGTGCACATGACCTGGTCGTTTGCTTTTGGATCCATTAGCCAGCATTATTTCTTTTCATAAAATTGTATAGAGAGGCTTCCCTTCTTTCCATGTTTCTGCTCCTGCAATATTTTCCTTGGACCTTTTGTGTCAGTGTATCAATATGCTCATGCTGGCTTTGTTCCGCTTTCAGGAATACTTGGAAGACGGAATTGATTGGACCCCCGTGGAATTTGTGGATAACACTAATTGCTTATCCCTCTTTGAGAAGGTATCCAACATTTTCCCCCCGTTACATATGGATTATATATTCACTGTTTCTATGTGTAGTTTAAATAGTTTTTAAGCCTGATCGATAAACATATGTATTGTAATTGCTTACCTGGCATGTGGTGAAGAAAGAATGCCTGCATTTTAGGCTTCTATGGCTGTTTGGCCTCATTTCATATGCTTTCTGGTTCCAATCCTTTTCTTGTAGTATATACAGGTTATTGCCCTTCTAATTATCTTGATCTGCAATGTTGTGCTTTGCCTATGCGGAAGTTACTAGAATGCCTTAGTTTTTGAGGTTATTGCAGCAGAAACAAGCACCTCCCTATATAAAATGAGAAACAAAAGTTGGAACAGATGGAAATAGCCTTAAGTGGAGTTACTCCATATTTTGTTCTATAGATAAGACTATAAGAGAACTATAGATCAGAGAGTGAATGTAATTATTAATGCTTAAGTGGAATCACTGAAGAAAAATGTGCCATTATCATGATATCATGTCATATTATAAGCTTTACCATTTAAATTTGTAAGATCTGTATATGTACTACTGTACTCACCTTTTTGTTATATTGCAGAAACCTCTAGGGCTTTTGTCGTTATTGGATGAAGAGTCTACTTTCCCAAAGGCAACAGACTTTTCCTTTGCTAACAAGCTTAAGCAGCAATTAAGTGGTAACTCTTGCTTGAAGGGTGAAAAAGAAGGCACATTTAAGATTTGCCATTATGCAGGGGAGGTTCGTCAATCCTTGTCTTGATTTATCTTTAAGCTATTTCTAATCTCCAATATCCTCCAGATCTGCAAGCTTGCCCATTTAATTGTCAGTTATGATAATTTGCTGTTGAACCTCTTCTATATGCAACATGATAACAGTCCTGATTTTGATTCCAGGTGACATATGATACAACTGGGTTCCTGGAGAAGAACAGAGATCCATTGCACTCTGAGTCAATCCAACTACTATCATCATGTAAATATGAACTTCCAAAACATTTTGCCTCTGTCATGGTTGCTGATTCTCAGAATAAGTCAAGTCTGTCATGGCATTCAGTAATGGATACACAGAAACAAAGTGTTGTCACAAAATTTAAGGTACTAGTTCAAATCTTTCATTCTTTTATCTTTACAGATAATATTGTCAAAAATGGTTCTCTAGATGTCTATGTTTTGGGTTTTATAAGTTGTAATCAGTTTCTTGGTAGTTTTTTTAGTTATTTGTTTCATAATACCTTAATGCCTTTTCGTGTCATTTCTTATATAAAGCTGTATTTAGCCATCCCAATGCTCTGTTGTGTATTCAGGTTCAATTGTTCAAGCTGATGCAGCAGCTGGAGAGTACAACCCCACATTTTATTCGATGCATTCAACCAAATAGCAAACAACATCCCAGGTTATTCGAGCATGATCTTGTCTTGCACCAGCTTAAATGCTGTGGAGTGCTTGAAGTTGTTCGGATATCAAGAACATGCTATCCAACTAGGATCACTCACCAACAGTTTGCTGAAAGGTTGCTATTTCATAGAAATCTTAAACAAAATGTACTTGTTTATTTGTTTGATACTGTGTGCCACTTGACTTAAGATTTGTTCAATAATATGCAGATATGGATTTCTTCTCTTGCATTCCATTGCATCTCAAGATCCACTTAGTGTTTCGATTGCTGTTTTGCAACAGTTGAACATTCCCCCTGAAATGTATCAAGTTGGCTACACGAAATTATTTTTCCGTACAGGACAGGTACAATAAATCGACTATTCCAAGTTCTAATTTTTTAAATCCTAGAGTAGACCCTCAAGTCCTCAACCAGCTGCACTAGCATACAAAAGTTTTAGGGCAGCCACAATGTGAGTAAAAAGGTGACCTTAAGCCATAAATACACTCCTATGATGCATCAGATACATTGTGCAGTAGACCATAGCAAAAAAAAAAAAGTCTCTCTCTCCATCCTATGTTTATCGCTCACAGGAAGTTAAGGATCGTTTTTGGAGCGTGGTCCCACCTTAGTGCTCATATTCTGCAGATGGAAACAACAAATGCCTGTTTTCTGTGGGGCCTGTTTTAATGATATTTTGAAATTCCAACATTCCTCTTGTCATTATAGTTTGGTTTAGCTTGCGATGACAACTGCTCTTTTTTGTGAGTGTGGTTTCTAATCTTGATTATTCTGTAGGTCGCTGCACTGGAAAATGCTAAAAGGCAGATGCTTGATGGAACCCTCCGTATTCAGAAGCACTTCCGTGGTTTGCATTCTCGACAGGGATATCAACGACTAAAGAAAGGGGCAATGAATTTGCAATCATGTAATACACTTTATTTCTTTTTGTTCAAAACATTCCTGAATTATAATAATATGAACGTATATCATACTCTTTCTGTTTTCCAAACTGCAGTTATACGCCGTGAAAGAGCAAGAATACACTTTGATATTCTTGTCAAGAGATGGAGGGCAGCTGTTCTCATACAGAAGTACACTAGGCGTCGACTTGCAGCTAACATGTTTAATGATCAACTGAGTCATATCATTCTTCTTCAGTCCGGTAATTTATATGATAAAATAAAAAAAGAGGGCATACTAACATATTACCCTAGAGTAGTGCATCTATCTAATCATGTGCTGTCATATGTTACTGCAGTGATGCGTGGGTGCCTGGCCAGAAGGAAATACAAGTGCCTGCAGAATGAAAAGGAGTCAAAGGCCAGTCACAACATAGTTAAAGGGGACACAAGGAAGAATAATTCCGAGTCAAGAATTTGCCATGTGAGTTTTATACCAAAGGATATCTATACTTTTATCTGTTCCAATCTTCTAAAGTGCCAGCTGCATATTGGTTTCATCCAGTACTGAATGAGAAGTATATAATCTGAAAGATCTGTACCGCTAATTCTAATAGACAATTTTCATCTGGAATTTGCATAAGCATGGTTACTTACTAAGTTTACTGAAATTTCTGTTGTTGTGATACTGATACCCAACTGTATTCTAAAGAACTTGAGAAGTTCTCCCTGTACAAGATACAGAATCTGTTCAGCTGTCTAATAAATAGGTGTAAAAGGTATAGTAGTTCCTAACATTGGCATCCAATGGCAGGAAATGAATGGGCATTATCCTCACGAACCAGTCATCACTGAACTTCAGGGTCGTATTACGAAAGCTGAGGCTGCATTGCAGGACAAGGAGGAAGAAAATGTAATGCTAAAACGGCAGTTGGAACAGTATGAGAGGAAATGGTCGGAATATGAGGCCAAAATGAAAGCTATGGAAGAGGCATGGAAGAGACAGCTCTCCTCTCTGCAGGTAATTATCTAGTTGATTATTTGTATGTTTGCGCTTGTATGTTCAAAGAATGGATCAATACATTCTTGCAACATGAATTCATCTGTTTAAGAATGACAAACTGTTACATAACCTCATGGGATGATGACATACGAAAATATTCAAGAAATTTTCTAATGGTGTGTTAAATGAAATAACGAACAATTGCTCTGATATTGAATTTTATGGTACCTGTCTAGCATAGAACCAGATGGCTGATCTGTTAGAAAATACACACTAACAACAAAACCTTTTAGTCCCAAGCAAGTTGGGGTAGACTATAGTTGAAAACCAACATGAACCTCCAACAAAAAGGGTAAAGAAAGTGAGAGAAATTAAATATTTATTAGAACATTTGTGCGGGAAAGGCTGCGGGCTATTTCCCTTCCCCAGACCCCGCAGTGCGGGAGCCTACGGCACTGGGTACGCCCCTTTAGAAAATAGTGGTATATGTGGCTTGAGTTTCCTTTTTAATTATCCTTCAGAAGACGTATTCATTTGGATTTGTTCCTATTTATTCCTTTCAGCTGAGCCTTGTTGCTGCTAAGAAGAGCCTAGCTGCTGAAGATGCAACCACTAGAACCGCTCGGACCGATTTTACTCCAACACATGCCCAGTATGACTCTGAAGACACATTGTCAACTGGGACCCATACACCTGAAGTGATAGAGTCGAGATACAACAACCACAACCACAACCCTGAAGCTAAAGTTTCAGCAGGAAACTCGGATAGGCCAGTAAATGCTGTGAACCACCTAGCTAAGGAGTTTGAAGACAGACAGCAGGTGTTCGAAGATGATGCAGGCTTCCTTGTTGCAGTCAAGTCCGGTCAGGTTGGTTCAAATATGAACCCAGACGAGGAACTCCGGAAGCTCAAGGACCGCTTTGCGACATGGAAAAAAGACTACAAATCTCGGTTGAAGGAGACAAAGGTAAACCTTAATAAGGTTGGCACCCATGATGAGAAATCGCGGAAAAGATGGTGGGGAAAGAAGAGCTCGAAGTGAAAAGTGGAAGAGAATCCCCACAACATTTTTCCACCACTGGGTCAAGGAAAGTGACCAAGAATGCCAGCGCAGGCGAGAAGAATCTGCCTCAGGTTCTTTTTTCATCGCAAAAGCCTCGTGACATGATGAACTACATTGTTGGTGGCGGTGCTGTTACTCGTCTGATGTTGCGAGTGTCAAAAAGATCAAATTAGCCAATATAGATGAAGCCAGAGTTCTGTACATGTATATTAATTAGTTCCGAGTTGTCACTTGACAGTGTATGTATGTCATCGTGTATGTAGAGTGATAAATCTGAGGTGTGGAAGGGTAACTAAATACAGATTATCCACCATGAGCGAATAGAGATGCGAAAGCAGAGTATTGTAAGATGTGTACAGTAAGAAAATTGTTGAAATGTGCAAGGCATTTTACTCTGAAAATTGTGCTTGCATCGCGCCATATTCTGCACTATCATTTGAGGTCTTCACACTTACACATCAGTTTTTTTTTACAGAGATAAATCCAGCTTTTGTAGAGAGCACATTAATGTCACCAGTACTGCAATACAAACATACAACAACACATGCTGGAGAGTGGGGATACCAGCTTACAAGCAAACGCACAAATGAAGAGAAACTTGAAACCGACCAGAGTTCAACCCAAAGCTACTACAACCTACATAGAGCACAAAAAACAGGCTTCACAATGCAAGCAAACCATCCACACACACTAGTCACATAAGAAACTCAAATCACCCCTTCCACTTACAAGTCTTCAATTCGCTTCCAGAAGTCCAATAGCTTTGCATTGTGCTCCTTCTAAAGAACTCGCCACTTCTGAGCAAAACCAAAGATTTTGTAAAAAAACTTTGTTAGATGACTTTGGGAACTTTTTCTCTAGCCCCATCTTATTTGTAACATTCCACAAACCCCAAAGGATAATAGCCAGAATGAAAAGTTTTATACGATTGTTATTCCCTCCCAAAGGAATCCATTTGTGAAAAACATCTTGCAAACTAGAAGGCATCCTATCCCAGCCAATGGAAGAAAATGTGATATGTTATCTCATTCACCCCACAAAAACAACATTTTTTGTTCGCTTTACATTCTCTTCTCTTGAGATTCACCTCTGTTTGAAGTCTATCTTGGACAGCCAACCATATAAGCATCTTGATCTTATGTAATCTACATTCCTCTAAGATATTCATTAATCTTTCCCATTCTCTCATGTCAGCCTCCCCTAAAGCCCTTCTAAAGTTTATGTTCCAACCATCTCCCTCCCAGCAGTCGCATATTAAACAATCTCTATCCAGCCTTAAAGGTGTATTTCCAACCCATATCTCTTTCCAAAATCTAGAAAAGGATGTCTGCCCAGATATTTCTCCTGTAACAGACTAAAACATTGACCCCCTTTATCAGTCGCAACATTCTCCATCCCTATTTCCAATAAGTGCCTCATTCATAGTCCTAGTCTCCAGACTCCATATAATTCCTAATCCCCCAAACTCTTTACATAAACACAGATTTCTCCATTTTACCATATGATATTAGAAGAAATTTACCCTTATATAATCCATCTGTTGGTGAACACCCTCCTGAAGCTGATATATCCCCATTGTATAAATTGGCAAACGAGTGTTTGTTAATATCAATCTCCCACCAGATGTCATCTTTCTTCCCTTCCAAGGTTGCAATCTTTTCCTCAGCTTCTCTGGGACCCCTTTCAGAGCCTTAGTCCCCAAATGTACATCTGACACAGGGATACCTAAGTACACCATCGGCAAGATCCCTATTTTTACAATTCAACATGTTGGCAATTCTATTCTGTTAATCCTCATCTAACCCCAATAAGATAAACTTCAAATTTAAGACAGTTTATCTTCAGTCCAGTCATCAATCGAAAACTGTATAGAATAAATTTACACAGCAGTCGAATCCAGACTTTGGAAATTTGCCTACTGTAAGTAGCAGCCTCTGAATTCTGCACTACTTCCGAACAGGAACAGCTTGTGTTGTAAAAAAAAAGTAGTAGACAAAACTACATATATGGACACACCGATCAGTTAACAACTAATAAAACGGAGCATACATAGATGGAATGGAAGACCAAAACTTTCCCAGTACGTTCCTGAGTTCTGAGAGGCAGCACAAGAATATTTGCATTCGTTCATGGTGCAAATGTAATGTCACAACACAGACAGACGGAGTAGTGTACAATGTGGGCGGGCACGCCGTACGTGGGCCCGCTAGCTAGCTTAAGAGCCTGGCGCGAACTTGGTGGCGTAGACCCAGGCGTTGTTGGCGACGGGGTCATCGAGGTGGTCGAGCAGGTTCTCGAGGGGCCCCTTGCCGGTGACGATGGCCTGGACAAAGAAGCCGAACATGGAGAACATGGCGAGGCGGCCGTTCTTGATCTCCTTGACCTTGAGCTCGGCGAAGTTGACGGGGTCGTCGGCGAGTCCGAGTGGGTCGAAGTACTGGCCGCCCGGGTAGAGGTTGTTGCCCTCGCCGACGCCGTCGAGGCCGTTGATGCGGAAGCCCTCGACGAGGCCCATGAGGATGACCTGGAAGCCGAGCACGGCGAGGATGCTCTGCGCGTGCACCAGGTTGGGGTTGCCGAGGTAGTCCAGCCCGCCCTCGGAGAAGATCTGCGCGCCGGCCTTGAACCACACGGGCTCCTTGAAGTCCACGCGCACCCACTTCTCCAGCACCTCCGGCGTGATGCAGCCCAGCGCCCCCAGCATCGCCCACCGCCCGTGGATCACCTCCAGCGCCCTGTTCCGCGCGAACGCCTCCGGGTCCGCCGATAGTCCCGCGGTGTCCCACCCGTAGTCGCCCGGGAACTCGCCCGTCAGGTACGACGGCGTCTGCGCCGAGAAGGGGCCCAGGTACTTGACGCGGTCCGGCCCGTACCACAGCTCGTTGCTCTGGTAAGCAATAATCCAAAAGCGAGCACTCTCGTTAGTTACTGTAGTTGATTATTAATTACCGGATTGATTGAAACCAGCTGGAACAGCGTGCCGCCATGGACGACCACACCACCTCGGCGTACGTTACGTATACGTACCATGGTGATCCGGCCGCTGGCGGCGGCGGTGGCGACGTCGCGGAGGGGGCTGGCATTGGCGGCGGCGCGGCCCTGGCCGAGGAACGGCGTCTTGGCCGCGACGACGCGGGAGGTGGCGGCCATGATCGTCGACGCCATCTGCTGCAGCTTTTTTTTCCGGCCGGTGTATCGCAGTGAGCAAAGCTAAGCGAGCTCAAGTACTAGTGGAGGCTTGGAGAGGGGCTACGTGGACGTATTTGTAGCACAAGTGTTTTGTTGCCGGGGAAGAAGCGAGCGGCGATTGGTGCAGCGGATGTGAGGTGGAGATTTCTGGATTTGCCTCCGCCCAATCGGGGCGCGGTACTGGATTCTGGAGGTGCGGTGCTGCCACCTCGGACCACTGCGCTGGCTGACCCCATCGCCGGGTCCCACAGCGTCGCGTGGCACCTTGGTTTGGGCCGGGCTGCTTCAGGGCTTCTCCACCAAACGTTTTAGCCTCGGCCTAAAGCAGCGGTACCAATCGTAGAAAGAAAAATAGAGCTCTCAAACCTCCCAACGGAGGGACCTCAGCTCCTTGGTCTAACGGAACGGAAGTGAACAACTTTATTTTCTTATAGGGACCTCCTACACGCTGCAACTTGTGCCCCAAAAGATGTTTCAAAAAGATGGAGCCATGGACTCTTCTACAACAAACTCTACCATGCCGCGAGAAGGACTTACTACTTAGGAAACAAATGTGGAGGCTGCGGCTGGGCAGCAGTCCATGATGGCGCGTTGTATAAGCTCTCAATATAACTCTTTTAAGTCCCGTTTAATCATAGCGTTTGGCTAAAAAATAATTAAATAGAACTAAATGAGACTAAATTTATATGACTAAACTTTAGAAAGCGGAAACCCTGATGCCTGCACTTGCACTGCAGACATAAGAGGGCGGTGGTAGGAGGAACGAGTTCATTGAGCTCGTCACGACCTGGTGCAGGACAGAGGCCGTTCTAGAATGCAAAAAACCTATTTTTTCGTTAGTTTTTCCTCTCCGAACTATAAAATCAAAAATCTTTCATCCTCCAATTTTAAAAATTATTCATTTTAACCCCCCCTCCCTTTACCGGTTTTGGACAGTGGTTTTGCTACAGTAATCATAGTTTTGACTTTTTCCCTTTTTTATTTACTTTGTCTAAAATTTTGAAAAATCATATAAAAATTATAAAATAGAAAATCCAAATTTATTGGACTCCACATGAGTATCTATATAGTGAATGTATAATGTGGTATGTTTTAATACAAAGTTTTTATTGTAGCTTTAAATCTATTCTTTTCTGTAATTAATTGAAAAAACTTTGTACTAAAATATACCATATTATATGTTCACTGTATAGATCTACTCATGTGGATTCTATCAAAATTATATTTTCTATTTTCTGATTTTCTATAATTTTCAAAGATTTAGTCGAAATAAAAAAAAATAAAAAAATCACCGTTACTATTATAAACCACTGTCCAAAACCACGCTAGGGAGGTAAAACGAATGATTTTCAGAGTTGGAATTCTGGTTTCATAATTCAGGGAGGAAAAACAGACGCAATGCAGAGTTATTGAGGGAGGAAAATTGGACTTTTTTCCTTCTAGAATTCCTCTTTTCTTTTCTTTTTTTAACGAGAGTTTTACTTCAACTTTTAAGAAAACAACGAGTTGATACAATATCGGAGAAGCTAGTTTCTCAGGATAGCAGAAGATAACAAAAGCCTAAAACAGGAGCTAAATTTCACAAATATCCGTAGATGCTATCATAGGCTTGAAGTTCTTCATCCAGTGTAGGATAGCATCTTTCACTTGTAGGAGTTGCTGGCGATCATCGTCCTTGAGTAGCACACTCCACTTCTGCATTGATGAAAGAGCAACATATATGATATCAGAAGGTGATTTTGAAAACTTTTGTTCAATAGCCATCTTGTTCCTATTATTCCAAATGGCCCAAGCAAAACCTTCAAAGATGAAAAGGGTTAATCTAATGGGTAGGCCCCCCTTGCCCTGAAGACATGTAAGAATTGGGGTAGTTGTCCCATTTAAAGATTTTTTTTTTAAAAAAGGATATCATAGATTCAAACATTCCACAGAGACAACATTTCTCACACCCTTTCCAACCTCTTTTACTAAAGCTCTACGCACATTACAACTTGTTAAAAACCCACCAAAAAAAAATTGATTTTCAATGGAATTCTACATTTCCACAGATTACCAGCAATCCTGCTAGTAACCCCACCATCTAAATGAACCTGCATAGAGATTTAGTGGAAAAGGGACCTATCTTTTTTAGGGCCCAACTAACCATGTCAGGGTTTTCCTCGTCAAAGACAATCAAGCTAAGCTCGCCCTTGAGCTCCAACCATCTCTCAAAATCTCTTGGAGATAGAGTCCTTTTAAACTCGATGAACCAGTCCTCCTTTGCCCAACTTTGAGGGTTTCTAACCAATTTAAAAAGATCATCATAGTCAATTTTCAAAAGGATAGACAACAGCGAGGAGACTTGGGCTGCTCGATTTCCTTTCGATCACTGGGCTGCTCGATTGCAGGGCCGTTGGATGGATGGACCTCTTCAAGCCGTAGTGTCCCCAAAGCCCAAAGGCCGAAAGCCAAAAGCCCCCGCGTGCAGCCGTGCACATCAAGTCATCAACAGCGAAGTCCGTCCGCCAGACAAGAGCGTAGAGGAAGTCGAGCCGCCGGCGGCGGCGATTGAGCTCATGTTCCTCCAATCCTTCGGTCCGATCAAGGCACTGCCTCACGGCGTCGTAAGCGTCGCTCGCCACCTTCCCCCATTCGTCGAAGTGGTCTTGCGGCAAAATGTGGTTCACCACCAAGCACCAAATGGGATTCTGCTCCCCGTCGGTCGAGGCGATCAAGCAGGCTCCTCTATTCCTCTGGACTCCGGCGCGAGGGAGTTCGACCTGTCGGGGGTTGAATGCGTGTTGGTCTGTTGGTCGTGTCGATTATTATGTCAAGCCAACACATTAATACATTATAATCTTGTACGTGCGTGGCTTGAATGCAGGTGCTCGTCGCAACTCTGTTAGAGAGTTCGTAGTCCAGGAGAGAGGGGCAAGCAAGGTTCAGGCATCTACGCAGCCTGCTGACTTGAGCATGTAAATCAAACTTCGTGTAGAAGCCTGGCCGGTCGGGGTTCCGCCTTTACTTTCTTATAAGTAGTAATCCTAGGTTTACTCAGGACCGTTGTAACCTTTGACATTCTACTTTTGCTTAACGAAACGAGTGTCACAATGAAAAAACCGGTAGGAAAATTAGAAATTATTTATCTGTCGGTGTTTGCGGTACACACAGGAAATTTATTTTATTTATTACCATACAAAAATAGGCCTACCGATAAGAAAATTTACACACTGACAAAAAATTATATATTTCTATCGCTCTATTCCTATGGGTGAAAAATTGACCTCCCAACCTAAATCAAAACGATAAAGTGTTCTGTACCGATATTAAAAAAGTTTAGTGTAGAGAAGATGACACTTATTGTGCTGTTAATACTCCTCCCTTTTAATTTGCTCTGCAGGCTGCAGTTCAATTTCTTATTACAATTTATCTGCAAAGGTTCCTGAACTAACGATTGTGTTTCATGCTTTCGCTAGATGCAGCGCTGAGGCTGCACACTATTTGACTATTTGAAATACAAGATTACTAGACCATATTGACGCTACGGAAGTGGCTTTCATCCAGTATGTATATCTGATGTAAAATGGATGTTAAATGTTCATAGAACATGTTCAGGCTATTTACTTACTAATTCAAAATTTGACTTGTGCATAAAGTTTAACTGCTGCTTCTACAATATTTTTTTTTTAAAAAAAACTTTTTCAGTGAGATAAGGTTTATATAAGATTGGAAAGCTAGCCTTGATATTGGGATACTATTATCAGAAGCAGATTGGAATTGAAATTTGGAAATAAATCGTTTTTTTAGGAACATGTAAGGGCCTGTTAAAATCTCAATAGTTTGTCTAGCTGTGCTCAACCTTCTTCTCTTTGCGAGTGCTAAAGCTCATGGTGGAAAGAGGAAGGCCTAATCGGCAAAGAACGGTCCATCATAAAGCATAAAGCAAATCAAGAAAACAGAGTACTCATTTAGTAAATTTGCCCCTAATTATTACTTTATAAGCACATTTACCATTCTTTAGACACTAGAAGCCAAACTTACCTTGCCAAGATATTGTGAATCTATCAGGTAGTTTTATTTTTGAAATCGCGTCTTTGACACGTGCTTCATTAAGAGAAGGAGGTTATAAACAACTCAGTGAGCGAAGGCGAGGTGCCTCAACACAAGGAGCGAAACACAACATGGATCACCGGCTCGGACGGTGGCGCAACTTTCGTGTACTAACTCACGTCAGACTGTGCGACTAGAACAAGGAGGGGCAAGCACCTAGGCTAAAACTAAGTCTGAACCACGAGCAAAGGCGCCAACGCCCTGAAACCCGTGTTGATCCACTCGTCGCCTTCCTGTAGCGCCGAGGCAAGAACTTGGGAGACTGGGTTCATAACCCCGTCGAACGTCCGACGATTCCTCTCCTTCCAGATTGTCCACGAGAGAAGCAACACCAGAGAGTCAAACCCTTTACGGTGTCTGTCCGGTAAAAGCAGTCGTGAAGCCTGCCACCAATCGATCAAGGTGGAGTCGGTTGTTGGGCACATGATCTGGGCGCCAAACCGCGACAGCACCCGGTGCCAGACCTCTCTGGTGAAGACACACGCCGCAAGTAGGTGATCGGTCGTCTCAGGCTCCTGAGCGCAGAGCGCACAGTCATCTCCTGCCTACAAACCATGGCGTCGGCGTTTGGCGGCGGTCCACAGCCGCCCGTGAAGCGCCAGCCAGAAGAAGAATTTTACCTTCGGCGGCGCGGAGGCGGCCTAGAGCTCGTTGGCGCCGAGAAGCTGTGTCCGTCCTTGGAAGAAGGCGTGGTACGCGGATGAGCTAGAGTACGTGCCGTCCGCCGTAAGGTTCCAGATAATTCTGTCGGGAGTGTCCGGATGAAGCTGCACGTTGTCGACCAAGCCCCAGACGTGGAGGAACTGAGTGATGAAGCTGGCCGACGTAGCTCCAAAGACATCCCTGGTCCACTGCCTGTTGGACAGCGCCTCGCGGACAGAGCGCAGTCGTCTGCGGCCAGACACCGCGGCGAAGACGGCCGGCGCTAGGCGGCACAGCGGCCCGGCGGGCAGCCAACCGTCGGTCCAGAAGCGGACAAGGGAACCATCACCCAGGTCGAAAGATGTTGATGCCTCGAACATGTTTTCCAAGATCCGTTCCGGTCTCGTCGGCATCCGCGCCCATGACGATTCAGGTTGTGTTCGCCGCAGCCATTCCCATCGGAGTCGAAGCGCGTAGCCGAGGATCCTGAGGTCCGTCTGGCCCAACCCACCCAGATCGCGCGGGGAGCACACCACCGGCCAAACGACCTTACACTTCCCGCCGGCCACGGACGCCGTCCCCGCCCAGATGAATGCACGCCGACATTTGTCAATGGCGGTGATCGCCGAGACGGATAAGGCACAACAGATAGCGATGTGGACCGGGATCGCCGACAGTGTTGTCTTGGTGAGCGTCGCACGCCCAGCTGCAATGATCATCCCCGCCTTCCAGGTGGGTATGCGAGCCGCGACACTGTCCACGACGACCTGCTTGTCCAGGCGACACAACCTCGTGAGGGATAAGGGGACGTCGAGGTACTTAGTCGGGAAGGATTGCAGTCGGCCCCGGAAATCCTGCAACACAACCTCGAGGTCCCCCTCCGAGCAGCAGATCGGTGTGATCGTGCACTTTGCGACATTGGTCTCAAGACCGGAAGCCCCCTCGAAGAGGTCTAGTAGCTGCCTGATACAAATGCAGTCAGCCTCCGTCGGCGAAACGAACAGCACAAGGTCGTCTGCGTAAATGGAGGCCCGGTGCTTGACAACCCTCCCCGGCAGAGGAGTGAGCAGGCCCTGGTGGTCAGCCTGGCCAATGAGGGCGTTGAGGACCTCCATGACGATGACGAAAAGGAACGGCGAAAGCGGATCGCCTTGCCTCAACCCACGGGTGTGGCAAAAGCGCTCCCCAGGCCTGCCATTAACCAGAATCTTTGTGCTAGCCGAGTGCAGCATCGCCGAGATCCACTCCCTCCAACGCCATGGAAATCCGATGTGCTCCAAGACTTCAAGCAAGAAAGGCCATGCCACTGTGTCGAAGGCTTTCGCGAGGTCGATTTTGATGAGAACAGCGGGGTGGCGTCTTGCATGAAGCCAGCGACAGGTGAGCTGCACGGTGCGGAAGTTTTCATGGATGCGCCGTCCACGTATGAAGGCTGATTGGTTGTCTTGGACGATTTGGGGCATAAAAGGTGCCAACCTCAGCGGTAGCCCTTTCGCGAAGAGTTTCCCCACTGAGTGTATGAGGCTGATGGGCCTGTAGTCCTTGAGGCCCTCAGGCTGCTGATGTTTGCGCAGGAGCACCATCATAGCGCCATTGACATGGTGGAAGCTGTGGAAGTCCAAGTCCCATAAGGCCGCGAACACGCGGAAGACGTCGGGGCCGACAACCCCCCAGGCCGACTTGTAGAAGGCGCCAGAGAAGCCGTCCGGACCGGGGGCACGGTCCGACGGTGTCTCCTGGACGATGCGTGCTAGCTCCGCCTTAGAGAAGGGCACCACCAGCTGTTCAAGGTCCAACCTCGGCAGTCCCAGTCTGGAGAGATCAATCCGGTGTAGACGTGTGAAAGGTTGGCCGAGAATGTTGCTGTAGTAGCTGAACACCAACCCGGCCTTAGCGTCCTCCACGGAGAATGTTTGGCCGTCATGTGAGATGGCGAGCATGTAGTTTTTCCGTCTGCGATGATAGGCCTGAAGATGGAAGTACCTCGTGCAGGCGTCACTCTCGCGCAGATGACGCGTTCTGGCGCGCTGCCTAGCCATGGTGCACAGGATGGAAGCGAGCCCTAGGACGCCCGCCTTGAGCTCTCGACGCCATTATTGCTCCCCCGCTGAGAGCACCCTGGATTCTTGGGCGGTGTCCAACTCGTAGATGACCGCGCGCGACGCCGCAAGCTGCATGCTCACGTCCTCGATGTGTGATGCCCGCCAGCTCTTAAGAACGCGCGCTAGATGGTGGAGCTTTAGGTCTAGCGCACGGCAGGGGTCGACGTCCAGGTTCCAAGGCCCCCAGGCAGATTGGACCACATCGATGAACCCTGCAATCTTTGTCCAGAACTATTCGAACTTGAAACGCGGCATCGCCCAAGGCTCGGAGCACAACAACAGCAGGAGGGGCGAGTGATCGGAGGCATCAGAGGAGAGGCAGCGCAGGTAGTGGTTGGGGAATTGCACAGACCATTGTGTAGACCCAAACGCCCGGTCAAGTCTTTCCAGCGTCAGTCGATCGCGACCACTGGACCAGGTGAAGAGTCGCCCGTCCAGGTCGAGCTCTTGGAGCTCTAGGTCGTCAATGACGCTTCGAAAACGTCGCATGAGACCATAATGCAACCTTCCATTATTCTTGTCGCCGGCCTTGTAAATGAGGTTAAAATCACCACAAACTAGCCAAGAGCCCTGGCAGGCACTCGCGACGGCGCGCAGTTCCTGTAGGAAATCCTGCTTGTCCGCCCTGTTCACCGGCCCCGTATACGTTGGTTAGCCACCATGGGTCCGCCGAGCTGCACAGAGGTGTGAGGCGGTTTGTAAAAGAGAAGCGCCTAACACAAGAGTTAGAGCCACTCCAAATTTCACGGCGCCAAGACACAAGAGCCCCACCGGCTACACCAGACGTAGGGAGGCAGGAGTAATCGAAATCGTGGCCTACAGTTTCATTGATCAGGCTCACATCAAAGGCTACAATTTTGGTTTCTTGCAGACATACAACAGATGCGCGTTGTTGCACTACCAAATCATGCACAGCGGTGCGACGGGCGGTGGAGTTCAATCCCCGCACATTCCAGACCAACAGATGGTTGTTACTCATATTGTTACCAGCTATGCGACTAGACGATAGTGATCAACACCTGACCAGCGTGCCGTTCATGCAGCGATCCCCCCGCAGAGGGAAGAGCGCGCGCATCGCCTCCCTCCTCGAAGCTGGGGCCATCTCCTCGAACGCCCTGCGAAAATCTGCATCAATGGTGGCCTCCGGCGTCACAGCGGAGTCAGGGGGCTGGATGTTCCACTTGTTGAGGAGGACCCGCCTGGCCTGTCTTTCCGGGTTCGGGTCGCGGTTGGCAGCATTGGCCGCAATGCGTGTGCTCTGCCGCGGAAGCCAGTCAGCATCACGGGCCTTGGGCGCGCGGGTAGTCTTGGATGAGCGGGGCCTCCAGAGGTAAACGGAGCGATTCGACGAAGCGGGAGCCGACCTCCACCGACGTCTGCACATCCCTGGCCTCGACGCCAGAATGAGGGCTCAGCGTCGGCGACACCTCCCTGGCCACGGAACCGGCAGGAGGGCTTTGAGCCGCAGTAGCGGACAAGACTCCTGGCGCCACCAGCGCCCCAAACCTCGTCACTGGCGAGCACGTCGGCGAAGCGCTAACATGGGGCGAAGCGCCAGCCGAGCCATCAAAGTCATCAGACGGGCATACGTCTGAGTCCCCCAAGTCCAGTGCCATGACAGTCCGGCGAAGGTCGGAGACCGCCCCGCGGCAAGGGTCGGCCAGTTCGATGTCAGCGAACGCAGCCCACCAGTCCGATGTTGTTGGGCCGGTTGGCACACACAGCCCGCGCTCAGTCGTCCAGCCCATGAGAGTTTCAGAGTGAAACCCGAGCTCCACATCAACCCATTTGGGCCACCAATCTTCATGGACGTGGGCCTTTACCGGAGTGTGGACGACGCAACGGTCTGCGCACAGTGGGGCCGAGGTGGTGCCGGAGGGGCGACCCCCTCCACAACCAGTCGTTGTTCCTGACAGAGGTCCGCGACGGGGGTAGCCTCGGGACGGCCCCAGCTGGGTACGGGGCGACCCCCCTCCACAGCCAGCCGCTGACCCTGATAGAGGTCCGTGATGGGGGCAGCCTCGGGGCAGTCCCTGCCGCGGCTCGAGGGGGACCGTCCCCCATGCGTGAAGCAGCAATGCCCTCTATTTTCCGTCGGTGTTGGTGTTGGCGTGTCTGGGGCAGTCAACATCGGCCACCTGGACCAACCCCAGGCGCGTGCGTGCGGCCCGAGAGAGCCCTGATCCCGGGCGTGGAGCAGCTTTGTCCCCTGTCTTCGGACGACGTCAGGGTCAGACGGTGGCCTCTTCCTGGCCCAGTGCCAGCGCAGGAGGCAGCTGGTACGGGGCCAATCAGGCTTTCGACGACAGGCCCACATGGCAGTGGGCAGGTCAGCTGCCCCACGAGGATCGAGGTCACCGGCGACCCATGTCGCCAGAAACCGAATCCTGGGTGCCTGCGGTTGTGGTTGGAGTCGCCGGAATCATCTACTTCGTTGTCCCGGCAGCCCGGGTAGTCGGCGTCGTCGTGCGGGTGTGGCGGCTCGTGATAACCATTGCCACCATCGCCGTCGCCGCCGTGATCATCCCCTCGGCCCCCGCCGCCGTCCTGGTCAGACGGAGACCCAGGAGGGGTGTCCCAGTCTTGGAAGGCAACCAGCCTGAGGCGTACGAGGTAGCGAAGACCGGGTTCGGCCGTCCGCTCGTCTTCTGCGATGGTCGGTAGCCGCGGCTCAGGAATGAAGATGATCTTCTCCTCATCGATGAATCTTGGGTGCCAACACCACCCAACGACGAAGAACTCATGGTCGTCGTCAGCCGGCGTATCCCTGAAGTGTGTGAGCTCGACTGAAAGTGCATCTAGCCCTTTAGTGGGTTTTGGTGATTTGAGTGACAACACAATTAAAAGTCTAACAAGTTTGCTAAGTGTGTCAAAGGTTCAACAAGAAAAGCAAACTTGATGGTATTCCACACAGTGTTGAAATGAAGGTCAAATTGTGTATTGTTGTATTGGAAGATCATGGGAATAATCTAATTCAAGCAAAAGTCAACAATGCAAATGGAATCAATGAAATGGCCTCTATGTTGTGGGATATCATAGTATCATGTGAAAGCAAGTATGTTTGGAAAATGGCAAATGAGACATGAGTTGATAAGTTATGGATTGGTCTCTATATTGGCTTGCTTTGCATGAACATTAAGAGTTGGATAGTGGACTAGTGTTGATCAAGGAATGAATAATGAATCAATAGTGCATTAGTGAGAAAACATCAAGCAAAGGTAAAATTACAAAGGAGACAATGTATAATGGATATAAAATGGTCTCTACTTTGGTTTGCTTGTATGGACAAAAATTTGGAAAATCACTTTGCATTAATATGATCAAGCTAGAAGTATAAAGATAGAGATTGAAGTGAGTGATAGGAGTGTCAAGCCAAAATAAGGAAGATCTAAGGAATTATGAATTGGCTTGACCATATTGATATGGAGTCTCATATATCGAAGCTTGATTGATCTCAACATTCATATCTACAAGATATTCAAGCAAGGATCACAATATTGAAGAAACGATTTTCAATCGGTGCTTAATATGATGTGACTTGAGTATGGCTTGATAGGGTGAAGATAGCAAAGAAAGGACTTTGAGGTACTAAGCAAAGGTGAAGGTCAAGGAGACCAAGGTACTATGGCTAAGGTGAAGAAGAGAGTACTTGCATTGAGTTGAAGTACTAATTGAGCTATGAGGAGTCATATTATGTTGAGGATCAATTTATTAGTGGAAGTGACTTGAAGCCATGGGCTGAATTCATATGTGTTGGAAAGATTCAAGTCACAAGTTCTAAGGTGTGTTTGCTCAAAGAGATGAGATAATGATGATTACAAACACATGCTCAAGGTATTATAAGAATGAGGACAATACATTCAATGGTGCAGCCCCAAATTATCAAAAGATACGGTGACCAACTCAAAGGTGTTTAAATTATTTGATGTTTTGAATTTGAGTTTAGGAAAGGCTGTACTACAAAGGGGGATGCAATGTGCATGCTTAAATGTGCAACCAAGTGCTCAAATTCCACCAAACATCCCCTTATACCTTGCCTCGACTCCCTGCAAAACAATTTTTCATTCGGAGCATTTTTGGGCAGTGTAGCAGTGCTGCTCCCCAAGAGGAGTAGTGCTGAGGTCCAGCAGTGCCGGGCCTGAGGCCGGCAGTGCCGGACCTGAGCGGCAGTGCCGGGCCTGAGAGCGGTAGTGCCACGACTTAAAGTTATCGTTGGACAGCAGGGAGTACTTCTATCCCCTTCCTACTGCCCCAACGGTCATCTCGACCATTCCCTTCCCCTGTGCTCTCAGCAGCAACTCTCTCCCTCTCTCTAACTCCATTGGAGCCCCTCAAGCTTCTCCTTTGATTCCTCTCCAATCCTTTGAGAGATTGAGTCTCCAAACTCCATTAGAGAGTAGCCCAAACTGTTCTTCATCGCCTAGAGCACTTGGTTCGCGTTCAAGCCGGTGGATTGCATTCGTTACTCTTGGAGCTTGCTCCTAGCCGGCTAGAGTGTCGCCCGTGGAGCTTGCCAACTTGTGTGGCAGCCCCGGGAGTGTCGCCCGGGAGTTCACTCTCTTGATTTGAGAACGAGGGAAAGGCAAGCCTTGTGTGGCGAGCCTAAGCCTTGTGTGGCGAACCTCAACAACGTGGACTTAGGCCAGCCTTGGTGGCGACGCTGAACCACGGGATAAATCTTGTGTCACTTGTGTTTGTGTTGTTTGCTTTACTTGCTTTTGTCCTCAAGGTGATTTCTAGGGTTTAGTCCCGATCTACTTGGTGGGTGTGTTGCTACCACTTTCAAGTGGTGCTAGAGATTCCCTACACCTTTAGGAAGGTTTTCATTCAAGCACAATTTCCATTCTAGTTATACATTTTGAATTGTGCTCAGTTCTGTCCTGGTGACCAGCACTGCCGCCCCAGAGAGCAGCAGTGTCGGGCACCCCGGCAGTGCCGGACCTGTGCTAACAGAAAAGTGTCAAGTTGTTTTAAACAGGCCTATTCACCCCCCTCTAGTCCTGCTGGGCGACATCAAGGTCCTTTCATCGACGCTGCTACAGCAGGGGCCCAAGATGGTCTGGGTCACGGTCGCGCTCCTCGCGTGTAGCGGAACCCGCGCCATAGCCACCACAACGCAGAAACAGAAGTTCTCAACGCTGGCCAAGGACGTGCGGCGCCATTGCCTCCACAGCAGCGGCACCAGACCAGAGGGTCTGGACCCGAGGACGCGATCGCGGTCAGCACGGTGACGAAAGCGCACCACGAAGTCCTCGGGCGCGTGGCGGCGCACGTCGACCTCGTCTGCGGCAATGCCGAAGCGATTGAAGAGATTGGCGTACACTAAGTCCGTGGAGATGTTCCGTCTATTACCGCCCACCATTGCCACCAGGGCGTTGTCGAGGGCATCTTCCGCCATCAGAATAGCCTCGGTGCGCGGAACAACCACCGTTGACACCCGCGGGTGCTGAGGAGATGCAGCCGCCCCGGCGATAACCGCTGCAGCGGAGCCCGCGGAGGGAGGGCCATCACCAGTTCGCCCTTCCGGCGGAGGGGGCGGTGGGTGGGGCAGAGGCGGCGATGGTGGAGGTGGGGACGGGGGTGCTGGGGAAAGCTGCCGCGGCGGAGGCGTGGGGGGAGCACAACAGTGCGGCACGGACGTGGACCTCCCCGTGGAAGCCGAGCCCGCCGACGCAGTGTCCGCAGAGTTTGCCCAGTGGCGGCCGCATGAAGCGCCACGCCGCGTCGCCTTCCGGGCAGCCTCGAGAGGCAGTGGAGACCGGCCCCGCTTGGACCTGGCAAGCCACCCACGGTTCGGACGGCGACAACGCGCCGCATTGTGCCCCTCCTCGCCGCAGTTGAAGCACCACGGGCGACTCCGACAGTTAGCCTTGACATGGCCCGGCCGTGCGCAATTGAAGCAGAGCCCATTAAGCTCTGGCAGTACCGGCCGGGGCGACCTCGGCGGGGAGTGCCGGCGCCCAGCCCGACGGCTACGCACAAGGAAGTAACCTTCGACGTCAGGCATGCCCAACGGCCGTGCCGGGTGAGACGGAGGTGAGGTTGGATGACCGCGCGCGGTGGTCCCCGTAGGCGGGACATGCAGCGCGGATGGGTGGGCGCGCCTGGCCGCGGCCATGAATCCTTCCGGCCGGCGTCGTCGTCGGTAACGACGAGCCCGTTGGCGCCTGAAGCCCGTTTCCGCCTTCTCCTTCCCCCGCGACTCAGGCGGCGGCGGCGGTGGCGGCGGCGAATCCGGCGGAACGGAGGGCTCGGAGTCAGTGTAGTCCTCCGAGTCACTAAAGGAGAGCCTCTCCACAGGACCTCGGTCGAGGAGAGTCCGGAGCAACCCTGGCAACTCCTGAGGCAGAGGGAGCTCCTTGTCCGCAACATCGGACCAGGGCCTACGGGACGGCGAACCCTTCTCCAGCGCCATTGTCCAAGCCAGGCCGGCCACTTACCTCACATAGAAGCGGTGGTAGAGCCGTTGTGGCGTACTGCGCGGCCGCCCAACGGCGCTATTGCCCGGCGGGCAGCACAGGGGCAGCACCGCTCGGCGCTCTCATCTCCTCTTAGGCAGCAGATGATCCACTCCAGTAGTCCAGTATGACCTGTACGTTAATTGTATCCTATCAGGTAGTTATATTGAGCTTGTGCTTGATTATTTTATTTTGTTTTTCTAGCTTTTTTTTTTATCTGAGATCACTTGCCGGCTAAGCAAATTAGGCATGGTAAATCGACTTGATGGGGATGGAAAGTCTTCTTTTTTGCCAAACTATTCCATGAGTTTATGATGTCATGTCGATGTGGTATTTTCACGATGTGTCAGTGACTCAAAACAATCATGATACCGTTTACCTGGACCAAAATCAATCTATAATGGTGGAAGAACAAAGCAAGATGCAATGGAATGACACATCTTTCCTCAAAGTAAGTATAGAGCACATCTTTGATGCAATTACTAATAGTTATGTTTTCAATAAAAAAACATTTGTGATATTGTCGGTGAATGTCATGGATTATTCTCTCCTTATGGTCTTTGCCTCTTTGGCAGCATTATCTAACAAAATATACTTGGTACAAACAACTAGAGACATGGGTGAAGACTTCTAGATATTGTGTATATTTAGTATATTTAGTATATTTATATAATATCTAGATGCTTATTCAAGAAAAATAAATATGAATATTATTATTAACTGAATTATGGTTGCACTAAATCATCATGTATTGTCATATTTTTAATGCAGTACATATAAATTGACATGCAAAAGTTTTCATTGTTGTTATTCCTCTATTCTGAATGATATTTTTCAATGACACGTGTGTGCCGCCTGTGCATGTCAACTAGTATAAATATAAAGAAATCCTGCAATTAGATTTGATCAACCGACAAATCAGGTCAGATCAGGCTATTTTTTAGGTTTCCTATCGTAGGTTGGGGTTTTAGGGTTGGAAATCAAGCCATGGTAAAAAAAATAACCCAAACTTGATCCGACGCACTAGTGAGTTGGGTTGGGTTTTTTCATGAGCTAATTGGGTCGGTTGGTCGAGTCAGGTGGCCTGACTAGATCTAACTGCAATGCATCACTAGCAATACCGTCAAGGTGCTTCACGAGAAGACGTGGTGTATTGATACTGCTACCGACGTACGCGCGTTAATCAAAGATAGGGATCGGCTTGCATCTCTAGATAGTGGTCGTTTTTTTTTATTAAAAAAATGAGATTCAGGACGTCTCAACCAAGAACACGCCTTTTTCAGTCTCATAATTGGTAGATCTTCGCGGATTGGTGAAAGCGTGATCTGCTGACTCGACCTGATAACATTGTAGTTCTTCGTCTCTAAATTTATATTGCTACGATTTAGGTATTGATAAGTTTGACTAATATTTATATTTTTAAATAAATTTATTTTAAAAACTAGTTTTAAAATATGTATTAATACTTTCTTCATACCTTTTTAATTAACGTTCTGGGACACTGGATGAATTTCGCAAAGGTGCTGACGTTCAGAGGTCACTAGATGGATTTCGCAAAGGTGTTGACGTCCAGAGGTCATGGAGAGTATGGACACGATTGCCCTTGGCAGTTGGGCTCCCAACTGCTCGGCTTCAGCCCCTAATTAATCACGTCAAGCAAAAAGTGTGTGAGACAAGAGGATTCAAACCCTGCACATCAGCCTCGGGCCACTGAAGCTTCTCCAATCCAGCTACAAAACTTTCTTATCTATTGCACACCCGTAGCGCTATTTAATAAGGGTAGAAAGAGAAAAATACTCTCGACTCTTTGATAAGCATAATTATATTCTAAACGTTAACTAATCGTATATTATTGGGGTGTTTGGTTGCCTGACTTATTTTTAGCCCCTTGTCACATAGAATGTTTGGTACCAATTAAATGAATTAAATATAATTTATATTATAAAACTAATTACAACACCATTTAGTACTTCACGAGACGAATCTATTAAGCCTAATTAATCTATCATTAGCACATGTTTACTGTAGCGCTACATTGTCAAATCATGAACTAAATAGGTTTAATAGATTCGTCTCACAAAATAGTCTCAACATCAACATCAACAAAGCCTGTAGTCCCAAGCAAGTTGGGGTAGGCTAGAGTTGAAACCCAACAAGATACCCAAGTCATGGTTCCGGCACTTCAATAGCTGCTTTCCAGGCAATCCTATCCAAACATAGATCTCTAGATATATCCCAAGCTTTTAAATCCCTATTCACCGCCTCCGTCCATGTCAACTTCGGTCTTCCCTCTGCCTCTCCTTATATTCTTAGCTTGACTTGGGACTCCACACCCACAGCGCACTGGTGCATCTGGCGGTCTCCTCTGGACATGGTCAAACCATCTCAACCGATGTTGGACAAGCTTTTCTTCAATTGGTGCCACCCCTAGGCGATCACGTATATCATCATTCCGCACTCGGTCCATTCTTGTGTGACCACAGATCCAATGCAACATGCGCATTTCTGCAACACTCATTTGTTGAACATGTCGTGCCTTTGTGAGTCTCCGGTTGACAAATTAGTTTCGTATAAATAGTCTATATTTAATACTCCATGCATGTGTCTAAATATTTGAGGTGACAGGTACTTAAAAAAAAAGGTCCCAGAAACCAAACATGGCCCGTTTAATGTTGTTTACGAAAACGACAACATATTGCGCCGGATGGTGGCGCGGCTGGCCCGTCCACACAATGAGACAGAAACATTATCACCCCATACCCCAAACAAAACGTCTAGCTAGCAGCTTTTGTCAGTTCCCGGGTCATTCACACGTCATCGATAGATTATATGCAAGCATAATTGTGATCCAGTATCTTCTGTGTTGCCTTGATGCTCTGCATGTAGCATGCGTATTTGTTTTTCAGTACATGTTAGTATACCAGTCCAAAGTCCTTGTCTATACAGACTTACTGTTACGTGGCATGGTCAAGAGATATTTTCTTTTGCAAGGAAAACCTGAAGATACTGTATATCTGAAAGTGAATGGATACCCCACAGCACAACTGCGAACAGCATCATGCATGCACACAGCACACTCACTCACACATGTTCCATGGCAGCATGCAGGAGCACAGAATGTGATTCTGATTTTCTTTGACAAAATGGCTCCACACAACACAAGCATCATGTACGGGCACCATGTTCTTGGCCTCCTGCCAGATCATGATCGCCTATTTTAGCACTATAATGCTAATCACCTACAGTATATATATTCCCGTACTACTATTGATGAGCCAGCGACGTCACGCAAGTCGCGAACAAGAACAAAGCTGAAACAATACGCTTCACATTAGGATAGATCTCTCGACCCCAAGACCCAAGTTCATTGGCAATTTGGCATCACCGGTCACCACTGAGTCAGCCGGCTTAAAAATATAATAATAACAACACGAGGCGGGGACAGCTACAGACCATAAAACAACGACAGTGCCTACGAAAGTGTGTACTTTTACTCTCGGTCTCACTGATCTGGAATTCTGGATAGTCCAAAATTGAGCCTTGGCTCATTCGGATGGAGGAGGAACTTATTGATCCATATATAGAATAATGGAAAAGTGAAAACCAAGTCTGGATAGGTGATTAGCATTTAGACTTATTGATCCATATATACAGAAAAAGAAACAGTGCAGATCATGATCATTTGAATACAAAATAGATTGAGTCATTCATTTCTAGATGTGTAGTTTCTAGACGTAACGGTAAGCCGTCGTTTATTTCTAAACTTACAGCACTCCCTCCATTCCAAATTAATGTGTAGTTTCTAGACTTAACCGTAAGCCGCCGTTCATTTCTAAACTTACAGCACTCCCTCCGTTCAATTTTCTAAATATGTAGTTTTTCAATGCATTTAGATATATACTATGTTTAGGGTATCTAGAAAAACTAAAATATTTTTATAATGTAAAATATAGAGAGTAGGAAACTCTCACACACTTTCATGAGTATCTTTAACTAGTGCCTCCATCCGAGACCCTTGGTATTCTAGCTAGTTGCAGAGATTTTACTTTACTTCAAACTGCATATGCAGTATGGTATGGGTGGGTTGTTAGTTGTTGTTCACCATAAATATCTAAACGGAGACGCATAGGACCCAACGGACAAACTTCATTCACACCCGCCGGGGCTATAGGCGATAAGATGTTAGTGAGCAATATTTATATGGTAAAGTGGGCAAAGACTTATGGTGAGGAGGCAAAGGATCAGCCCATTGGAGAGAGGATTAGGTTCCGTTTAGATTTTATTGGACTAAATTAGTTAGCTAAAGTTAAGGGCTAAACTTTATATTATTATACATTAATTAGCAAACTTCTATGGGGTAAAGAACCGATGGCATTTTTGTGAGGATGGCTAAATTTTAGACAACATGACACTTTATATCACCCGTTTGGAGCATCAAAAGTGACCTAAAGTTTGGTAGCAAAACTTTAGACCATGGACTCAAACAAACCTATTTTTCACATACCACATGTACTACATCAACATTATTCACATATTGTGACCAACCTATTTTTTTATCTCTTTCTCAAAAATCACATACGAGCAACGCAAACTCTGACTCCTTGCTTTTTATGCTACGGTGTAGAAGTTAGAGCAAATGAAAGAAATAAATCGTTACCGTGTTGTGGCGTATGGGTTGGTTTAGGTCAGGTTTGGCTCTCATCATATATGAGGACCATTAGGGTACTCACAACTCAAAAACTAGATGGTTTCTATTTTTATTAATTAAATGTCAACTAAGCAAAATAGTGATGTGATATTGTAATTAAGGGAGAGAGATGGTGAAATAGTTTCTTAGACAAGAAACCATGCCTACATGGAAATCAAGATATAAAGAGATGTGATAGGTAGTAGATGATAGGAGAGAGTTGATAAGTATACCAACTATCTCAAAATTTCCAAGTCATGTTTTACACCGTCAGAAACGGTGGATTTTTTTTTGTGCCGCCAACATTTCCGCATCGACTTTGTCAATTTGGCTGGCTTGAACATTGCTTCAGCAGTTCAGATTCACCGATGTCGATGTGCATCTAGATCTGCTTCAGTGAACGTGGCCTTCCATACTACGTGCAGACACTCAACAACTGGTTCTGAAACTGAATTATATGCATCAACTTGGCGGCAACGCTACAAGACTTGAACTGGATAGAGGCAGGCTGACAGCTTCGTGATTGACCTGCTGTACCTGTACAGCGCCTAGTAGGCTAGGCATATCTAGCATTCGATCGAGCCGCGCCGCCGAATCGTCATCACCACACGAACGTCGCTACACGAGGTCGCTATCATCCATCGTGGCAATGTCGGTTACGCCGGTGCAACCCGCGGAGGCGGCGGCGGCCTCCTTGTGCTCCTCCTCGTCCATGGTGTCCGACATGCTCCGCCCTCTCGTCTCGGGGAGGCAGGCGGCGAAGAGCCCCAAACATCCGATGCAGAGGCCGAACACGCCGAAAGACCAGAAGCTCCGGTCGCGGCCGAGCGCGACGAGCATGGGCGCCACCACGCCGCCCAGCACCAGCGCCTGCCGCACCAGCCCCACCGCCGAGTTGCGCACGGACGTCGGGAACAGCTCGATGGAGTAGATGAGGATGAGGTTGAACGCCGTGATGGTGGAGAAGAAGGAGAGCAGCTCGGCCGCCATCCGCGCCGCCGAGCCCTCGGGGATGACGACGCACGCGAGGCTGAAGGCACCGGCCGCCACGGTGAGCGCGACGACCCAGCTCCGCCGGTTGATTCTGCCGATGAAGATCAACGACAGGACGGCCGACGGCAGCTCAGCCAAGGCGTTGTACGTGACGCTGAGGTAGAGGTTTGTTCCCAGGCTGCCGACGTTGAGCGGCATGCCGTAGTAGACCATCCCGACGCCGAAGCTGGTCGTCATGATCGCCGCCAGCCTCCGTAGCGCCCACGGCCGCTCCCACATCGCCCGCATCGTGGAGAACACGCCACCGCCGCCGGCTGCACCCCCGTGGTCCTCCTGCATGTTGCACGCGTGCAGCATGGAGAAGCTGGACGTGATGGCGCTGTTGCCGTTGAGCGACGCGATCTGCTGCAGCGTCTCCATGGCGTCCTGCTTCCTGCCGCGCACCAGCAGCCACCGCGGCGACTCCTGGGCGAAGAAGTAGAGCAGGACGGAGTAGCAGAGCGAAGGCAGGGACGTCCAGAGGTACATGTTCCGCCATGACGCCTCGCGGAAGGCGTAGCCGAGCGCCGGGAGGGACAGGAACCCGACGGTGAAGAAGATGAAGCCGGCCACGCTCACCGTGTCGCGCCACCTCTTGCCGACGAGCTCCGTGGACAGGACCAGCGTGCACGTGCCCACCATGGAGCGCCCGAACCCGGACACGAACCGCAGCGCGGCGTACGCCCACACGTTGGGCGCGAACGCGGTGAGCACGCCGGCGACGGACATGGACACCAGGGACGTGAGCAGCATCTTCCTGCGCCCCAGGAGCGAGTCCGCGAGCGTGGTGAGCAGGAACCCGCCCGCCAGGCAGCCGGCGAAGAAGGACGACGACGGGAGCGAGACGAGTGCCGGGCCGCCGGCGCACTTGAGCGCCCACTCAGAGACAACCGTCGTCTCGGCCGGCCGGTCCCACGCCCACGCGCCGGAAGGGAGCGCGCACGGCGAGGCATGGGCTGGCGAGCAGGACGCCGAGGCGCCCGTGCAGTGCCACTCCGGCTCCTCGTCCGTGAACACGGAGATGAACACCTGCTGCGCGTCGAAGGCCCACGCGAATGCCAGCAGGACGGCCTTAAGCAGCTGCATGGAACCAGTCGCGCCGATGTACGTCTCGATGGTGTCGTCGATGGACGGCGCCTTGGCATGCTTGTGGCTCGTCAGGAGCGGGGCGTCGGCCGTGTCGGCCATTGCCACGATAGTGAGTGCTCGTCTCTGTGCTCTTGGCTGCTCGTAAGTTGCAGGTCGGACGGAGACGATGCCGGCCCGAGGCAGTATTTATATGGGCAGGACCTTCGCAGCTTGCCTTCAGGGGGGTTAAGGTGTAATTTTGGTACCTGACAGGGTTGGATTTGCCAATTCACCTTGTTTTGCTGGTTCTATATGCTTTTCTATATCTGTAAAAAATTGCTGCAACTTGGAGCGGTGGAGCCTGGGATACAGGAAGAACAGCCGAACGTGAGTGCCTTGGATAGTTGGATGGATCTGCGTCCTGAGCCGGTGTGCCGTCGTAAACCAAGAACGCGCCAACACGTGCGTCGTAGTAATAAACAGAGGTCAAATTAGCCACTCCGAAGAACAGCAAGCATAACTGCGTAACAGTAGAGCTGGAACTAGAATCGTGCTAATTGAGGACGGACCATAGTATGGTCTTTTGGTACCGAAAAAATGTTTTAGATCGTGCTGGTACTCTTATCTTATTCTTAAATGAATTGTGGGAACTATTATATTGAACGTAAAATATAGAGCATATAAAAGACAAATTTTGGATGCCATGGACAGATAAAGAAAACAATCAAATATATTTTGAGGCTCGTAATTGGGCCAACACGATAGGACGGTGTACCGGCGTGCCAAGAGCCGTGGTTTCATGACGTTGTTTCCAAGATTGTCATATCATATAAAATGAAATGAAACTCAGATAAAACATCCACTGTCAGTGGAGAGTTTTATTATATAGTTTCATAGGCATTTAATTTCATGACACATAGAGAGTTGGTATTCGTGTTAAGAGAGTGTCATCCCCATGACACTCATTTCTTCTCTCTCTTCTTAAATACACTGTCATGTCATCAAAAGTGCTTATGTGGCAACATATTTAATGCGAATGAAACTCAAATGACACCCCATTGAGACTTACAAAGACGCATAAATCTTTTGTGTGATCGAGAAAAAAAAACACAATCGGACTCAATAATTGTGTTCCCGTGAATTGATTATATAGAGCCAGATGAATTATCTCGTAAAACTGGCCTAAAACGCGAGTTTCTTAGGATTTTGTTAGTTCCATTCCAAAATTGATTTCTTAACTTTGATTAAGTTAGTTTACAAAAAAATACACATATGCATCATTATATTAGTTTCAGAAAATCCACCATAAAATATCCCTTAGGATTATATTTATTCGGTATTATAGGTGTTAATATATTTTTTCTATAAACTTGACAAAAAATGAGAGCAGCTTGCGCTTAAGATAAAACTAAAACACCTTTAGAGCAAGAATGTAAAGGACTATATGTTGAGATGACTGAGAGAGAAGAAAAATGAGTTATAAGTAGACTAACATGCACTATTATAATTGAACTAACTATTATATATGAGTGGACCACAGTTGTGAAAGAAATAAGTAGATCATAGGTGCACTAAGACGTAAGAGAAATAAGTAGAACATAGATGAACTAACCATTATATATGAGTGGGCGATATGTTGAATATAATTGTACATCGTATATATAACAACAAACCGCACTGATACTAGTCTTGCTATAAAATGCACGGTGAAAGGTCTTAGTTGATTGCCTCCTTTGAACTCTAGATACAGTCTTGGTGTATGTTTCAATGCTCTGTGGTACTTATGTCCCGGTTGACAGGGCTTCTCCGCCAACTTTAGGATCTGTTTGGAGTTGTTTTTTGCCAAACAAGATAAAATGGGATGACTCCACTGCTGAAGTTCCTTAAATTCTGCTCTCACATGCATAGGTTTTGGGATAGATGAAACAAAAAATAATGGCTCCACCAGCTTCACCTCGTCCACATGGAAATTAGAAAGAGGAATACTTATTCTACCCCACCTTGTCCACGTGGACACCAGAAAGAGAAATACTTGTTCTACCCCCGTCGAGGGCGTGGGCCTGGGGAGCGTGTGGTCTGCTGGGCGCCTAGGTCTCTAGCCTCCACGCGCATGGCCAATGGTGCACGGGACGCGGAGCCAGAGAGCGTGCGGGCTAACGGATGCGTAGGCCGTCGAGGTAGGAAGGGCGTGGTGGTTTGGAGTTGTGTGGCCGGCTAGCCGTTGTGGTGTGGACAGAACGCTCGTGCGAGTCACCGCGGAAGAAGTAAACGAGCGGACAAAGAGAAAAATAGGAGAGGAGAAAAAAAAGAAAAATATATTATTGACCTTTTTTGTTATAAGAAGTTGTTTTGCCAAACAGAATACTAAAATGGCTCAAGCTCTACCGGGAGAGCTGTTTGTGGAGTAGAAGCTTAATATTAGCAACGTTGATTGATTTATGCTGATTATTTTATATTCCCACTTGCGTGATCACCGACAATACGATATACCGCAAGTAGTATTCAATACATTTGTCACTTGTGCTATCGCCAGATCATCTGCCTAATCCTCCAATCTTTTCGTTTATCTTACGCGGAAGTCGAAAGCTACGATTAAGCAAGCACGGCACAGCGTCTTTGGTTAAAGAGTAATAACACACGGTCTTCGGATCGGATGCTACGGTACTTCTACTTGATAAATGATAATTAATTGCATGCAATGGTGGTTGCGAAGAAATGCGCTACTGCTAGGTCCAGAACCAGAATACTCCACGATACTATATATATCAAAGATAGGGTAGTAGAGCGCTGTCATACAGTACTATGAGCACCGGTGGTGGTGTGTAAGCACACGAGCAAATACAGGAAAAAGTAGAAGAAGCAAAAGAACAGAGGGATTAGGGAATAGTAGTTCGGAGCTTTCTTAGGACAGAGTAATGCTTGACAGTAACGGATACAAGTTGTTTGTTAATTCTCCCGATTACATATTCCTCTTGTCATGCCACTCCGGGCCTTGGACATGGACTCGTTAGCTGGGTCGTCGTTCTCGTGTGCTACGGTGCGCAGCGCGTCGCCCTGCATAGCTGCGTCTTCTTCGACCGGTGAATGGTGATGCAGCAGTACCGCTGACATGGTGTTGAGAGTCATCGGTATGTGAGGAAGACGGGTTTTCTCACGATCATCCGTAGATTCCCGTGGGCCGTGGCATCGGCTCGATCTCACTCTGACCGGTGGGGCCGGGCCTCACCGCCTCGGGTGTGAGTAGGTACAGTATAATTTGTGCACCGACAAGCAGACACGAAAACGATCGACGCGCCGCGCGTGCACGCACATGGGCCACTCGTACCGCTGGGTTTTACGTTACGTTCGTGGAAGTCTCAATCCACTTCCTCTGTCTCTGGCAGATACGCCTAGCGCCGGCCGCTGTTCCGCCGTACCTACCTGTACCTACCTCACCGGCCGGTTTTTGCCGGCTGCTGCCTATACCAGTCTGCCCGTGCCGTGGTTTGCGTTTCCTGTGCCGATGCGAGATCACGACTCACGACACCATCCGGCATGCATTCGTTCGCTCCAGCTCGATCAGCCATCATGCACGGGACTCCGACTGGTTCAGCTTCAGCACGCGCTTTCACTGTTCCAAGTGAATGAAAGATGTAGAGTGTATTGGATTAATAATAGCTCTCGTTACTCGATGATTCTTGTCGTTTTCAACAAGATACATGTTGGAAAAAAACTTCTCCGAACAGGAAATGAGACCGTGTGAAGATGGGGGGCCTTCGGCGAGACCTTCGGTACGCTGAGAGTCTTCGGCCGAAGGCCTCGACGAGTTACGAGGAGGGGGCCTTCGCGCATGCTGAAGGACCCACTCGGGTGTAGCGGCGGCAGACAACAAGGTAACAATAAACCCTAGAATTCAGGGATGTTGTCTCTCTTCATTACGGTGGGTGGTGACCCCTTTTTATAGTACACTATACATGAGGTGATTACCGTTACACGAATACCCTTCTACCTGCTCCCGAATATTCTGGGAGCCTCTCTAAATCCTCCGGGGGTCTTCTGGGGATGTCGTGTCCACCGAAATCCGCTGGGTCGCGGGGTAGTTTGGTGAAGGCCTAATTAACCCGGCCCAATGCGTCGTTGCGGACGCAGTCCTCCTCGAACGCTTCCTATCCTCATAGACGTACGGCGAAGGCTTCGTCGTCCCGAGCCCTCGAGCGCCGGGAACCCTCGCTGCAGGCTTCGTCTTGAATCTTCAACCGAGCGAAGGTCTCGGTCGTCCGCTCTAGGGCCTGTTTGGTGGATCGGAGGTCCCGGCTACCTGCCTTGGGGGCTTCGCGTCGTGGATCTTCGCGCAGCTGCCGCTTTGGCTCTGTTGCCGAGCGGAGGCTTCGACCTCTCGCCGTCACGGTACCTGTACATAGAAAACAACATGTTCCTCGAGGCTACTCCACCTCCCGTCTTGATTACGCCATGGGCGGAAGGTCTCTAGCCTCCGTCTGTTGTTGCGTTTTATTGAAAAACGCGTCCTCTGGCGAAGGGGGATCCTCGCCTTGCTCAATTTTGGGCCATAGGGGGACCTTCGCGACTTTCGTTCCAATAGTTTCCCCCTTTGAGGGGCTGGCCCGACATTCACGGGGTGCGGCCCTCAAAACAGTGTACGAGAGTTGCGAAGGTCTGTCTTTCCCTATTGGGCCTCCTTCCCCCTCGCGCCGCGTTGTGTCGTGTCCTCATTGGTTGTGGGCCTTTTGCTTTATGTGGCGTGAGGCGTCGCTTGGCCTTCCTTGGCGATGCAACCGAAGTGGTGGCTCCCCCCCTATATAAGGGGGGGGGGTCGGGGTAAGTGTTATCCCTGCCTTTCCGCGTCGCTTTCACTTGCTCTCGCTTTCCAAAGTTTCCTTTGCTCTCGCCACCTTACCCTGTTTTGCCTTCGACGGTGGCTTCGTTTAGTAATTCTTCTTCTCGCTGGCCATCGTTCTCCGGCCCATACTCCACTCTTGTTGGTGTTCAGGCTTCTTGTTTGTCGAAGGTCTTTGAGGATTGCATGTTGGCTAGTGCCTCATTCTTTAGAGGCGGATCTGGATCTGGAGGAGAGTTTGAGCAGCATGGAGGTTTCTGTTGGAGATCTTGTAGGTGCGGAAGAGTTTTCTCTAATGGAGGACAAGACCTTCGAGATTGGTGCCTCGCTCATGACCCAAAGTATGATCGATAGCCTTGTCCGGACCTCTGCCTTTCCCGTGGATAAGTATCGACTTCCGTCGAAGGGGCAGGCAGTGCCGAAGCCTCAGGGTAACGAAGCCGTCGTTTTTCGAGATCTTTTTGTTGCTGGGCTTCGGATGCCGTCGGTTACTTTCCTTCGTGATGTGCTGGTGAACTTTGATGTTCAGCTTCACGATTTGACCCCGAATGGTGTTGTTGCCCTCAGCCAATTTTGCTGGGCTTCGAATGCCGTCGGTTACTTTTTGTGCTAACTATGAAGTTCATCGTCAACCGAAGAAAGCTGGTGATGGCAAGCTTATACAGTTTGACAGTTGTACATTTACTTCTCTGCGGAGGTTTGGTGAGGATGGGCCGAAGATCTCATTTTGCAAGAAGAACAAGCGGGACAAGGATTGGCTTCGTTTCTGGTTCTACGTCACTCCCCTTGTTACATTTCTTAACTTCTCCAATGGCACTCAACAGACCGTTTATCCGTATGCGTCGGTGCTGCAGCTGACGAAGCCGAAGAGCAGGGTGGTTCCGTCAGATACGAGTTCCGATGCTCGGAAGACATGCGATGAAGCTTTCGCATTGGCCTGTCGTTTTTCCAGCGGCCGAGACCTTGTTGAGGAGATGTGTGCTGCCTCCTATTGGCCTCTTGGCCTTGAGCGACCCGAGTTTACTATTGAGAAGGTTGCTATTCCGGTGTTTGGTGGCGAGGGAGGGGTTCTGTAACACCCCGGGTGTTAATAACTTAATCAAAATTTGATCATGTCATCATATGCATTAAGCATCTTTCATTTGTTTGAAAACCTGGATATGCATTGAACTAAAATGAGTTTACTTGTTTGTGTTTGATCAATGTTGTGACTGCATGTCATCTTTTCAAATTCTCAAATTAAAAATTTGGAATCCAAACCCTAATCCCCAGAGGGGATGGATTAAACCCTAAACATGATTTTCAAAATCTATAAAGTTTTTGCTTATGGTTGTTTAATCAAAGTTGTAGATCATGAAATTCTGAGCATCTTTCGTGTTCAAAGTTTTTCATGAAAACCCCTGGAAGTTTGAGCATTTTGCAAAATAGCCACAGGGTCAGTTCAGTCTTTTTATCCAGCAGTTGCATGGCGGGGTTGAACTCGACGCCGACACCTGTCCGGCCACCTGTCGACACCACCGTGCGACTCCTTTCCTTGAATCACGTCTTGTCGTGTGCGTGGCGACATCACGGAACCGTTGCCGTCTTCAAAACGGGACACCGTCCACTCTGTCTCCCTTTCCACGCCATGCCATCGCTCTGCTCTGCTCCGCCGAGCGCTCCACCATCTTTTGACGAACTCATCCAAGTTTGTTAGCCACTTCCAACCACTCAATCCACTGCCTTTGTCTTCGCCTTGGCCTCGCGCATCCTCGGGTCGTGTTTGTGAAAGCCATTGAGCCTGCATTCGTTCAGCGCGGCTCTGTCTTCCTCAGCTCCGACGAGAGCGCCGCTACTCTGGTCAGTCCTCGACCGGGCTACGCAGGAGCCACATTGTCTTTTTATCTTGTGTTTCTTGCTCCTGGATCATCTCTGATTCTTGTCGGTTTCTCTGTTTTGCAAATGGTGGACCATAGCTCCGGGAACATCTCCGTTGCCGCTCGGTTCTTCGTCTCCGCCGGCACGTTCTCCATCGACAGTCGTCTCTACTTCATCTCCAGCCACGCTTGCTAGCGCTTCGTGACCAGGGTGAGCTCCTCGACCTCTCCGCTCTACTCGTTTGTCCTTGAATCGAGCCTTCGAGCTCTGTCCTCGAGCACCGCCGCTGTTCTTGTTCGGCGCGGCGGTGTGTTCGTCGTCTAGTCGTTGTAGTTGATCTTTTTGTGATCCAAGTCTTGCGCTAGCTTCGTCTAGTCGTCCTGAGTCTGTTTCGAGGGTTAGTTGCCCTCAAGCGCGTGCGTGTTTTCTCCGGCGCACGTCGCGCAGATCCCCACCGACCGCCATGGCCGTTGATGAGGATGTTGCGTTTAGCTTTGAGTTCGTTTCGTGCGCGTTTCGCGTTGTTTGGGGGCCGCTAAGCTTGCTAGAGTTGTTGGTTGAGATGATCGAGGTCTGATCGAGGCCTGTTTTCTCCTGCGTATGTGCGGTCGAGCTCGGGTCGTCACCATTGCCGTCGACGAGGTCACCTGGGTAGGTTGTAGTCTCGTTCCTGTTGGGCGTTTAGCTCGTGGTTGTTCCCTGAGTCGTTCTCGAGGCCTAGCTTCTCCGATCGAGGCCTAGCTTCTTCGATCGAGGCCTAGCTTCTTCGATCGAGGTCTGTGCTCGACGACGCGCGATCGATCGAGCTCCGGCCGACCGCCATCACCGTCGATGAGGTGTCTCTGAGGGTTTGTTTGGGTCGTGGCGCACCTCGTTGGGTTCAGCTCGGCGAGCCGAAGCAGGTTCGAGGGGTAGCCGTTCGGTTTGGTCACCAACAGCGACGCGCCGCCATGTTTTGTGGTCCTCGGCGCCGCCGCGAGCGTCTGCGCCACTGATGGGCGGGTCTTAGCCATTAGTAGGTTGTGTGCAGGGTTTTTCCTGTTTCCTGTTTAGTTCAGTATGCTTTTAATCCTGTAAAAATGTCCAAGTGAGTTTTTAAAATGTTTAGAAACCCTAATGATTGTAGGTTTTGAGTGATTTTGAATTATTTGATACAAATGGTCATTGTCCAGTGACAAACTCAAGTTGGACATGCTTGATGTAATGTTGTTTTCTCAGTTCTTTTGGTTGTAGTTATTAACTTAGATAATCAAGATAAATAGGGTTTAATTAATTTGTTTGATAACCTAGTGTTGCTTTCCTTCATGAAGGGAAGTGGAGCTCAAGGTGTAATCTGTTTTAATCTTCTCTTGAGAACCTGTTTGTTTGAGTTGAGCATCATGTTTACTATTCAAGCATCATCTAAAACATGTCATTATATCGTGTAGATTGTTCGTTGGTTGGGTTGGATACCTCCAGTGAAGAGGTTTGCTCTCTTGAATCTGAGCCCGAGTTCGTTTATCCCTCCAACCAAGGCAAGCCCCGGTGCATTCAAACACTTCCTTGTATTTAAAATGATTGCTTTAAATACACTTATGTTTATACTATTGCATTACGGTACTTTATTAAATTCCTACTTTATGCATAGCTTTATCCTTGTACTATTTGTACCTTTAACCTTGTCACTTGTTTAAAGATGCAAAGTTTTCGCAAAAATGCCTAGTATGCTTAGAACATTTATAGTAGGTGATTTCCGGTCACCTACGCATAGCGTATTGCTTCGGCAAATGGTTATGTTTTCTGAGAAGGGAATGTTGTTGTTGGAAGTAATAATCTGAGACCGGGCGGAAACGGTGTTGGAGAGCCATCAACGGTGTCTGGTGAGCGGGTTCTTTCCGCCTGTGTCGATTAGGAACCGTCCGTTGATGCATGACTAGGGTTGTGACTTTGGAGTACTTATCACATACTCCGGGAAGCTGGACTCTGGCTATTCTCGCTTGAAGAACGGTTAACCCGCACTGGGAGTGGAGAGATGGCGAGAGTAGTGCGTACCCTCCAAGTTAGCGAACTGGATGGAGGTGTACTGTGCTCTCGGGTGGCGGAACCCCGGTCTTGGCGAGAGGATCTAGGGAAAGGTAGTCATATGCGTGCTTTAAGCGGTTGTATATGTCGTGTGATAGGGAAGCCCCAGCTGGGATAAACCGGTTCGAAGTGTTCCTCGGATATGGAAACATGACCCTGTTTTCTTCTTCGTAGTAATACACTTTAACTGGATACTTGTTGGATCCCTTGATGGATGGTTATTACCTTGTTATCGATCATACATCTAGATCGATACTTGAGTAATCTTATGGATAACATAAATGATTTCAATTCTTTTTATAAATGCTCATTTATGCAAAATACTTGATTCTTGCAAACCACACCTTGAATCCTATGACTTGCATACTGTTTTGTCCACCAAATACTTTTCTTTATCGGACAAGTCTTGTTGAGTACTCCCGTACTCAGGGTTTGTTAACCCCTGTTGCAGATGAGGATCACAACCCGGTTTGTGTGGCTTCTTGCTGCATGACCGTGGTCAGTGTAGATGAAGATGAAGAATAAACTGTCTTTGCTTGACTCTTGGGCAAGAGTAACTCGGTTGTTTGTTCATACCCTATTCGCAGCTTGATGTATCTTTATCATATGACACTAAGTTATGTTTCAAAACTTATGGTTTGTAATATGACTTTAAATTTCCGCTACTTTGATGTAATATACAAATTTCGTATTACTTTTGTAATGATTGTAATGAGGTGATCCTGTTCGGAAAGAGGTGGATGACCCGCTGCAAAGTGGCGACACCTGACGAACTAATTAAGATGTGGATCATCTGTTGGGATTAAGTTGGTTAATCCTGACAAGTGGGCCCTATCTTAAGAGGTTCTGTCACAGCTGGTATCAAAGCTCGCCTTATTACCAATCTTGCAGTTGTAAAAGTTTTCAAAATGTTTTGGATCTTAAAATAAAATGTGATTTGAGTCTAAAAATTTCTTTAACTCATATTTTCTCTCTTTCCAAGTTTAGGAAAGTAGACTTTAGGATATCAAGCTGATGGTATGAGTATGGTTATATATATATTCCCTATATATATGTTATGTAAATATTATCGTATTCGTAGGGATGTTTCATGCATCATATCATACAACTTGGGATGGGTTTAAAATTTTGTTCTTAAGCTACTAAAATTTTGACGTGTTACTTACTTGCCTCCTTTGAAATCTTGTCTATAGGATGGCCAGAACTAAGCGCACAGCTCGCAAGTCTTCCGGACCTCGGGGCGTCCCTCGCCACAGGATGGCGACATGTGGAGACTGTGTAGAGAGCAGTCAGCAGGGTGCCAGTTGTTGTGCTCGCCACAGGGCGAAGATCGAGCACTTGGAGCTTGAGCTGGGTTGGCTGACAACCAACAGGGATGAGTTGGTTAACAGTGCTGATGACCCGCTGCAAAGTGGCGACACCTGACGAACTAATTAAGATGTGGATCATCTGTTGGGATTAAGTTGGTTAATCCTGATAAGTGGGCCCTATCTTAAGAGGTTCTGTCACAGGTTCCGTTCCCCCGTTTCAAGATTAATCTTGATGGTCTCCCTCCCGAACAGTTTGTTCGTGAGGTTGAATTGGAAGCCTTCGGGATTGTTGGGGAGGTGACTAAAATGGAGTACACGTCCCGTAGGTCTTCTGGTGGTTCAATGCCTCGGCTGAATCGCGTGTTTGAGCAGCTAGACATTCACTATACTGAAAGGCTTGTTCCTACGAAGGTCCTGTCTGCTGTTGCTCGCAAGGAAAAGGAAGCGGAGGAGAATGAAGCGATGGCTTCCAGTGTCGCTGCTGTGCCTGCTGCTCCTAAGACGGGCAAGGGGGCGTCTTCGTCGGCTGCTGCTCCGACTCCAGGCTCAAAGAAGCGTAACACTGCAAGCTCTGCTGCTACTTTGGTGGCCGAATCGAAGAAGAAGAAACAGAAAACTTCTGCTTTGTCTCCGGCTACTGCATGTCCTGCGTCGTCTTCCTTGAAGCGCAAGGCCCTTGCTGGTAGGCCGAAGATCCCTAGCAAGAAGGCTCGGAAGGCGGCCGCCACCGTGGATCTTCTTAGCTATGACCCTTCGTCTTCTGAAGGTGGGTCTCCTGTCAGTCGATTTGCTCGTCCTGACCCTAAGGTGTCTTGCTCTCCTTGGCGCTTCTACCTTAATGGAGATGATAGATTCTTTGATTATTTGCCAGGCCCGACCCCTAAGGCTTCGCCATCGAAGGTTGTTTCCCCCGAGGCGACTTTGCCTAAATCCGGGCCTGCTGAGGTTGCTCTGCCGAAGTCTCCGCCGGTGGCTGTGGTTGAGGGCTCGGCGCAGTCTGCCGATCTGCACGGTGAGGTTTCTGCTGCCAAGGAGGCTCTGCCGACTGCGTTCAGCCCTCCTTCTTCTAGGACCGCGGTGTCGGTTTCTTCTACGCGGCGTTCTGATGGCGCTCGGGATCAAAGCCCGGAGGGTTGCCGGCCGCAAACCCTTGACTGAGCAGGCCGTCATTCCTGCTGCGGAGGTGGGTATGGGGAGTCCTCGGCGTCGAAGCCTGACGCCTTCGAGAGCTGCTATCGCAGATTCGTCTCTGGCAAGCCGTGCTGGCGAAGAGTCACCGGCGAAGGGTCTTGCTGCTGATACGGAGACGGGCCTGGGTGAGTGTTCGGTCGACTTTAGTTGCTTTCTTTTTTTTTCTAAAGTTGACATGCTTTCTTATAATATTTACATGTTCTTTGCTTATGTTTGCAACATTTCTTTGGCCTGTTTTTTAACCTCTTCCTGGGGAGCAGCCATTGCCCGAGGGGGTTGACCTTGCTCATGTTGGCCTTGACAGCAAGGGTCTTCGCGCAGCGGGTTGGCCTTCTGGAACTGTTCCTGACACTGGTGTTCGTGTCGAAGGTGGGTTCTCTCTTCTTTCATCCCTTCCTCTTTTTTTATTTACGGTGTGTTTTTTGGCTGATGTGTTGCCCTGTGCAGCTGGAGCTTCGTCGGAAACGCTAAGTGCGTGGGCTAAGTCTTTGTGGATCCTCAACTAGGATACCGGAGGTTTTTTAAACTTATTTGTGTTGTCACTCCCTTTTTCAATTTGATGTCTTATGTTTCTTGTTTTTACGCTGGTGCAGATCGACTACGTGATCGCCTGAAGGAGGCCAGCGTATATCAGATGCTACGTATGAACTTGGAGCACTAGTGTGTGGTAAGCTTCTTGCCTCTAGTTGCGATTGCGGAGGTCTTTTTGATTTCGTCTGTTGTCACTTTCTTTTTACGCTGTTGTTGCGTCTTTTCTTTCTAGGGCCATCACTTGGGGGCGGCTTTGGAAGAGAAGCTGTCTCTAGAGCTTTTGACTAGCCGCAACGCGCTTTCTTTTGCAAACTCCGAGATGAAGTGCGCGCAGGCGAGGGCCGCTGAGTTGGAGGGGGAGATGGCCGATCTTTTCCCTCTCTTAGCCTCTAATGAAGAGCTCAGAGCAACCGTGCAAACGTTGGGGGTGCTCTTGAAGAAGCGACCGACAGCAAGAAGACTGCTCTAGAGAAGCTTGACAAAGTGGTCGACAGTGAGAAGGCTGTCTTAGAGAGGTTGCGGGCGGCGGAGGCCACTGCCGAGGGTCTTCGCAGAGAGCTCGATTGTGAGCGATCGTCTTCTGCCACACTCAAGGCTCAAGCTGACTTGCTAAGTGGGCGACTAGAGGCTGCCAGGGTTGCTGGTTTGTCAGCCATTGATGCTTATTCAAAGGGGTTGGCAGAGTTTGGTGGGCTAGTTCCTCCGGTGCCTGATGACTCATCAGCTCTCAATATCTTCAACTGGTTGCGGACTGAGTTTGGCAAGCTTCCGAACTTCATTGTGAAGGCCAACGACTTCGCAGCGCTTTTCGGTGTTGCTAATTTTGCGAGGGCTTTGGTTGATCGTGGCGTGAACATGTGGCTGCTTTGAAGTGTCGGTCTTACCCGCAGCCCGTACCGCCCTCTTCGATGGCGAAGCTGGTTTTTAAGGCTATTACGAACTTTATGTATTATTTCTGGGCTAAGTTCGGCCGAAGCGATGCTCGTACTTTGGCGGAGGCTAGGCGTCAGGAGGTGAGTCCTCGGTTGTTTAGTTTATTATTGACTCTTAGTGCTTTTTATTAGCTGGTTTGCTGATTGCTTATGTTTTGCCAACGCGGGCTTTGGCTAAAGCTGCTGCTGGCACGAGCGGAGGTCTTGTTGCCATTGGTGAGGCTCATGCTCCTACCACTTTTGCAGAAGAAGCCGTGCAGCGGGATGCGTGCTAACCTTCGTGGCTTCTTCCGCCTTGACCTGGTGGTGTGGTGGGCTGGTCTTCGCGGCTTCTGACGCCCGAAGACCTGCCCCGGGCTGTCAAGCGAAGGTTTGGCGCCTATGGATGGTGTAGTGGGGGGCATTTTCATTGTGGTCGCGTCCCTTGAACCGGTGCGAGGGGAGATTACGAGCCTTCGCGCGGTAATCTCCCACCGCTGGTTCCGCTGCCTGATTGCAGACAAGCGGAGGCCAGTTCTTAACAGGAGGTACCCCCCTTCTTACGAGTCTTCGCACGGTATTCGTGGGATTTAGTCCCTCTCTTTGTGTTCTAAGGAAACGCCTGCTTCCATGTCTATTTTTTGGGATCTATTTCTGGTTTGTGGTTGACTTTTGAGGGGCAAAGGTTTGGGTTGCTGGCTCGGTTCCCTTTTGAGTTTTCTGTTGGTTGCCTTTTCCTTTGATTTTGTTATGGGGAGCAGATTTAGTGGTTGGGGCTGCCGGTTTGGCTGCCTTTTATAGTGTTCTGAGGTGTAGCTTTTATTGCGAATGGTAGTTGGGACGGGGGTAGTTGTTTGTTGGCGGTTGAGCCTTTAATTTTGGCCGAGTTATTGCGGCCTTCGCATTAAATGCTGAGGGTCCCCCCTTTTTCCTGGAACTTTTGCTAAGTTTTTAAAGAGTTTTATTGTTGATCTTACAAAACCCTTCGTCTCGGTGCCTGACTTGTCAGGTCTTTTTCCGAGTTTTAAGCGCTTTTAGGGCACAGAGGTTGTATCGTTCGTACAACCTTTTGCCTCGGTGCCCGACTTGTCAGGACTTTTCTGAGTTTCAAACGCCTCTTGGGCGTGGAGGTCGGACTGCTATTTCAGCTTCTAGCTATGAGTAGTGGAGGTTCTCTATGCGTATTTGTTTGTCAAATGGTGTGGCCTCGTTGCTGGCCACTTTCGACGTTTCTGCTTTTGAATTTTTTGGGGATAACCTCTTTATAATTTTAGAGGATTTTTACAAAGATGACGCCTTATTAAAAACCTCACGCCCTTGATTCAGGGTTCCCCTATGAGGAAAAGAGTACGGCGCATTGCGAAGCAACTATGAAAGTAAAATGCTGGAAAAAGGTAAATCTACCTACAAGCCGACCTTCGCTTATATCTCCGCGAAGGCCGGTTTTTACATCAGACGTAGAATCTTTTTAGATTGGCGGAGTTCCAGGTTTGCGTAGTCATTCTGCCTTCGTTGTCTGTTAGCTGGAATGCCTCTGGTCGTCCTATGGCCTTCACGATGAAAGGTCCTTCCCATTTTGGTTGTAACTTTCCAACCATTTCTGCGTTTGGCTTTCTTCGGAGAACGAGGTCTCCGTCTTTGATGTTCTTGCATATTATCTTGTTGTCCCTCCATTCTTTTGTTTGATCTTGATACTTGCTATGTTCTGCACTGCTTCTAGTCTTGCTCCTTCTATCGCTTCCTTTGAGTACTCTTCATCCAGTGCCATCGTGTGTTTTGTCACCCTCAGACTTTGGAGGTTTACTTCTTCTGGTAACATGGCTTATTCGCCGTAGAGTAGCTTGAACGGGGTAAAGCCTATTGGTCTAGATGTTGTTGTGTTGTGGGACCATACCACTCTTGGCAGTTCCTCTATCCATTTTCCCTTGCGGAGGTTGAACAAGGTCTTTGCGATGACGGAGAAGATGATCCTGTTTGATCTTTCCACAGCTCCGTTGGATTCTGGGTGGTAGACTGAAGCGAAGGCTACTTGAGTTCCGATGCTTTTGCAGTATTGCTTGAATAGACCTGAGTCAAACTGTTTGCCGTTGTCCACTGTCAGGGTTCTCGGCACTCCGAATCTGCAGATAATGTTTTGCGAGAAGAATTTCTTTACTGTTTCGGAGGTTATCTTCGCTAGTGGCTTTGCCTCTATCCATCTTGTGAAATACTCCACGGTGACTACCGCGAATTTGTTTCCCCCTTGCGAAGGTGGCAAGGGTCCTACTAGATCCATGCCCCATTGTTGCAGTGGCCATGTTGCTGGTATGAGCTGAATGGCTGCTGGCAGTAGTCTTTGGTGCACTGCCAGATGCTGGCATGTTTCGCAAGTTCTTGCTATCGCTTCTGCATCCTGTATATGGGTTGGCCAGTAAAATCCTTGGCTTATTGCCTTCGCAGATAAGGCTCGGGAGCCTATGTGAGATCCGCAGACCCTTGAATGTATTTCTTTTAACAGATTATTCCCGTCTTTGCTTGAGATGCACTTTAGTAGTGGTTGTACCACTCCTTTCTTGTACAGGTCTCTGTCTATGACGGTGTAGCTTCGTGCCCTGGCAGCTATTCTTGCTCTTGTAGCTTGGTCTTGGTTGTTTTGCTCGTTGTTCAGGTGTTTTCGGATTGGTTCTCTCCAATCTTCAGCTTGTAGCGTCAGTACCTATCTTGTTGATTGTGAAGTTGAAGGTTCAGTGAGTTCTTGGTAGAATGTTCCTTTAGGCAATGGTGTTCCATTCGCTTCTACCTTCGCCAGCTCGTCCGCTTCAGTGTTGGATGCTCTTGGTATGTGTTCCATTGTGAATCCTTGGAACTTTCTTTCTACCATTCTTACGAGCGCGAGGTACTTTGCCAACTCTGGTTCATGTGCTGTGAAATCTTTCTCCACTTGCCCTGCCACTATTTGGGAGTCTATTTTGACCCCGAGTCTTTGTGCACCCAGGCCTTTTGCCTTCGCTAGGGCCAGGGCTAAGCCTTCGTACTCTGCGATGTTGTTGGTGGACTTGAACAGTAATTTTGCTGCGTACTTGGTTCGTACTCCTGATGGTGAGATTAGGACTACGGAGGCCCCGGCTCCTTTCTTTCCCCAGGCTCCGTCTATGAATGTTGTCCACGATTGTTCTTCTTTTGAGTCGGGTGCCGCTTCATGTGGGGTCCAGTCTGCTACAAAATCTGCCAGAGCTTATGATTTGATGGTTGTTCTTGGTACATAGTTGATGTTGTACTGTGATAGCTCCGCTGCCCACTTCGCTGTTCTGCCGGAGGCTTCTTTGTTCCTAAAGATGTCGCCTAGAGGTTGTGTCGAAGGTACTGTTATATCGTGAGCTTGGAAGTAGTGTTTGAGCTTCCTGGATGATATCAGGACTGCATAGGCAATCTTTTCGACCTCTGAATAATTTAACTTTGCCCCTGACATTGCTTCTGAGATGTAGTAGATCGGGTGCTGGTGTTTGATGCCTTCGACTTCCTTTTCTTGCATTAGCACTGCGCTTACTGTGTGCTCTGTTCCTGCTACGTAGAGTAACAAGGGTGTTTCTGGTGTTGCAGTTGTGACTACTAGGTCGCTTGCCAAGTAGGCTTTCAGCTGCTGAAATACCTCCGACTGCTCTTTCCCCCACTCGAACTTTTCTGAGCCCCTGAGTACCTTGAAGAATGGTAAGCTTCGTTCTGCTAATTTGGAGATGAATCTGTTTAATGCTGTGATTCTTCCTGTTAACTTTTGTACGTCTTTCCTAGTTGTGGGTTAAACCATTGCCCTGATTGCTCTTGTTTTGTTTGGGTTGGCCTGTATACCCTCCGGGCCTATCATGCATCCAAGCATCTTTCCTTTGCTTACTCCGAAGACACATTTCTCCAGATTTAGCTTGAGGCCTACTTCCCTTAGATTTGCGAAGGTTTCTCTGAGGTCGGCTATGTGTTCTGTCTCGGTTTTGCTCATGACTATGATGTCGTCGACATAGGCTATGATGTTGCGCAGCAGTTGAGGTCCCAATACCACCTTGGTCATTCTCGCGAAGGTTGATCCTGCATTTTTCAATCCTTCTGACATTCTGACGAAACAATATGTGCTGAAGGGTGTTGTGAAGCTTGTTTTGTCTTCGTCCTCCTTTTTGAGCCAGATTTGGTGGTATCTCAAAAAGCAGTCTAACATCGAGAACCTTTTGCACCCTGCTACTTTGTCGACCGAGGAGTCGATTCTTGGTAGAGGGAGTGCATCTTTCTTGCATGCTTTGTTCAAGTCCGTGAAGTCAATACACATTCGCATCTTGCCGTTCCTTTTAGGGACGAGCACGACATTGGATAGCCAGTCGGAGTATTTGACCTCTCTGATCACTTTCGCATCTAGCAGCCTTTGGACTTCGGCCTTCGCTGCTAGTACTCTGTCTTCTGACATCTTTCTCTGTCTTTGTTTCTTTGGCCTGCATTGTTCGCTTATGTCCAGCGAGTGCTCTATCAATTGTCTGCTTACTCCGCCCAGATTGGATGCTGACCAAGCGAATATATCTCTGTTTTTTCTAAGGGTGGTGCGGAGTTGTTCCTCTTCTTCTGTCGTTAGCTTCGCGCTGATTATGACTTTACAGTATGGCACCTCCTCTTGGAGTGGGATGACCTTCGTTTCTTCTTGGCTTCACAAATCTGTCTTTCCCCCTGGCATGTCGGGGGATATTTCAGTTGCCACCGAATTTACGTTTCTTTGTGCCTTGTTGATGTTTCTTTCTATGTTTCAGGCTTCTTTCTGACTTGCGAGTATCGTGATGACTCCATGAAATGCTGGAATTTTCATGCATAGGTAGCCCATGTGAATGGTTGTGTTGAATTTTGCTGTGAAGCCTCTGCTGAAGATTGCATTGTAAGCATAGTGCAAGTCGACCACGTCGAAGGTGGCATACTTCGTTCTCGTGTTGTTTTGGTCCCCAAAAGAAACCGGTAGGGAAATCTTCCCTAAGGCATTAATTTTTCGGCCTCCGAATCCTATTAGTGGTGATTCCGAGGGCTGGAGGTTGTTTCTGCTTAACTTCATCTGGTCGAAGGTGTTGATAAATAAGATATCGGCTGAGCTGCCTGTATCTATTAGGATCCTATTGATTTCTCATGCTGCTATATTTGCTTTGATTACCATTGCGTCGGTGTGTGGATAGCTTTCTAGGCAGAGATCCTCTTCTGAGAAGGTGATGGGGGTCTTCGACCAGTCTGTGTATCGTATCGGACCTTTGACTGCGACGTTATTGACCATCCTGTAGTGGTCCTTATTTTGTCTTTTGGTTTGGAATTCCATAGCTGAGCCTCCAGCTATGGGCAGTATCATCCCAATTGTTGGGAGGGGTTGTGTGGATTCAGCTGGTTTTCGGGGGGGGGGGGGCTCAGCTTTTGGTGCCATTCCCTAGGGCCTGTTTTGCATTTGGGGTGGTGGAGGAGGTAGTGCTTCGTACCGACAGTTCTGTCCTTGCGTTTGCTGCAATGGTTCCATGAATGTTATGCGAGGCAGAGGTGGGTTGGGTGCGAAGGTGTTTTGCTGTGGGGTCGGAGGATTCTGTGGTCTCCATGCTGGCAAGAAATTTGGGTAGTATGACACCGCCATTGTTGAAGGGTGTACTTGAGTTGAGTTCAGGCTTGGGTAGACTGGGCAATATTGTTGTTGTTGCTGCCATGCTTGGGCTGTTGTGTGGTTCACTTGCCTTGTTTGAATCTGGTTCTGCGGAGGCTATTCTTGCCTTGCTTTCATTCTCTGTTGCATTTCCTTTGCCTCCGGGTAGTCTCTTGTGATGTGACCCTTGTCTTCGCCATGGAAGAAGCACCATAGTTTCTTGGTCTTCTGTCCTTGACCCTTGTTCCAGGGTTTGTTTTGGTTGTGCCTTCGATCACTGCTCTGGTTTTGCTGTTGGTTGGGCTGGCTTGCTTGAGTTTTTTCTTAAGTCTGTTGCTGCTCATTGGATACATTGAAAACCTGCGCTGTCTTCGGTTATTGCCAGTTCCTGTTATTGTCTGTTCTGGGTTGCCTGTGGTTCCCTTGAGACTGGTTTGGGCCTTGCTGCTTGTAAAGGTTTTGTTCCTCTATCCTTCTTCTCAAGTCGATGTCTGATTTGCAATATTTCTTGAATTCGTTGTACAATTCACTAATGCTTTTGGGCTTTTCTCGCGCTAAGTGACCCGCGGAGGGTCCTATGCGAAGACCTTTGATTGCAGCTTCGATTGCAACTTTCTCCGGAACGTTTGGTGCTTTAGCCTTGAGCTGAATGAACCGCTGGAAGTATTCTTTTAGTGGCTCCCCCTGTGCCTGTTTACACTGAAACTGTAACACCCCTGGTGTTTAAAACTTAATTAAAAATTAATCATGTCATCATATGCATTAAGCATCATTTACTTGATTGAGAATTTTGCTATGCATTGAACTAAAATGAGTTTAATTATTTGTGCTTAGCTAAATTGTGAGAATGCTTGTCCTGAATTCAAATTCAAATTTTCAAATTCTTTTTCAAACCCTAATTCACAGAGGGGTTAAATTAAACCCTAAACATGATTTTCAAAATCTAAAAAGAATTTGCATATGGTTGTTTAAGCAAAGTTGTAGAGCTCAGTTTGAATTGCATTTGTTATGTTTACAGTTTTTCAAGTGTTATTCAAGTTTTTAGAGTAATTCAAAAGGGGGTAAATCTTTTAAAAAGAGTTTCAAATTTCAAAAATACATTTTTTCATTCTAGGCCGAATTTGAAAAAGTGCATATTGTCAAAGTTGTAGATCATGAAATTTTGAGCAACTTTGGTATTCAAAGTTTTTCATGAAAACCCTTGGAAGCTTGTGCAAATTGCAAATCAATCCCAGGGGCAGTTCAGGCATTTCAGCGAACACTTGCATGGCGGCGAAGTGCCCATGGCGTCGACACCTGGTCGGCCAGCTGCTGAGCTCGCCGTGCGCCTTCTGTTCGCAACGAGCATCCCATCGGGTGCGTGGCATCACCACGGTCGCGTTGCTGTCTTCAAAACACGACGACACCCCTCCTTCCGTCCTCTTTCACGCTTGCGCCGCCGTCCGCTCTGCTCCGCCGCGTGAGCACCCCACATCGACGAGCTCGCCCGAGCTCGTTAGCCACTACCAAGTCTACAATCCACTGCCATTATCTTCGCCTTGATCTCGCGCATCCTCTGGACGAGTTGGTTGAAGCCGTCGAGCTCTCGTTTGCCCGGCACAACCCCATCTTCCTCGACTCCGGCGAGAGCGCCGCCACTCTGGTCAGTTATCGGCCGGGCTACACAGGAGCCGCATTGTTCTTTTGTTTTGTGTTTATTGCTCCTTGTTCGTCACTGATTCCGCTGCTCTCCTCCGTTTTGCAAATGCTGGACCGTAGCTCCGGGAACGCCGACGTTGCCACTCTGTTCACCATCCCCGTCGGCAGGGTCTTCGTCGCCAGCGTCTTCCTCTTCATCACCGGCCGAGTTAGCTAGCGTCTTGCAACCAGGGTGAGCTTCTGATGCTCGTAAGGTAGATGGTTGTCGCTAATTTTGGTCGGTTGGTGGTGTTCGTTTGCTCCGGCGTGTTTTGCGCCGCCGCGTCGGTGCTCACCGTCGTGAGAACTCAGTGGTCGATCTTTTCTTCAATTGATTGTTGCGCTAGCTTCGCCTAGCCTTATAGTGTATCATTTGAGGGTTGGTTGTTCGAGCGCATGCGCATTTTGGCCGGTGTATGTCGCGCAGATTTCCGCCGTCCGCCATGGCCGTCGGAGAGGTCGTTGCGCTTAGCTCTCGGTTCGTTTTTCTTGCGCTTCGCGTTGCTTGGGGCCGCTGAGTCCGTTGGTGTGCTTGGATGTTCCAGCGCATGTCTCTACTCGCCGGCGTATGTGCGGCCGCGCGCGGGGTGCCACCATTGCCGTCGGCGAGGTCACCAAAGTAGGTTTTAGCCTCGTTTTCTGGGTGTGTTGCGTTCGCGTTATCTTCCTAAGTTCGTTGAAGTGCTTGGTTGAGCCGATTATGGCTTGTACTCGCCGGCGTACGCGCGGCCGAGCTTGAGGTTCCGCGGATGCCACTGCTAGTGTAGAACCCAGCGCGCGAGTCGGTTTGCCATTTGGTTCACCGTCGGCGACGCACCGCCGTGTTTTGTGGTCACCGGCACCGCTGCTCTGGCACTGGCTCGCTGACGCGCGCGTCCCAGGCGTCAGTGAGAGAAACGAAAGGTTTTTCCTTTTTCTTGTGTTGAACAGTACTGACTTTTGTTATTTTTGTATGTTTATTTCTGTGCATATATTAATTCTGCAAAAATTTGTGTATGCTCTATGTGATGTGTAGTATTTAATAAAAATATGAAATGTGTATGTCCAGTATATTTTTAATCCTGTAAAAATACTCAAATTAAATAAAAATGACTTTTCCATAATTTTTCTTGCTCTGTTTATTGCTCCAAAAATTATGAGAATTTTTGTGTAACCTTTATACACTGATACCTTGTTGTACAAAAAGTTTGGTAATTTTTGGATGAACTGTTATACATGGCTAATTAGTTAATTAGGTTTTAATTAGATAGAAACCCTAATCCTTTTAGGTTTTGTGTGATTTTGTGTTGTTTGATGCTAATGGTCATTTGTCCAATGACAACTACAGTATGAACATGTTTGATTTAGTGTTGTTTGCTCAGTTCTTTTGGATATAATTATTAACTTAGATAATCAAGTTAATTAGGATTTAATTAAATTGTTTTATGCTCTAGTTTTGTTTTCCTTCATGAAGGAAAGTTGTACTCAAGATTGTAATATGTTTTGTTCATCTTTTAAGTGCATGCTTGAATGTTGTTAAGCATCATGTCTATTATTCCAAGCATCATCTAAGCATATCATTATATCGTGTAGATATCTCGTTGGTTGGGTTGGATAATTTCTCTAGTGAAGGGGGGGTTTTCGGTTGTTGAATCTCAGCCAGAACTTGTGTATCCCTCCAACCAAGGCAAGCCCTGGTGCATTCAAACCTTTCCTTATATTTAAAAGTTTGTTTTAAATACACTTATGGTTATTCTAGTGCATTACGGTAGTTTATTAAATTTCTACTTGATGCATAGTCTTATCCTTGTGTTATTGTATCTACACCTTGACACTTGTTTTAAAATGCAAACTTTTGGCTAAAAATGCTTAGTGTGCTTAGAACTTTGATAGTAGGTGATTTCCTGTCACTTACCATAGCGTATTGCTTCGGCAAATGGTTATGATCTTTTGGGGGAAAGGAATGTTGTTGGAAGTAATAATTTGGGACCGGGGGGACACGGTGTTTGGGAGCCACCAGTGGTGTCTGATTAGCGGTGAAAGGATCAAGATGCCCAAGAGGGGGGTGAATTGGGTTTTTTTTTAATTTCTAAACAAGAATTAAACCTATAAAGAGCCAATTAACCCCCTAGTGCCTACCGCTTGTGTGTCCTAGCTAGAAAGCGGTAGCAAGTCAATGGAAAGCGAAAACTTCCTACACAATTATAGTATGAAAAGAATGACAAGTGCGGAAAGTAATGCGGTAATAAAGAGCTAGGGAAAGAGATGCTTGACACGGCGATGTTTTGCCGAGGTATCGAGGAGTCGACACTCCCCCCTAGTCCTCGTTGGAGCACCTCGCAAGGTATAGCTCCCCCTCAATCCCGCGCAAGGGATGAGTGCTCTCTACGGGCTGATTCTTCGCCACTCCGGCTCGGTGAATCGCCCACAACCGATCACAAACGTCGATGGAGAAGGGCCGCCGACAATCGTCCGGCGATCACCTTCCTCCGAGCACCACCGGACCGTCTAGGTGATGTCGATCACCAAGAGTAACAAGCCTTGGTCTTCGCTTGACTCACTCAAGCTTCACAACTAGAGGATGCACACTTGAACTCTTGGATGAACTAGAGAGAGGATGGATGGATTCGCGAATCACACTCTCTCTCTCTCTAGGGCTCTTGCTCTCTTCTCAACCTTCTCAACAAACTCAGCAACTCAAATGAGCAAAGGCAAGGTGGGAGAGAAGTGGGAGGGGCTATAAATAGACTCTCTGAAAACTGCCTCGGGCTGGCAACTTAAGTTGGCGACAGACGCTCTGTCGATTAGGCGACGGACGGTCCGTCGCAGCCCCAACGACTAGTTTCTGTTCATAGTTTGGGCGATGGACGCTCCGGCGCCTAGGCGACGGACGGTCCGACGCCCTGCCCAACGGCTAGTTCTGACACACTGTTCCCAGCGACGGACGCTACGTCACTGGGCGACGGATGCTCAGACCCCAGCGTCCAACGCTACACTCTAGCTCGGGCTGAAAACACCCTCTCTGGAAGGTCGACGGACGCTCTTCCCAGCGTCCGATGCCTGGCCGACGGACAGCATCCGACGGACCCTGAAAATCTTAGCCAGAAAACATCCCCACTGGAAGGTCGACGGACGCTGTGGACTCAAGCACCCAGCGTCCGACGCCTCTGTCCGACGCCGACGGACAGCGTCCGGCGCTCCTGTCAGGAGCGTCCGACGCCCAGAAAACAGTTTTAACAACTTCGTTTTTCGTCGCGATGAATATGGAAGTTGTTCTAGGCTATCTTACGGTCACCATAGGCTTTCTTAGAGCTAAGTAAGTCAAGTGTGCACCACACCTAAGTCATGAAGCTTTCCTAAGTCAAGCTACTAATCTCAACCCCTCTTAATAGTACGGTCAAAGGTAAAAAGAGAAGCCCTATCTATTTCTAGGTGCCCTTCATCTCCTCATGGCACTTAGCCTATCATTCTAGGGTCTTCATCATGTCTCCTTGAAAACCGAAACGATATCCATCTTGGGGGCTAAGTGATGACCATTAGAGCCCATTCATGTTGATCACTATGGCTAAGCTACGCATAGCCTCTGCAAAACACACGTTAGCCATAATAATCTCTAATTGTCGTTAATCGTCAAAACCAACTAGGGCAATGATTCTTCAATCTCCCCCTTTTTGGTGATTGACGACAATAGATCCTCAAGTATGGATAAGAGTTATGGTTAAGATTCAAAGGTGACTTGGAATGGTTGAGCAAGGGTTAGTGAAATTGTAATGAAGTATACTTGCTCACCCAAGCCAAATCACAAAACATGGTACTTATGGATATGAATGTAAAAGTAGTACCTCATGATATTCTCAAAAGATATGTCGGAGTATAGCGCGGAAGCTCAAATAACGTTTAAGCATAGAGATATATCATGAAACATGAGACAACTCACAAGATGTATTAGTGATAATCAAGAGTTTGTCACATGCAACCATATAAACATCAAACAAAGTAATCATCACGTCACACATAAAAACAAATGCATAGAAGAGACATGATGAAAGAGTACGGGGGGAATAAAGCATACAAAGATCCAAATCCCTCCCCCTATCTCTATACTCGACCCTCTCTCCCCCTTTGGCGTCTAACACCAAAAACTAAGAGTCTAGGGCTGGAGAAGGTGGAGGAGCTACAGCCTTCCGATCTAGCATGATGAAGTCCTGAAGATCTGACTCGTCTGACTCATCATCTGCCTCGACCTCTGCTGCTGGAAGCTCTGGAGCTGGTGTCTCAACTGTCTCCCCCTGAGACTCAGCTGGTGCCTCTGACGGTCCTGCCTCAGTAGGAGCGGGCCTGTGAACCCAACGAGTGAATACTCGAGGCGAGGGGGACGGTGTCACTGCTAGTGCCACTAGGGACACTACTGCTACAACCTCTGCAGGCTGAGTCTGAGCTGGAGAAGACACTGCCACTGTAACTGCCTCGTCTGCTAGTGAGATAGCATACGTCTGAACTGCAGCTGGCGGGGTAGTGACTGTCTGTGCTGACTGCTCAGGAGCGATCTCCGACGAGGCAACGGAAGACAAGTGGGTGCCCGTCGCCGGATGATCGACTACAACTGCTGGAGCTGGTGTGACTGGCTGAGCTGCTCCTGGGGAGTCTTCTCCCGTGATCTCTAGATAAGACGCTGAGAGATCTCTCGAAGCCTCAGCTATGGTAGTTCCCCGGGTAGGTGTGAATCCTGTCTGAAACTCACCGGGCAAAGCTATCCAAGAGGTCACCTGGGTCCTCGGAGTCTGGTACTCAGGAGAGGTTGTTGGCTGGAACCGAGGAGTAGCTGGTGCTGACTCTGCTGTCCACTGGACGATAACGCTGGAGTCGGAAACACAACTACTGGAGGCTGCTGTGGAGGAGAGGTGAACTGCTGCTGCTGTGAGACGCCGGGCAACTGAAACTGTGGCGTGGAAGTCTGCCCGGAGCTAGAAGCCAGAAGACGCTCAAGTAGCAACGTCTGGGTCTTCTGGATCTCTGCCTGCTGCAGCTGATAGGCTAAAAACTGGCGCTGGAACTCATCCTGCTTAGCCTGTGTCCGTGCCTGAGCTGCCAGCTGCTGCTCAGTGAGCCTTCGTAGATCTGCAGCCTGTCGCCTCTGCTCCTCGGCCTGGCGTGACTGCTCCTCTTGCATCCTCGACATAATCGTGAGCAAGGTAGCCTCAGAGGAGCTAGAACCTGGAGCTGGAGCTGCTGCGGCTGTGTCTGATCCTCCTGCCTCATGGTCATGAGTCATCGGAGTATACTCAGGCACGGGCTGGTAGTCCTCATCAGAGCTGTCGGAGTCGAGGTCCTCTCTAAAGACTGTCTCGGCAGCTGTATCTATCTCTGCATCTAGATCTGCCAGCTCTGCCTGAGCAATATGCTCAACTGTAGCATCCGTGACCTCGACCGACTGCGATGGCACACCGGCCTGCCTAGCGTCTGGTCTGTGAGCTCGGCTGGGGCGATGCAGGTTTCCATGTATCACCAGCTGACTCATCGAATAGACTGGAAACTCTGTCGCTAACCTTGTAAGAGTGACTCTCATGGCACCCGACCCAGTCTTGACAACTATCCAATGTGTAAACTGCAGCTACCAATGACCCCTGAACCCAGCAGCTATAATATCCTCAAGCTCGCTCACTATCAAATCCCAGAGGTCGAACTTCTCCTTCCTGACAATATGGGCAAGGAGCCACAACTGTAGGCGAGTGATCGTATCTCGGGCTCCAATCCGAGGGAGAATAGTGCGTCTGAGTACCTCATGGAGGATCCGAGCCAGTGGAGTAAGGTCACGTGGTGTACGACTCGAACCCTCAGTGAACGGCTGCTGAAAGCACGGCCTCACAAAATCCGTAGATGGCACTATACCATCGTGAGGTCGGCGAGGGGCCTCCTGATCCCCATAGCAAAGACTGTGGATCCTCATAGGAGAGGACTCTAGGTGAAAGAGCTCTCTAAAACGTGTTGTTGTAACCCTGAAATCACGTCCCTGAAATCCAAAGTGTAGGAACTCGTGATCGGGCGAGATCCACAGAGAGGCGTAAAACTGATATACCCAATCCTTCTGATATGCCCCTGAGCGTCCCATCAAATCTGTCAGACCCTGAATGTACTAGAGATGCTGCAAGATCTCTGGACCACCGATCCCCTCTATATGGGCAGATGGACACACCCTGTGAGCCCTGAGAGGAGCATCAGTGTCTATATATGCTCTGTAGAAGTCCTCATGCACTGTAGTGTAGAACTCTCGTCCGGCACGGGGGTCCCTCTGAGGCGGAAACCAGGACTGAAAGTCGACAAATCGAAGCAGCTGGACTTGCTTTGTTGTAAGTGCCCAAACCTGGTGCCTCACTGGGTCTGGGAGCCGGGGTCCTGGAGGGCTAGGTGGTGCACCTGAGCCTCTGGAGCGGGTAACACGACGGCTCATCAGCTCTCCGATGGAAGAGTGGCTCGCGGCCTCTGTCGGCTCAGTCTCTGGGACTGGCTCTATCTCCTCTGGCTGTGTAGCCTCAACGGGCTCTGTCTCTGGAGGTGGAGGGGACTCACGATGCGCTCCACGGCGAGGCGAGAGCCTCAAGCCGGCGCGACGTCCTCCTCGCTTAGCTATCTCAGCGGCCTCTGCCACTGCTAGTGTGGCTGCCGAATCTGGATCCATCGCTGGCCTCTTGCGCTTCCGAGAGATAACCTTTTGCTTTCCCTTTCCCCGGTCAGTGGGTGGACGCGGTGGAGGTGGAGGGTCACCACCACTACCGGGAACGGGACCTGCGTTCTTTGTCCTTGCCATATTTCAACCTTTTGCAATCAATCCGCTGACAGGAATACTCAATAGACAAACCAACAACTCACTGCCCCAACTGTCACTGACACCACTGACAATCCACAGAACCAAACAACTATAAGAATGGCACGCCGGCCCTGGACTGTCCTTGCGAGGCTTTGCCTCGATCCGTACTCGCGGGCTTTGCCCCGAGTTCACTGTCACTGCTCTGACCCTCTGAGTCTCTGATCAACTGACCCTTGAACCCTGACCAAATCAAGAGAAACGGAAATATCCTCGTTCGAACAACCGCAATCCGCAAACTTGTTGTGCAACTCAGATCAAACAACCTCCTTGGATGAGAGCTCCTCGGCAAGGAATGATGCACAGCTGGATTGGGTGGCAGTGTGGAGGAGCTCTGGTGCGGAGAGAAAAGGTGGCACGACGGCGCAGTGCTGGAGGAGCGGCCCTGGCACGGCGGTGGTTGCTCTGCAGATAGGGTTTGGTGCGGCGGCGCAGGGGGCAGGTGGCGGCGCAGGGAGGAAGCGGCGGTGCTGGCAGGAGCTCGCCGGAGTGGGGTGGTTTCGGTGCTCAGCGGCGGCGAGACGGCGGTTAGGGTTAGGGCAGCGGCGGCAAACGAAAAGCGAATCGGGCGAGAAGAACATAGGCAGCAGGGTTTTTTAAAAAAATTCGCCGTTAAGTTCGCGACGGACGCTCCGTCGGACTGCGATGGACGCTCGGGCTTCCAGAACAGATTTGAAACGCCCAATCGCATTGACCGCGACGGACGCTCCACGACGGACGCTTGGGGGAGCGTCCGTCGCCCTGTAAGCGGGCAACTTTAATCTCTGGACGATCGCGATGGACGCTGAGGCAATTGACACCGAGCGTCCGTCGGCAGCATCCGACACCTTAAAAATAGAATTTTTCAAAATTTCTTTTTGCGTCTTTCTCCCAACCAAGTTCCAATCCAAATAAGATCCAAATAACACCTGATTGGACTTGATATGAGAACCATCTCTCAAACACTCATTTTCAAATAGTTTGCCATAGGCTTAAATTTAGTTTTTAGCTCAAATTATTCGAATGGAAGCACCAAGGAGTCATCATATGGCCACAAGAGGGGTATAGAAGTGTCTTGAGCTTGGAATGCTCCCCCCTAAGTGGACTAACATAGAGGATGCTCAAAAACTTAACCGAAAAGGAACGACAAACAACACAAATGCATATGCTATGCAATACGAAATTTGAATCTAGGTTGCTTGCAAGTTTACACCGCGATTAAGCTTTGTCACACGCTTTGAGGGCGGTTATCTTAACCGCGTTAGCCAAGCCTATGTGCATTACCAAATTAAACATGTTATATTACATATGTATGCAAGGTTCACACAAACTCATCTATTAGTGAAATTAGAGTGATCAAGCACATTTAACAAGCTTCTCAACCTACAAAAGGTTGTTTCATCGAGTGGTTTAGTGAAGATATCCGCCAATTGATCTTCGCTCTTAACTCCAACTAGTGTTATGTCTTTCCTAGCCACATGATCTCTAAGAAAGTGATGGCGAATATCTATGTGCTTGGTGCGAGAGTGTTGAACCGGGTTGTTTGCAAGCTTTACGGCGCTTTCATTATCACATAAAAGTGGAACTTCTTTTAAAAACACGCCGTAATCAAAGAGTGTTTGGGTCATGTATAAGATTTGTGCACAACTTGCTCCCATGGCAATGTATTCCGCCTCGGCGGTTGACAATGCCACACTATTTTGCCTCTTTGAGGACCAAGAAACAAGTGATCTTCCTAGCATGTGGCACCCGCCGGAGGTACTCTTCCTATCAACCTTACACCCGGCGTAATCCGAATCGAAATAGCCAACTAGTTGGAAGGGAGCTCCTTTGGGATACCAAAGGCCCATGCTAGGGGTGTGCCTTAAGTACCTAAGGATTCTTTTAACCGCACAAAGATGCGACTCCTTAGGGTTTGCTTGAAACCTAGCACACATACACACACTAAACATGATATCCGGCCTAGAAGCGGTGAGGTAAAGTAAATTGCCGATCATAGAGCGATAAAGAGTTTGGTCAATCGGTTTACCTCCCTCGTCAAGATCGAGATGCCCATTAGTAGGCATTGGGGTCTTGATTGGCTTGCAATCCTCCATCTTGAATTTCTTGAGCACGTCATAAGTGTACTTCTCTTGAGATATGAAGGTGCCCTCCCTCAATTGCTTCACTTGGAAGCCGAGGAAGAAGGTTAGCTCGCCAATCATCGACATCTCGAACTCCTTGGACATCAATGCACCAAATTCCTTGCTATGATCTTGGTTTGTTGACCCAAATATAATGTCATCGACATATACTTGGTAAACAAAGATCTCTCCATCTAGCACCTTGGTGAAGAGTGTGGTATCCACTTTCCCGATCTTGAAGCCCTTCTTGAGTAGGAAGTCCCTTAGCCTCTCATACCAAGCTCTTGGAGCTTGCTTCAATCCATAGAGTGTCTTGGACAAACTAAACACATGATTAGGACAATTTGGGTCTTCAAACCCGAGAGGTTGTGAGACAAAAACAAGTTCATTTATGAAACCATTTAAGAAAGCGCTCTTCACATCCATTTGAAAAAGTTTCATTTTGTGATGTGAAGCATACGCCAAAAGGATACGAATGGCTTCTAGTCTTGCAACCGGTGCAAAGGTCTCCCCAAAATCCAAGCCTTCAACTTGGGAGAACCCCTTTGCCACCAATCTTGCCTTGTTTCTCACAATCACACCTTGATCATCTTGCTTGTTCCTAAACACCCACTTGGTGCCAATGATTCTTGCTCCTTTGGGCTTTTCTACTAGTGTCCACACTTCGTTCCGGGTGAAGTTGTTCAACTATTCGTGCATGGCATTCACCCAATCCGGATCCGCAAGTGCATCCTCCACACTAGAAGGCTCAACAAAGGAAACAAAGGAGTGATGTTCAACATAAGAAGCAAGTTTAGATCGAGTTGTTACCCCCCTTGATGGACTCCCTATTATGAGGTCTTGTGGATGAGCTTGAAGCATAGGTGTAGATCTTCTATTAATCACTTGGGGAGGAGGTTGCGGTGCGTCAACATTGCTTGCTTCGGCCTCAGCTTGATCTTGAGGAATGCGAGTGTCTTCTTGAGCTTCCCTCACTTGATCTTCTTCATCAACTTGAGGCGTGTGGGGTGGAGAAGGATCTTGATTTGCTTCATCTTCAACTTCTTCCACCTCTTGTGGGTTGATAGCACCAATTGGCATATTCTTCATTGCCTCCCTCAAGGGTTCATCACCTTTATCATCAAGATTTTCATGCTCTTCTTGAGAGCCATTAGTTTCATCAAACTCCAAGTCATACGTTTCTTCAACTAAGCCGGTGGCTTTGTTAAATACACGGTATGCCTTGGATTTAAGTGAATATCCAACAAGGAAACCAATGTCACATCTTCTTTGGAACTTGCCCAAGTGTTGGCGCTTCTTGTAGATGTACACTTTGCAACCAAACACTCAAAAAAAGGATATATCCGGTTTCTTCCCATTCACAAGCTCATAGGGGGTCTTCTTGAGAAGCCTTTGGACAAATAGCCGGTTGGCCGCATAGCATGCGGTGTTGATTGCTTCGGCCAAAACTTCTCGGGGGTGTTGTATTCATCAAGCATTGATCTTGCAAGAGTGATAAGTGTCCGGTTCTTCCTCTCTACTACACCATTTTGTTGAGGAGTATAAGTAGCGGATACTTCATGCTTGATCCCAACTTCATCACAATAATCTTCAATCTTGGTGTTCACAAACTCGGTCCCATTGTCACTTCTAATCTTCTTGATCTTCACATCAAACTCGTTTTGGGCTCTAGTTGCAAACTTCTTGAATATTGATTGAGTCTCTCCCTTGTCTTGAAGAAAGAACATCCAAATGTACCTAGAGTAGTCATCAACTACCACCAAGCAAAAGAGATTGCCACCAAGGCTAGCATAGGTGGTAGGTCCAAATAGATCCATGTGAAGTAGCTCTAGGACTCTTGAGGTTGACATGAAAGCTTTGGTTGGATGAGTGTTTGCCACTTGCTTGCCGGCTTGACATGCACTACAAAGTTTGTTCTTCTCAAACACGACATCCTTCACACCTCTAACCAACTCCTTCTTGACAAGCTTCTTCAAAGTTGACATTCCCACATGTGCTAATCTTCTATGCCATAGCCAACCCAAAGAACTCTTGGAGAATAGACATGTTTGCAAACTAGCTTCATTTGAGGTGAAATCCACTAGGTAGAGATTGTTGTGCCGAAACCCTTTGAATATCAATGATGAATCTTCAATCTTGGACACAACTACCTCATTTCGAGTGAAGAGACATTGGAAACCAAGATCACATAGTTGTCCCACCGATAGCAAGTTGAAGCTCAAAGAGTGCACTAGCAAGACATTTGATATTGATTGATCATTTGAGATTGCCACTTTGCCTAGACCTTGCACTTTGCCTTTTGAATTGTCCCCAAAGGTAATATTGTCTTGCCCTTCACAATCTTCCTCAAGTGTGGTGAACATCCGGGAGTCACCGGTCATATGTTGAGTGCATCCACTATCAATCACCCAATGACTTCCACCGGTCTTGTAGTTCACCTACACACAAGAAACTTGGAGTTAAGCTTGTTGTTTGGGAACCCACACTTGGCGAGGTCCCATAGCCTTGTCCACCAACTCCTTAGCAACCCATAGCACTTTGGGTTTGTTCTTCATCTTAGGACCGAGAAACACAACTTGAGGTCTACCCTTGGAGTCCTTATTGATGATGAAGTGTGCATCATGAGCGAAAGGCCTTATGTGCTTGGGCAAGGTCTTGGGAGGTGGAGTCTTGCATTGGGATTCAAAGTGACCCTCTTGACCACATCCAAAGCACTTCTTGGGCTTGGGCTTTGGTGTGTCATAGTTGCTTCTCATGGCCTTGTTCTTGTAGTAGTTCTTAGCTTCTATCTTGACCTTGGCCTTCATGACTTGGTTCTCCTTAAACCCAATGCCGGTCTTGTCGGTCTTCATGATAGTGTTCATCAAGAGCTCACTTTGGAGGTTGTGGCCCTTGGTGAACTTCTCCAATCCACTTGCAAGCTTGATCTTCTCAACCTTGAGCTTTGCATTTTCCTCTTTGAGAGAGTTAATCAAGATCATTGTATCTTTGTCATCTTGCTTGGCCGACTTGATAGTGAATGGCTTGCTTGCCTTGAGGTTGGTTAGCTCTTCCTTGAGCTTGGAGTTTTCTTGCCTCATCTTCACATAGTCATCATGCTTATCAGCCTCAACTATCTTCTTGCCCTTGCACTTAGTATTTTGCTCACTAGCAACTTCATCAAGCAAGTCCTCATAAGAAGTAGCTATATCACACTTAACAACCGGGTTAATAGCAACATGTGTAGCAAGATCATTTGAAAGCAATTCATTAGCTATCACAAGTGTGCCATGTTCATTCTTAACTTGGTTGTAGTCATCTTTTAGCAAGTTGTATCTTTTGTGGAGCTCTTGTGTTGACCTCTCAAGCTTATCATGTTTCTCATTAGCTTGCTTGAGTGAGGCTTTGAGCTCCCTAGTGCTAGATGAGAGAGATTTGTTCTCAAGCTTCAATTCATCATTAGCACTAGACAAGTCATCAAGCTTAGCATGCAAGTTATCATTGGCTTTCTCTAGTGATTCACTTTTACCTTTATACTTCCTAATGAGCTTAGTATATTTGTTGAAAATTACAATTAGCTAATCACAGGAAGGTGCCTCAAACTCATCATCACTATCATCGCTAGAGCTAGCCTTATTATCACTATCCTCTTTTTGTACCATTTTGTCACCTTTAGCCATGAGGCATAGGTGTGTAGAGGATGAGCCCGGAGATGATGGAGGAGGTGGTGGTGGAGTAGATGAAAAAATCACCAAGGCGGCCACCTTCTGTTCTTCACTTTCATCTCCGGATGAGTCACCTGAGTCTTCAATGTCGGTGAGCCAATCACCAACAATGTAGGCTTTGTCATTCTTCTTCTTCTTGTGGAAGTTGAAGTTATTCTTCTTCTTGAATGGCTTGTCATCCTTCTTTTCCTCATCACTTGACTCAACTTTGTTGCCCTTGTTGTACTTGAACTTGTTGTTTGCTTTCTTGTTCTTGTACTTGTCTTTCTTCCCTTCGGGGCAAGCATGAGCTAAGTGTCCAAGCTTGCCACAATTGTAGCAATCCATCTTAGAGAGAGGCTTTCTTGAAGAGCTTGTAAAGAATTTCTTCTTCTTTGAGTCAAACTTGACTCCATTCTTGCTTAGCTTCTTCAACATCTTGGTTGTTTTCTTCACCATGAGAGCGAGATCATCATCATCATCATCATCATCGCTTGTACTCTCATACATGACTTGCATCTTGTACTTCTTCGAGGAGGATGCCTTGAGTGCCAAGTCCTTCTTCTCCTCCTTCTCTTTTTCTTTCTTCTTGGAGGAGAAAGAAGAGCCACCATCACCAATCTTCATGTACATCTCATGGGCATTGATCTTGCCCAAAATTTGTGTTGGTGTAGCGGCGGAGAGATCTCCTTGGTGAAGCACCGTGACGATGTGGCCATACTTCTCAATGGGCAAGACACAAAGGATCTTGCGTACCACATCGGCCGGTTCCATTTGGTTGAGACCAAGCCCATTCAATTCCTCTACAATAATGTTAAGCCGTGAGTATATTTCATTTGCATTTTCATTTGCATGCATGGAGAAAGAATTAAGCTTAGCCATGACCAAATGATAGCGTTCTTCATGCTCACTCTTTGTGCCTTCGTGAAGAGCACAAATAGTGGTCCACAACTCAAATGCGTCTTTGGCATTATGCACTCGGTTGAAGACATCCTTGCTAATGCCACGAAAGATAATGTTCTTCGCCTTGGCATTGTGCTTATCAAAGTTGAGGTCCTCCGCGAAGAGGATGCCTACCTTTGTGGCGGCTTTGAGCACGCTGCGAACACATGGTTGATATGTGCCCATGATGTTTAGTTTTGATGATGAGCGATTGTCCAACACATGAGTGTTTCAGTTTGAGCGTCTACTTCTAACCTCTTTGCGAAAGCAAATGTGTGCCTGTCTATCGGCTTGTGGTGTGCAGGTGTTGTGACGGAACCGCCCAAATTATAAGAGATCAAGTGCTAATGTAGCTGACTTAACTACCATTTAAACACTTGAGCCCATATAATCCCGGTAGTCCGGAAATCTCGAAGGATTTCTTACATCAATTCAGGATCGCGTACATTCAGGGATACACATTCGAACGAGCCACAAATCAAACGGAAATACTTAAAGTACGAAATAAAGTTATTACAACACTTTGTTCCAAATAAAAGTAGTACTTACGCCACAACACTTGCGGCCAAATAAAACATTGTTTGAAACTGAACTTGAAGTTTTCAAAAGACAGGGGTGCCCGCAACGTCAGGTCCGATAACAGCAAAAGGTGAGCTTGTAGAGGACCTTGCCCAAGGCCTACTCATCTTCTCCGTAGAAAGGATAAAGACAGTGCTTACAATAGCCAATGTATACTTGGCCATCTGCAACAAAAGGGATAAACCCTGAGTACGGGAATGTACTCAGCTAGACTTACCCGTCTAACTGAAAATAAAGACTCCAAGGATATGCATGGCTGTATCTGGAGTTGGGTAAGCTTTACTTTGCGGAAATGCTTAAATTAGAGAAGTTTACTTTAATGATGCGGTGAGCAGTCATCTTTTATCCTACTAATTATTTCTAGGTTATTGCGTCTATACTAGAGCGCACACTTGATTCTACTCAAACAATATAATAACATATATCCAGTTCCTTCATCAACATTTTAGTAGAACCATTAAGATGTCACATGGAGTTGTACCGTGGTGAAGCTCAGCATAATCCCCCATATCCAGTGGGGGGCGGCAATTCGAATCGTTATACACCAGCTGGTTAGATTACCTTTAACACACGCCCATACTTTCCCCGTCGGGTCAGCATTAGGTTACCGCTCAACAAAGTCCAGGTGGTAAACGACGCGGGCTCGCATGGGTCCACCCCAATTGTAGAAAATAGATGGCCACCACGGGGCAGATCATGCCTACAGTCTAGAGGGGTGCTCACAGCTGAGCGAGCTCCGGCCCGGACAGTGTTTACTCGGCTTCGGGGTCGACACCCCCGACGGCCCCTATGTGAAAGGGCGCATTCAAAGATGTAAGAGGGCCACCATCGTGTACAAACCTACACGATCCAACGGACGGACTGCCCCCAAGTCTTGACCACTTGGTGCACTTGCCTTCCAGTTGACCGTATTTCATTACTACCATAGGTTCTTTCCACGATAGCGAATATAGCCAACCGTGATAGTATTACCCACAAGGGATAATACGAAACATAAAAAGAAAGGTAACCATTATTTCTAAGCATGCTAAGCGGTTGCTTTTACTTTATTATTAACAGGGTAACAAGGTAGGTAAAACAAATATCAAGGATGGTAATGCATCAATTTGGGATTCAAAACAACTCCTATTACCTAATGCATCACAGTATAAAATACTCAAGTAGATTAATTGTAAAAACTGGGAGGCTTAAGAATGCTCCGGGGCTTGCCTTGAGAGAAGGTGGAGGGTTGGTGGTCAGGGCACTCAGGAAGGTTAGTGTCGAGCTCTTGGTACTCCTCGTACAGCTCCTGTACCTCCTGGACTTCGGTCTCTGTGGGCTCCTGATGTTCCTCCACGGATCCTAAATGATTGCAATGCATAGATAAATAACTGAAAGGTGCAGGGATGATGCTTGAACAGGATTTAGCACACAAACAGAGATTCTAAGCATACCCCCAAAAGAACTACCACAAAGCTACTAAGGCTCGAGCTACTAGCTAACAAGACAAAACAGACTAAACTTAACTGAACAGAAACTAGCAACAAGACTACCATCTCTAGATAAAAACAACAAGCAAGGCATACAACAGAAAACAGCATAGGAAGTCATTTCGGAACGGGCTCGAGGCATGCAGAGGCACTCGAGGCAACTGATGGGCGCGACCCTCGATTACTCGAGGATGACCCTCGATTACTCGAGGTCCAGCGACCGTCGAGCAGAACAGAGAACGGTGCTGATCGACGTTTTCTCGCCGATGGTGAAGTCTTCGGCGGTGGGATTGGCTGTGCTGGGCTCGGAATGACTTACGAGCATCCACTGGTGGTGTTGGTTGAACTGGCGCAACCGTGAAGAGGGGTCGACGGTGTGCAGTGGCGGTGCAGTTCGTGGCGTGACACGGCGAAGTGATCACCGGCGATGCGAAGCTCGGCGCTGGGGTGCGTGAGCATCGTGGTGAGGTGGCGAGCGCGGCTCGAGGGATAACTGAGCCAGAAAGGCTCTGTGGAAACCGGTCCACGTGCAAGCTCCGCGGCGGCGGCAATGGCGCACGGCCAACGGTGCTGTGACGACACGGGTCGAACTGAAGCTAGGGGAACGGCGTTCTCACCTCGGTTAACTCCGGCGAAGCTTCCACGAAGATGGAGGCGTCGGAGACGAGACGGTGAACGGCGAACGCTCGTTGATCAGTGCGGTGGCGACTCGGAGTCGAAGAACGGCGAAAGGCGTTCCGGTGACTGGAGTCTGCGGCTGAGGAAGAAGAGGCGGGCAGCGTGGGTGCGGGGCAAAAGCGAAGGCTATTGCGAGAGGGATTGAGCAAAGGAACTCGGGCGGTGGTGGATTTTGAAAGGAAGGCGCTTGCGGTGCTCGGAGCTCTCGGCGCAACGAAGAACAGAGAACTGCGAGCGATTGCGCGAGTGCGGATGAGTGCAAACGAGTGCGGGAGGTGGTGGAGGTATAGGCGCTCCTCTTTGCTTGGTCATGGCCGACCGGCGCTGCTAGAGGGGACGTGACGCGATGGCGCGGCAGGTCTGCGGCGGCGAAGCAGGACGTCAGCGGCGGAAAAGCGGAGCCGACTTGGTCCTAGCGCCGTTAACGCGGATTTGAGCGAGACAGGGCGATCGGTGACAGCGACGTCGGCGCAGAGCAGAAGCGGCGGCGATGGCGTGTTCCACTTCCGCGGTCAGGCATCGGCGGCCACGCGGCGGATGACTCCGACGTACGGCTCAGCTGCGGTCGGGTGAGTGCGCGCGGGCGTGCGCGACACGTGCGTGTGGTCGAGCATGCGGGAGAGGGTCGATATCGAGGGTAGGGTCGATCAGCTGATCGAGCCTACGACTCGGTCGAGCCTTCCGGGCGGGGTCGTTCGCTCAAGCCTCAGTCCGTCATCGAGGGGTAAAACTCGAGGGGTAGAGGTCGATGGCGAGGCGGCGTCGATCGACTGGCCGATCGAGCCTCGGGTTCGGTCGAGCCTCTGGCCTGGGGTCGTTCGCTCGGACCCTCAGTCCGTCATCGAGCCTATCGAGCGGTGGGGTCGAGATCGAGGGTAGGCACTCAGCCTGTCTCGATTCTGATTCCCTTTTCCATTTTCTTGTATAAGACAAAACTAAGCAGGGTAACTAGACATAACAAACCACACTTTTACTCTAAGCAAAGCAAGGTTTAACTAAACAGGTTAAACACAAGATTAAGCACAAAACGCCTATTCAATTCTAGTTTCAAAACATAAAAACACACACATGAGATGATAGCATATGCAAACATGAATGAAATGATATGATGTGCTTAGTGGCTAATGATGATCCTAATGCAAGCTTGACACAGGGTGTCACAGGTGCTATGCCTAGTGATAGTGGTCAATGGCGTGGAGAAGGTCGAGTAGAGGCTTGCCGTGCCGATGGACTGAGAGCGGTGAAGGGCGGAAGCGGGGCTCGGACTGAGGGACCATGGGCGCCGGCGGACTAGCTGTGGTGGCTAGTACTTGGCACCGGCGAGTGCGAGAAGACATGGAGGTAGACCGAGTCGACCAAGTCAAGACGGTGGACGCGCGAGTCGAGCGGAGGCTCAGGGGACTCGGAGTCCGACCGGGCGAAGACAAGGTGGCTCGCGTCGAGTGGTTTGATGGTTTGGGCCTCAAAACCATCCGCGTCGGTTTTCGAGTTTGGGCCGCAAAACTCGGGGTTCGGTAGTTGAGCCGAAAGCTACCGGTGGCGGGTTTCGCGGGTTTGGGCCTCAAAACCCGGGCGGAGCTTCCGAGGAAGCGGGGATGGCACGTGGCGGAATCCTGGAGGTTGCGTCGAGGCGACGGCAACTCCTGGCAGGAAGCGGAGCCGTCCATTCAAATCGAGGGAGATATTTACCGGAGCTTGGACTGCAATGCTTAGGCTAGGTAGTTCACTCATTGTATCTAAGGGGGTCTTTGGGAAATAGCCAAAGCCTCTAATAAATAGAGGATGAAGGGGTATCCTCATCCTATCTCTTGAACCCTAATCATTTGCCCCAACTCTCTCTCTCTCTAACCTCTCTCTAGTTCATGAGATCCCTAGGTTGATCCCACCAACCTTTGTAAGAACTCGAGTTTGTTGCAAGGAATCGGAGGCCGTAACCTCCGTAAGCCATGGCGGCTTCGATTTCTTGATCGTGACCCCGTTTTGCTTGTGTTCTTCGCGTTTTTCTTTTGCTCTCTCTTTTCCCGAGATGATTTCTCTTTGTAGGGAGTAGCTCTTGCAAATCCGTTTGAATCAAGTTGATCGTATTCGAGAGGAGCATCTTTGCACCGAAGGATCCATCCTCAAACCTCTCGAGTACACAGTTCGGGCGTTTTCTTTGCGGTGTGCTTCGTTTTCCCTTTTTCCCCCAAATCCGAGTGTTCCCGTTTGTCCGACCCAAATTGAGCGATGATTTCTTTGGGATAGCTCCCCAACTGCTCAAGGATCATGCCTACAAAGTTTGGTAGCAGTTGGTGATCATTTGGTCGAGTTTTGGAAAGATTTGGCGGAGAGAGATCCGTTTTTCGCGTTTTCTGCGTTTCGGGTGCGTCGGACGCTCTGTTTTTGGGCGTCGGACGGTCCGTCGAGGCTTCTCCGTCTAGGCGTCGGACGCTACGTCGTGCTGACGCCAGCGTCCGTCGCGATCGTCCGTCGCGTGGGGTTTTTTCTGCCCGTTTTTCTGAGTTTTCGTCTGGCTCTCTGGAAGGCCGACGGACGAAGCGAGCGTCGCGCAGCGTCCGACGCCAACGGACGCTCATCCAAGCGTCCGTCGCCCAGTGTCCGATGCCCTGCCTTCTGCTTCTCTTCTGCAGTGCTCTCTGGAAGGTCGACGGACGATCTCTCTGCGTCCGTCGCCAGCGTCCGTCGCCCTGTCCTGGAGCGTCCGTCGCCCTGTCCTGGAGCGTCCGTCGCGCTGTCTTCCAGCGTCCGTCGCCTGTTTTTCTGGCTGTTTTGCTTAGGGTTTTTGCCTCTTTCTCATAGGGGTTGAGAACTCTATCTTGGGGGTTTCCGGTGAGTTTTCCTCCACTGCCGGTGAGCTCTCATTTCTCCGATTTCGTCTGAATCCCCGCTCGCGTTGCTCGGGGGAGGTTGAGCACCCAGCAACTGGGTTTGGCTTTTGGGAAGAGTGGCCCGAATATTTCTAGAGAAATTTGAGGCTCCCATTCACCCCCCCCCTCTGGTCGCCGTTCTCGGTCCTTCACACGCCCACGTCAACGGCGTCTAGATAGGCCTCCATACGAACTTTCCAATAAGGAAAGTCTTCTCCATCGAACATGGGAGGTGTTCATTTCTCCGATTTCGTCTGAATCCCCGCTCGCGTTGCTCGGGGGAGGTTGAGCACCCAGCAACTGGGTTTGGCTTTTGGGAAGAGTGGCCCGAATATTTCTAGAGAAATTTGAGGCTCCCATTCACCCCCCCCCCCTCTGGTCGCCGTTCTCGGTCCTTCAATTGGTATCGGAGCTGGTTAAGGATCATTCCACCTTAAACGGTTCTTGATCCGCGAAGGCGACATGGAGCGAGGTGTTGGCAAACCTCCGTTCTTCGATGGAACGAATTTCGCCTATTGGAAGGTGCGCATGTCCGCTTACCTTCAAGGGCTTGATTCGAAGATCTGAGAGATTTGTGAGAATGAGGACTACGTGGTTCTTGGTGCTCGGATCACTGAGCTCCAAGCTATACAACATGCTTCAAACGCAAGAGCCCGTAGCATCCTCTTCTCGAGTTTGTCTCTTCCTGAGTTTGAGCGGGTTTCGAGTCTCACTACGGCACGGGAGATCTGGCAAACACTTGTGCGATATCATGAGGGAAACCTTCAGATCAAGTCCAGACTCTTCGACACGTACCGTAGGGAGTACGAGAACTTCGTTCAGTTGGCCGGCGAATCTGTTGACGGGATGTTCACTCGCTTCCAATCTATCGTCAACAAGATGCGTGCTAATCGGACCAACTTACCTTATGATGATCATGAGATGGCTATCAAGCTTCTGCATGCTCTTGATCGGAAGGTATGGGAGATGAAGGTGGCTGCCATCCAGGAGTCACCAGGCTATGACGCCCTGACCGTGGACGAGCTATTCAGCAAGCTCAAGTCCTCGGAGATTGACCACCAGACCCGGGCCAAGCTTGAGAACCCGTCGAACCCATCCATGGCGTTGGTTTCCGGCCCCGGCGGTGTGTCTTCTTCTTCCTCTAACCCTTCACACTCTTCGTTCGCTTTGTCTTTGATGTCTGTGACAGAGGAACAAGTGGAGGCTCTTGGAGATGATGAGCTGGCTTTGGTCATCACCAAGTTCTCACGGTTTCACAACAACCGTTTGAACCGTCGGCGTGGTGGCTCAGCAAAGGGGTGCTACCGTTGCGGTGATGAGGATCACTTCATCGCAAACTGCCCCAAGAAAGCTGCGGGTGACTTCACCAAGCGCAAGGACAAGCGCGAGCACCGCTTCGAGGACAAGCACAAGGCCAAGGGCGGCTACAACCGAAATTTCTCCAAGAAGGTGATCGACAAGGTGAAGGCCAAGCACCGAGCCTTCCTCGCCTCCCTCAGCGACATCGATGCCTCCTCCGACGGGGGTTCTTCCTCAAGCGACGATGAGTCGAAGGGAAAGGTTGAGGACAAGCTCAACGGCCTCTGCTTCTACGCCAACGCCAAGCACGGTGGTTTCTGCACCATGGCGATTGAAGAAGGCAAGGTCGGGAAGTTCAAGGATGGCCCCGACTACGACTCCGACACACCCGAGGTATCACCCACCATCGAATCCCTCTCTCTCGAGCTTGAGTCTCTGAACGATACCTTGCTTAGTCAGGATGCTTTGCTCAAGCGTGCCGCTTGTGAGAGGAACGATTTCAAAGCAAAGTACCTTAGCACGCTTCATGAGCTGGAGTTTGCTAAGGCACAAGTGGTGGTTACCGAGGAGGTAGAGTGTGATGCTTGTGCCATCCACATGTCTGATCTTGTCACACTTCAGGACAAGTATGGCACTCTACTTGAGGAGATTAGTGAGCTGAAGGCTAGGCCTAGCTTACTTGGTGCGTGCAAGTCTTGCTTAGGCTTGCGTTCTGAGCTGGCACAGAAGGATGCTAGGTTTGCTGTGCTAGAGAAGGTCAGCTCAGATAGCACTAGAGAGTCGGATCGCTTTGAGGCTTTGGAGCTTGAGATCGCATCGTGCAGACACGACAAGATGCGTGCCGAGGAAGAAAACACATACCTTCGGTCCATCTTGAGCTGGGTGTCTTGCCGAGAGCCGCAGTTGGGGATGATGCTTAGCCAGTGCAAGCGAGCTGGCAGCACGAGAGTAGGCTTTGCTGTAGGTGGGAAGGACGATAGCGTGTTCGGTAAGATCGGTGAGTGCAGTGGTTTGAGCGAGAATGAGAAATCCACCACAACACCCAAGCTTACCAAGATCACTCCACCTAAGCCTACCGACCCCTCCAAGTTTCCTGTGAGAGATGGGGTGTTTGAAGAGCCACCCAAAACCACTCCACAAAAGCAAGTGTGGATTGCCAAACCAAACCACCTTCGCAACCCACTTGACACACTGCCAGACATCTCTAGTGATCCCCTTCCTAAGAAAGCTAGAGCCACCCAACCCAACAAGAGAGTGCCTACCAAGAGTGTGGTGAGGTACCATTGTGAGTATTGTGAGCGGGATGGGCACTTGGCTGAGTTTTGCTTTAGGAGGAAGAGAGATGATCGGAGGCAGGTTGAGTTGAACAACCGGGACATGTACCACCCACGAGTTGGGGTGCGTGAACCGGAAGTTCAGAGGCGCACTTCTAGGCCTAGAGGTACAATGCCTCAAGGTGCTAGGCCTCAGGAGGCGAGACCACGTGGTGGTCGTGCCCGGCGGGGTACCGGTCGTGACCCATACGACTACGGGCCTCGTGGCGGTGGTTTTACTCAACCCTTCTTTAGCGGACCATGTTTTCCCTATCGTGGTGATCGCTATCCTCCCATGGGGCAGGAGATGTTTGGTTTTTCTCCTAACCCATTCTTTGGGCAAGTGGGACAACACTGGTATCCTTCATAGTTTACTAACCCCAGTGTTGGTCCGTTTGCTCACCCTATGTCTTTTTATTGATGTAGGAAGGAGGACTGGAGGAGACTTGGCTTGTGGATTCTGGATGCTCACGCCATATGACCGGAAGTGCCAAGTGGTTCTCCAGCCTCGACACCGTGCGCCACACCGAGTACATCACTTTCGGGGACAAGAGTAAAGGTAAGGTTGTCTCCCGGGGGTCCATCCGAGTCAATTCGTCTTTTTTCCTCAAGGATGTTGCTTTGGTTGCGAATTTGCATTTTAATCTTCTCTCGGTTTCGCAACTCCTTGAAGATGGTTTTGAAGTGAGCTTTAAGCCAAACTTGTCTCGGATTTTGGACTCTCGTGGTGAGCTTGTTTGCCGGATTTTACCCTTCGGGAAGGTTTTTCGAACGGATTTTTCTATCTCTTCCGGACCTTCTCGTTGTCTTCTTGCCGGTTCTTCTTCCGAGCTTTGGAAGTGGCATAGGAGATTGGGACATTTGAGTTTTGACTTGCTTGCAAGGCTTAGCTCAATGGACCTTATCCAAGGATTGCCAAAGCTGAAGTTCGAGAAAGATTTGGTTTGCCATCCTTGCAGACATGGAAAGATGGTTGCTGCTTCCCATTCTCCCGTAACTCAAATTATGACCTCTCAACCTGGCGAGCTCTTACACATGGACACAGTTGGTCCAGCTCGGGTTAGGTCGGAAGGAGGGAAGTGGTATGTGATTGTAGTCGTTGATGATTACTCGAGGTACTCTTGGGTGTTCTTTTTGGAGAGTAAGGATGAGGCTTTTATGCATGTGCGTGATCTGATTTTGAGATTGCAAAATGAGCTACCTAAGCATGCCATGAGAGCTATTCGCAGTGATAATGGCACAGAATTCAAGAATGCTCAATTTGCATCTTTTTGCTCTTCTTTGGGTTTGGATCACCAATTTTCCTCTCCTTACACTCCCCAGCAGAATGGTGTTGTTGAGCGCAAGAATCGGACCCTTGTTGAGATGGCCAGGACGATGCTCGATGAGCACAGGACTCCTAGGCGGTATTGGGCCGAAGCACTCAATTCTGCTTGCTATGTTTCCAATCGCATTTTTCTTCGGGCTTTTAAGAAAAAGACCTCTTATGAGCTGCGATTTGGGAGACCACCCAAGGTAAGTCACCTACGGGTGTTTGGGTGCAGGTGCTTCATCCTCAAAAAGGGCGGTAAGTTAGATAAATTTGAATCACGGTCTTCTGACGGTATATTTCTTGGTTATTCTACTCACTCTCGTGCTTATCGTGCACTTAACCTTGAGACTAACCGAGTGATGGAGACTAGTGAGATTACATTCGATGAAACTATGCCCTGTGTTTCCACTGCTTTTGAGCTTGCAGGTGATGATGAGGTGAACACCAGCATTTTTGTGGAGAAGGAGCAGGACGACGCCGATTGGGGTGATCCCGAGCCGACTCCACCGGCTGCCCCAGTCGACCCTGTGACGTCTACTTCGGCTCACGGCCCGAACCCTTCTACTTCCTCTACATGGGGGCCGTTCGAGCAGCTTCCTCAGTCGGTGCCCGTTGCACCTGAGGGAGCTCCAGCTGCTGTCGAGGGGGAGGCGACTTCTTCACGTGAGGCACCGCTACACATTCAGCATCACCACCCTCCTCAGACTATGATCGGCGACATCAATGAGCGTACCACACGCTCCAGGTCATATCGTATCTCTCACTTTGCTCATTCGGCTTTTGTCGCGTCTTTTGAGCCCCGAGATGTTGGACACGCATTGATGGATCCGGATTGGGTTAATGCCATGCATGAGGAGTTAGAGAACTTTGAGCGAAACCGCGTTTGGGTCTTAGTGCCACCACCACCAAGTTGCCACCCCATTGGAACCAAGTGGGTTTTCAAAAACAAACAAAGTGAGGATGGGGTGGTAGTGCGTAACAAGGCTAGGTTGGTAGCGCAAGGCTTTTGTCAAAAGGAGGGAATAGACTATGAGGAAACCTTTGCTCCCATAGCTCGTTTAGAAGCCATTAGAATCCTTTTAGCTTTTGCGTCTTCTAAGGGTTTTAAACTTTTTCAAATGGACGTTAAAAGTGCTTTCTTAAACGGCTACATAGAGGAGGAAGTGTATGTTAGACAACCTCCCGGTTTCGAAAATCCCAAGTTTCCAAACCATGTTTTTAAACTTCATAAAGCTTTGTATGGTTTGAAACAAGCACCTAGAGCATGGTATGATAGGCTAAAGACCTTTTTGCTTGCTAAGGGTTTTAAAATGGGATCGGTAGATAAGACGTTGTTTCTCCTCAAGCAAGGCAAAGACACTCTCCTTGTCCAAATTTACGTGGATGATATCATCTTTGGTGGTTCTTCTCATGCTCTTGTTGCCAAGTTTGCAGATCTTATGAGCAGGGAATTTGAGATGAGCATGATGGGAGAGTTGACTTTCTTTCTCGGGTTGCAAATCAAGCAAACCCGAGAAGGGACGTTTGTGCACCAAGGCAAGTACACGAAGGATATCTTGAAGAAGTTTGACATGGGCGAGGCAAAGCCCCTCTCGACGCCTATGTCAACTACTACTGCCTTGGATGCGAATGAGGAAGGAGAAGCGGTGGACCAGACGGAGTACCGCAACATGATCGGGTCGCTTCTGTACCTGACGGCGACCCGGCCAGACATTCAGTTCGCCGTCTGCCTGTGTGCTCGCTTTCAGGCGTCCCCACGGACATCGCACAAGCAGGCGGTGAAACGCATCATGAGGTATTTGCGCTTCACTCCCGAATTTGGTCTTTGGTTTTCTGCCTCCTCCTCTCTTGTGCTTTGTGGTTATTCTGATGCCGACTTTGCCGGTTGCCGTCTTGATAGGAAGTCCACTTCTGGGACTTGCCAGTTTCTCGGTTCTTCTCTTGTGTCTTGGTCTTCTCGTAAACAGTCTAGCGTGGCACAGTCGACGTGCGAAGCTGAGTACGTTGCCGCGGCTAGCTGTTGTTCGCAGTTACTTTGGATGATTGCGACTTTGAAAGATTTTGGCCTTGAGCTTACTAAAGTGCCTCTGCTTTGTGATAGCATGAGTGCCATTAGTGTAGCCAAAAATCCCGTGCTTCACTCTAAGACCAAGCACATTGATGTTCGCTTTCACTTCTTGAGAGATCACTATGAGAAGGGCGACATTGACCTCCGGCATGTCGATACCCAAAACCAGCTTGCGGATATTCTCACAAAACCTCTCGATCAAGTTGCGTTTTCTCGCCTTCGAGGTGAGTTGGGTGTTTGCTTCCCTTTTTAGTTGAGGGAAGCTCTTTGTGGTTCTTTTTCTTTTTTTGTTCTTTTTTGTCTTTTCTTTTAATTGGTGTCATTACTTTTTGCATCTCATTTGCATTTGTGACATAGTTCATATTAAGCTTCATACCTATAGCCGATATAATGAATCTATGCTCTGTTTGAGGTGCTTTATGTGTCTATGGTGTTGCCTAACTTAGACTCTCTTTGATCTCTTGATATGCAATAGAGCTAAGTTAGAAAAGCTTTAAAACTGATTTTAATTCCCCATGTCACCTCTGAAATGGCACTAGCATGTGTAGGCTTTTGAAGGTCCTTCTTGGCTGCCTTATATATAGCTTGTATCTATGGCTCTTCATTGTTTCATTCACTTCCATTGAGCACCATGCTTAAAAATTGATCTAAAATGAAATTGCTCACTGTTTTGTGAATTGGGAAGATCGAGTTGGGTCTGCATTGTGAGCACTTCACCGTGTGTTCGAGACTGCTTCCCATTTGGGTTGATACTTGAGCGGTGTCGTGTATGACCAAAACCGGTGTGTGTTAAGTCCTTTGACTTCGCCCGGTTGGTAAGCAGTGGCATCACTTTGCTTACAACCACTCGCATACAACTTAAATGTGCCTAAAACTGAAATTTGGCTGCAAAACTCTGAAATTTGAAAAATTCTTTCAGTTGGGTCATTGGTTTGTTGTATGATCTTTGCTAGGGATAGTTTTACTTGCTATACATGAGATTGCTTTGAGATAGGTCCTATCTTGTTTGCCATGTCTAGTTGTCTCTAGGAGGTGATACCCATTCCTTGCTCACGCATGTAATGCTCTCTAAAATAGCTTCTAAAGTGATCTTTAGCTCAACCTGAGTCTTAGTTGGGCACGTAGAGCTTTTCCTATTCTCACAGGATCACATCACTTAGAGCATCCTTTCATTGTCTTTGCTCTATGTATGAAGCTTGTTGCACTCTTTTTGCATATCATGGCATTTGTGGCCGGTTCTTGAGTTTTGAGCTTTGATGAGATTCATGTGTCAACAAGGGGGAGATGTGCATTTCACTCCATCTACACTTAAGGGGGAGAGTTGTGCATTGTGGGAAGAAAGCATGGGGGAGAGATATCTGATCAAGGGGGAGAAAATGTGCTTTTTGTGAAATTCTTGCTTCTTTGGCTCTTTTCACCCTTGGTATCTTGTGTATGCTTTTGCCCAGGGGGAGCTTTTGCTAGATGTGTTGAGCCTTTGCCTCTTCTGGAGGGTCTAGCTTGTGCTTTGGCTCCGACAGGTTTCGATTGGCTTCTTGAGTTTTTATGCGTTTTAAATTGGTTTCCTTGAGCTCCCTTTGTGCTTCAATTGGTATTCTGAGCTTTGAGAGCCTTGATTGGTATCTTTGGCTTGCTAGCGGTTTTGAGCCCGTTTCTGCCTCTTCTTGAGGGCTAGCTTTGTTTTGCTTGGTTGCGTCGAGCCGTTGCCCATGTCTTTGGGAACCAAGTTTTGGATGCGTTTTGCTTCTCTCAAGTGACCCCGTTTTTGGCTTTCTTAGCTTTTGGTCATTTGGAGAGCTTTATCTTGTTGGCTCAAATCTGAAATGCACTTGTGTTGACAATGCACTCATCAAGGGGGAGATTGCGAACACATGGTTGATATGTGCCCATGATGTTTAGTTTTGATGATGAGCGATTGTCCAACACATGAGTGTTTCAGTTTGAGCGTCTACTTCTAACCTCTTTGCGAAAGCAAATGTGTGCCTGTCTATCGGCTTGTGGTCTGCAGGTGCTATGCCTAGTGACAGTGGTCAATGGCGTGGAGAAGGTCGAGTAGAGGCTTGCCGTGCCGATGGACTGAGAGCGGTGAAGGGCGGAAGCGGGGCTCGGACTGAGGGACCATGGGCGCCGGCGGACTAGCTGTGGTGGCTAGTACTTGGCACCGGCGAGTGCGAGAAGACATGGAGGTAGACCGAGTCGACCAAGTCAAGACGGTGGACGCGCGAGTCGAGCGGAGGCTCAGGGGACTCGGAGTCCGACCGGGCGAAGACAAGGTGGCTCGCGTCGAGTGGTTTGATGGTTTGGGCCTCAAAACCATCCGCGTCGGTTTTCGAGTTTGGGCCGCAAAACTCGGGGTTCGGTAGTTGAGCCGAAAGCTACCGGTGGCGGGTTTCGCGGGTTTGGGCCTCAAAACCCGGGCGGAGCTTCCGAGGAAGCGGGGATGGCACGTGGCGGAATCCTGGAGGTTGCGTCGAGGCGACGGCAACTCCTGGCAGGAAGCGGGGCCGTCTATTCAAATCAAGGGAGATATTTACCGGAGCTTGGACTGCAATGCTTAGGCTAGGTAGTTCACTCATTGTATCTAAGGGGTCTTTGGGAAATAGCCAAAGCCTCTAATAAATAGAGGATGAAGGGGTATCCTCATCCTATCTCTTGAACCCTAATCATTTTCCCCAACTCTCTCTCTCTCTAACCTCTCTCTAGTTCATGAGATCCCTAGGTTGATCCCACCAACCTTTGTAAGAACTCGAGTTTGTTGCAAGGAATCGGAGGCCGTAACCTCCGTAAGCCATGGCGGCTTCGATTTCTTGATCGTGACCCCGTTTTGCTTGTGTTCTTCGCGTTTTTCTTTTGCTCTCTCTTTTCCCGAGATGATTTCTCTTTGTAGGGAGTAGCTCTTGCAAATCCGTTTGAATCAAGTTGATCGTATTCGAGAGGAGCATCTTTGCACCGAAGGATCCATCCTCAAACCTCTCGAGTACACAGTTCGGGCGTTTTCTTTGCGGTGTGCTTCGTTTTCCCTTTTTCCCCCAAATCCGAGTGTTCCCGTTTGTCCGACCCAAATTGAGCGATGATTTCTTTGGGATAGCTCCCCAACTGCTCAAGGATCATGCCTACAAAGTTTGGTAGCAGTTGGTGATCATTTGGTCGAGTTTTGGAAAGATTTGGCGGAGAGAGATCCGTTTTTTCGCGTTTTCTGCGTTTCGGGTGCGTCGGACGCTCTGTTTTTGGGCATCGGACGGTCCGTCGAGGCTTCTCCGTCTAGGCGTCGGACGCTACGTCGTGCTGACGCCAGCGTCCGTCGCGATCGTCCGTCGCGTGGGGTTTTTCTGCCCGTTTTTCTGAGTTTTCGTCTGGCTCTCTGGAAGGCCGACGGACGAAGCGAGCGTCGCGCAGCGTCCGACGCCAACGGACGCTCATCCAAGCGTCCGTCGCCCAGTGTCCGATGCCCTGCCTTCTGCTTCTCTTCTGCAGTGCTCTCTGGAAGGTCGACGGACGATCTCTCTGCGTCCGTCGCCAGCGTCCGTCGCCCTGTCCTGGAGCGTCCGTCGCCCTGTCCTGGAGCGTCCGTCGCGCTGTCTTCCAGCGTCCGTCGCCTGTTTTTCTGGCTGTTTTGCTTAGGGTTTTTGCCTCTTTCTCATAGGGGTTGAGAACTCTATCTTGGGGGTTTCCGGTGAGTTTTCCTCCACTGCCGGTGAGCTCTCATTTCTCCGATTTCGTCTGAATCCCCGCTCGCGTTGCTCGGGGGAGGTTGAGCACCCAGTAACTGGGTTTGGCTTTTGGGAAGAGTGGCCCGAATATTTCTAGAGAAATTTGAGGCTCCCATTCACCCCCCCCCCCCCCTCTGGTCGCCGTTCTCGGTCCTTCACACGCCCACGTCAACGGCGTCTAGATAGGCCTCCATACGAACTTTCCAATAAGGAAAGTCTTCTCCATCGAACATGGGAGGTGGTCCATCCCCATGGGACATCTTGCTCTAGGCGGTGAAGCCTAATTTAGAGCAAACCAAGCCTTGATACCAATTGAAAGGATCAAGATGCCCAAGAAGGGGGATGAATTGGGTTCTTTTTTAATTTCTAAACAAGAATTAAACCTATAAAGAGCCAATTAACCCCCTAGTGCCTACCGCTTGTGTGTCCTAGCTAGAAAGCGGTAGCAAGTCAATGGAAAGCGAAAACTTCCTACACAATTCTAGTATGAAAAGAATGACAAGTGCGGAAAGTAATGCGGTAATAAAGAGCTAGGGAAAGAGATGCTTGACACGACGATGTTTTGCCGAGGTATCGAGGAGTCGACACTCCCCCCTAGTCCTCGTTGGAGCACCTCGCAAGGTATAGCTCCCCCTCAATCCCGCGCAAGGGATGAGTGCTCTCTACGGGCTGATTCTTCGCCACCTCGGCTCGGTGAATCGCCCACAACCGATCACAAACGTCGATGGAGAAGGGCCACCGACAATCCTCCGGCGATCACCTTCCTCCGAGCACCACCGGACCGTCTAAGTGATGTCGATCACCAAGAGTAACAAGCCTTGATCTTCGCTTGACTCACTCAAGCTTCACAACTAGAGGATGCACACTTGAACTCTTGGATGAACTAGAGAGAGGATGGATGGATTCGCAAATCAATCTCTCTCTCTCTAGGGCTCTTGCTCTCTTCTCAACCTTCTCAACAAACTCAGCAACTCAAATGAGCAAAGGCAAGGTGGGAGAAAAGTGGGAGGGGCTATAAATAGACTCTCTGAAAACTGCCTCGGGCTGGCAACTTAAGTTGGCGACAGACGCTCTGTCGATTAGGCGACGGATGGTCCGTCGCAGCCCCAACGGCTAGTTTCTGTTCATAGTTTGGGCGATGGACGCTCCGGCACCTAGGCGACGGACGGTCCGACGCCCTGCCCAACGGCTAGTTCTGACACACTGTTCCCAGCGACGGACGCTACGTCACTGGGCGACGGACGCTCAGACTCCAGCGTCCGACGCTACACTCTGGCTCGGGCTGAAAACACCCTCTCTGGAAGGTCGACGGACGCTCTTCCCAGCGTCCGATGCCTGGCCGACGGACAGCGTCCGACAGACCCTGAAAATCTTAGCCAGAAAACATCCCCACTGGAAGGTCGACGGACGCTGTGGACTCAAGCACCCAGCGTCCGACACCTCTGTCCGACGCCGACGGACAGCGTCCGGCGCTCCTGTCAGGAGCGTCCGACGCCCAGAAAACAGTTTTAACAACTTCGTTTTTCGTCGCGATGAATATGGAAGTTGTTCTAGGCTATCTTACGGTCACCATAGGCTTTCTTAGAGCTAAGTAAGTCAAGTGTGCACCACACCTAAGTCATGAAGCTTTCCTAAGTCAAGCTACTAATCTCAACCCCTCTTAATAGTACGGTCAAAGGTAAAAAGAGAAGCCCTATCTATTTCTAAGTGCCCTTCATCTCCTCATGGCACTTAGCCTATCATTCTAGGGTCTTCATCATGTCTCCTTGAAAACCGAAACGATATCCATCTTGGGGGCTAAGTGATGACCATTAGAGCCCATTCATGTTGATCACTATGGCTAAGCTACGCATAGCCTCTGCAAAACACACGTTAGCCATAATAATCTCTAATTGTCGTTAATCGCTGAAACCAACTAGGGCAATGATTCTTCAAGCGGGTTCTCTTCGCCTATGTCATTAGGGCCTTGCCGTTGATCTTGGCATTGAGAGAGACTTTGGAGTACTTATCATATACCTATGTTGAAGTTGGACTCTGGCTAATCCAGTCTAAAGGACGGTTAACCCGCACTGGGAGTGGATAGATGGCGAGAGTAGTGTGTACCCTCCAAGTTCGAGGAACTGGATGGAGGTGTATTGTGCTCTCGGGTGGCGGGCCCCCGTTCTCGGATTGAGGATCCAGGGAAAAGTAGTCATATGCGTGCTTTAGTGTTGTATATGTCGTGTGATAGGGAAGTCCCAGCTGGGTTTAATCGATTCGAATCATTGTGCTCCTCGGTTATGGAGACTCGACTCTTTCTTTTTCAACGTAGTTAATGAAACTTAAATTGGTTACTTGTTGGTTCCTTTCATGGATGGTTTATTACCTCGTATCGATCATACATCTAGATCGGTACTAGAGTAATCTTATGAACGAAATAAATGAATTTTAATCCTTTTACAAATGCTCATTTATGCAAAATACTTGATTCTTGCAAACCACACCTTGAATCCTATGACTTGCATACCTTTTTGTCCACCAAATATTTTCTTTGTCGGATAAGTCTTGTTGAGTACTCTCGTACTCAGGGTTTGTTAACCCCTGTTGCAGATGAGGGCCACAGTCGGTCTGTGTGGCTTCGTGCTGCATGACCGTGGTCACTGTGGATGAAGATGATGAATGAAAAGTCTTTGCTTGACTCTTGGGCAAGAGTACTCGGTTGTCTTGTTTATACTCTATCAGCAGCTTGATGTAATAATATCGTATGACACTAAGTTATGTTTCAAAACTTATGGTTTGTAATATGAATTTAAATTTCCGCTACTTTGATGTAAATTAAATTATTGTATTACTTTTGCAATGTTTGTAATGAGGAGATCCTGTTCGGAAAGAGGTGAATGACCCGCTGCAAAGTGGTGACACCTGACGGGCTAATTAAGACTTGGATCATTTGTCTTGGATTAAGTCGGATGGACATTAATCCTGGCAAGTGGGCCCTGTTCTTAAGAGGTTCTGTCACAGAAACATATCCGATGAGATTAGGGACTCATTGGCGAAGCCTTTGAAGTTTGTCGTTATTTTGTCGCAGAGGTCTTCCCGTGAGTATATTGTACTTGGCCTGAGCATGGAGTACCAAGATAGTGCATCGCCTTCTGCTGCTATCACAAAGGATTTTGCCAAGACGGCATCATTTCCTCCTGCGAAGGCTACTGCTGCCTCGAAGCTCATGATGAAATGTCTTGGGTTGGTCTTGTCGTTGAACTTTGGTAGTGATATAGGCTTGTAGGTCGGGGGCCAAGGCGTGTTTTGCAAGTCTTCCGACAATGGTGACTTTGGGTCGGTTCTCCATTGCTGGTGATTCAGGTTATATGCGTTCAAGTTTAGTGTGTTCCTAATTGCTGGCCCGTTGGTCGGAGTTGGCATTTGGTGCGACTCGTTTGTGGGTTGTTGTATACCTCCGTCCTGATTTTGTTGCAAGCTTTGTATTTCGCCTTGCAAGAGTGCTAGCTGCTGTCGCACCTCCGCTACTTGCTGCGATAGCTGCATTGCTCTTTGATTTGCCTGTTGTGCTACGACTCTCTTTCCTCTTGCGCTCTTTGCAATTCTTGCTGCAGGTTCTGTATGACTTGTTCTTGTGTTTGTTCTTGGGGAGCTTGTTGATCTTCGTCATTGCTCTAAGGTGTTTCTTCAATTGGCGGGGGCTCAGGTTGGGTGATTCTCGGAGCCCTGTTTCTCGTTCTTGGGGGTGCTTGTTGTTCTGGTTGTGGAGGTTCAGTAGTCGCTCGCCGTGTGTTCGTTCTGGCTGCTCTTGGCCTCGTTCTGTTTGATGGCTCTGGCACATCATCCTCGAGCGCTGCGTCCGCTGTGGCGTAAGTGCTACGCACATTGCGACGAGGCCTCTGAGCTTCTTCGTTTAACCCTTCTTCGCCTAGTTCTTCTACCATTGCTCGTTTTGATGTCCTCGTGGGCTTGACTTCGGCCAAGCACAGTGGGCGCCACTGTTGGAAAAGGCCTTCTTCGAACAGGAAATGAGACCGTGTGAAGATGGGGGGCCTTCGGCGACACCTCCGGTGTGCTGAGAGTCTTCGGCCGAAGGCCTCGAGGAGTTACGAGGAGGGGGGCTTCGCGGATGCTGAAGGGCCCACTCGGGTGTAGCGGTGGCAGACGACGAGGTAACAATAAACCCTAGAATTCAGGGATGTTGTCTCTCTTCATGTGGTGACCCTTTTTATAGTACACTGTACATGAAGTGATTACCGTTACACGAATACCCTTCTACCTTCTCCTGAATATTCCAGGAGCCTCTCTAAATCCTCCGGGGGTCTTCTGGGGATGTCGTGTCCACCGAAATCCGCTGGGCCGCGGGGTAGTTTGGTGAAGGCCCAATTAACCCGGCCCAACGCGTCGTTGCGGACGCAGTCCTCCTGGAACGCTTCCTGTCCTCAGAGACGTACGGCGAAGGCTTCGCCATCCCGAGCCCTCGAGCGCCGGGAACCCTCGCTGCAGGCTTCGTCTTGAATCTTCAACCGAGCGAAGGTCTCGGTCGTCCGCTCTAGGGCCTGTTTGGTGGATCGGAGGTCCCAGCTACCTGCCTTGGGGGCTTTGCGTCGTGGGTCTTCGCGCGGCTGCCGCCTTGGCTCTGTTGCCGAGCGGAGGCTTCGACCTCTCGCCGTCACGGTACCTGTACACAGAAAACAACATGTTCCTCGAGGCTACTCCACCTCCCGTCTTGATTACGCCATGGGCGGAAGGTCTTTGGCCTCCGCCTGTTGTTGCGTTTTATTGAAAAACGCGTCCTCTGACGAAAGGGGATCCTCGCCTTGCTCAATTTTGGGTCATAGGGGGATATTCGCGACTTCCGTTCCAACAATACAGTTTTAAAAACATAGGTACCCACTTCGTTCTTAAAAAAAGTGCCATTCAAAATCAAACATTTTTCACTTTAACCAGATATATACCATAAAATATTAATTAATATATAGTACTTTGTATATAGTTAGTATTAGTATCATTAGATATCTCGTTAAATATATTTTTATAATAAACTTAGTTAGAGATATAATTGTTGTTCTTAATATTTTCTAGAAACGTAGCCAGGAAGGTTGGCCGGTAAGAATAGACATAACGACATGTATTTGAAAATACAACTATTTTTACATTTCTAAAAGCCTAGCCAATCATAAGGTTGACCAATATAAATGCACACAATGATACTTTTTGAGACGGATGTGGTATGCCAAAACCACAAATTTGCCAATATGATGTCCTCAACTGTCGTTACTCATTAATCCTTGTCGTTTTCAACAACTTATAGTCTTGAAAACATAGCCTCTAATATATTTTTATTTGAGTAAGACATAAAGACGATGAGACCATTTTTTGCAAAAAAAAATGTTTTATATTTATAACACATACAAATTTTGACTTTAACAATTTTAACAAAATAATGGGTAGGAGTGAACTTACTTATAGCTCTGTTGGTTGGGTTTCTCATGGTGAAATCTACTCGTTCAGGTCTAAAGTCCTCCATTTTAGTACTCATATATTTTCTTAGATTTATTGTAGAATTTGGTGGATCTATTGATTTAGTTATAGATGATCCTCTTTTTTTTTTAGTTGCTCGTATGGCTAAGGTGTGCTTATGCGTCATAGGGGTCAGTATGCATACTGGGTCTCGCAAAAAAGTTAGAGTCAAGACTACCTATTTTCAGGGATAACCATCGTAGTGTCATTGTCTCCACTTTTGTTTGCACAAGTGCGTCTATGGAAATTCAAACACGTGACTTGGTCCTTCACGAGATACCACCACACCACACAATACTTCACTTGTGATTAGACGTTGATAATCCTTTTCCATTAGCCTCTCTATGAATCTTGTGTTCAATATTTTGGTCCACAAATGATCTCAAGTAAGAAAATCAACTAAGAGTTTAGATTCAACCGGGCAGTGCAACTTCAATATAGGACGTATCTCCATACGAGGTTATTTTTTTAAATAGAAAAATCCAACGTTTTAATTTTCAAAATATGAGAACTTAAAATGTAAACTTGTCCCGCCCTAAAATGATATAAAAAAGGTCTGCGACTATAAAGTTCTAGAGCTTATCATGCTCTACAGTTTTGATAAAATTGCCTTTCTTAGAGTTTTTGTTTTTGAAAATGTTATGAAATTATTTGTTCATACCTCGACGACCATGCATGTCTCATGTCTGCTTGACGCCGCCACTTAGGTCTTCGTTCGTCCATGTCGCCAGTGTGAGCTGACGTCTGCTGATGTATCGGATGCTGTCGATGTTGCGTGTCATTGATCCGTTCACAGCTTTTAATTGAGATGACACCGCTGACCACAGCATCTAAAGGCTAAACAGGTGTTTCGGCGCGCGGGGCCAGCTCGGCTAATCGGCCGTGCATGTGCATCCGTCCGCGCCTAGCCGACGCGACTCCAAAGACTCTAATCCTGTACGTACTCCGTACTGTATACAGTATGTCGGATGACGCTGACGCGCAGGTGCGTCGTCTTCATACGGCGGGTCGCGCGCGGGTCCCGTTCTCTCATCACGTCGGCCGGCTGCAGATGTCTTTCGGGGATTCTATTCGGGGCAAAACCATGTCGATCGATATACGGGTCTCCGACGAGGGCGGATCGGACGGCCACATACATATAATCCGTCCTGCCGATCCCGTCACGTGTCGCCAGTCCAGCGGCAGGCCAATCCTGGGGAGTGGAGAAGGAGGGGGGAACTGGAGAATCGTCTGCTTCTGATCAGCCACGATCCGCTTTCCCAAGACAGCCAGCCAAGACGTTGCTTGTCTCGACTCGCATCGATGCGCGGCTTGGCTTCTCTCTCTTCCTGATCGAGTCCGGACTCCGGAGAGAGCTATCGAGCAGCCGAGGGCACCGGCGGCCCCGGACACGGACAGGAAACCAATCGGAGTGACGCGGCGTGCTGTCGCAAATTCGCAAACGACGTGTGGCGGCAGCTGGCGTCGTGCCGCAGGCACATGCATGCAAAGGACATGGTTGTTCTTGTTCAGAACTTCAGGTCAGCAAATGGTATTTGAAATTCTGAAAGTTTTATTCACCGTCTCGACGGACCACGGCCCATGAAGAACGCCTGACATTGGACTACGATGAAGCATGGACGCGGCTGGGCTGGAAAGCTACAGAGACAGAAACAGGTCCATTTTATCTCCTCTGACTATTGTTGTGGTATGATTTTTTCTTCACTATAGAACCAGACATCTTACTTTATGGAAATCTTATAACTGTTCAAGTTACCTGTCTTTCTAAACGTGGGTAGGCGTCAACTAGAATGTTTTGAGAATTTTATAAGTTTTTTGTTGGTGTTTTTTTCATTTTTCTTGACCTAAGGCTAAATTTATTTATTTTTCCAAAAGGTTCTATAGATATTTTTGAGAGCTCTAGATATTTAATTTAGTGTTTTCATATCTCAATTTATCTCTGCAATGCTTTATCATAATTTTTAGGAACTTTAAGATATTTTCTAAACTTTGAAAAACATCATTTAATATTCACCCATTTTAACCAAAAAAATTTGGTAAAACCAGCTTCAAAACACTAACCGGCTTGAAAACTTAAATAGAAAACATGTGGTTTTAAAATTTAAGGAGAATAACCAGGCCACAAGATGATAGAGACAGAAGTTTCCCCCCAGGCCCCATGGAATGGAACACACCACGCCGCACTTTGCGCCGCACCAATCCGCCCGCGCCCCCGCGACATCCTTCCACGCAACTGGGCCGCGTCCCCGTCCCCGGCCCCGATGCAATCCGCGCGCGCACATCGCGGACGCGCCGCACCCGCGAGCTGCTTCGTGTGGGCAACGTGATTTTCGTGCACGTACTCCCACGCCCCGTCGCTAGAAGTTGCGACAGAAAAGGCCGATGCTTCTTGGGCTGCTCGCGAGTCGAGACGGGCGCGCCGGCCCTAGAACCGCCGCCCGCAAAGGTTAGATTGGTCGAACCCGCACCACCGAACGGAAACGCCCCCAACGGCCCAACAACCCCCACTAGGCCACTACCCCGGCCGGCTAGTTTTTCTTTGACGCAGTCCTCGCTCTGTCTTTGACTCGTCTCTGCTACCGCAGACGCGGTCAAACTGCCCTACAGTCGTATCGTAACAAAAGGGTCTCAGACTCAGGATGAAATGTGAACGCATAAACACTCGGATAATTTCTTTCCGAAAGTAATCGGTATTTTGCTGTTGAGGCAGAAGTCATCGACATAAATGTATCAAGCTCTCGTTAAGTAGAAATCAAAAGCCAAGCATATGGGCAACGAGAAACAACGCATGCACTGAACTTGCTCATTAATCCAGTCCACATACGCTAAAGTTAAACGAGATGTGGACCAAGCCGCAGAGTAAACTTGCGTCCCAATCCAACGCCGCTGTGCAGCCGCGCACGCTTTTGCCCGAACAACCCATTCCGAAATAGCAGTGCCTCGCAACTCTAGGCCAGTTGTCCCATGTCTATCGGAAATAAATAAACAAATGCCAAGAAAAACTCGAAATACACGCGGCGAGAAACCGGCCGGTGGGCGGCGACAGACGGCTCCACCGACTTCGGCGTCGTTTCTTTTTTTGCGTGGCGATCCAATCTGGGCCGGCCAGCCACCACGTCACCCACCCCTCCCATTCCATCCTCTCAGTCACTACTAGTCCCAGCCGCCGGGCCACTTCCCACCACCCGAGCGCCCCAACGGCTAGTTGCCGGACCATCACGATCGTGCCACGTACCCCTCCGCCAGCTCCCCTTGCCGACCGATCCCACGCATTCCTTGCCCCGCACGAGCTGCGCGCCAACCCGCGTCGATTTCGAAAAAAATACTCCCGTAAATCGCGCGCCGCACCACCCCCACCTCTCGCGACCCGCAGACACCGATGAATGGGCCCCGAACACGCGGCCCCGCGTGCCAGAGACGCATTGCGGCGTCAGTGCCGCGTGGGTGCGGGAGGTGAAGCATATCCCGTGCACGAACCAGCCTTGGATTCTGGCGGTTCCTGTAATTTTCTGGAAAGACCCTTACGCGAAGGACTTTTCTAGGCAGGTTCCCCCGCAGAGGAGCAAACATGGGGTGCTACTATAAAAACGGAGAAGGGGAGGTCAGTTCTTTCCAAATTTACCTCGAAAGGTTTGGTCGTCCAGCATTCGCCGCAGGTTTAGCGTTAGCGTAATAGGGGGAAGCATCCCAGGTTCTGGTTCGATTCATTCATTATCGAGACGAGGAGGCGGAGTTTTGGATTGAGAGCGGAAGAACAGGTAAATTTTCCTCCCGATCCTGAAACCCTGTTTCGATTTGGCGTTCGTTTCTTCATACACGTCCAGCCGGGCCTGAGCCGGGGATGCCCTGGCGCCGGCCTGGGCAGCTGGCACAGCCGCGTGCCCGCGCAGGCGCCGGAGGGGGAGGGGGAGGGGGAGGGGCCGAGGTGGGGAGCCGGCGAGGGGCGAGGGGCGGAGGCCGGAGCGGGACACTCGGATCCTGTTCTGTTCTGTTCTGTTCTGTTTCCTGTTCTGTTTTTTTTGTTGTCTGACACTCGGATTGCTTGTGTTGAGAGGGGAGAGGAGGGGGGATTGGATTAGAGCTGGTTAATTCGTGATCTTGCTCCTGATTCTCAATTGCGGTTTCTGCATCGGCTTGTGTCGCTTTGGCGGCTGGCTCTGTTTACCTTCCCCTATTATCCTTTCGGTTTCGTTTTTTTACGGAAATTTGTGAATCCAGTTTTCTAATTTCAGGATGTTGATTCATATATCTCCAATCCCATGCAGATAATCTTCATTACAAGATTCCGATTGGATAAGTGATCTTTTTTGAATCGCCAGACGAAGAGAGTTTAAAACAAGCAATAGGGGAAATGGCAATTGGACAGGGTGGCGCGAAGAAGGGCTCTCTTGCCACGAGCTTGAGCTTGCCAAACTGCAGGAGCAGCACAAGAATCTTCGGGAGGAAGAGAGTCGCCGTCTCGCCGACTCCTGGCTCCCGGAGCCCGCACTCGCCGGTGCGCACCCTGCGCATACAGCGCAGCGTCCGGTACCACATGGACGACGCCGTCAACCTCATTGAGTCGCTGCCGCAAGATGTTCTGGTAATTGCTCTTGGATCTGTTAATTAGTCCCAGTTCCATCTATTCTTTCCCCCGTCGAACGATCCATTCCAAAAAAAAAAAAAAGAGCGTACTACGATTCAATTCAGATTGGGTTCTCTTGTGTATGTTGCTTATCTCTCTGATCAAAATCTTGCAGATTAAAATCTTGTGCAAGGTGAACCACAGTGATCTGAGGCAGCTCCTCCTGGTATCAAAACCAGTCAACGAAGCAGTAAGCATTCTGATCATTTCACTTCACTCCTCTCCTGACCCAAACTACATCTTGGGTCCTGTCAAAAGTCCAGCATTTGCTTATTTGATCCCGTCTTCGCAGACAATTGTTGCTAGAGAGCTGCATTTCAAGTTTTCAACGCCGTCGGCGAAGTCTGTTTTTAGAGACGAGGAAACCGGCGACGACGACAATGACGGCCCCGGCGCGCCCAAGCAACACAGGGTTGCAAGGTCGCGCTTCCGGGGCAAGAACCTGGAGAGCATCGCCGTCAACCTGTCGGCGTCGTTCGACAGCTTGCTCTCCGAGGTCTAGATGTAAATATACCACATCAAAGGTTTTCACTTTGCGCTTCTGTTCGCGCGTGTATCTAGTGCATTTTGTAGCCCACGTCATAGAGAGACTCTTAGGTAGTGAGAATAGTATACTCGTATGCGTCATTACTAGTCTTAAGTTATTATATATGGAGTCATTCTTATAATTAATATATATATATGGTCGTAGTTCTTCAATACTGTGATTGAAGAACACACGCGATGTCTTTTTCTGAACTTTTTGTGTACCTATCTTGTAAGTTATTTAGCGTCCAAGAGATATCTCTCCTCTTATGTGTATGCTGTAAGTGTATAATCTTTGTATGCTAGTGTGCACAAAAGATAAAACTCCTGGTTACATCGATGCAGAATAAATCCAAGTGTCTTGACTTTGGATGGTCGTATCAGTTCTGTTCTTATTCCGCATACCACCAATGCTTCTGTCTGAAACTCTGAATAATTGACTTCTGTTCTTATTGCCCGCATACCACGAATGCTTCTGTCTGAAAGTCTGAATAAGTGACTTCAGTTTTTATTGCTCGCATAAATGACTTCTGTATGAAAGTCTGAAGAAGCGATTGCAGGACTTATATGACACTGTTCTTCTGAACTCTGGGCGCACCGTATCACAGGTCCAGGTTTGAGCCATTTGCTCTGTTTTATTTATTGCAATGGATGTGTTCAGTGTTCACAGTTTGACGTCCACTGATAAAAAGAGGTTTGGCCCAGCCGCCCATCCACACTACAGTATGGGCCAAATTCCATCCACTAAAACAATCCATCCAATCCAACCATTGCTTGTCGCTAGCGTACGGCCATTTTTCTGGTATTAAAGACTCAAATACCTTCGCTGTCGTTAGCGTACGGCCATCTTCTACTGCTAATAAACGGCTCAAAGCATACAGTAGTATATGCATGGACAGAATAACTCTCCTGATCATCAACTATGCAACCTGGCTATGATATTGTGCTAGTGAACAACGAATAGCCTAACTGCCGTAATCAACGCAGTGGTGGAGCCAGACTTTTCGTGGAGCCTGGGCGCAGTGTGATACTAAGGATCTTTTTGGTACGGATGTGGCTCGTGCAACGAAAGTTCTGTTTTCTCACCTAGGCCTTGTTTAGATCTAAAAACATTTGGAATTTTGAAATTGTAGCACTTTTATTTGTATGTGGTAATTATTGTTCAATCATGAAGCAACTAGACTCAAAAGATTTGTCTCGCAAATTACAGATGAATTGTGCAATTAGTTATGTTTTTTATCTATATTTAATACTACATGCATTAGTTCAAAGATTCGATGTGACGGAGATGTGACAGAAAATTTGGAATTTTAAAGGATCTAAACAAGGCCCTAGTATCTTTTATGCTGAAATTTAAAATATTTTAAAAAAAACATTTGAAAAAAAAATTGTAGTGATATTTTAATAATTTGTATTAGGATTGTGAGAAGGAATAGGAAGAAGTTATATTTTTATGGCTCCGGCTCTTCTATAAAAAAATAGCTCTAGCTCCATCGGACTTCTTGTGAGAAGCTATTTTGTAGATGTCAACACTTATAAGCTTGAGTCCTACCAAATAGAACCTAACATATAATATAGAGCATTGTATATGAAAACAAAAGCAAGAGAGCAACGATGATTTATTGGTGAAAACTCCTTCCATGATCTGTCATCCTAGTTTCTTGTTCATTTTCCTTTTTAGCAATACGTGTGAACCATGTATGTGTGCACCAGCCGAGCCCGGCCACTGGCCCAGGGTGGTCGGGCCTTGGCTCCGCCAATGAATCAACGGGTTGTTGCATTTCGAAAACTGGCGGAGACTTGGTTGGAATGCAATCACGGATCAACGAAAATATCTGCAAAAAGTTTCTTTAACCTCGAAACAGGTTCAGTCTCTCCTTTTAAGGAGTTTGATGTTTTGGATATTCTCCAAGAAGAAAGAGGGTTGAGTAGGGGAGAGAAAGAGAGGATGAAAACCATTGCTGGTGAGCTTGACTCCATTTGGAGGATAGAAGAGATTAAAGCCAAACAAAGATCAAGAGATAGGAATATTAAGGAGGGAGATAAGAATACAGCCTATTTTCAGGCTATAGCTAATCAACAAAATAGGAAGAAGAGAATCATTGGTCTAGAGGGTCCTGATGGTTGGATAGAGGAGAAAGATGATATGTTGAATCATGCAGTTGATTTTTATAAATCTCTGTTTGGTTAAGAAGATACTAGTAGGGTGAGCTTAGATGGGAGTTTTTGGGAAGAGGAAGATAAAGTAAGTCCTTTGGAGAATGACCACTTGGAGGCTGATTTTTCAGAAGATGAAATCAAGGAAGCTGTTTTTGGGTCTTTTGCTAATGGGGCTCCTGGCCCTGATGGTCTCCCTTTCCTTTTTTATCAGTCCTTCTGGGAGGTGATTAAAAAGGATTTGGTGTTACTTGTTAACAGTTTTGGTGTTATTTGTTGTTTCATAATAAAGTTGTGGTTATGTCACTCTTTACTGAAACTTATTCATGTGTGTTTGTGTGGTCAACAGATCTCAGTATTTAGATAATGACATGGATGACAGTGGAAGTGATGATGATGATGATGATGATGATGATGATGATGATGATGATGAGTGGAAAACAAAGGCTTTAGCAGTGCTGCAGTCTGCTCAGAACAATATTCTTTGTACTGCACTTGTTGTGACAAAGTATTATTTGGCATACATTGATAAGAACGATCCTAGAGTGGCTGGACAGAGTGGATATTCCAAGGTAATGGAAATTTTGCAAACTCCAAGTGGGAGCCATAAAATGTTCAGAATTCATGCTTCAGTATTTTACAATTTGCATGATCTGTTGGTGAGTACTTATGGTCTCAAATCATCCATTCATATGAACTCTATGGAAACACTTGCTATGTTTCTTATCACTTGTGGTCATGGATGGTCTAATGGTGCTACACAATCTATCTTCAACCATTCTGGAGAGACAATTAGTAGAAAATTCGAAGAAGTATTGAACTGTGTGGTGGCAATGTGTGAGGATTACATAAGGCCAGTAGATCCTAACTTCTACACGACACACACTAGGATTTCTAATGATCATAAAATGATGCCATTTTTTAAAGATTGCATTGGTGCACTCGATGGTACCCATATTGCCGCAACACCACCTTCACATGATACTATCAGGTACATTGGTAGAAGTGGCAAAGCAACACAAAATATTCTTGTTGTGGTTGATTTTGACCTACGGTTCACCTATGCCTCTATTGGACAACCTGGGTCTATGCATGATACAAGTGTGTTGTTTCATGCAATAACCAAGGATCATGACAAATTTCCGCACCCACCTCAAGGTATATATGAATGATTAGCGCACTACTGACAAATATTTGTAATGGTATTGTACTAATATGTTTTGTTTTTGATTTATCTGTTTAGAAAAGTATTATCATGTTGATGCTGGATACCCAAATCGCCCTGGTTACTTGGCACCATACAAGGGGGAAAGGTATCATATTCCGGATTGGAGGAGGGGTCCTGCTCCAAATGGTGAGCAAGAGCTCTTTAACCATTTGCATTCAAGCATTCGTAATGTGGTAGAACGTACATTTGGTGTGTGGAAAATGAAGTGGAGAATTCTTATCAAGATGTCGAGTTACCCAATGGCAAAGCAAAAGATGATTATTGCGGCAACCATGTGTCTCCACAACTACATTCGTGAGAACCATGCAGTAGATAGAGATTTCCAGAAATGTGATCGAAATCCTGACTATGTGCCAACCATACCTTCTAGATATGCAAGACATTCAAATGCATCAGATACAACAACTATTGCATCTAATGATCGACACATGGATAGATTCCGGGATGGCATTGCAAGAGAAATTTTCCTTTCTAGATCATCCTAATCATGTAGTTCCGTGATATGTCAATATTCCACCAAACTTTTGTAAACTCTGTTGTACTCTAACAAACACTATTATTAGTTAATCTTATTTTTTATATTTAATCTTTGTTAATTTTAGATAATCATATAATAGAGTGGCATCAAGCATAATATGTACCACTGAGTTAAGTAAAACAAGGACACTTTGAGCATTCAACATATCTCATCTATTTAAAAAAAATAGGAGGAGTCGTTTTGCCAAACATTTTTTAGAAAGACTTCTGCTCAGCCAGAACAAAAACCGTTTTCAGAGGAGCCAGAGCCGTGCCAAAGAGACCCTTATTGTCCCGCCGGCCGGACCGGGCCACCGGCCACGCTGCTGGGGCGTGGTGGCACGCCTCCAAAAAGTAAAGCCAACAGCGAGGCGGCAGCCGGCGTCGGATCGGTCCATGCAAGTCCAACGCCTGCGCGCGGTCCCGAATCCCCTTTTTCTTGGACGCTCTCATCTCCTGTAGCGCTGCTCAATACTATCCTGGCGACTGGTGTAGTAATCTGTGTAACGCAGATTGCAGGTGAAATAAACGTCCACATGTTCCACGGTTACAGTGCTCACCTAACGGTGAATTGAACCACCAGATTCGTCTATCCTTTTGCCATCTTTTCAGAATCTGCCATTGCCTTTATGTACTAGTTAATAGAATGCTCGAAGCTGCTCACGGATGGGTTTGCAATGTCCTCCTGCCGTGAAAACTGAAGCTTCGACGGTCGAACCGCGAGTTAATTATACCTCTAGTAGACTCGTACGTACAGGCAACGGCTTCGCTTGGCTCTTTGCGGTAGTTATTACAGCGGGACGCCTAACTTGGTACTGAATTAAAGTTGTAGTTTTGGTGTGACCTTCAGTTGCATCGCATCGCTGCAGCAGTACTCTTCAGTTGGCTGCTTGGCACCTTTTTGACCCACCGGGCGCGCACCGCAACCTCTGTCCACGTGCGGACGGACGCCCTGCCCCTGCCCCTGCCCCTGCCCCGGCATCATCATGGACGAGACAGCTCGCGATCTCTAGTAGTACGTACCTACTCCGTAGACCGTAGGTGATTAGGTGCAGGACGTCCTACGGCGTTTTGGACCTACCGTGCCCCGCAGATTTTTCGCCTTTAAAAAATCGCCAGATTCCTCAATCCTTGGGTGCAAAAAGGTGTGTGAGCGATTGCGCTTTGAAGATCATATCATATCCCAAACATATCATATCGCAACGATGAAAAGATACTACTCATGGTTGTTACACTCCGTTCGTTGTCGCCGTAGTGGAAGGACGTTTTTTTTTTTCATGTGTCACGCTTTTCTCACGGAGGGACACTCTTGTCTTGTGTAGTTGTCTTGTGTGGTCGCTTCAGAAGCAAAGAAATTCGGGACTAGTACCAGGACTTGCAGCCATCAGCCGTGTGTCCAAAGTCCAGACTACCGAGGCCAAAATCGCTGTCGGCTGATAATTAAATTTTTTTTTGTTAGAGAACATTGAACAATGTCGGCTGATGGTGAGAGTCTGCACGTGTAGACAGGTGATCTATTTACATCATCGTGCAGTACGTACACACGATAGCTTCAGCGTGTTTGGATCCCGATCACGGTCCACGTCAACAGTGGTAGCTTGTTTCCTTGTGCACGAGAGAGCTGCCTGTTTGCTTGCGAGTAAGTATGTTTAGTTCATGGAACCGAGACATTCGCTCAGATTCGGGCCACCACTACGGCGTCGTAATCGTATCGTAGCACGGGCGCACGGCAAGCAACTTTGGCCTCGGGCTAGAGCACAGCACAGGGGGGCGGACCATGGAGTACGTACAATACAACAGGTGTACAACGTGGGACGCCTCGAACTCGCTCGCGTTTTCTACGAGCCTTCCAACCTCAAAACAAACTGAGCATTGGTTGGGGAGAGGAGGAGGAGGAGTAATCCGGTGCAGGACAGTTGGGAGCCGCGGGGCCCAGCACTACAGCTACTGCAAGTGAACACCATGCCTAGCTCGGTTCTAGGCCGTCCCCTCCCGGCCCGGCGTCCCTCCTGGCAACTTCGAGCGCAAGCGATGCCTGCTGCTGCTGCTGCTGCTGGGCGCAGGGACTGCAGCTCGCGGCCCCGAAACGGAAAAGGTTGCCCTTGCCCATCAACGAACGGTCAATGCTTGCTTGCACTCCGGATCCCGGTGCCAGACGATCGCGATAGCACTGACGGTGATGCCCTCTGCCAACAACCGACCGACCATCCATCCATGCCGCATGCTCTCCTCCTCGGATCGGTGAAGGGCTTGAAGGCCGAGGAGGCAGAGCCAGAGGCCGCTTTCGGTCGCCAGCTTTCTCGGGTTCGGGTCTTGGCGCCGCTCCGCCGGCCGGCAATCGGCACCGCAAGCAGAGGCTGCCCGCCGCTTTTGCTCGCCCGCCAAAACGCCCCGCCTCTCTCCGAGTCTCTGTGCCCACGCCCCGGCCTGTTTCGACCCGTCCCCGACGCGTCGATTCCTTCGTGCGCGTGCAGGCGCCCGCCCACCTGCCGCCGCTGGTGCAACCGTTTGCTGCGGTTCCCCGGCCCGGCCATCATCGCATCGCTGCTGCTGCCGAGGGTGGTCACAGTTATTACAGGGCACGCCGCTGCTTTGACCGGCACGGGTCTTCTTTGCCTCTGAGGCCGGAAACGCTACGAGCACACCACGGGTTTTTTCCCCTTAATAAAGCAAGCAAGAATAATAAAACGTACATACATCTCACTTTAGAAAAAAAAAACACTCTAGAAATGCCTCGAGCACGAATTATTGTCTACTTGGGACTTGTCAAGCACGGACGAGTCCTGGCTTCCTACCCCGGTGACCGCTGTGGTGTCCTCTCCCTTCCCTGGCGTACTTGCAACGGATTGCGAAGCAGTAGCCTCGTCCGTAGCGCCCGTCCCGTTCGTTCGTGTTCATCGACGCCACCAGCACCTTGTCTCTGCTGGCTCGCTGGCTGGCTGCCGCCAAGCCCTGCCGGAGCTTTGCGGCAGCCAAAATCTGCTCTGCTTGTCCGCTTCCCCTTGTATATAAAAAACCGCCGCGCGTGAGGTGCCGCGCTTTAACCGCCCGACTCCCTCCCGGCTCCCGCCATAAATGGCCACTCGCTCCTCCTCCTCCTCCTCCCCCACCCCGCCGCCGCCGCCGGCAGCGCAAGAGCTACCTGCCGGCGACCACCGGCGGCGGCAGCAGCAGCAGCAGCCCCACCACCACCACCCGCTCCTCGCTGCTGCCGCCGCTGCGTCCCTCCTCGCCGTGCTCTACCTCCCCAGGCCGGTGCTGCTGCTCGTGCTCTCCCCGGCCTCGCTCTCCTCCTTGCTCCTGCTCCTCTCCCTCCTCCGCCTCGGCTCCGCGCCGGCGCCTCCCGCTCAAGCCGTCCCTCCTCCCGCGCCGCCGACGGAGGACAAGCAGCACCAGGCTCCCGAGGTCGCGCTCCCGCCGTCTCCGCCTCCCCTTCCTCCTCCTCCGCCGGAGCCGGAGCGCGTGAGCGTGTTCCCGGAGGTCCCGGAGTTCGCGTCGTGGGCGGCCAAAGGGCGCGCGCTGGAGGTGATCCACGAGGAGTTCGAGGCCGAGTGGGGGCTGCCGGAGGAGATGGGCCTGCCGTGGGACTCCGACTCCGACCTCGACTCTGACTCGGACAGCGGCACCGGCAGCGATGAAGGCTACGGCGGCGGCCGAGGCGGCGACGGCGAGGACGGTATGATCGAGATCGAGCTGGAGGAGGACAGCCTCATCGAGATCGACATCTCCCGGTGCCGGTGAGGCGGTGAAGGACGGACGGACTGCATATCGCCTTCGTTTTTTTTTTTTGTTTTTTCTTCTTCCATTCCGTCCCTCGCGGATTAAGATCCTTGGTACTTAGAGGAGCCGGGGTTCTCGACAAAAAAAAAATCTCTGCTTAGTGATTAGGCGTGTGGGTGATTGGAGTTCTTCAGTTGCTTCATCTAGATGGATTGCTGCAGTGTACATATAGGATTACGGTGATGAGAGATACGGAGCGACAAGCCGACAAGCTTTGCTTGCTTTTCTTTTTTTTTCCCTTTATTACTACTGAAACAGCTCGATTTGTTGGTCATTTTGAGACGAGGACGGCCATGATAACTCAAAATCTTACAACTGCTTTTGGTGATGTGTTTTTTTTAATCTCCTTCGGTCCTGCCTCTTTTAAGTTCTTTTTCAAGCGCATCTCGAGAGTTGAGCATCGCGAATGATTTGATTATTACGGTGGTCTCAGTGCGCATTGCAACAATGGCAAGACGAGGCATCTGCATATCTTCATCATCGGTGGCGAGTGGCGACTGCTGTGCCACAATGCTCCACTGGTGCCATCTGCATTATCTTCATCATCGATGCATTCCATGTATGTACGCCATTAGTGGCTAGGACTGTGCTCGAATCGCCAAAGCTTTTGTGTGTGCCTTGGCGATGCCGTTTGGATCTGGATTCATAGATCGCGTAGCCCGTTTGGTGGTTGGCCGGGCTGTGTTTAAAGCTGTTGGTTCGCCGAATCACAAGAACAATGCCAATGCCAATGCGATGCTGATGTGATGCTGCTCCAGTACACAACGACTGAAGAACTGCTCCAGTGCATTCTTATTCTGATGCAGACATGCAGTCCATTTTTCATCACACCTTTTTTTTCCATCGCCCGCTGGATTAACGTTTGGTTACCTACTAATCGCCTTGCACAATGCAATGTTGTACTAGTGGTGGCAAATCACGTTTGGTGTCTAGCGGTCTCCAGCCGCTTGTCAGGAAGTCGTCAGGCTGCATGGTGCATGCATGATATCAGATCGTTTGCAGCAATTACAGGCCGGCAGAAGATCAGGTACGCTCTCTGTCATGTGCCACGTGAACAGACTGCTCCACTTCATAAACATGATTTGTCCAGATATTCTGGACTGGCAGCATACTGTATCTAGTTATAGTTTCTGTAGGAGGCGCTGTCTTGTTTACACCTAACTGGGCGCTCTCGACGAGTGTACTTGCACGATAGAGTATTTGGGGTGTTTTGACAGCTAAACGGGATTACAACGTGACAAAACGATGTGCGCGAAAGCCGAAAAGGGGTGGAGGAAAGTGAGATCGGATCGTGTCGTAGCTCCGATAAGAGGATGTTAGGTGGTCTCTCTGTGGACCCGAGGACGAGGTCAGATCAGTGATCAGTGTTACTTCATCAGTTAGTTAAGGGAGTGTGTTCATGGGCCTATAGTTCAGAAACAAGGCTGAATGCGCCTGTCCAGTCCCCCGTCTCCGAGCTCATAGTGTGACTGGCCCATGTGCCTTACAGTACTCGGAGGATGAAAAGATAAGGACACCACTGATCCATAGCCCGGTCCAGCGTAGGAATAGGTGGAAAAGCTATTCTGTTCTGAGCTCAAATCTAGTCGGCATAAAGACAGAGAGAGAGAGAACTCAGTCGTCAAGTCCCATGTCTTAACTCCTACTCCATCAATCAGACCACCAGTCTTCAGGGTGTCGAGGTCAGCCGACCCTGGTGGATTTTGTCGAAATCAATAAAAACAAGTTACTGTAATCATTAAACATGTTACAATCGATGATTATACAATTGTTCTCTCATATTGACATAACACATGTCACGTAGCAGTCTCTTGTAATATTACATTTAAACCATCATGTGGCCACGACTAGTCGTTTAAACACATTTACTAATTATTTAATCACATTGTTTAAACCATTTTTATTTGAGTTGACAGTCTAAAGACTCTTATTGCTGAATTCGATGACTAGACAATAGAATGTATGCAAATCATCCGTTTACCATATATTTATATGAGTGCAGACGACAATTTAAATGCGTTTAGGCAAACAACTCATGAACCTACCTTTTTCGCATTGTTGACAAGCCGGATAAGATTGTATGTCACTCACGACGAGAGGCCAGAATGAGCTCAAAATAAAATTGTTTTTTTTTTCGAGAGGACTGGAAATAATAAAGATGATAGTTTATAGATAAAATTGAGTCTATGCCAATATAGTGGAGTCTTGAGAGACGAAAGTAGCTATCACACCCCACATTTACGATAAAAAGATATGCAATATTCCACTATTTGCCATCAGAGCGTATCTAGCACCCAACAGCCCTGACATGAGACCAACTGTTTTTACTCTGTGAACACCTGTACTATTTTTTTTAAATGAATCAGACACGAGAGCTGCCAATTACATTGAAGAGAAGACATGTTCAAACAGGGTAAAAACAACCGAAATACAACAAAACATCGAGAGAAAAAATGTCGAGCCACTACAACAAGTCAGGCCACTTTAATTTCATCCGACAAGAACGAGCTAGTACGTGCTAGGACAAAGCCACACAAACCACAAGTTTTCTACCCTGCACACACCCGTGCATGCATGATCCGTCATCCACTCACGCCTCAATGGCAGCTTTCAGCACCGCGAGCCGCGCCTGCTCCGCGATGGTCTCACCGTGAGGAGCCGCGCCAGCGCCGCCCTTGAACAGCAGGATGGCCAAGTTGCCGATGCCGAAGTAGATGAAGCAGCCGGAGTGGTGCGTCACGAACGACCCGAAGTCGGTGCCCACGATGCACTGCCATCCGGGCCCGTACGACCGATCAAACTCCTGCAAAAGACGACGTCGACGCATCATCATCAGGAGCTATATATATATATATATATATAACAGACGACTGTTCGGCAGACCTTCTTGATGAACCGCGCGATCTCGGTGGCGTCGGCGGCCTCGAAGTCGTCCAGCGCCTTCCCGGCCAGCCGGAGCGCGTCCTGCTGCATCGCCTGCCGCATGTCCGTGTCCCCGATCACCGCCTGGTTCTCCATCATCTTCTTCGCCGGCCGGCCAGCCGAATGCTGATTGCTGATGCGCGCAATGCAGGCACACCGGGTTCCTCCTGCCGGTCAGCTTGTTAATTATATAGCCTTCAGGCTCTAGCCCTCTAGCGAAATGGTGCGCCGAGCTGTGATTTCAGATTGGATAAATCCGGATTAGCTAGGTATCGCCAGCAGCTTGCCAAGTGGCAATAACGGCCGCGCCTCGACGTTCGTGGCTCCGGCTAGCAGTGGGATGTGAAAGTGTACGCAGTACGCCGTGTGCAAACGGCGGCCACAGAACAGATTGTGGAGGCCCCTTCTCCAGTTGGTTGCGATGTGGCTCTGGAACCCTCGATCTCAGCAACGACACTTTCGTCCGGCTTGCATGGCGCATTCGCGCGACAGGTTCTTCCGTGATGAACTGGACGATCGGTGAAGTTGTCATACTAGCTGGCAAACGCTGAATACCCAGTATTAGTCGTGCGGTATCTAGAGCAAGCCTGAGCTCAAGTGTTCTGCAAAAGTACCAGGTAGAATATGGAGCTTGGAAGTACCTTGCATCATTCGATGGCTGAAATTCTTCTTTGAACGAAACATTAAAAAAAAAAGGATATTTGAACCCTTGACGTTGCACTACTAAGCGCTTGTTCGTTTTATCAAATCCCCTCCAATCCACTTGGATTGAGTTTAAAACGAACAAGTCTTAAATAAAAATTTCCACCATTAGCTTCTTCATGTAGTTTTGATTAGAAATAAAACCTATTACTATTACAATCTAGATCATGGTCCAATTAATCAAACTGTGGAATCTTGAGTAGTTTGTCACCAATCTAATTAAAATAAACTAGTCAATCAACCCGTGCTCTCCCACGGACTAAAATTTTATGAGACATAAACATTAAATACTCTTTAACATTTCTAACTAATAAAAATTATTTTTATTTAATTGTATATTTTTTATTTTTTGAATTTCTAATATAATAGACACGATATACACATGCTCTATAATCTACGTCTAGTCATGATAACCATATCAATCACTTATTTATAACATTTTTGTATCCATATCCATAGTTATTTTTCCTTTTCATGGCATCTTTGTGTATTTTCAATACACATTGAATTTAAACATTAGCATAAACATGGAGGTTTTTGTTTCAGCCCATATGTTGTGATGCATGAACTTAAATTTTGATTGTTTTTCAAATTATAATGTTCTCAATGGCTATAGATTTTTATACTCAAGTTAAACTAAAACCCTTGTAGCTATTGTATCTTTTATTAACTCCCCTTTGTAATCTTTCATAATAAGGATTTTGTCATACAATGCACTCTTAAGTACTACAAATGTCTTAGGCCGTCATTTAAAATTAGCCGTTGTAGAGCTTGATGTGAAATCTAGAATGGTGTAGCAATGCTAATCTCAAGAGCATCTTATTATCTATGTTTGACTTTTAACACTAAATAAATAACAAAGGCAGTAAGATATAGCCATATGTGGTCTGCACTAACCTCTCTTACATTTCAAGATGTATGAATTTCTTTTTAAGAAATTATATTTGTATTGGGGCTTCCTCTTGTCATGATCTGACATCTCTAAAGCGCGCCATTTCGGGAGCCTTCGTTGATCGCTTGAGAGGGAGGGGGCTCTTCGGAGGACCTAATCCATAGGGGGTGATTCCAATATGGTTTTACCTTCTACATTGTATGAAAGTGCCGTTGTGGCCTTTTAATGGCAAGATTAATATGCCTAAGATCTAGCTAAGAAAAGATCAACTTGATCCACCAGTTATAACCTGGACGCTATAAATTAAAAACCCTCTCCATTGAGTCATGGAAAGCGGTCTTGCCTCTCTTGTTTAACTTGTGTCTTCGACACCTGTTCCCTCGCAGCCTCAATTGTAAGCAATAATTTGTAATAACGTCTATATTCACATTATATGTTTTAATTAAAATGAATATATATATCTATAGTAAAAACATATAAAAATGTCATGGTTGTTAATATAATTTAAAACCATTTGTTCGTATAATATATTAATATTAACAAAATGAGGGTAATGTTATATATATGTGTGTGTATTTTATGACCATTTCTATATATACTTGTTATTTATATCTAGATTTTGGAGATTTTTATTTATTTATTATAAGGTCTAAGGTGGATGATTTACTTTATAGTATCTTTGGTAACAACATATATAGGTAAATTGAATCAAAACATAAGGGTGACATTGCTTTATCTTTTCAAATGTGGGTAATAAAAAATATTAAAAATTATTTTAAATTATATTTCACATTGCTCAAGGTCAATATATATTAGGTAGAACTTTAGAAAGTTTATTTTGAATTATCCTTCATAAGGGAAAATGGTTAATTGAGATGTAGATTTGGGTGTTATTTTGAATTATGTTTCAAATAATGACGTGTTTAGTTTATAAGCAAATCTGAGAGTTATTTTGATATATGCTTCAATAAATATCGATGAAAATAGCAAGACTTATGTAGATGGATTACTTTTTGATGTGGCTCACAAAAAATTGTCTCGTTGGCCAGAGAGTTGGACCTTTTTTTATCACCGGTTGGGCACATGTGTACCTTATTTATTGAGGTTGACTGTTAAATATGAATGTTTTACAATAGATTAACCACTTTTTGAATTTTATGAAGGAGCCATTTGGATCCCTTCATTTAGAGAAATTAAAATATATTTTAATAACTTAAGCTATTTGACTTGAAATTTGATATTTCACCACTTTCTAAAGTTCACATATAAGTTTATCTCAAATTCATAGGGTGAAAGATGAAAAATTGATTCTATTGACCATCATTCCATGTTTCTACTTTGTAACTTATAACACATTCTTCAAACTTGCCCTCCTATAAGAGAAATACAACAAATAAGTATGTCTCTAATGTTGTGAACAATGTTATACAAATATAGTCCATATACAACCATATCAACTTAATTAATATGTCTCTAAATTATGATTATTAAAATAAATTTAATTCCAAGGATCCAAACATGTGGATTTTATTTATAATACTAACCAATCAAATGTGAATATCAATGACCGACCACGATTTTTGTGGGGAAAGTTTGATTTTGTGGCAGTTAAGATTTGATGCTAATTATTTATCTATACAACTAGAAAGTTAATTATTTTTTTCTAAAAAAATAGATCAAGTGAACACGGCCTATCAGGATCTCCACGTGGGACATTAGATTTTATATCTATCTATTTATCTATAACGGAAGAAGTGGTTAATTTTTCTAAAAAACAGTTCAACGTGAATAGCAACGGTCGATTTCTACGTGACCGATTGTTTTGTGGGATATTAAATTATTTATCTATATAAAAAAGTGATTATTATCTATTTATCTATATAATGGCAAAATCACTTTTTCTAAAAAAATAGTTCAACGTGAACAGCTACGGCTGATTTTCACGTGACCGTAGTTTGTTATGTGGGATATTAATTTTTTAGGCTATTTATAATAATTTAGGTGACTTTTTGAAAAAGAAAATAGATCTAGTATTTATTTATCTAGCTACATGACAACGGAGGTGACTATTTGAAAAAGAAAATAGATCTAGTGGTTAGAGTTAGCTATAGTCTTTCAATTAATGGCTAGATGTTTCTGATTAACGTGAGAATTTTTAGTATTTATTTTTTTCCTAGCGTGTCTGGTGAGAATTAACGTGGAGACTTCGTTGGGGCCTCCAATTAGTAATAGTAAAGTAATATAATAGCAGAATCACTTTTTCTAAAAAAAATAGTTCAACGTGAACAGCTACGGCTGATTACCACGTGACCGTAGTTTGTTACGTGGGATATTAATTTTTTAGGCTATTTATTTACCTATATAATAATTTAGGTGACTTTTTAAAAAAGAAAACAGATCTAGTTTTTATTTATCTAGCTACATGACAACGGAGGTGACTATTTAAAAAAGAAAATAGATCTAGTGGTTAAAGTTAGTTATAGTCTTCCGATTAATGGCTAGATGTTTCTGATTAACGTGGGATTCGAGACATGTTTCCATCGTAATCATGAGCGATGGAATAATTCTTGACATAACCAGATATTAAAAGTAATCCAATATAATCAGTCTAGCATTCGCATCCCGGGCCATGCCGGCGTCGCCGTCGACGTCGCCTCCTTCTCCAGCGGCGGCAGCGTCGATTGCGCACCACACCGCTCGACGCACACGCATGAACGGCCGCCGCCCTCCTGCGAGCAGTAGCCATCGACGTAGTTTTGTACAGCCTTTTGCTTGCAGATGGGCACGCAACTCGCGTCAGACGTGCAGGTGACACCCGTGCTCGAATCGCAGAGTGCTGATCCGCCTGCAACCAGAAGATTTTATTTGTTCATTTATTTGGAGATTCAGAGAGCATTAGAGAGCTATGATATGATTTGCAGAGAGTTTGCGTTGAGCTGTGAAATATTCTCCTGCCAAAACTCACCAAACGAGGAAGTTTCTTCACCATTTGACGCGATGAGCATGGCCACGGTGAAGCCAACAACGACCACTGCAAGTTTCTTGTAGAACGACGCCATGGCTGTATCCTGTATGTATGTGGAGTGCAAGGTATAAACCAAGAGAGCTGATGTGTTTAGTATTTATAATAGAGAGGCTGCTGGCCGGCTAGCTAGAGGTGGACCTTGAGTAACTATTAAAATGGTAACGAATAATTTGACTAATGATTTTCCCCTTTAAATATGTACAGTACGTACGGTGTAAAATCATTCTAGCAGCAATCTGTGCCCCTTTAAATATGGTGCAAAAATCATGGCAACAGCAATCTGCGAATTCCGCCCCCCCCCCCCCCCCCCAAAAAAAAGCAATCTGCGAATACTTTAAATAAGGTGTAAGCGCATCAAGAGTATCCAATGATTTCTTTTCAAAGTCATGATATTTTTCCATTCCTAAAAAAGTACTAAAAGGAATAAATAAGTTTATCTCCAAGAGTTTCTACTAATTTATTTCTAAAATATAGAACATAATTTTACATCAGAAATCCTATACTATATTTTTTAAAATTATCTTAAACACTTTTATATATTTTTTTCTCTTGTACTTTTACATAAGGAACATTTTGCTACTCTTTATTCTTTCCACACCATTCCACCTCTAAATTGGCAGAGGATACACGTGACTTAAGAGCACGTGACTTCATGTAAAACATGATGATTTTTTTCAAGTTCTAAAAGATTAGAAGGATGGTTTAGCAGTTGGTGGAGATGATTTTTTTTCTTATCTGACTAAAAACTAATGATTAGAAAGGGATTTAGAGGACTCAGGTAGACGCTTAGCATGCCCGTACGTTGCTATGAAACATTTAAACTTTTGTTAAAAAAACACACTGTGTACAATAAGACAATAATACTATAAAATTATTTACTAATGTTAAAGTAATTAAAAACAAAGTTCGTAAAATTAACATAGTTATAGAGAGTGACTACGCGGCCCGGGTGACAATGAAGTGTGATGACGATTTGCAGTTATATCATTACGCCATTGAACCTTGCTTCATGTTTATTTGTTCGTTCCAGGGGCATGTGGTGCGCCCAGCTAAATGTAATGATTACTTACCATGAATTTTAGATAAATTTGTTGAATTGTTTTCTGAAATCTATAACGGTAGGTTAGTTTGGTATTTAGAGCTGCATCATGTTCATCCACTTATATGATTTGTGAAGCTTGAGTGACAAGAAAGATTATGTGCGGAGAAGAACAAAGCAGCTGAAGCTTAAATAGATAGAGATATGTCTAAAATGTGATGTGTAACTTACGAGTGAAAGAGATTAAGAAACTAAGGTGCTGTTTGGTTGGTTCACTTCCTCGTGTAATCCGATCACAACGGCATGCGATTGCATTACTTTTTGTTTGGTTAACGTACGCCAATAACGCATTCCACGGAATCGTTCCAAAGCTTCAGCGACTTGATCCCGCCCGATCCTCGGCGGTAACTAATAGCATTGGCTTGTAGTACTGACATCTCTTTTTCTGGCGCCGCACCAAACAAAAAGCTCATGCATCGGTTTCCTTCCCATAGCCGTCCAGAACAAAAATCATCACGTTGCCAGTGCTAAAACCAAACAGCACCTAAGGTGTCTTGTCTTGATGGCGGTTTGTTTTCTTGTGTCTATACGTGATGATACTGGACTAGTTTCTTTGGTAGCATTACTTGTACATGGTGGGGTGGTAAACTAGTTACTTTTGTAGCATAGATTACCTGACTTGCTTATGCGAAAGTTTTACTAGTCCCCTCTACCCAATTCAATGCAAATGCATAATTTAGCAAGTGTGGGTAGCGCGGGTAGCACTATTTAGCTTCTGATGCTTTTTTTCATGGATGATTTCCTTTTGTGAATCTGCATTCTGTACTCAAACCAGAACATATGGAGTTAGCCTTTAGCGCCCAACATTAAAATCCGGTACTCTTGCCACTCCTCTTTTGGTGATTTTTGTTGAGATCTCTGTAATTTCTGCCGGGTGTGCGCAGAAGGCGCCGCAGGCCGGACGTCGCCCCGCGCTGGGCCTCGCTTGGCTCGCTAGGCCTTTCGTTTGGGGTCCATATTGGGCCAGGAGCGCGTCCTGCTGCATTGCCTGGCTGCGTGTCGGTGTTCCTGATCACCGCCTGGCTCTCCAGCATCCTCGCCGCCTTGCTGTGTAGTACTTGCTGAGAAATCCTGATGCGCACAATGTAGTGATGGTGAAACACAGGCGTTTAGGGCTTGTTTGGATGCACATATATCACCTTCAAATCATATGTATTGAAGTGTATTTGAACTAATATCCACTCCAATCCACTCCAAACCGTGGTTTGAGGGAAATTGGTTCCGCCGGCCAGCTGCCCAGCTGGCAACATAGCCTCTAGCGAATAGGCGCGCCGAGCTGGGATTTCACGGTGGAATTGGATATATCGGTATCGCCGGCAGCTTGCCAAGTGGCAATGACGACGGCCGCGCCTCGACGTTCGTGGCTCGCCTAGCAGCGGGGTGTGAAAGCGCACGCCGTGTCCAAGCGGCGGCCATAGAACAGAGTGTGGAGGCCCCTGCTCCAGTTGGCCGCGAGCGATGTCGTCCTGGAACCCTCAAGGCTCGCTCAACGACGACATTTTCGTCCGGCTTGCTTTCCCCATTCCCCGTCTCTGGTTCCGGGATGAGCTGGATGTGCATGATCCGTCAATTTGTCATGGCTGGTACACGCTGAATGCCCAGCACTAGTCGTGCTCAAGTGTTCAGCAAAAGTACTAGTAGAATGGAATCTGGAGCTTGGAGGTATCTTGCATAGTTGCATGGCTGAAATTCTTCTTTGAACGAACGGGGACTTAAACTCTGAATCAGCTAACTTGAGATAGGTTTTTTTTTAAGCAATCTTATTCTCTCTTTCTTTTTCGAAACGAAAAAGAGACAGTACTTGTGAGTTCGACACATATGAAGAAATGGCCCACTAGAACCACACGCTCGTAAACTAAGCTTGTGGCCCATTGGAACCATAGGAGGAGGCACCCACAGCCACAGGGTGTAGTGTAATGTTACTAACAGAACCAATTGTGGACCAAATTTGGGAGACTCCCCGCAATGAAATTGGTCCGAAGTAGCAGCAGGAAGTTAATCTCCTTCCAAATTCTTGACTTGGCAGCGTATCAACTACAATTGTAGTGTACGTGATGTTTTAGCAGTGGATTGTACATGAAAAGGTATCATCCATCTACTTACAGGTGCTGTTTGTTTGCGTCAAACACAGACATTCTTACAGTAGAGGCTGAAAATTGTTTCCATAATCTAAAAAAAACACAGACATTCTTCAGAAAGTTTCTGCATCTGTCCTTGTTTATCTGCTTCATTTGTGATATTCTCTTCATCTATCTGCACTTTTGTTTTGTCATATGTGCGTCTGTCTTTGTTTTTGTGAGGCAAAGCAGTTGCATCACGACACCTGAATGGAGATTTTTTTAAGACATTTTAAATGTAATCCTTCTTATTAGATGCTTTTCATCAGTCCCTATAATTGTTCTAGCATTCAGATTTGTCTTTGTGGACTGATTATTATTATTATTATTAAATCAGCCTTGTGGCCGAGAGAATGCAGAGCATGTGGAGTGGTTCGGAGTACTCCTACCAGTTCATTGTTTTTCTTATAAACTATAAAAAAATATACCACTTATTTATTCCGAGGCATTTGATTTGATTGAACTCATCAATCTCTATGGAGAGCGTACTGAAGGAATTGGCAAAATGACCAGCAACTTGTAATGTTCCAAGTGGATTTGCTCAAATCCAGATAGTGGATTGTTCTATTTCTACAGTCCTGTTTCAGTATACTAAGAAAGTGCTAGCATTCCCTGTCAACTACTAGTAAAGAAAAGTTTGAGATAGAAGAAACATGTGACATGGTTGGCTGCATCATGAAGTCCATGACAATTTAAGACAACTAAGCACGGATGGATGACACTTCGATGGTTGGTGGCATTTTGCTTTCATTTGGCTAAATGTAGGTAGCAAACGCTCTCCACTAGTTTTCCAGTAATGCTTTGCTAAACTACAACAGTACAGTACAGTACTGTCCCAAGCAACTCTGCTCTATCCATTTGTCTGTCTCCTCAAAGCTCGAAAAGCAACTACTCCATCACATGATCTTTGGATGAAAAAGCAAAGGAAGCTCCAGAGATTGGGGTATATTTTGGTTCTACTTTGGCTTACATGCCATACCACCCATGATCCATCTAAATTACCTACATTTCAGATGACACTGTCTAATGACGATGGAGCATATGCCACTAACTGCCAAGTTTGGTTCTGTACCTTCTAATCATGTCTGTTTCAGCATTAACTGCAATCTCTGCATCCAGAAACATTTCTTGCAGGGACATGACAAAATCCTTGAGCCACTCAAAGCACCTAGAGAACCAGCATGCCCTAGGTTTGACAAATAGCGGCCAAATCTGCTGCCATGATTCGAGTCAATGCATAAACATTTGCAGCAAAAGATAGTAGTTGGCTTACAAACTTTTTTCTTCTCAAGAAAGTGGAGCTGGCTTTTCCTTTCGGAAACAGAAGCTTTAAAATTGCTATTATATATACCATCCTATGGGCTATAGCACATGTACTTTGTCACCCACAACCACTTTCCATGGGACCAAAACTTTGGGAGCACTTTGCGAGCCACTACCCATGATGATCTTGAAGAGCAATCATGGGTCCAGGTCAGAGATCTGGCCCTTTTCCATAGGTATATATATATATATATATATATATATATATATATATATATATAATTTCTGATGAAGAAATGGTTCCAAAATTTCTGAAGAATTAACTACTGGAGATGAGTGGCATGTAATCAGCCACAATATATGCGATACTATCCTGTATGGAGGAGATGGTCTCATGTCCTGCTGAATTCTGAAGCCAAACATAGATGATTCAGCCATGCATTCGTGACCGTGACCACTGCAGGATGCAGCTGCATTTTGCGAGAACATTCATTGATTTCGGTAGTGATATATTGGTAGTAGAGCGGCAGCAATCCATCGACAGTTTCCGGCCGGCCACATGTGCTGAGCCCCAGCTCCCATGCAGGCATGGGCACACACACAATCGCATCCGGCGACAAGAGAAGGACCCGACGGGTACCCGTGTTACGTTAGCTAATAAGTTAAGCACGCATGGCAAAATCATGCTGAATTGTTCTCATCCGTGTTGCCTGATGGACTGCTTATACGAATCACATGTTCCCATTCTGTACTCTCTCTTTACCACGGGCATCACAGAGATCATACACAGTAACAAACTGCTTGTAGCTTTCCTAAAAAAAAAAACTGCTTGTAGCTGAGCTGCCGGTGCTGGTTTGCCTCTCACTTTCATCACATGAGCAGGGACGACCAAGTATTCTGCGGATCTCCAGAAAGAGGAAGCGGGTGCCCTTTTCTTGCCATGAGAGCAACAAGACTCCTGTGAGATCCTTGCCATGTATATCTTTTTATATATGCATCTTTTCCCGTGTTCCTTTCGCGCTTTGTTCCTTCACATCCACACCACACCATCCGCAAAAGCGAGCCTCTCCCGTGAGGCACAGCACAGCACAGCCAATTGCCCCCCATGGGATCGAGGGGCACTGGTGCAGGTGCAGCCAAATCTAGGAAGGGCTCACATGGCGGAAGAAGCGCCAGTGGATAGTGGGCGGACAAGGCTGGGTAGCTGAAATGGACTCTTTCCTAGGCGACGAAAAGATTGGTGGTTCGGTTCCAGTAGAGTAGTAAAAATTTACATGGTACAGTGCATGCATATGGCAAACAAGAAGGCACTCGTGCATGCGCAGTCCAGTCATGCCATCGAGTGGATGCTTCAGTGTCAGTGCTTCATGATTCTCGGCTGCAGACTGCGCTGCTAGATGCCTGGATGGATTGTTTTGGCATATTTTTTGATCGCATTGTCGTGTATCCCATGATGCCGTGAGTTCATGCACGGTAAGCACTCAGGGGCTGTTTGGATTTAAGGATTTTTACAGGAATTTTGAAGAAACACGTTCCATAGGAAAGGAATTGAATAGAAGCGTTTGGATTGCAGGAATACATAGTTCCATTTCACAGGAAAGGCTGATACACAAAACATAGGAAATAAAACATCTACTGAGATCCAATGAAAAGAATCTTTGCTGCTTATCTACTCTCTTGTTTCTTGCAATCCAAACGCCTCAAAATTTCCATTCCTAGTGTTTTGAAATCCTATAGTTCTCCAGTTTTCATCCATCCTCGTTCTTGTGTTTTTTCCTACTCTGTTTTGCAATCCTTCACTCCAAACAAGCCCTCAAATGTTAAAAAGATAGCTATTAGAGCACCTCCAACCATTTGCCATTCTCAATCTTGTGTTTTCGTGATGGAAAAAACTCACTCCAACAATTCTTTGTCATAACACTCAATCTAACCATGCTTGGAAAATCAGAGGCATCCACGCCTAAGATACGTGGACTCATAAATGTATCGTCATCACGACTACCGCCATCACTGTATGAAGGTTCACTGGAATTGCATATCCAACTAGTATTTTCAGATTTTAAAAGTAATGGGAGAAAGAGCAGGTAATGGAGATTTTATTTTAGAGATTACGCTTTGTGATTTATGGTGATGGTAGCCAACCTCCAGGCCATAACTGCCTCGGAGTTTCTCTTGAATTAGATCTCGGCTACTATTTTTAGATTTGAGAATACTTGAAGGTAGAGCAGGCAATGAAGATGTTATTTTGAAAAATCTAGGTGTGTGCTATGGTATTAGGATGGCTGGCCACAACGATGAGTTGTTTTATCCATAGTCGGTAGCTTTTATATGTACGAGGTACGTCGATGTTTATGTTTTTGAACCAATAAAAGTGAAATGTCAGTGGATTGTGTTTTTCGATATCTATAGTTTTTAGAAATGTTCTAAAACTAGGATTTTAGGACTTAAATTTTTTATGTATTGATAGAGATGTTCTTATAAGAGGAGAATTGCGGACTCAACAAGATTATTTGCTGCTAAATACTCTAGTTGACAGTTTGACACTAAGAGATTGTTTGGTTGCCGGCCTCGTTTCGCCTCGCCTAGTCTTCGGCGCCGACCACGGGAAGTAGGCACCTGTTTGGTTCCTAATTAATGTGTGGCACACCACACGATCTTTAGTTCATTTGCAGTGTTTTTCTCGCCACCATTGTGACGTTGTTTTTGCCGGCCACGGAAATGTGACACCGCCACACTCCCGCTGGCTCTACACGCCGGGAACCAAACACTCCCTAAAGCCGGAGAGGGTCATTCCATGTTCCTCCTTTATGTGCGCCTAGCATTTTGGGCTTGTATGTCACGCGATCCTAACCCGTATCGTAGATTCGTAGGCTTCTTTGGTTGTCTGGTGACTCTGGTCACTTGTGCCGTTGTGCTTGTGCCGCTATTCCTTCCATTCCCCTCGTCGTGCGCTCGCCTCGCCGCTCCGCCCCAAAGCTCGCCGATCCCCAGGACAAGAGGGGCGGCCTCGTCGTCGCCTTCTCCTGAAGTTGAGCCCAGCGCATGCATCAACAGTCGCGCGCTCGTGCTGCGCCTCCGGTGGATCCGCCGCCCTCTGCTGGACCCACCCGCCTCCACCTCCATTAACTACCTTTTGAAGACGCCAAAGCGGTCGGTCGCCTTCCAGTTCAGCACCGGCACCGTGCAGTTACAGTTATCACACTCCACGCACCGCTGCTTCTGCTTCCACCTCTCTTCTCTTCCTCGCTTCCTCCTTGCTCGACGCGAGCGCGGCAAGAATCGCTTCCTTGTTCGGAGAAGAGCTAACCGAGCGAGATGCAGCTGAGGCTGTGAGATCTATAGCTCTCGACAGGGAGGAGGATGGGAGAAGCAGGGGAGGAGGAATTCGCGGCCGCGACGGCGGAGGTGGATGAGCAGCGGTGCCTGGCGGAGGCGCTGGATGCCATCAGCTCGTTGGTCTCTGCTTCCTTGTCCGCGACGCTGTTCCCACTCAAGTGGCAGGTCATCAGGGACAAGCTCAACCGGCTCCACGCCGGCCTCGCCGACATCACCGTCCCCGCGGGCGACGGCGAGGAGGAGCGGTGCGACGCGTTCGCGAGCCTGCTGCGGGACGTCGCGGCGACCGCGCGGGAGGCGCGGGAGCTTGTGCCGCGGAGCCAGGGTCGGCACTACGGCGGCGGCAAGCTGCGGCTACGCAGCGACCTCGACGTCCTGACGTCGGGCCTCGACGCGCTCGTGGCGCGGCTGGACGAGGTGTACGCGTCGGGCGCGCTGACGCGGGCGCGGGCGCTGGTGGTCCCGCGTCCCGGCGCCGGGGCCACCCGCGACGACCTGCGGTTCTACGTGCGCGACCTCTTCTCCAGGCTCAGGGTCGCGCGGCGGCGGCGCGCGAGATGCGGAGGGAGGCCGCGGCCGCGCTCGCCGACGCGCTGCGGGATGACGAGAAGTGCGTCCGCGTCGTGGCGACCGACGTCGCGGACGGCGTCGGCGTCCTCGTCGCGCTGCTCGAGTGCCCCGACGCCCGTGTCCAGGAGGAGGCCCTGGAGGCGGTCTTGGTGATCGCTGGGTCCGATGCGCACAGGGGGGATCTAATCGTCGCCGGCGCCATCGCGCCCGTGGTCCGTGTCCTCGACGCGGGTGTCGGTAGCAGCGAGGCGGCCAAGGAGACGGCGGCAAGGGTGCTCTGTAGACTCACCGAGAACTCGGATAACGCGTGGGCCGTCGCCGCGCACGGCGGCGTCACGGCGCTGCTCGACCTGTGCTGCACGGCGGACGACCACCACGGCGGCGGCGAGCTCGTGTGCGCGGCGTGCCGGGTGCTGCGGAGCCTCGCGGGCGTGGACGAGATCAGGAAGTACATGGTGGCCGACGCTGGGGCCGTCCCGGCGCTCGTGTCTCTCTCGCAGAGGGCCACAGTAGACGACGCGACGCGAATCCAGGCCATGGAGCTCCTCGCCGCCATCGGTGGCTCTGGGGATAGCTCAGCTAGGGAGGCCGTGGTCCAGGAAGAAGGCGCGGTCGGTTCCCTCGTCCGCGCCCTCGACCTCGACTCCTCGTCGAAGGTGCGGGAGGTGGCGCTCCGTGCCATCGACGCGCTCTGCCTCTCGCCGCCCACCTGCACGGACCGTCTCCTGGCCGCCGGGTTCCTCGACCGCGTCCTGTCCCTCCTCCGCGGCGGCGACACCAACACCACGCTGCAGCACTGCGCGCTGAAGGCGGCGCACCGGCTGTGCCAGGTGTCGGAGGAGATGAAGAAGGCGATGGGCGACGCCGGGTTCATGCCGGAGCTGGTGAGCGTCCTCGGCGCGTGGTCCAAGCAGTCCCCCGAGGCGCGGGAGATGGCGGCCGAGTCGCTCTGCGCCTTGGTGTCCGTGCACCGCAACCGGAAGCGGTTCGTCCAGGAGGCCCGCGACGTGGCGATGGTGCTGCAGCTGCTGGGCCCCCCCGACGAGGAGAAGCCCACGCCGGCGAAGCGGTTCCTGCTGTCCACGGTGATGCATCTCACCGGCAGCAGCTCCGGCCGGAGGAAGATCTTGTCCTCGGAGCACGTCAGGTACAGTAGTACCGTGTACAGACAACACCACCGTCCACCTATCAATAGCCAATCATCATGCATGTGCTCATCAATTCTCGCTGCAATTCTCAGTTTTTTTTCCTAATAATAATGCTTGTGTTCTTATCATGACAGGAATCTCGAGAAGCTTGCGGAGACCGATGTTCCGGACGCCAAACGGATCGTGAAGAGGCTTGGCGGGAGCAGGCTGAGGAGCATTTTCCATGGCATTTGGAGCCTGTAATGTAACGTAATCCTTGGAGACAAGCATGCAGTACCTGCCACTCACTAGTACTGTACCTCTGGCTAACACACATACGATTACCATGTTCCTTGCATCTTTTGTTACTGTGAAGGAATCAAAGAATGAATCACCCAGTGATTTGTCCCCTACCCCCCATATGTGTATACCACTCGTCTCTGTCAAATAAAAGTGCAAGTCTTTTTCAACAGCAAATCCATCCAAACATGTAGTGCCGCATCAGCATCCATCAGAAATCACACGATCTATTTACCGTGTGCATGCGATGATCTCCTCTCCTGCTTAAATTTACTCCTGCTTGCCCCAGAGCATATTCACCCTGACACAAAAGGAGGGCCGCGTGGGTCATTACTGATGAGTGATAGAAACTGCTCAGCAGGAAAATGGCAAACCTATTCGTGCTTTTCCTGATCTCGCAGTCACAGTGTGGTCTCCGTCGCGTTATGAACTTGTGTGGTACCAGCCGGTACAGTGCAGGTACTGCGTGGCTGCCGCCGAGCTGCGACTGCGATCATGGGCTGCTGAAGCTCTCAGCTCTGGCGATCGCAATAAGTCGCCGTGCTCTTTACCTCCATCCATCCATGTGGTTATACTTATTGCATTCAGAGCTGTGGGTGCATCTATCAATGGTCCGTCTTCTCTGACGCACTCCATCTGTTGCCTCCTGTGTGTAAACTGTGCGTGCATCTCGTGTGCTTCAGCTTTCAGGATGTTCCGAAGATTGTACTCTCCAGTCAAAGCAGGGCAATGAATTTCTCTGACTGACTGATCCTGGAACACACTAGTAAAAATCTGTAATATTGATGGTTGATGCAGAACCACGGTCCCCGAACAGCGTTCTTTTATGTGTTACACAAGTAGTACTTTGAGCAATTCAGTTCAGTTCAGAAACAATGGCTGAACGCCTGAACCTGAAAACTGGACCAGTAACTTTTATTCCCGGAGTGTAAAATCTGTTCCAGGAACCGTCCCCTTCCCGGCGTGCTTCCATTGATGTTTGCTGATGCTGAAACCTCGCTGTCGAGAGCTTGAGGGCCAATAAATTGCTGGTCGCTGAAGAAGACGGGGTAGCCTTGGCATCAGCATGATCGCTACGTGTCTTGTTCTCTGTTCAGTAAGGTCAACTCTTGCTAGCATCCGTTTGCTTCAAGTTTCAGACAAGAAATGGTCCATCCAGCAGTCAGCAGCATGACTTCCGAGCATGCATTAGCTGCGGTGGCAGTTGGAGAACATCCTACCGGCCGGCCGGCGGCTATTGGCCCCTGTCGTGAGGATATATATGATCGTACGAGTATCAAGACGATGGGCGACAGTGCATCCGGAAACACGGCACCATTGCTTCAGACATGACCGGTTTTCTTTTCAATGGTGGGAGGAAGCTCTGTAGTTCGTCCCCCGGTCGTCAGTCAGTCAGGCGAGCTGCCTTTTCCAGCGGCGACTCATCACTGAGCAGTGAGCCCTGAAAACAGGTGTCCAACAAGCAGCTCATTCTGCTTGATGTTCAAGTCCAACCACCGGCCGGCCAAGCTTAGGATTAGTCACACTGTCAGCTGCCCTGCCCAGTGGCATTGGTCCCTGTGATGTGCGAGGTGTCTCCAAGTCCAAGGCAGTTGAAGAAGGCCGGGGGGCGCCGTTCACGTTCTGCAGCAAAGCATAAAAGGTGTTCTGTTCCGGTTTTCTGGAAGACCGTGAGGGGATCAGGGAATTGTTGGGTTAGGTTGGCTACTACATCATCCGGAGATTATGTTAATCTGATGGTAATCGAGTACCTTTTTGTCGAGTTGACTGCCCTATAGAAAAAGAGAGCCCTGTCAACAAAGAGCCAAAAGTTTTGCTTACAGACAGCGTAGGGTCCAACTATCCTGTGGGCTATTGATTCTGAATTTACACTAGGAGATGGGTAAAATCACAGTTAAAACTGTATCATAACATTAATGTATAAGTTTGGTTCAACTAAGGCGTTTGTAGTCCAACGGTTAGGATAATTGCCTTCCAAGCAATAGACCCGGGTTCGACTCCCGGCAAACGCATTTTTGTCCCGGTTCATTTGTTTTGGGCTTTTGGTGTGCATGTTACCTTGGGCTTCAGGCCCGTTGCCCGTGGGAATCGTCGATAAACAATCACTACACTCGTCTACCATGGGCCATGTAAGCTACAAACAGGCCTAACAGAAGCCCACGAAGGTGTCTCTCTCTTCTGAGTCTAAAAAAAAAATAAAAAAAAATAAGGAGGGGTCTCTCTCTTGTGCTATTGCCCGCGCCACTGGTTACTACTACTGGAACTGGATGAAGGTGAGTGAGTCTTTGATCACACCTACTCCTTTGATTCCTTTTGTTTATTTGTATGGACCTAATTAAAGTAGACAGTTGCATACGAGAATCATGCATGCTGTAGCAAACAAAATTGCTTATAATAGCGTATGTGCTAACGTTTTGAATCTTAAAACGTTATAAAATTACAAAAGTAAGTGTCCACTTTGAGTTCTGATTACACCATTGTGTTTGTTACAATGAATGCTCTAAAACAAGACCCTCACTTGGGTAAATTTAGATAAAAAAATCTTCCAAGGGCATTTTTCTCTCGGTATACCCAAGTGATGTTCTAGGTTTTACGAAAAAAAATATAATGTCTTTGTAAGAAAAAAATGGTAAGTTCAGAGCGAATAATATTCTAGATCTAGGGTAATAAAATTAAGTTTAGGTAAATGATATTTCATAATATTCATGTCCAAGGTTAAGGTAAATGACATTCCATAATATATAGTTCTCGTGTAGAAAATAGAAAATCTAATTAATATTATGAAACAATTGGAATAAATCATCAAATATTCCATGCAAAATTACAATGTTTTTACTTTGTGAACAATAAAAAAAATACGCCATGTGCATGTAACATCTCACTTATGAGACAATTCAAAATACTCCATGTATAGAATATGAATCCTTTAGAAAAAGTTTAAAATACATCATGGGACATCTGACTGATACAACGCGAACAATCTAGAATGTGTATTGGAACATCTCACTGATAATATAAAGATAATTTATAATACACCTCATAAATACTATGAAAATGGTTTCCTTATATTTAAGAAAAATAGTCTAGGAGAATATCATCAAAAGATCTTGGATATAATAAAAATGACAATGAAATATATGATTAAAATACAAAAGAAATAATTAAAATATATAATAAGGATTAAATAGAAAATTAAAGTAATACTAAAATAAATAAATAAAAAATTTGAAGGGAAGGGAAAACAAAGAAAGAAAGAAAGAAAATGGAAAAAAAGGAAAATGCGAGTTGTTAGGTGAAAATAAACAAGAAAAGAACACCCTATATACTATGGTAACAAACTAAATTATGTAATAGAACATCTCATAGATACTAAGATATTACATTGTCGCAAAAAAAAAGATACTAAGATATTACATAAAACTTATGAAGAAATATATCTTGAAACATACCATGGATAATACATTGACAATCAAAAAAGGAAAAATATTGTTGTAATAGGCTGCCTCCAACCGGACCAGGCTTGCCCTTCTCGCTTTAACGCGCTCAGGCCCAGCACACGCGTGGGACATCACACATAAGTGCAGTAGAACTTTATATCGGTTTTGGACCGGCTGAGCCCATTGCATTTCCATTACATTAATCTCTCTGATCTCATCAGATAGTTTCTGAATTAGAGGTGTCCTTTTTTTTTTTTGACGAGAACCTCCCCGGACAGCTGGACAAGCATTTCACTGAGAACCGTGAAGACGAGCAAGAGTTACGCACGGCGTCACGATTCACGCGGGAGGATTGCCTAGAAGGAACGAACAGTTGGGAACTCGCTTACTGTTTCGTGAAATCGACGATTTTAGCTCACTCACCTCCCCCCGTTTGACGACCTCCTCCCAGGCCGGCGACTGCCGCTCGCGCTCGTCCAACTCGATCTCGAACGATGCCTTGCTTCCTTCTTATTCATTTTTTTTTTGTTTTGACAAGTGACAAGGACCTTGCTTCCTAAGTTTGTGCCACCTGCCACGATCGCAACGTGTGGACACGAGCACGATTCGGAGGCGACAAAAACTTGCGAGTCCTTCCAGATCACACACAGCCACAGCCACAGGGGAGAGTAGCAGCAGCACGGCGAGTGCGCGATACGTGCCGTGATAGCTGACGAGCCCTCTACAGCACGATCAGCGGGCAGGGGCGCCCTTCGATTCGTGTGTGTGTGTGGATCAAATTCTTGGATTTCACTTTATTTCTGTATTATTATAAGTATATTACAGCTGCACATGAATGTCACTCTCGGACATCGGAAGAATGTAAGACCAGAGTCTGCACATGGATGGTTGCACACTTGCACATGACTCGGACGGCACTAGCGTTAATTCAATTCGCAAATTTAAGGACACGACCGACCAAGCCTGCAAGTTTGTGCTCCATTTACAATGAGAGTGTGATGCTTAATCCACGTTGCTTTCGTAACGGAATTAAGGTTTGCATTAGCATTATCGCGCTCGTTGGCCGATGATGAAATGAAAGGCTTTTCTGATTAGGACCGGGATGAAACGCACGAAACAACATTCTCTACCTTATCCTGTTTGTGGAGAATATGGAGCGAATATTTAGGCCGGACTCAACTGCGCACAAGCACAACGGTACTGTACATACAGTAAAATATTGTTGGGAATCTTCGGAGCAAATATTTTAGTCTACCGTGCCAGTGGTAGAGATATAATGACAACGTGACCAAACTTGAATTGCGGGCACCCGTTTTACACATGTCGTTTCTGTTAATTCCATCGGTTAACAAAGTACTCGTGCGGCTGGTATTGTATTGCATTGTCCCTTTCTTTGATCACCTGTTCGGCTGGTATTGCAAACCGAGGGGCTTGTTCGGTTGGTTTCGGCTGATGCTGGTTTCGGTTGGAAATAGATGTTGGTGGCTGATTTGTGCTGGTTTCAGCTGGTATGCTGTGAGAGAAAAACACTGTTGAATAAACGCTGGTTCGGCTGATTAGAACAAGCGAACAGGGCCCTCAAACGCGGTAGGTTAGGTATGTTTTGCTGGCGGGGCCGCTCCTTGATGTGATGAAAAATGGAATCTGCCTGAACCTCACACCCCGGAGTATTGCTGTAGTACTATGCCTTTGCTTGTAGCGACGTCAGTGAAAGAGATGCGCACGCCCAGCTGTAATAAATATGCTGTCTGTCTGGAACGTTCTGCTTTAAAAAGTTACGACGACGACGAGAAGGGTCTTGGTGAATGCGACGACGAGAACGTTCTGCTTTAAAAAGTTACTTGAGGCTTGCAATTTAAAAGAGAATTCTTTCTTATTTGACGGCATACCTCATTGGCATATGAGCACATAAAAATAGCATGCTCCACAGTTTCTTCTCTTGTGGCTTGGGGTACGCGCGTACACTGAAACGCTAGAAAGCCAGGCTACAAAGTCAAGGGCAGTAGTCCAAGTCTCGAAATAATATAAACCTGCAGCAGTTGGCCAGTTGCACGTACGCTTTTGACAAAATCTCTCTTTAATTTGCCACTTGATGGAGCATGCACGGTACGGTGCTCTAGTCTCCTGCACGCCTACCTAGCTAGGACGAAGAAATGTCACAGCAAACGCTGATCCACGATCGAGCTTTACACGTCGTAAAGGTCGGCTGCGGGTTTTAGAACATGGACGGGCTTACGGTTCCAGCTCACATTGTTGTTCATCCGCTACTTGCTGGCCAGCGGCTCGGGGAGGGTTTTTTTTTTTTTTTTTTTTGAGGACTGCGTTAGCAGACTGATTATCTGCTTTCGGACTTTGATCGGTGCACGGTAAGCAGGGTATTCAAATACTACAACTATGCTGTAGTCCTGTGCGAGAAAAAACAAAATGCACCGTGGGCCAGCGCGGATACAGTGTACTACTTGTGCCGATGCAAGTTGCAGCTTCTCTTCCTCACAGTCTTGGGCTTGGATGTTGATTGGGGCCGGGGGACCCCAGTCTAAAAAGCACACACCCTCTCCTGTAAGACTTTTCAAACGAGGCTACCAGTGGGGCCCACTTTATATACCAGAAAAAGGGTCAATGGCCCCACACGGACCAGCAACAAGATCGGCACATTTTTTTCCCCCCTAATCTTGCCAGCCGACTTGGGCCATGGGGATACGCTGCCAAATCTCAGCGGGTGTGGGCCTTATCCCGGCAACAGTGAAGCCATAGCAGCAGTGGTTGACCCGGATGGGAGCTGTTGACTCGAGCCGTCGAGCGCGCGGTGGGAAGCCCCGGAAGCAGCAGCCAGCACATGCCGGCGCAGTGCACACACGTCTTGTCGTCTTGGGCTTGGCCTCAGCACGCTCTCTCGTCATCGCGGTGACGCTGTATCTCGCTAGATCGTTGACTCCACCATTCCCATGCGGCACTAGCTAGGTGGAATAGGGCTGCCGGGACCAGAGGATGAAGCCCAACTGAGGCCGACTTGTATTGCTTTGACCTGCAAGCTACACTAGCAGCTGTGTGCCTGTATGTAGGTAGTACATGCATGCAAGCGAGATTTGTAGCCTTGTTGGAGCACAAAAGCTCCGTTCCTCGCTCGGTAGTTGCCTTGGGCCTTTTGTGGACTAGTAGTAGGTCCTGCGTGTCTAGCAACACGTATATAGAAGCATGCAGTGATGCCCATTTATTCGCTATTGTGTCACGTACCTAGACAGGCAATAGTTTCTCGAAAAAAAAAAATCTAGACAGGCAATAACGTACCACGCTACTGCTAGTAGATGAAACGAACCCAATACTATTATGGTGGTAGTAATTAATAGAAAAGGATCATAATGCAGCTGCCAGGAATCGATCAAGAGGCCCGACGACACGCTCCGGACCAGTGTACAGAAGGTACGGGGAGTACAGTGGTACATACGAAGTTCGTTTCAGGCTTTGTGGCCGCTGCATGACACACACACACACAACCAAATTGAAGGGACGGAGGCGGAGAGTAGCAGGTTCCTATACGCAAGCAAGCACTGGACACCAGACCTAGCATAGGATCGCGACAGGCGGTCGGCATTATTGGCATTCGAGAGCGGGAACGTCCTTCTCGCGCCGGCCACGATGCCGATTCGGCTCAAGAATCGCGACGTCGACGGCTGCGTCCCGGCGCACCGATGACCGTTGCATCCCACACCGGCATATGCTGGCGTGGCTCTGCGCAAGCTAGCTTGCCGAGAATTGCCGCCTGTCTGCCGCGCTCGCGCTCTCCGCTCCGGCGTCGACGTCGCACGCCTCCTTTGACTCCGCGTCGGCGTCGGCGTCGCGCGCGCTCCAGCTGCAGGGTCGACGTGCTCATCAATGACATGTATGTATGTATGCATAGGGATCCGAACAAATTTAAAACAGCTAGCGTTTAACTGCATGCGGCTCACGTTGCTGGCGCGTCCACCATTTGTCTCTGTGTGTGTGGTCGTCACTCGGCAAAGACGCGGCCGGGCACACGTCGTCTGAGCTGACGGAGGAGCTAGTTGTCCGCCTGTGCGACGGGTACGTAGCCGACCGGCCAGGCCAGTCTCGTACTGTGTGTGTGTGTTGGGCCATGATGTGTGCCCGCGCCTCCATATCGTTCGTCCGATCCGACTGCACGGAGACACGCGCGCGCATGTAGTCGGTGAGCTCAAAGTCGAACGCTCGGCATCCTAACTGTGGGCCAGCATACCTGGGCGTGATCACAGAACCTACCACTAACTTTGTCAGTTTCTGGATTTGTGGTTACCTAGCTCAGAATGTTTAGCAGAGCACCAGCAGGATGGAAACAGGATTATTCCATCCAACACGAGAATTTTCGGTGGGTGGACATTATATTGGTTTGTTTAATTAACAAGAGTGTATGTAATCGATCTGCAAAGCATGGTGTTGCTTGTTGCCTATTATTCTGCCGTGGCAGTAGCCGTATTCGCTGCTGCCTCCACCATGTGAAGGCATATTGAGACGAAACCATGTGAAGGTATTCGCCATGCATGAACGTCTGTGTAACCGAAAGACTCATATACACACACTGGCAGCGGCAGCGTCCCGGCGTTATCTCAAAAGAAGACAGTACTCCTACCTACTCTTCTTCGATCTGTGCAACCTGCCATGCTATTCCGGTTTGCGGTTTGGTCAGGCCTTGAGCACGCAGCGCCACCTGTCATCATCGTCTGGTAGTTGCCAACCATGCCTAAATTAAACACGATCAAGCAAGAACCAGATTCTCGGCTAATCCTGGTACGCACGGCGTGTGATCTGTCGCCGAGTCATCATATCAGCACTGCTCATAATCACTCTCGCTCGCTCGAAACGGCGTGGAGGTGAATCGGATAACAACGCCAGCCCATCCACCCAACTCGCGCGCGTGTACGTTGGACGGCGGCGATGCTCGCCTCGCCTCGGCTCGGCGTCGACGACGACGGAAAGCAGCGCGACGCCGGCCGGCCGTGTTCACATTAATGGCCGCCGGGTCTTTCCAGGAAGGAAAACGGGGTCGGTGAGTCGCAGCAGCTGTAGCTGGTGGTGGAGGTGGATAAAGATATATCCACAGGGGCCACAATTAATGAACGGGAGGAAAAACAAGCGCCAACCGGGCGCGCAACGGAACGGAACACAACGCTGCGACGCGGCTCCGGTGCTGAAAACATATTTGCGGTCCACCCCCCGGTTCGTGGACCTTTCACACGGAGGCCCCGCTCTCCCAGCCTATAAATGCCCGCCCGCTCCTCCCCGGTTTCGGCACTCCCAGTCTTCGTTCGCCTCTGAGCTCGCAGACGTTCTCAAGGCGCTCGTGAACGCTCTCTGATCTCCGCCCGGCCGTCTCTGTGATCTGGTTCGCTTTATACCGTAGGCGGCTATTCTGCAAGTAGCATCAGCTTCTTGTGAGGCGAAGTCTTTTGCGTCTTCCTGCTTGAGCTGCTGGTTGTGTCGCCATGGCCGGCGGCGTGGTGGTGAACTCCGGAGGGGGTAAGGACTACCCCGGCAAGCTCACCATGTTCGTGCTCTTTGCCTGCATAGTCGCCGCCACCGGCGGCCTCATCTTCGGATACGACATCGGCATCTCCGGTACGGCGCTCCGAGCACCACTCTCTGCCTCTCTCTCTCTCTCCCTCTCTCTGATTCATTCCATTTCTGCGTGGTCGCGATACATTTCATTTTTTTTTAGTGGCTGCGGTTGAAAAGATAGAGAGAGAGGGAAGAAAAATGGAAGGCCTTGTTTGCATCTCGCACGCTGCTCTGTTCTTGCGATTTGCGAATCAGGCAGAGGCAGGGTATTTTCTCGGGCGCAGTTCACCTACCGTCTGGTCGGTCGGGAGACTGGACGCATGGTTTCAGAGCGTCTTTTGCGCATACATACAAAACTGCGATATTCCCCTCGTTTTCTTTGTTTCCTTTTACCAGATTCTTGCAAACCCAAAGAAGAATCTTTCCATGCATCACCTCGCCATCTTTCATTTGTGTTTTTTTTTTCCCTCCCTCCCCAGACACTACTGGTGTGGTTCTTTTAAGTTAATGATAAAAAGATTATCCAAGATCTCATTCCAAAAAAAAAAAACAGTACCGAAAATAGGTTGCTGACGTGTTTTTTTTTCCAATGCTGTGGTCGTCCGAGCAGGTGGCGTGACGTCGATGAACCCGTTCCTGAAGAAGTTCTTCCCGTCGGTGTACCGCAAGGAGCAGGAGGCGGAGCGGAACCAGAGCAACCAGTACTGCAAGTTCGACAGCCAGCTGCTGACCATGTTCACCTCCTCGCTTTACCTCGCGGCGCTCGTGGCCTCCTTCTTCGCCGCCACCGTGACCCGCGTGGCCGGCCGCAAGTGGTCTATGTTCGGCGGCGGCGTCACGTTCCTGGTCGGCGCCGCGCTCAACGGCGCCGCCAAGGACGTGGGCATGCTCATCCTCGGCCGCGTCCTCCTCGGCATCGGCGTCGGCTTCGCCAACCAGGCCGTCCCCGTCTACCTCTCGGAGATGGCGCCGGCGCGCCTCCGCGGGATGCTCAACATCGGCTTCCAGCTCATGGTCACCATCGGCATCCTGTGCGCCAACCTCATCAACTACGGCACCGCCAAGATCAAGGGCGGGTGGGGCTGGCGCGTCAGCCTCGCGCTCGCGGCCGTGCCGGCGGCGATCATCTCCGTCGGCGCGCTGTTCCTGCCCGACACCCCAAACTCCCTCATCGACCGCGGCTACACCGACGCCGCCAAGCGGATGCTCAAGCGCGTGCGCGGCACGGAGGACGTGGAGGAGGAGTACAACGACCTGGTGGCCGCCAGCGAGGAGTCCAAGCTGGTGGCGCACCCATGGCGCAACATCCTGCAGCGGCGGTACCGGCCGCAGCTCGTCATGGCCATCGCCATCCCCATGTTCCAGCAGCTCACGGGCATCAACGTCATCATGTTCTACGCGCCGGTGCTCTTCAAGACGCTGGGCTTCGCCGACGACGCCTCCCTCATGTCCGCCGTCATCACGGGCCTCGTCAACGTCTTCGCGACCTTCGTGTCCATCGTCACCGTGGACCGACTCGGCCGCCGGAAGCTGTTCCTGCAGGGCGGCACCCAGATGCTCGCGTGCCAGATCGTCGTCGGCAGCCTCATCGGCGCCAAGTTCGGCTTCTCCGGCGTGGCGGAGATCCCCAAGGCGTACGCGGCCATCGTGGTGCTCTTCATCTGCGCGTACGTCGCCGGCTTCGCCTGGTCTTGGGGGCCCCTCGGCTGGCTGGTTCCCAGCGAGATCTTCCCGCTGGAGATCCGGTCGGCGGGGCAGAGCATCAACGTCTCCGTCAACATGCTCTGCACCTTCATCATCGCGCAGGCGTTCCTCCCCATGCTCTGCCGCTTCAAGTTCATCCTCTTCTTCTTCTTCGGCGCCTGGGTCGTCGTCATGACCATCTTCGTCGCGCTCTTCCTGCCGGAGACCAAGAACGTGCCCATCGAGGAGATGGTTCTCGTGTGGAAGAAACACTGGTACTGGGGCCGCTTCATCCGCGACGAGGACGTGCACGTCGGCGCCGATCTGGAGATGCCCTCCGCCAACGGCAACGGCAAGGTCGGCGCCATGCAGTAGCCATGGCGGCGCCTGGGCGTCCCTCGCTGCCTGATGATGGGCAATGATCTACTTATACAGTACTCCATTATTCTTGGGGCTTAGCGGGAAATTTGAAACTTTTTAAGGATTCATCATCACTGTATTATAATCGTCTCATTAGTTAGGATGACTGGATGATGACGAGCAATCAACTAGTCTTCGTCTCCTGTCTTCTTTTTTCTTTTATTTTTCTCTTTGTGGGGGATACTCAATGTGCGGTATTATTATACTTGGATCAGATGAAATCAAATATGAATATCAGAAGCTCTGGATTTCCCGTTCATGGATGAGTGCTGACCACTGGTACTGAGTTTCAGATCCACGGCAATAAGAGCCATTTGAATAAGGGGGGGGGGGGGGGGGGGGGGGGGGGGGGTGGTTAACGTTTATTATTTACTATCCCTGTTTCCTTAAGTGTCATATTAGGTTTATCCAAAATCAAATATACTTAAATTTCATCGTTAATTTAAAAAATCCCGTCTAGTTCCACAGCATATAAATAATATATTATGGAAGTATTTTTCATAGTGAACCTAAAAAACATAAATCTTATGTTGTTAATCTCTAATCTATTTTTTAAAATTGATGTTCAAATATATAATACAACATGCACAAACCAGAGGGGATATTTTACACAATGAATAATCATGAGTTTATAGAAACTTCAGGAAATCAGGAAAAAAACATGGATTTGTTCGAGCATTTGATTAGCCATTTCACATCAGCATGAGTTTCCTCATCAATGTTTAGAGGCTTTTTGGCATGATTTTTGGCTTCTCCACCAACTTAACTAGGGCTCCATTTTGATACCCCTCCGATTATAATAATCATATTATATAGTCATATTTTGATCCAAACAAGACTGGTTATGTGATAGATTATAATAATCAAAGATTTTGTTTATCATAATCCCATAATCCAGGTGAGACCAAGTTATTGGGGATTATGGGTGCCAAAAGTCCAACTTGCCAAATTATAAAGGATATTATGATAGGAATTTTTCACTTTAACCCACCATAATTAATTGACACACATACTCATATTATTATAATTATAATCCATAATCATAATTCTATTCATAATCTAGATGATTATAATCGAGCTTTGATCCAAACATGCTTAGAAGTACTACCAAATATGCATGTGAAATACTACCAAATAATCGAGCTTTGTGAAGCCATTTTGTGCTAGGAATAATGGCTTTTCCTAGCTCTATGTGGTCCCCACACACTCAAGCATAAGAGGCTACTCATAAATTACAAAAATACCATTGCCTACTCATGTGTATAACCAAGTCATCTTGACCGGGAAACTCAAGCATTTGCCCTTTTTCATCCATTTCTAAAAAATATTAGAACTTATTTTGTGTGATGTTATTTTAAATTTATTTAAAAATTTCAGTTTCATCATAAAAGATGCTCATGTTGACAAGCCAAAGTCGGAGATGTTCTTCAAAAAAAACGGGACATACCATACGAGTCCTTAGTGTAACAACAAGCTTGTGTGCTAGGAATCCTATAAGAAATGTCTCCTTTCACGGATGTAGTTATAACATAGTGTCAAGTCAACTCTTTTAAAATTTGGTCAAGTTGATAAATATACCAACATTTACGATATCATATAAGTGTATCATGGAATAGTTATTTTGTGTCGTAAATGTTAATATATTTTTTTATATAAATTTGGTTAAGATTTTTGGTAATCTAATTTAAGATAAAACTAAATAATTGCATCCTTTGGAGGTGGAGGTATTAGGGAGTTGCTATATTATTTTAGCTGACTGGATTTTTGGAAAGTTATAGGTGACAGTTCATGAAAAACAGCTAGCACAATTAAAAGGACACCTCATAAGAGCCAATAATAATTATTTTTTCTATAGCCAAATAATGACAAAATTGAATATACTGAATAATAAAAAAAATCAAGCACGTGATATATAGAAAAAGTAGTGGTATTAATGCTTACGCAGTGGTGGGAGGCCTGCGTCCCTTTTCTACTCGCGGAAAAATAGATGGGTGCTGCAAATGCAACAGACCATGTGTCTGTTCGTTTTCTTCGATTTTGTTCAGAAAACGAATCTTAGCCGTTGCATCCACCACGCGGCACACAGTGCATCGACCATCTGCACGAGATGAAACGGGAACCTGATCTCTTTGTTTTTTTTTCAGTTGCCTTTTTGTTTCACAATCACGTGGAAGGGTGGAAGCTGCCGGCCCGGGGGTCCCTTTTTCCGGTACATTCTCGCGACGGATGGATCCGTAGTCTGTACAGCAGAGAAGGCGCGCAGAACGGCATGGCATGGTGTGCTTCAATTAATGACTTAAATAACGTTGCCGTCAGCGTCAGTGTCACCGACCGGCCGGGCTGCGCTGCGCACCGTGAGATCTCCACTCTCCAGGGTGCCGCGCTCCCACGGCACGCTGACACGCGGCCAAAGCCAAACTAACAGCTGTGTTAGGCGCAGGCGTCCTACGTGTGTGCGTTTATCCATTTCTCCAACTGCCGATACGTGCCAACGGACGTAGTAGTAGTACCACTTTTGCTGACAATTTTTAATCCTCGAACTCTAGCTAGCCGTCTTCTACTGTACGTACAATCAGATCCGTTGTAGTGTCGCATTTATTCGTGAAGGGCTTTGAAGGACATGAGACGCAGTATAGTACTGTAGGTAACAACCGAAATTAAATCATCGTGATGATGAGGCTCCGGCCGACGTGACGATGATGATAATTTTGGTGAAAACATGTCGTTTTCTTTGGATATGACCAGGCACTACCACGTACAAGTGTCAAGTGTGTAGTGACAAGCGAGTAGCCACACCGTACCTCGGCCGTCCAAGAAACAAACATGCATGGGCACGTACATGTCCGTTTCCAATGCCTGCCGGTTTGGTTTTGATCTCATCCGGCAGGGACCCAGTGAAGAAGTGCTCTGGATGAGACGATCACGTGCTCCAGACCCACACCACCGGCAGTCCCTAGCTGCTGCCTGCGACATGATAGTCGTCCTCACGATTTCGAGGGACGGCGACGTACGAGATCGATGGAGTAGGAGGCTACTAGTACTAGGAGCAGGCCTCGCGCTCGCTCACGGGGTTCGTAACGAGACAGCGACCGAGGCGTGCGTGGGAGGAGAGAACCAAAGACGTAGCTAGGCCGCGTCGTGCGTCGGAGTATCCGGCCGGCGGGTTAATTGCGCCCACGCGGTCTCAATATATGTGCGTGGCAACTGTTTTCTCCAACTCGATCCACCTGCGAATCTCTGCCCGTAAATAAACAAACTAAAGTAGTCCACGCGTACACGTCAAAAAGGTGGTTGTTGGCTGGAAGCTGCGGATTACGCAAATGTGATCCGGATAAATGTGTGGATAGCCCCTTTCGGTGGACGTGTAAAGTAGGATGCGTGCCATTTCGATTCAAGGACACACAGACACGTGACTGGACCCGATTCGGGGCCGCGCGTTTCGCTCGGGCGCTGGCTGGAAAAACCGCGCGATCAAGATGTCATCACCCGTGACCGTGAAGATCGTCGCCCACGACGTGTCATCGTCCATGATGCACGACCAGCTGGGCGATCGAGCGAGTGTGCGCAAAATTTCCTTGTGGATGATCCGAAATATATGTATACACACAAGATTATTTCTGCCGCCTTTGGATCAGGTCGAGGTGCATTTTTCTTTCTTTTTGTCAAACAAACGGATCAGGTGGGAACTGGGAAGCGTTGGCGAGGATCGATCGATCAGTCGACGACGCTGCTGCTGCCGCCTTCGTTGATCGAACGAACGAACGAACCTACAGAGAAAATAAAGGCGCTGCCGCAGTAGCAGTTATTAGTGCAGTGAGGGGGTGCGGTGTTTGGGAGCCGCGGAAGTCTCAGTACCTGATGACTCGGCGAGCACCTGGAGTTTGGCGGATTCGACGCTCGCAGGAGTCGAGTCGTCGGTCGCCCCCACACGAGTCCACCATCAGGCATATAAAATGCGATTGCGACACGCATGCGTCGTCGATCGGCAGCGACTCCCACTTCGATGGAGTGGACGGAACGTCCCCAGCCCAGGCTAGCTAAAACTTTATTATTATTATTATTATTGTCCAATGAGTAATGATACTACTACTCTTTACTCTCTCCATCCCAAATTATCTGACGTTTGAAGATTCAAATTTTGTCTCATACTTATTGACGTTACAGCCCAGCAGCAATACGCATCTAGCACTCCTACGGTAGTACAATCAAGTGTCGTCAAGATGGAATAATAAAAGAAGAAGAGAAAACTAGTACTGTGTTTACGGTGTGGAGATCGAGATCAGTAAGATATTATTTCTCAGCAGAGGACGACTCCCATGCTCTCCGTCTTTGTCAGTTGTGACACTCCGATATAGGGATAACAGGGTCATTTCCCTAGCTCCTTGATACCAGTGACAACTTCTAAAACGACTACTAATGTGGGATAGAGGGAGTACTCGATTAGTGGCGGGGCAGAGGCAGACGATGACTTCCCGATCAGATTACGCCGATGGCAAATCAAGGCAATCTAGGCGCCATGCGGTAGAAATTAGCCCGTGACACCCGGACGTCACTCGCCGGACGTGGCCCTGTTCGCCTGATCGTTTCGGTGGCTGATAAGATGGTTGTAGCTGTTTTTGGTTGTTTGGTTATGAGAGAAAAACACTGTTTCGATGACTTATAAGCCGACCGAGCAGGGTGCCGAGAAGCGCGCGGAGGAGGGGGGGATCTTCGAGTAGCTCTAATGGTAGAGTTAGAGCTGTGTTTAAAACAGTTGTGCACATGCTCTCATATCAAAGGAGCTCACGTACGGAGTGAGTTGAAGCTCGAAGAAACAGCTATTTTTCAACTTCATCACGCACTAATACTTTATGAGACTTGTTCTTCACATCCATGTGAAGTGTTGGAAATTAGCCTTCTCCGAACAAGATACAAGAACACGGAGGTGGTGAACCTTCGGAGGAGACTCCCGGTATGCTGCAGTACTCCGGCCGAAGGCTTCCACGGGAGGGTGGGGAGACCTTCACGGCTGCCGAAGGCTCCCTTTGAAATGGTGGCGGATGACAAAGAATGTAAGAAACTCTAGAAATCAGGGGTGTTGTCTCTCGTTGAAACGGTGGGTAATGACCCCTTTTTATAGTACACTGTTCATGAGATGATTGCGGTTACACAAATGCCCTTCTACCTACTCCGGAATATTCCGAGGGCTTCTCCAGACACCTCAGGGGCTTTTTGGGGACGCCGTCTCGAGCCGGGCCTGCTGGTCCGTGCCGGGATTGGTGAAGGCCCAATGGACCGGCGATGGCGGAATGCCCTGATCACCCTTCCCGAAGCGCCTGCACGAACCTTTGCTTGAGTCGAGTCGACTCCACTGCTCTCTGTGCCCGTCGAGGGTCTTCACCCGATAGCCTCCTCCTTGGGCACTATCCATTGGCGAAGGTTTCGGACCTTCGCCTTCAAGGCGTGGCTTGGCTAGTGCGAATCTCGGGTGCCCTTCGGGAGCCTTCGCCCGATGACCCTTGCCCAAGGTGCGTCGAATCGGCGAAGGTCGCGGACTCTTCGCCTCCAAGGTACCGATCATGGGATAATATGCTTTTCAGGAGGAGATCAGTCGGGGACCCTCGACTTGGATGGCGCACGAGAACTTCGGCGAGTGCCTTCGCGATCTCTGTCCCAACATAAAGCTATTCTGAAAACATCTCTTTGTCACAAAAACACCTTAAAAACAGCTTGCGAAACTGTTGTATAATCTATACTTAATGGAGTCTTACCCATCATACAATTTTATTCTTGGGTTTAGTAACGAGTATTAGACTCTGTTTGAGGCGCTTATGGAAGTTTAAAATGGGTTAATTGGAACGGTGCCATTGCAATTTTGCGAGTTTGGAGAAATACCATTACTATCCGTGATATTGGAAGCGTACCATTATAATTTGACAGGTCTTGCAAATATGCCATTACTTACACATTCAACTTATTTATCTGAATTTTTTTACAAAATTGCCCTCTTCTTCCACCTTGATCCCTCTCACTTTTACGAGCTGGCCAGCCCCTGTGCATGCATGGTTGGGGGCGTGCATGGCCGCACCTCGCTCGTGAACGCCGGCCTCACAGCACCTTGCTGGCCCACCACTGCATCCGTGGCGGCAAGCCAGCCCTCTGCCTCACACGGCTCACTAGTTTAGCACCATGGCACATCCGCGACAAAGTACATATGGCGTGCGTTTGAACAGCAAAAGCGTGCGGGTGAGCAGACGATGTCCTCCGCCTCCTTTGCATTAATCACCATTGCTCGCCGCGCCAGCCATGGCTCTTAAAGCTTGGCCGTACGCCGGCGTGCCACCTCGCGCTCGCCTTGGCTACTAACCACGGCCACGCTTGCCGTGCGTGCGCACCTGCAGCGGACCCTCGCGCCTCGACGCGCCTAAAGGCAGACTCCCGCGTCTTGCCGCTCGCCCCGACTGCCATATTGCTGGGTAGGCAGGACATTGTTGTGAACGCCAACCTGTAGCTCAACGACCGTCCATCTGTGCTCGTTCGTCTCGCACGCACGCTACGCGTTCTCGCTATTGCCACAATGCAGCACGCCTTAGCCAGTCTGTACCAAATGAAAGAGGGAGCTAAGGTGGAAGAAGAGGGCAATTTGGTAAAAAAATTCAGATAAATAAGTTGAATGTGTAAGTAATGGCATATTTCCTAGACCTCGCACAATTACAATGGCATCGTTCCAATTAACCCATTTTCTGGAGAGCTCGAAAAGCTACAACCAGCTCGACGGTCCATTTGCGCCACGCAATATGGATGCATCTCTTCTTTACCAACCAGCAGCGGCACATCGCGTTCGTTCGCGAGGAGAGGACGACGACGGTTTGCTGTGAAGCCTGTTTCCCTTTCCGCCAAAAGGAGCATGCATGGATGGTTGCCTACAGCGCGCACCAACGTACCCGGCCCGATCCATGTGCCTACTACCTGCTAGGACTAGGACTAGTGCTCCCATGTACTGTACGTATATATCAATTGCCGTCTTATCCTTAAAACACGATTTGGTCTGATCCGGGCCTGCAAGCTTTTCCTCAGGTCTCGCGTGTTCCGAATCGCGGGGAAAGAGAAAAGGAGGCAGTAGATGGGCTGGAAGAGGAAGCAGCCCAAGGCAACTACAGTAGGACGCAGAAGGTAATTAACAGAAGAGGCCGGGCCGGGACCAACCAGACCCACCTAGAGCTGGCGACGGACAGAGCTAGCTCTGGAGTGCGATCGAGATCACATGGACGATTTCGTTTCGAGCGACTGCGACGTACGATATGAGTAGGTGTAGGAGCAGCAGATGCAGATGATCACAGTGCCCGTGCTCATCTCACGGTCACAATGGGAAAGTGTTTGAGTGGGATAGATGGGAGGAAGCCGCGTCGTCTGCTCCGCCCATGGATCCGTCCGGATTAGATTAGCGCGGATTTTAAATTGCGCGCGCGGCGTGCGTGGCCGTGGCGAGGCAAGTTTTCCACAGCCTGCGAATGTGCCACCCCCGGCCCGTGAAATGAATCCAATCCAATCCACGGCCTGCGCAAAAAAAAGGTGGTTGTTGGCTCGCTCGGCTCCGCGTCGCGGATTCGAGTACGCAACGTGACCTCGGATAAGTTTGTGGATAACCCTCCCGCTCCCGGCGCGGACGTGGAAAGACGAGTGGTTGGTTGGTCGCTCCGTCCCTCCCGGCGCCGGCGGGCAGCAGCTCCCTCCCAGCTACCACCACCATGCCACTTCCTTTAACTCCGAGGAGAAGCACACGTGACAGGATCCGATTCGGGGCCACGCCACCACCGGCCGCGCGTTTCGCGCGCACGGCATTCGTTGGTGGCGGTGGGGATCTCATCCGTTGCCGTTGGCATGGGGGATGGGCGGGACATGGACTGCTGCTAGTCGTGTAGTAGTTCAATGCCGTCTCCGCACACGCTTTGATCCTTTGACTACAGCAGGCGTTGTCCGTTTGCCTTCCAATGCAAGCTCCGACTGACCGCTGACGGTCGGTGCGCTGGCTGCTGGAGCTGATTCAGCTGATTGCGCTGCAGCATACTAGACGGGGGACAGCAACAGCGAATGCATGCATTCCTGTCATCGGGTAATGAGTGGTGTAAACGCACGCCCATACCCACCATTGCCATGGGTCGGTCGCTGGTTCCAGCGGGAGACCAATGGTGCATATATATCGTTATTTGCAACGTGACACGCTCACGTACGCCACACGATCGATGCCCCTACTATGTCCACAGAATTTCCTTCTTGATCAGATAGCGGATATGCACAGCTTCGTTCCGGCGGCTTTTGAATCAGACGGTACGGTGGCGGAATATATGGGGTTTTGTACGTCAACCGGCCGGATCATGAGACAGACGGAAACGTTGGCCAAATGGCGCTGCCTTCGTTGAAGCTGGGAAGAAGGCCCCCACTGCCGTACGTGTCGTGTGGGAGACGCGGAAGTCAAGCACCTGCTGCTGACTCAGCCAGCACCTGGAAGGCTGGAACTGATCGATTCGGGAGGCAGAGGGCTTCTCCTCCTCCTCCACGGCGACGCCGACTGACCGCTGCGGTCAGCGGATTAGGGGAGCGTTGCCACGCTCGTTGCTCAGACGCAAAAAAAAATTCTGTGCAGCGGTGCTGCAAACGATGATCTGTGCAACACTTTATTACTGTCGTCGATGTGACTTGATGAATGGTTTGTTATTCCCAACATTGTATGTCACAATTCCATCCAAAATTTATGGATCCTATACAGGCAAGTGCGCCACGGCCCACGGCCCACGGCGGGATGTGATTTGGTGGTTGATTGGAGACACGGAGGACGGCAACTGTATACTGTTTTGAAAACGGGAAAAACATTATACCATAGTCATAAGCCCATCATCGGCGGTCCAAATCCGTGAAAGCCACAGGTGAGTAGTGAGTTGAGGCCCAGAATGATTCAGTTGGGCTTGATGGAATGATGGGCCTCATCAAGTCACATGCCGGGCATCTGGGACCTCTTTATTCTGTTAGCGTAAACAAATTCTGTTTATATATTTTGGGCTTAATCTATCTCTTCCTCTTTTCTTTTTTTTGCTGACTATTGAGCCTTGTCCTTTTCAACCCAACGAGACTGATTCTTGTTTCCTGGACGAGAAAGGCCTGGCCCATACCATAGCAAAATGCGTATTGTTGGAACTGGATTCGATTTAATTACGACAACTGGCCCATATCCAGGCCTCGGTAGCGGTCCAAAGTTTACAGGTGTTTTTTAAAAAAAGGGTACGCCGACAGATTGCTCTTGACGGTGGACTGACCCCGCCGACGGTGGCGATCAGGTAGGACGTCCATGCTCACAATCAGGTGCACGGCCGCACTCGCCACCACACGCGAATTGAAATTCCATCTCTTTCTCTCCCCTGGCAGGCGACAGCTCCCCTCCCACTGCGCCTTGTGCAAGCCGGCCATTGTTGTATTTGTATCTGACCGGCCAAAAATTCCACGAACTGCACCGTGAGGATCGCGCGGGATCAGCGAACGTGTAAAACTAAACCGGCAGCAAAATCCACCATTGTACCGTGTCTAGAGTAGACTAGTTCGCTAACGCCGCTCAGCAACAGCAAATGCATAGCAGCACACGCACCGCCGCGTAGCGCTACGTAGTCCCAATGTGGTTTGATTGGAGTTGAATAACAGCTGCTGAAACGTGGCCTGGCTGTTATTAGTGCGTTAAACAAAGGGAATCAGATCACCCCCTCCGACGGCGGATCCAACCACTCGCCGACCGACACAGTGGTCGTCGCTCACGAAACACAGCGGAGCAAGCAAAGCATCATGCGTCGTGAAAGCAAAAAGGCGTGCTCCTCGATCTTCTTTTACACTCGCTAAAGAACAGGACCACGAAATGTATTATGTATAGTACCCATGGAGATGGAGTATATCGCATCTCAGATCGCACTGAAGCGGTGGAAAACTAAATTTAGCAAAGTCAGCTTCAGAAAAGGTAAAAATGAAGAAAAAAAAGAGGCAAAAACAAAGGGCACGTTAGGCAGAGGCAGGCACGTAACACACATGGCAGCTACCCGGCGATGATGCAAGAGCGGGTGCGTGCTGACAGGCTGGTATCCTGTTGCCGTCGCCTCCGCCACGTTCCGTTCCATTCCACCTCGCCTTCTCCTCTCCACCCACCCAACAGCTGCCCCCACCAGTCACAAACGCCACCCAGAGCCCAGAGACACCTACTACTTACCTTGCGCGCCACGGGCCAGCGCGCGCGCGCGAGCGAGCACACTTGATCCATTCCCTTCGCCGCGACGTTCCCACCCAGCTCGCTCGCTCGTTAGCTGTAGCTGGTTACGACAGCGACGAAATGGCGCCGCGCCTGCTGGCGTGCTTCGGGCGCAGGGGCGGCGGCGCGACAGCGTCAGCGCCGGACGAGGGCCAGCAGCAGCAGGAGGAGGCGGCGGCGGCCCCGGGCCCGGTGCTAGTGGAGCTGTTCGCGTCGCAGGGGTGCGGGGCGTCGCCCGAGGCGGACGCCGTGGCGGCGCGGCTGGCGCAGGACTCCGCCGCCGGGGACGACAGCGCCGTCGTGGTGCTGGCGTTCCACGTCGACTACTGGGACTACCGCGGGTGGAAGGACCCCTTCGCGTCCAGCGCCTGGACCGTGCGCCAGAAGGCCTACGTGGAGGCGCTCCGCCTCGACACGCTCTTCACGCCGCAGGTCGTCCTCCAGGGCCGCGCGCACTGCGTCGGCACCGAGCAGGACGCGCTCGCCCAGGTCGTCCGCGACGCGCCGCGATACCCCGCGCCCGCCATCAAGGTACTGTACTACCCATTTTCTGCACACCTGACCTAGCAGCGTCGATCGGGCATTGTTGCCACCCTCCAGGAATGTACAAGATGGCTCCTCGACAGTGTAGAAACAAACTGTTCAACCAACTGCTCTGCAAAAAATTGTTTTGACGAAAACTGCTCTGCAAATGTTAAGAACCAGAAACCAGGATACTCTCATTGCTGTTACTGTAGAGCGTCTCATCTCATCACATAAGCCACTGTGCTTATGCTGGATCTGCAATCAACAGCAATAATTCAGATGTGCCGTAAACGGGACCTGTACAGGATGGGATGTCACTGTCACTGTACACGGAGCGTGATGCGTGCCCACGAGCTGATCTGATCTGAACTGTGAGTACGCGTGTGTGTGTGCAGGTCACGTTCCAGCGGCCGAACCCGGCGACGCTGCAGGCGTCCTTCACGGGCACCCTGCGCAGCCGCGTGGAGGGACCCGGCGGCGCGAGCGTGCTGGTGGCGCTGTACGAGAGCGGGCTGGTGACCGACTGCGGGCGCGGCGAGAACAAGGGCAAGTCGCTGCTGAACGACCACGTCGTGCGCCGCCTCGAGAAGGTGGCCGCCGTGCGGGAGGGCGCATCGGCGAAGAAGACCGTGTCCGGCACCGTCCAGTTCCCGCTCTGGGACGGCTTCCGCGCCACCAAGTGCGGCCTCGTGCTCTTCGTCCAGAACGCCGCGCTGCAGGTGCTCGGCGTCCAGCACTTCGACCTGCCCGACAACGTCTGAGCTGGTGACTGACGGCGGTGGGGTTCCTGCGCGTTGCGCCGGCGAGCGTTGGCCTCTACGGCGGTGCGCCGCGCGCGTCGGGCGGGCTTCGCATTCTTTGACACCGTAGCGTTCGATTGGCGTGTGTGCTGTATCTGTATGTAGTGCTACATCACTGGATTGTACGTATTTAGAAGGAGACCTGAGTATTCTTTTTATCCACACGTTCTGCATTATGGTAAATGGATTTCTGTGCTTTGTACTGTACTTTCTGTTCGCTAGCTTTGGTTGCCTACTTTTACGCTGATCCATACATGTGTGTGCATGTGCCTAGCTCTAGCTGTTCATATGAAGCTGCGGACGTGAATGTAGTGAGCAAGACTGCAAGAGAGTGATCTCTGGGCCGTAGCTTTTGCCAGAGATGCATGGCTGATTATATTAATGGGCTCTTGGATCGGTTGCGCATTTTAGAGGCCCAATGGGTTTATGTGTGCGGACGGAGTTACTACCATGTTCTGGACCAACTCACAATTGGTTCCGCACTATGTGCGGACGGACTTGCCCACTGGAGGTTGGGCTTCCGAGCATATGGGCTATAATCTGTTGGACATGATTTTTGAAGGTTCCTAGCTCAAAAAAAAAAAAAAAAAAAAACTCGTCCCGTCGCTGCCCTTTCGCGGCTGGAGGCGCGACCGCGGTGGCCCAGTTTCACGTGAAGGCACGTGAAAGTGAACCCGCCCAGTTTGTCCGGTGCGAGTCAATCAGAGACCCGTCTGCTTGTCGTGCTCGTGCAGCTCTCCTCTCGCCGTCTTCCCGGCCCCGCTGTGCTCTCCCGTAGTAGTCTCCTGTCGTGCCCGTGCAGCTAGCGTGCTCTGGCGGCTGGCGCCGCGACTTGGCCACCAACAAAACGGCGATAAGAAGGCAGTCGACGACAGGCAAAGTGGCAAACGAAGCGCAAATGCCACAGCGAGACTTACAAGTGTGACGAGCGCTCGACGGGGGACTCCGGAGAGACCGGTATGTATCCGCGCCGAGGCACCGACGCCCCTTGGTTGCTACTACTTACTTGGTGCCGCTCACGCAGCTGACTTGTGTCTCAAAAACTATCACAGGGTTCACTTCATCTGGGAGGCTGGGACGATGATGCAGCAGGGTGTGCTCGTGAATCCCGTGGAGCCGTGGAGGCACGGTGGGAAATCAATCGCGCGTGCTCCGTGTCCGGCGGCGGCGACCGTATTCGCGACTCGGCGGCGTGCCGCTTCCTTGCCTGAATTGTCTTCAGCAGAAATCGGACTTGCTTTGTTGTTCAGAGCTTCAAGCTGACATGGACATTCGCCCAACTGCCAGTGCCAGGTCCTAGCAGCCGCCCGGGTGCCGGGTCATGTAAGACTACTGGAGTTCCTTCGTCGGGTGCCATTTTAGCTCAAAAGTAGAGCGCATCTGCATACACGTTGATCGTTGATGTACCCATCGGATCGTATCGAGCAGAATGGCCATACAGAAGACTGGCATGCGCCGTACAGCACGTGTAAATAAACCATTAGAGCTCGTTGGGTTAGTGCTATTTCCGGTTGGAACGAAGCATTCGTGGCAGGAACAGTTCCGGCCATCAATCCCCAGGAACCTTAACAAGTTTCCAAAGTTCTTGTGATGTGAGATGGATGTATATCGAACCTGCATGATCAACAGAACCAAAGCTCTGGAACAAATGGAGCCAAGATATATCCATCTACACTACACCGGCCGTATGTAGTAGAACACGCTCATCGCTCGACAGCATGTATGTAGTGTGCTCGACGGTAAAATCTAGCTTCCAAGTTCCAAGCGATGAACCACTTCTCATTATTTCTCCCCATTTATTATTAGTTCCTTGAAATATCTACATGAAGGCTAGTACTATGTACGAACTACATACAGTTCTGTCATCCCCAGCTTGAAGCCCAACAAATTCCAAAGATGTTACTTGCTGCATATTATCCCGACCAGGCAAGGCAACCAACATCTCAACGCATCTTGTGCGTTCCATTCCATGACGATATATCACATGGTGGCAGCGAACCACACAGGCCCAGCCCTGGAACGTACACCCAACATGGGCCACGAGTTCCCCCCCGAGCCGCCGGGCGGGCAGCCGGCGGCGGCGACGTTCACTCATAACACGCGGCCCTACCTCAGCTGGGTCCCCAGCAGCTGAGGTACATGGCCTTGCGGAGCGACTCGTCGGCGCCGGCCTGCCTACGGCCGTCGTCGGCGGCCTCCCGTGCCGCGGCCAGCGCGGCAGCCTGGGGGGCGAGCCCAGCCAGCCGGTCCCGCGCCCCCGCACCCGCGGAAGGCGCCCTCTCGCGCTGCGCACGCACGGCGGCCACCGTGGCCGCCGCCCACACCCGGCTCATGTGCGCCATCTTATTAGTCACAGACTCCAGCTCTGCTCTGCAGCCTAAAGCTTTCTTCTGCTTCCTTCCTCGTTCCTTCTTCTCCGAGCTACGGAGTAGTACGCTGCTGTTGCTGGCTTGCTGCTTGGAGCTCTGGGAGGTGGGAGAGAGTGGCAGAAGGGGCGGTATATGTAGCGCGTGAGGGGGTGGTTTTGGTAATTGCAGCTGATGGTTTTGGGGATGGGTGGGTTTTGGTATTATCTGCCACTTGGCTTTGGCTGGGCATTGATTGGGGCTGGGGGTGGTGACGCGTCCCTTTTCCTGGCCCCGTCGCTTGCGGGGCAGAGGATAAGAACATGGTCCGCTTTTGCTCCGCTGCATCTCGCCGAGTTTCTCTCCTCCCTCTCACGAGAGCGTGAGCAGTCCACAACCTCTTGCCGCGTCACGGGCTCCCTCCTTTCCTTCACGTTTTTACTAGTTTCCCTGTTCACGGAGTAGCTTTTGTGATCGTTGATGCAAACAGGCTGACAAACCTTGGTACTCCACGAGACAATAATACAGCGTCCAAAAGACACTTTCAGAACTAGGCAAAGAGAAATGAAATGAATACATTCCATTTTACAGGGTGATCATATCTTTTAAAAAAGTAATACCTATGCTCAACTGATTACAAACAATAAAAACTACTATAGCATGAGGTGCACCTTGTTTTTTTTAAAGTGCTCTATCTTAGGCGACCCATAATAGGGTAATTGTAATATGCGTAAGGTAAATAACAAGTCACAAACTCGGAGACGAGAATTGTATCCCATGGTGTCGGTTATCATATTGTAAATTGTATGATCTCGGTCGCCAAGCCTTATCCTGATCATGGTGTTGCGCAAGCCATAAAAGTCACTGCCAACCAAGACAAGTGGTGTAAGCCACTAAGGTTCGCCATTTACCGTCCAATTCTCCCGATCACCAAGGTGCTATCCACTATGAAACTTCTCTACCAAGGAAGGGGTATCCTCGTTCCCCACACACCACCAAAGTCATTATGTCAACGGTCTATACCAAGTTCGGAGGGTCAATGTGATAAGAAAGTCACCAAGATTACAACGACGCTTAGTCTAGCACTCCAGCTATCAACCTCTAAGTCCTATCTATGTCAAGATGAACACTAAGCTCTATGTTTTTGCCTTGGATGTGATCAATTTGCACTTGAGAGGGTGGATTCTATGTAGATTCACTAGCGATTGATTAGGAACCCATATACCTAGCCCATCCACCCTAACTAGCTATTGGAAACTTTATCAACCTTTTTGGTCACACTGCATGATCTGATTTCTGATGACTCTTCTCTGAATGATGCACTGTATCATCTAGTGGGGTATGTTCCTTTGCCGATTCTTGAATCTTTAGTCACTGACATCGGCTTATCCCAAGTTGTCCACTGTTTCATCTAACGGAATATTCGACCATTGAACACAACTGTTGCCATGATAGTTGCATCGAACATTCTACAAGGGACCTTCTATGCTACACCATGTTGTCTGGTGTCAATGGTTGATTTGTGGGGCGTGTCTTCTTTGCACTCTATTAGCTGGTAGCCTCTGCCATCATTGATCGAGTCTTTGCATGCCACCGTATAATCCATCATCCTCTAATTAAGTGATCGGGTGCATGTTCTTGAGCTCAAATCTTGATCAAACATGGACCTTGTAGAACCTATAGCCACCTGTCAACATCTTAACACATTGTTAGTTTTAGAGTTTGTGTTGTCGTCAAAATCACCAAAATCATGTATGATCATGCATGTGGGCATGAGAGACCAACCGCTCCAACTTCACAAGTGACAACCAAGAAAGAAATCACCAAGCTCCAAAGATAATCATTGTGCAACAATTATCAATGTTGATTTTAATGTCAAACACATAGCTAGCTAAGTCTCAATCTAAATACATGTCAATCACAGTTTCCTCCCATAAAAATACATGTCAATCACACATTTGGGCATGCCGCAAAACAAAAACCGCAAATGAGATTGAAAATAATACTCCCTCCGTTCTAAATTGTAAGTCGCTTTGACTTTTTTGGTTCATCCCATATTGTTATGTATCTAGACATATTATTATATCTAGATACATAGCAAAATGGATGTATCAAAAAAGTCAAAGTGACTTATAATTTGGAACAAAGGGAGTATAAAGTAATTGATAACCGAAGTCCACCATTAACTAAATTACATCCGAATAGATATAAGACAATTTCTAAATGGATACTATTTTATGTGAGCAGTATGAAATAGTAAAGATAGACAATTTTAAATATTTGTGGTCCAATTTTAACATTGATGTCTTTCAAAATTACTAGCCTGTGTAATTGAAAGGGTTAATGAACTAGTGTTCCTAATTTATGATACAAGAAGCACCAAACAAATTTGTCACATGCTTGATTCACCCTAGATATCCCACGGCTGACTAGATGTGCACATTATTCAAATAGACTTTGGTGCAAATTTAACCGAAGGGCGGCTCTAATGTGGAGTTCGGGTTTTAAAAGGCTTTGGCCCTATAAAGGTTGATGTTTCTCATGGCTCAGTGTAGAGTTCGATTAGGTGGGCTCTAGTTGGAATAGATAGTTGTTTGGATTGTATAGAGAGAGGGTGCGTAGAGCAGCTGATGAGTGGACCATGTTTCTTATACCTCTTGTTCCTTGTGTTTGCTTTTTATTTCTAAATATTGTTTAAACTCGTGGTTCAGACCAAGGTTGAATCAAAGAATTGTTCACCAGAGTTCGATAATTGTAGTGTACAAATCGAACATTGCTCTTTCTCTTCTCACAGTTCAAATTTTAACTACACTGGTGTTGCTCTAAAGAAGAAACTTGGGGGATTTTTGTGGACAACTTTAGGGACTAAATTGAGCATGTGGCAAGAGTTAAAGGACTAAATCTATTCTGCCAAATTCATTCGTTGCTGACAATGAATATTGTCCGAGTACAATTTGTCCTGCTCTCATCAGGGGAGCGCCGATTGTTCAGAACTTCTTATCCGTGCTCTGTAATCTAGGAATTTCTTTTTATTGATGTACTGTGTTTTAACTATATTTATTTAAACTGGTTGTTGTAAAAAAAGGAGTAGAGAGCCCTACAACGTCTTGGCCTCATGGGTTCGTGGGAGACAAGAGATCAAGGGAGAAACCGGCTCCAAAGCACGAGATGATTCCTTATCTGTTCGTTACCAGCTTGAGTGAGACTACTACTAGTACATGTGTCGAGGCTTATCCCGAGGGCCTTGGTGAGTCATCGTTTTCCATCAAGTGGCAGTGGCCAGTGGGCACCTCCTGCTTTGTCGCTTTGGATGCTGGTGCATGTACTACTCTTGTCCACTTCTCCACCACTTTTTTTTTTTTTTGCAGTATACATTATTCATCGGACTAAATTAGTGTGATGGTTGACACCGATAATTGGTGGTGCTCTAGCGATGTCACAATAATAATAACATTATCTTAGGATTCCTGGGCTGTTACGTGGTTCTCTTTCTCGTTCTTTTGTTGCTCAGCCTGATGCTAAAACTCGACCAGGTCACAACAGCACAAGTTTCTGCAATTCTGTTCGTGATAGTAAAAGGTTACCTGGATCTTCTGCTAGCCATTATACTACCTTGTCTAGATACACAGGAAAAACTATATATTTTAAAAAGGAAATATCTTTTAGATGATATGACAATGATATGTCAAATATGAGGTACGTATCAATTTGACTCAAACATTGACTGCCATTCAAGACAGTTGGGCAGTCCCGTTGCTATGAATAGGACAATTTACCTACAGTACTATCATTTAGTACGGTGCAATCTAGGACACCTTTGCAGATAGAGAATCCAACTATTCACCTACTATTTGACGATAATGTGTGTGAAACACCTTTAACCATCGATCCAAACATGCCTCATTTTATTTACCCAGAAACCATATCGTTTAATCGCTATCTAGATTCTAAACTATCATAATCTGTAGGAGCCAAACGGCTCCTGGTTGATGTCTACTCTTTTGATCCTAAACTATAATTAATTTTTAGTAATCCAAATAAGTTAAATTATTCTAACTTTAACTAAATTTATAGAGTAGGGTTGTAACATCTACCGGATATAAAAGAAACAAATTATGAAAATACATTTCATAATGTATGCAATGAAGCACATTCGATATATATAAACATAATAAGTATTCAGGCTAAGTTCAACCATACTTAGAATCCATCCAAGAACACTTCCATGGACCTCGGAGCTCAGCGAGAACGATAGCAGATGGCCAGATGTTCCCTGCCGGCCGCCTAGCAGCAGCCTCTCCCGGACTCCCGGTACAGTTGTTGATCAAACTATGCATATACAGCTGCGGCACTGCCCACCCCTTCCACGGCTTTAGAGCCTAGCTTGGACCCCAGCAACTGAGGAACATGACCATCCTCAGGGACTCCTCGGCGCCGCCGCCGCCGACCTTGCCGGCCGACGACGACCGCGCCGCGAGCACCGACGCGCCCCGCTTCGCCGCCGAGGAGCAGGGCTTGGCCACCTGCTCCTTGAGCTCGATGGCGGCGCCCAGCGTCACCGCAATGTACGCCTTGTTCGCCACTGCAAACCTCATCCTTCTTTTCTGCTGCGTTCCGATCGAAACTACGACGCGCTATTGCTGCCTGTGAGACCCTGCGTGTCGACCCTCCTCAAGAACGTCAGCGCACACGGCACATGGAGGAGTGAGCCGAGCAGAATGAGCTATATATATACGGAGTACTACGTGTGTTGACGTGCAGTGCGTTCATGTCAACTTGTCAGTGGCCAATGGTTTCGCAGGCAGCTTGGAAAACAGGTGGCCGAGCGGACCATTGGTTCCGTCAAACAGGGAGCTCTTGGAGGCACCGAGTCCATGGTATGGTTCCTGATGAGGCCATCTGATTTGGGGGATATGCACTGCGGCTGCGGTTACAGGGGGTTTGTCTTATCTGCGGCATCCAGTTCATCTTGCCTGGGACCTGTCACTTGCTTTGCTTTGCTTGCATCACCTTTAATCGCGGCCGTTCTGCACTTCAGTTTCTGAAAGGAGTGAACGTCCCTGTCGGTTCATCCTGGTGGCAGTTTCGAGTCCCGTCTGCAAGACTGCAACTGCAGCGCAGGCAGACACGCAGCAAGTTTCTGTGGAAACAAATGTGAATCCTGTGGATTTCCTGTAACATTTTTTACATTGTTATATGGGACTGTCGATCTTGAGAGGAAGCCAGTTCTTTGGTTCTTCGGATAAAAATATATATGCAGATGAAATGCACCGCCCAGAGTCGAAGCCCTTCTTTCTGCATGTGCTCTTGTGGTTTTGTTTCTGACACTGCATTAAGATAAACACTATAATACTCTGACAGGGTCTGATGTTTATCCACTTATCCTTACGAACTTAAAACCGAGTGAGATAAACTACTCTCTCTCACTCTCTCTAACGGGCATGACAAACCTGCTGCACTTATCTGCGATCTCTTGGTCGCAGTATACCTCTCCCATATGCTACTTACAGGACCAATTAGCACCCAAGGGCACAGTAAATAATTACTGGATGTCGGCGAATCTCAAACCTACTTGAACTTTTAAAAAAGAACAGTAAGAGTAGTTGGGTCACCAACAAATAACAATGATTAAAGTGACAGGTCGCAGATAAGAGCATAGACACACTGAGATCCATTGCTGATATACAAGATCTCACGAATCTCATCGTCAGCATCATCATTGTAGCTTTCTGGTCATGTCCTACATTTTGCACACAATTGGATATTTGGATGTCGGAATTGAATAAACTGGTAGAAATATCATGTGGTTTTTATATTGCATTAGGAGACAAAGCATTGTGTTATGTGACTTGTGGTGATCCAAATGATTAAAATAATTGCAGGGTAGTTAAGTGAAGCACTAATAATGTGTTGATAAGGACGTCTGATCCTTGTTTATTACTCCTAGAACAATACCATTGACAGTGACCTGCATTCACAGTATATCAATTATGAGCATATATTTCTATCGAACTTCAATATGTAGACAAGTTGATCAAATGGAATGAACTGATTAAGAAACTGGACTTTCTGCAGCTTAACAACCAAGAATATTCATTTAGGTGACCACTTACTAAAAATGTGATGTTCACGCTACAATTGATGTAAATCTTTTTTTCTGGATCAGAAACATTTTTCAACGGTTCAAGTACTTTAGAAATGTGATTTTTCCTCCAATGATTTGCTTAAGTGCAATTAGCAGGATGGGATAATGATCATTGTTGGTTTTGTACCAATAAATAGGTATCATAGTTTATTTGGAAAATATGGGTGGATTCAAAGTTAATTATGACTTCTTTTCGGTGGGTACACATAACACTATTTATCAGTTGTACTTTAGTTTATTCTCTCTCACATAACACTACTAAATCAACCAAAATCAGCCGGCTTATATGCATATCATCATTAGGAATACACATTGTGTTAGCTTTTGGTTTCTAATGCAAAACTAGACTACATAGGAGAGTATGAAGTGTCCAATGTTGTATTATCGAAATTCAGTTTACATTTACTTGTAGGCTTCAAACTTGATTCACAATTCCCTATGATTTAGTTATATGAAGTCAAGTGATGTTTGCTAGTAACGCTGCTAGCTAAATTTTGTATTAACGAATGGTTGAGTGCATGCGTTATGCAATTCTTACTCTAATCTTGGGCCACTTGTTCCGAGGATATGAAGTTTAAAGCTCAATACAGATCATTTATATTTCATTAGTATTGCAACACTTGGATTGGTAATTGATATAGTGGTGCAGTGTAATTTAATCTTGGAAATCCAATTTATGAATTAAGAAGTTCAAGGCCGATTATAGATCTAAATTACTATGGCAATAGCTGAGTCAGTAATTCATAACAGCACTGTTCTAAACGCAAGATCTCAAACTAGAGAAGTACAGAGGGAAAGTTTGTAATAATCAAACCGATTGATATGAGAAGGGCACTCAAATTAATATCTTTAATTTTTCCTTGAAGAAAATTAGTGAAGTAATTTAGCCTACTTAAAATTAAGATTATACAGATCAATATGACAGAGAAGATGATGAAGAAGAGCAAATGTTGCAATGGGTTTTCTACAAGTTTTTTGAAACCCAAATGGTTTTTATGCGGCCCACCCCAATCAACACATTACTTTTTGAAAAAAAAAACCAAATCAACACATTACTTGTATACTCCCTGCATTCCAAATTATAAGGCGTTTTAACTTTTTTACATATGTATTAAAAAAGTCAAAACGTGTTATAATTTGGAATACTGAAAGTACTGCCCAAATGGAGTAAACAAGAAGCAAATATCTTACTAACTTAACATGTTCCGATCCAATAATTATACGCTATATTTTGTTCCAACAAACAAATGCATCCAGCTCTAGCACCCAACAGTACATTTGTTACCACAATTACATGAGCAAGTACAGATAATACCGGAGGTTAGCTTGTCCTTTGGGGACTCTGATCCTGCAAGCACAACCCTAGACTACCACAAACACTACACTACAATGAAACCTAAAGAGTTTGAAAGAATGTCACAGCCCTTGTTGAAGCCATATGCATAGGTTGTGGAGCAGTAGAATGCAATTTACACCGAATCGACCACTTCAACCTGCTGTTGCGCGAGGTATCTTTCCCTCCGCTCTTTCTGCAATGAACACATGGAACAATGGATCTTAGCACTAAACAAAATACATGAACCAGACGGAACTAGAAGATTTCATGTCAGCTGAGAGGTACCCATTCATCGATGACGAGCCCTTCACCAACAATTTTTGGGCCATTTTCTTCCGGAGGTTTCTTCCGTGCCTCAAGTGCAGCTTCTGCCTCAGCTAGTTGGTTGTTGAGCTTTTCCAGTTGCTTTGAGAAAGAATGAACGAGTGAGATTATTAAATTCCCGTACCCAACTAAGTAATTACAAACACAAAATATTGCTGTTTTGATTTGCTTACAGAGCTTTGACCGTTTACATCCAAGAAAACAACCTTCAGGATCTTCTCAACAGCAGCTTGATCCTTCTGCTCATCAAACTGCATCAATTAAAAAAAAAGTTCAGTCTTTTCAAACATAAAAAGGAACTAAGTCCGCAAAAAAGTCCTGACAATTGGGGACAAAGTTGCTCGCAAATGACAAACAAAGGCTGCAGCAACCCCCAACATGCAGAACAACTGCGTATGTTTGTATCGAAGACAGAGAGAGAGCTGGTCCCAAAACACAAACTCTTCCAAAGAAGTATCACCTCTCAGAAAACACACCACCCACACACCTCAGCAAGACCCGCTACAAATTACAGTAATATGACACACAGAAGACAACAAAACTGAGCCCCTTCATAAGTTAAGTTTCTGAAACCCTGTAGCATATGCATCTCGATAATATCTGTATTAGTCACAAAAAAAAGATAATATTATGTATTGGATTAAGAACCAGAAACATGAGTTGTCCCATGTTCAAACTCAAAATACCAAATGCAGAAAGGACCAGATTTGTAAGATGCAAAATATTAACAAATTGTTCAACTAGGATAACCCTATCAACTAATTGATTGAAAAAATAAAATAAATTGCACTGTTCTAGTTGAATCCCCAAAACTATGCCTCATATTACAAAATTCATACAACACTAAAACATGTTTGGAAAAATTGAGAGAATGAACCACAGGACTGAAAGGTGGGAATACTTTAGAAAGTACAGACAATGCATGCTCATACATGAGTACTCTGCTCTGTACAAGGGAAATAAAAAACTCAACCAACCTAGGAGGAACTAGGTGGCATTGTAGGAAAGAAGAAATAAGCACCAGATGTCGAGTTGAAGAGAACTTAAACCTGGATGGGAGTGTACACCCACATCTCCCACCACATGAGCTAGGTTCAGGTCCCTTGTACAAGGGGTATCACATAAAAAGGCTCTAAAAATGGAAACCACATGTGATTTTGGATTACATGAAATATATTACACAACTGCAGTAAGGGTGACAGACTTCGCGGGCACAGAAGGGTTCAGCCCAAATAACCCCTATGGTGAAATTACAGGCAATTGCCATAAATTTTTATTACGTGGTAACCATTAACCAACCTTAGCAACCCTTAGTCAAACCTAGCAGGACCTAACCACTAAACCTTGTATTCGCAGAAAAAAAACACTAAACCGTGTAACAAATTTACAGTGTTTGGTTTGCAGGAATAGAGTGATTAGTAAATTCTTTCATCCTAACTCCGAACATATCTTGTTTGGTTTTAGGAATGAAATGAGTTAGTCCTTCACGCCTTGAAACATCCATAAGCCTAAGCCTTCTATTACAATAAAGGAAGAATAGTGTCCACCCTAGGTGAGGAGGTCCCCAAAACCAAACGCCTGATAAATTAGTTTCCCAACGTTGTGGGCCTATTTGAGCCATAACCTCAAAATAGGACTTCCTGCCCAGCTCATCCTATCAAGCTGTATGTCAACTCTCTTACGACTACACAACATTCCTTTTCATCATGAACAAGCCCATATTTGGGAGATTTTTTTTACTTAGCCTCCATGGAGATGCACCAAGTGACCTTCCACCTAGGACATCGCTTATGAGTTATAAGGCCCTCACCTCTATAGTTTCCACACTCCCCCACCTCTTTCACCAGCCATGATTTTGGTAGAAATAAAATAAAAATGCAGGAAAATCTACTAACCAGTTCTGGTGCATATTCCATTGGTTCCTTCACCTTCAAGCTCAAAATCTTGAATTTAACCTGGCACTTCTGTAGAACATTCTCGTTATTCTCTGGGTGCTCCACAAACTTGAAAACTGAAGTTATAAAGAAGAAAAGATAAGCACCAAAACAGAACACTAGGAAGCCTTGTTATTCAAGTACAGATCCAAGATCACAGCGGTTTTACCAGTTGCTATAATAGTCTCCCCAGGTGCAAGGACGGCTCCAGGAGGGCGCATGAAGCAACCCATTGGTGCAGTTGTTTGAAACTAATGATTCAAATATCAATTACCAGTCAAAAAATTCATTAAAAACATACCAGTCAAAAAATTCATTAAAAACAAAACTAGTGTCCAACACTGCTGATTCAACACATACTCCGTTGGAACAGAGCTATTAAATGTAATGACATACGAACCTTAAATGCTACATGAAACTTGCTTGTATTCTTTATCCTAATTGCGCTTTTGACCTGCTTTCCTGGTTCATCTGCACAAGGTAACACGGGAATATCATTAGCTTCTCTTCACAAAATAGAAATATCAGAAAATTACAGGGTTAAATGGAAATCTTTCCCGCACGTTGCTGTTTCTCATGGTAATTAGAATATAAGAGCACGAGCGATTATGTGAACGTGAAGCACAAATTAAATGGAGCCTGGGAGTGATTTAAACAATCAAGCATTTTTCTTGTCCATCAAATAATAACTATCTGATTCTGAAAAGGGTTCTAGCCCTAGATAACATTACAGCTTCATCAATATAGTAATGAGGCATTCGATGGCAATTTAATAGTTCATTTGGATGTTGGCTTCAATACAACATTTAAAAACAAGGTACCTTAATCAACTAATGGTGTGTCACAAAATGACAACACAACATTTACTGAACAGAATATAAGAACATAGTAAGATAATCAGAAAGGTGAAGCAAATTTGTACAATAGACATGTTTCGATTGTATGTCCTAGTGTCCTACCAGACTACCACAGCAAACATGAGAAACAAAGATTATGTTTCATTTGCATGTTGAGCCACAGCAAACTTGGGCATCGATGCACCAACGACCCAGGGTAGGAGTTCTATCGCTCAAATGTTGCAAACTGGCAGTTGGTGACACTGATATACCACATTAAGGCTACACACATGCTATACTCATATCACACCAGAATTCCACCTCCAGAATGTTGTGGATTCTAGTTTTCTTCTAAAAGAACATTTATGGTACTACCCACTGGAGCTTGTACACAACTAGTGTTCACTAGATTTATAGATCCAACTCCTAGATTGATGACATCCTACACCAACACCATTACACCAAGATCAAGAAAACCGGCTGGGACACTGAAGCCCGAGATGTTGTCCAACGCGGCAAGCCAAGTAGCCAACAGCCAACAAACAATCCCCAATGAATACATTCCGAGAATCAAGCTAAACTCGCAGATTCCACCACAGATTCCGATTTCGGAACAGCTAAGCTTGCACAAAAAAGGCAAAACTAATAAATGATTGCACAAAAAGACACAGCGGAGGTTTCAGGCATCCGACGCAAGCAGATCAGGCACTAATGGCAACTTCCCAGAGTACCCGAGAGGAGATCCCATAAATGAAAGAAGCAGTTGCTGAAAGGAAGCTTTAGTTTCTGGCGCGCTTACATGGGAAGTAGAGCTTATTGGCCGGATCGAGCCGGAGGCGACGGCGCGCAGGCAGCAGCGACTTAGCCACTGACGAGATCGACCCCGCCGACGCCGCCTGCACGGCGGCTCCGTCCCCAGCGACGGGAGCCTCGTGGCCGTACCTGCCGGCGGAGTGGTGGTGGTGGATCCCGGACGACGACGACGACTGTGGAGGCGCCGACGCCGACGCCGGCGCCCCGCCAGCCTGCCGGAACGGCATGCGGCAGAGGTTCCAGAGCTTCCCGCCGCCGGAATCGCCTCCGGCGGGCGCGTGCCTCTCCTCGCCGGAGATCGCCATTGGGGAAGTTACCAGTGTACCGCACCCAGTACGGACGGAGAGGCGTGGCTCCGCTCGCTGTGGTCCTGGCCGCCTGCCTGCTCTCTCTCTCTCTCTCACACTCTCCTCCCCGCTCTTCTTGTAATAAAGTGATCTAATTGTGGGAAAATATAGCTTGCAAAGTGATCTAATTTATAGTTTGCAAAGCGTTGCATGTGGAAAAATATCTAATTGTGGATCTTTTTGTGACAGATAATTATAAGTACATCTAGTGCTTCTAGTGAAATTGACTCAGATGATGATGACTTTATGGTGGCATATATTGCTTTGGAGTGCATGGGTGATACACGTAGAAAAAAAGATCCAATTCGTATTACAATTCCAACTATGACGGGAATCCAGTAGGTTGAGATCACACTCCAAAATCTAAATGAATGCTATAACATGTTCAGAATGAGAAGGTCAGTTTTTCTACACCTTCATGACACCTTGGTAGAAAATTATGGCTTAAAAGAAAGTAGAGGAATGTGTACGAAGGAAGCCTTAGCAATGTTTGTGTGGGCATGCGGTGCACCTCAATTATTTAGGCAAGTGAAGAACAAGTTCACCCACTCATTAGAAACTATTACTAGGAAATTTGCAGAGGTACTAGAGTGTGTCATGCAGTTGACTTTTTACATTGTGAGGCCTACAGATTCACATTTTGGTTCTATTCATCCTAAGTTACAAGAAGCTAGGTTTTGGCCTCATTTCAAAGATTGCATTGGTGCAATCGATGACACACATATACCGGTAGTTGTTCCATTGCATGAGCAACCTAAATACATTGGTCGACATGGTTATCCTTCGCAAAATGTAATGGCGGTCTGTGACTTTGATATGCAATTCATATTTGTTGTCACTGGTTGGCTCGGATCTGTGCATGGCAGTCGTGTTTTATTGGATACTCTAGTCACATACAAGCAACAATTTCCACACCCTCCAGAAGGTATGCATCTTTTGGACTGAAAACATTTTTTTTTCTTTTCACAAGGATATCATGTGTTAAGTAACCTACAATTACAAAATGTAGGGAAATATTATCTCGTCGATTCAGGATATCCTAATAAAAAAGGGTATCTTGCACCATACAAGGGACAAAGGTACCATGTTTCTGAATGGCAACACAGTCGTACTCCAGTGGGGTTGAAGGAGGTGTTCAATAATGCGCATTCAAGTTTGAGAAATGTGATTGAGAGGTCATTTGGAGTCCTAAAAATGAAATGGCGAATTCTCTTGAAGATGCCCAAATATTCAGTGAAGAAGCAATCAAAAATTATTGTTGGTTGTATGGCCCTTCACAATTTCATTAGAGACAATTCCATAAACGACGCTCACTTTCAAGAAAGTATCCAAGAAAAAGATACAAATGGACCCGAATCCAGCTCGGTTGAAGGAAGTGCTTCTGGAGATGACATGGATATGAGTGCCTTGCGTCATACTATAGCTGCAGCTATGGTTAGTTGATTAGTTGTTATATTGATCTCAATTTGTCCGGACCTTTGTTAAATTTATGTTACGTACACATTAGTTATTGTCACGAACTAATTATTCTGAAAACACAAAAAAATAGTACTATAACTGTTTTCAGCATGTATTTAGTGAAAAATTAAGGTGTCATCTATCTCAGGGGCATACAAGTCATTTTGCACTCAGGACAGACAATCTAAGCGCAATAATCAGGATTGTCAAACACCCTCGATTGTTTAGACAACAGATTCTTTTCATCCAGCTTATCAGAAAATCTTGATCAGATTAAAATCGATTTGCGTTCCCAAACAGGGCAAAGTGATCTCCTTTTTTTACCGTTTCACCTCCAGCTTTCGCTACAGTGCGTTCCCTGCATCCTTGATCTCGCCACTTTTATCGCGTCTTTTCCGGTTGACTTTTATTTGATGGCCTGCGGACTGCGGCTTTTATGCTTGCTGCTGCAGGCTGCTAGCTACAGTGAAGCCAATCATGGGCCCGTGATGACTGATGGATCTGTGTGCGCCACCGGATGAAGGAGGGTGACAGCACAGCAGTGAAACTGTGAACGCAGACAGGTTTGCGCCCAATTGTTGTATCTGATCAGCTCCCAGCACGCAGCATGCCTTGTCAAATCTTCTCCGGCCGGCGATGACGATGTGCCGGTGCAGGGGCGACGCCATGTGCATCCGCGTTCCGTGGTGGTGCACAGGGCCACACAGAAATCTTTTTTTTTTTCTATCAGTTAACAGCTTATTTCAACAGGCTTAGTAGCTTATGTTACAAAGATGGCTTCAAAATTACATGCGTGACAGCATGAGTGCAACGCCATCAGTTCTCTTCTAGGTTCAGGGTTGATTGCGATTAAATACATGTGGTGTCTGACACGATCACCATCAATTTTCTTCTAAGGTTCAGAGTTGATTGCGACTAAATGCATCTGGTGTTTGACATGATCGGTCACCGGTTCAACTGTTCGAGGGGCAACTGGCAGTCTTGCACCAGTTAATGACGATTGTGAATTTCGGCGAGACAACAATGGATGAGATACGATAAAGCGAGAGGTGAACACAGGAGTGTGGTGTGTAGCTACAGGAAGGGGAGCGCTTAGCTTGCCTCGCTCAGCTAGAAAATGTAGATAAGCAGGTGTTTAGTTCACGAGCGAGCTCTCCTTGTTATTCGTGTTTTTAAAGGATTTTTCTCAATAGAGTGAGCCAATTTGGCCCACCTGTGCTGAATGAGACGAGGCAAGATACCTGGCAAGACTTTAAAATTGACCCTTAAGCTATCACGATCATCTCTTTTGCACAAGTTATTAATAAATCATTATTATTGTTTTAAGTTTTTCTTAGCGGTAAGCAACTCACTTTAACACACATGTTAATTATACACTGTGTACACCGCAATCGATTCTTTCTATTAGAGCAGGTACAGTAATGGGCTTATAGCCAAGCTAGTCATCATTTTTTATGATGTGAAGGAGAGAAGGAAGGAGAGAGAGAAGAGCTTGACTCTTGTTTTAGCACCAAGCTGGACACGCATGCATAGATATTAGTGGGTCCCAATATATATGATTGTGAGAAGAGATAGGAGAGAGAATAGAAACATATAATAATAAAGAAAAATTTATAGCCAAGTAAGAGTCTAATTATTATATAGCTTGGCTCTTAGTACTTGACTTATAGCCAAGTACTTGGCTCTATCATTAACCCTGCTTTTAAGGTTCTTTGTGACCATATACATGTGTTCTTTACAAGATAGACAGTGATAATAAGTCCCGTGCTAATGAACAAGGATGGATGAAAATTGTAAATTAGGCGATGTGCCAACATCAGATAAGGTATAATGAAGAAGGAGGTGGACACAACAATAGAGTAATGCAGTGGATGGTAACAATTAAGCTAACCCATAACCAGTATCAAATGAGATATATCATAACATTATCTTATAAAACTATGAATGAATTATCATTATTACTTTCTTATGTGACATGACAAAATGAATGTGGTACGAATTGAATGATAAAGCAAGATTGTTGTCATTGATTTTTTTGGTGGTGAGTAATTAAAAAATATAAAATATATAACATAATACTATTGTATAGGTTAATAATGAATTGTCATTATTGCTTTCTTAGGTGACAAGCCAAAAATAGATGAGGAAGATATTAATGAACTGTCATTATTGCTTTCTTACATGGTGAGTTATTATTAATTTAAAAGATGAAGTATATAACTGTTTTTGCTATGTTACAATAATGTTGTTACTTTATGATTTCACTAGTCTTCATTAACATCTATAATATATTCTTCACATACACTAAAATAAGAATTACATTTTTTACAACGAAGCAAGAATCACTTGTTGGAAGGGAGACACATCTATATGTAAATGATAATGTAAGAAACAATTTTAATTATTCAACATCTCTACATAAACATGTCTATAAGAAAGAAACACATCACATTGAAGGGAAAAGTACGAGCAGGAAAAGGTGGCATCTTTAGAAGAGAGAATACACCACATATTAGTGTAAAGTTAATTTATTGTTTAGCGCAATCGTCAATAAAATAGCTTTGTCCAGTCATAAACTTAAGAATTACAGGATGACAAATTTTTTTTGTGAACATTTCACTACATTCAAAAGCCACGATAGAATTTATGGCCCTGGAGCGAAATACAATGAGCCCCCTAGCCCCATAGATCATAGGAAATAAAATAACAAAAATATATTTGAGTTCCATTATATGATAGCATGTAAATTTTAATAATAAGAATTACAATATGTATCAACCCTCTCAAGCATTTACCAAATCACTAGGCAAGAGAGTATGCCATAGGAAAAGATAAAATTAACAAGCAACGAGAGCTCATTGACCGACGACGGCCAAGAAGAACTTAGCAAGATCCACGTGTTCTACCACAGTCGTGATGCTATATGCAATGTGTGTTGAGTAATGGCGATGTCAATGCCAATGCTAAGAGCACTAAATCGTTGTGTGGAAGGCGAGAAGTCACAATGGAGTTAGAAGCCAGAACTCATGATGAAATCAAAACTCGGGACATCATGATAAAAGTCAGATATACGATCAACTGATTGCTGAACACTTGAGCGATTGTTCATATAGATTATGGCAAGAAAACAAAAAAAGCAAAAGTAAACCGATAGTTAGTTTAATTAGATTTAGTGATTAACTGCTAATTAGAGGCCCTTGATGTTTAGGGGGTCTGATGATGCCTCTATAGTTTTACTGCCCACTCTAATGGGGAATGAATACCTTTAACATTTGACCTTTATATGGGTACACTTTTTTGTTTATTTAATTATATTACATTTGGAGTTTGTTTTTGCTACTCCATGTTTACCCAATGACTATAGAGCAACATTTTAGCCTATTTTCATACTATCTATACTATTCCACTTCTCCATTCTAGTAGTTAAAAGTGTATATTGAGTAACTAAGAACAAATAATGTTGGCAGTGGCAGAGCCATGACATTATATAGTGGCAGAGCCAAACTCGAAGATATTTTGGCTCACGGTGTTAAAAAAACTAAAGTAAAAACATTGAATGCTATACCAAACGTTCATATTTATATATGTTATGTGTAAATAGGAAATCATTTTATACAAATATTCATATTTATATATGTTATGTGTAAATAGGAAATCATTTTATACAAATATTTCAAATCACATTTAGAGAGAAATAAAAGTCAAGGAAGCATATTTGTAATTTCTACTCGCTTTTGTATTATGTATATGAAAAAAGGTGTTGTTTTTCTATAATTTTTTTTAGATATTACTACCTCTGTTTATATATATAGAAAAGTTAAAATATCTTCTAATCTTAGAATAGAGGGAGTACATTAGAGATACGCAGAGAGGTTTAACATATTTGCAAGACGAATTTATAGCTAGAAAACATATATTCACACGTTCTTTGTTGCTCCATGATATATAGCTATCACCTACTCTAGAAAAGATACATTTACATGTCCTTGTTGCTCAATGATTCATGTCCTAAATTCCCCTTCGTAATTATCCTGATTCATGACCATTTTAAAGAAACACTTTAAAATAGATATAATCAATTTGCACAAACAAACAAACTATTCGGGAAAAACACCAATCACATGTCTTTGTTGCGTACACACCTTTAAGAAAGTAACATACACCAAACATTTCAATGGACATTTAGCTGGTAAAGTCTAAACCAAGCCTCCAGATTCTAATTGCAAAACCGCAAGCAAATCCAACCTCCTGTGCCCATAAAAATTACAAAAAAAGACCTAAGAAAAATGTCAAAACAAAATTAAATCTCCAATCAAAAGAATTGCATGCCACGTGGCAACGTGGTATTGGCCGAGAAACCTGCGTAGGCTACTGGATAAGAAAGATCCCATCCCTCCGCTCGCTACTCAGACGAACAAGCCTTTCCTCGCACTCGCCCCACTACATTTACCACTTTGCCCTCGTCGGCGACGCCGACCACCCGCTGCCGCGTCCGGCGAAACAACCGGCTGTTGGTCCAAAGTAGTACCTCATGGCGGCCATATCGTCGCTTCCCTTCGCGGCGCTGCGCGGAGCCGCAGAGTGGAGGCCGTCGTCGACGGCGGCGACCGTCTCCGGCGCCGTCGTGCTCAGCGCGAGGTCTCGCCGGGGCTCGCGCTCGGTGGTGCGCTGTGTCGCCACGGCGGGTGGTGAGCTATCTCTATCTATCCTATCGAGCGTGTACCTTCAGCACTATCTCAAACTAGTGAATCGAAATCACTATGCCAAACCTGTGCGGTTCAGAAAGAAAGAGACCTCCTTCTCATCCTAAATTCGCCCCAATGTGCGATTCCGGCCTCTCCAGCTGTGATGCCTTGTGCTACCGAATCACGCCACCTAGGAATCTTCCGTCGTAGTCTTTGCAGTGAACTGACGTGGCTTTTGCTGGCAAAGAAATTCTAGCTTGTTTGGATGATTGTTCTGAATTCTGTTAGTTTTGTTCCTGCGGACCTTTCTTTACCGTGAGCAATCAAATCGAAATATATTTTACTATCAATTCGGTTGGTGATGGGGTTGTTCGCTGCATGGTATCCTTCCAATCAGATTCATGCATCCGTTGCTTGATTAAGCTCTTCACTCCTTGCCTGTGCTAGACCGAGCATAATGAGCTTGGGAGGTGAGCTCTTGAAAGGCTGAAATGTTTTTTTCGACTAGACTTGGTAAAAATCTTAGTCCACTTTACCTGCCACTGCTCAGAAAATGCAGTTATCCAGTTCGCTGAACTTTGATGTGATTCCACACAAAGAGGACTGATGCATGTCATTCAAAGAAGCCTAATTGTATAGAATACAATTATGAGCTGTTAATTTATAGGCATTTTTCGTCCTGTGTAGAAGATCTATGAAATAGCAATTGGAGATGCAGTAGTATCCTTACAATTTCTTGGTGACATCTGATTTGGAATCATTGGGCCCTTTCTTAAATAGGTTTCTGGGATCACTATTCACATATAATTCAATTTTTGATGGAACATACTTTGTTTTGATGTTTAGGAGGCGAACTGGTGTACAAGAACAGGTTGGTGCCATTAGAAGTTTTGGCGCAGATGAAAAAATAACACTTTCAAATGCTTCTTTCTGCAAAACTTCAATATTTTATGCATAATCATAAATCATCTCATTCCAGAAGTTCTCATGTTGCTTTTGGCTTCTCTCTTTGTTCTAATATAATACTTCTTGATGTTTACCTTCAAACAAATTGTAAACCATTTGTCATGTATTTGCTACCGGGCCATGGTACATCCAAATATTGTCCAGTATGTTTTGATTAGAAACAGCCAGATGCAAGGATTCATTGTATAATATCCTGTTTACATAACTTCCATAGTACAGATACAGAAAGTTATTGGTGCACCTTTCTAATACGTTCATAATCTTGTACAGATGTCCCACCTACTGTGGCCGAAACAAAGCTGAACTTCCTTAAGTCATACAAACGCCCAATCCCAAGCATTTACAGTACAGTCTTACAAGAACTTTTGGTGCAGCAACACCTGATGAGATACAAAAAAACCTATCAGTATGATCCTGTGTTTGGTCTTGGCTTCGTCACTGTCTATGATCAACTCATGGAAGGGTACCCCAGCAATGAGGACAAGGATTCCATCTTCAGGGCATATATAACAGCATTAAATGAAGATCCTGATCAATACAGGTGTTTTTCGTAGTTTGTGTATCTGGCTTTTGAGTCACTTTATCATCTACCCTATCCGTTCCAAATTATAAGACGTTTTGGCTTTTCTAGATTCATAACTTTTGCTATGCATTTAGATATATACTCCCTGCGTAACCGAAAAAAAATCAATTCCAGAATCCGTATCAGTCAAACTTTTTTTTTTAACTTTGACCAACTTATAGAAAGAAATAACATCTATGACAAAATGAGCACCATGTGAAAATATATTATATGGTAAATCTAATGATACTAATTTGATACCTTAAATCTTAGAAATTCGGTCAAAGTTTAAAAAGTTTGACTTAAGACAAGTCTAGGAATCTATTTATTCAGGGACAAATGGAGTATTACATCTAGATACATAGTAAAAACTATGAATCAAGAAATGCCAAAATATCTTATAATTTGGGAAAGAGGAAGTACGATTTAATCTCCAGTTATTTCCAAATTCTCAACACTATAAATAAAGTAGTAGTTACAAACCGTGGTATTTCTTGCAATGTTCTAAGATATGTTTTTTTTTAATCCTAAGGTTTACAGACACTGCAATTTTGATGCAGGCCTTTATTTGTTGAAGGTGGCGTTGTAATTCTAAGTGGTCAATGTTTCTGCATGAAACATATTTTACACCTCAATTTTTGCCTGAACCTAGATGTTTCTTATTAAAGAAAAAGTTTAGTACTAAACTTATTTGCTTTATCCCCTTTCAATTTCTGACTCACGCTAGTTAATGCTACATTTTTTTCTGGGTCACTAGTTGGCAACTTGGCATTATAAAGTTTCTTTCATCAGAAAGTAACACTTCTATTTTAAAGCTATCCTGTTGAAGTGTTCTTTGTGTCCAATGTACAGAGCTGATGCACTAAAGATGGAAGAGTGGGCACGTTCCCAGAATAGTAGTTCCTTAGTTGATTTTTCTTCCAGGGATGGAGAAATCGAGGCCTTTCTGAAAGATATATCAGAAAGGGCCAAGGGTAAGGGAAACTTCAGCTACAGCCGATTCTTTGCAGTTGGCTTGTTCCGATTGCTTGAGCTTGCAAATGCAACGGAGCCAACAGTACTAGACAAGGTTGTTCCTGCCATTGTTAATTTGTTTTTGCATTTCTTGTCTTGTGTTCAAGTTTTTTGTTTTTGCATTTCTTGTTAGTTGTTGTGTGTGTGTTCTAAGTTATGCTTCCTATTTCACTTATAGTTTTATTTCCTAAAACTTTAAAGAAAGGACATGTTTTTGCCTTTTGTTTTTTGCTTAAAGCACACACAATTTAGCCTAAATCAGATCAGTGGCTGAAACTGAATGTAATACTCAGTGTTCACAACTGTTTTAGCATCTATGAGTGTTTCTTGCCAGAAAGCATAGAAGAACTTATAATTTGAATTAATTTGTGACATCTTGTTGTCGTTGCATAGCTTTTTTCATTTTTACACTGGCTTGTTCAATATTGTTCTCCCATGATTGAGATTGCAAATATATTAACAATTTATACCATGTAATTGCCAGTTTGAAATTGACTGAGTTTTATGATGTTTGTAACGAAGTAGAAAATAACAATTAGGGTTCAAATAAATCTGCTTGGTAGCTTTCTCTAAGGATCTATTCAGATATTTGTGTAGGCAGACACAGGGAAGTTAGGTTTCCTTCTTGAGCTCTCATTTGACGTAGACATGGGCTGGTGTGCCCTTCTGCCCAGTACAGTATGGTAGCCTTGTAACTCGTTGTAGTTACTTTTTTTGCTCGTAATGTTGTTGGCTGGCGCTTGGGAATATGGTAGATTGGCATTCAATTATAAGTTGTCATTTTGAACATATGCTTATCTTTCTTTACATAACTAAATGAATTAATATTTAGGTTGTCTAACTCTTCCTGCACTATTCAATTGAGTACTTTGAACTATGGTGTAATACCGAAAGCATTGTGTGCTAATACCAAAAGCATTGTGTGCAACATTTCAGCACATTTGATTAAGTCATTTTTTGCTAAGTATAACACATATTTCGCAAAACATTTGAGCAGTGTAGGTAGTGCTTGGTGTTGACATCAGAATTAAATGCTCTTTAACTGTTACAACGCTAGCATTGGCAACAGACACTGACTTATTTCCTGATTGATAGCTTTGCACTGCGCTAAACGTCAGTAAAAGAAGTGTGGATAGGGATCTTGATGTTTACCGCAACATACTCTCAAAGTTGGTTCAAGCCAAGGAACTTCTCAAGGAATACGTGGATAGGTAATGCCATATCCCAGGAGCACATTATTTTTTTTTTGTCGCCTTTACTTCCATTTAAGTCTTAATGTGTTCTGTAAATGCTTCTATGCGAAACAATTTGAGAGGTTTCTTTATGCACCTAAATATATACAATGTCAAAAAGCCACCACGACTTATAATTTGGAATGGATGGAGTACCCTTTTGGCCACTTAAATCACTCCTTTTCTTTTAGTAAGGACTGTCAATAAGTATACTGTTTCTGACTGTCATTCCAGTGACGTAAAACTTATCGATCGTAACCATATTTACAGGGAAAAGAAGAAGAGAGAAGAAAGATCAGAAGCCCTGAAGCCGAACGAAGCTGTTACAAAATTTGATGGAAACCTTTATTCCATAAGGCATTAGATCAGCCCTTTGCAGAGGAGAGTTTCCCAGGATAACAGAATTAACAGTAACATCTGGACTGTGTTGAGAAACTACCAAATGTCCCCCTTTCATCACAGACATCTTTGGCTGCTCGTCGTGGGGTGTAGAATTCTGCCGTACAAAAGGATCCAGATTATTCTTACTATTGGACAGATATTTGTATTTGAACGTTCTTTGTATTTTTCTCATGTGTCTTCAAATCAAGTGTATTCGTTTTCTCTGCTAGTCCGAAAGTATATGAAGAGGTATGTTGGGATCACTGGTACTCATAAGCAGAAAAATATAGTTTTCTCATTTGTATTTTAATGGAGATAATTTGAGAGGCTGTTTTCATTTTATATTGTGGCATCCATGAAATCAGTTGATGTGCTCGTTATCTGAATTTGTATGTACCGGGCTCAGTACTGGAAAAATATCTGAGGTGGAAAAGTCCAAGGAATTAGACCATTTTGTGCTGGATTCACGCGTCATGAAGACAGGAACTGTGTAACCTTTATTTTTTTTTCACTTTGCTAGCGTGAATATGAATTGAATAACACGCAACTTAAAATAAGATATGGTTTCACATAATTTAACATCAATTCAGCTCATATTGAAACAATGCAGACCCTAAACTATTTTTTTCTCGATTAGCAAAAGGTTTATGTGTCTTTGTATTAAGACAGAGAAAAAGTTCGATACAACACATTATGACGGCGCCCTAAACTATTGAAACGAATGCAGGCCCAAAACTTAGTGGGGCAGGTTTTGCTCATTTTCGAGCACAACAGTGAAGCAACATCAGTAAAGGTTCTTTTTTTTTGTTGGATAACTTAAAGGTTCCTTTGGTTGGCTCTAACGGTCGAACATGAGGATTTAACATCCGTAAAGGTTCCTTTGGTTGCCTCTAACGGTCTAACATTAGACTTCAGTTACTCAGTTATATATACCGAGAGACATGATGGTTACCGTCAGCGACAGAAAGAGCTTCGCCTACATTTTTTTGGGGTCCAAAGCCACATGATCTCCAATCCAAGATTACTTTGGACGATATTTTCCAGCCACAGCCACAGGCACTCCGAAGACCACAAACGAGAGGCACTCCAAATGCCCTCCTCCCAATCGTGACCTTCCACGTGTCCTGTGGCCCTTCACGAGCAGAGCAGCCCATCCATTGGACCATCCAGATAAGACCCGGATAAGGCAGAGCCCATCGTGGCCGTCAAATAGATCACATCCGTCCGATGGCCGTCCGATCTGCCAGCCAGAGATAACACTGGAATTTCCTATAAGGACTTTTCTATTTGTAGGCCGTGACGAGCCCCGCACCACACACCAGCCACCAGTCACCACCCATCCCAGCACACCAACACCAAGTAGCTAGCCATGGCTTCGTCGGTGGCCGCCGCGGCGAGCACATTCCTGGGCGGCACCCGCCTGGTGGACCCGGCGCCGCAGAACGGGCGCATCGTGGCCCGGTTCGGGTTCGGGAAGGCGAAGAAGCCTGCTGGCAAGAAGGTGACGAAGACCTCCTCTGACGGCCGGCCGCTGTGGTATCCCGGCGCGGTGTCGCCCCCCTACCTGGACGGCTCGTTTGTGGGCGACTACGGGTTCGACCCGTTCGGGCTCGGGAAGCCCGTGGAGTACCTGCAGTTCGAGCTGGACTCGCTGGACCAGAACCTGGCCAAGAACGAGGCCGGCGCCGTGATCGGCACCCGGTTCGAGTCCTCCGAGGTCAAGTCCACCACGCTGCAGCCCTACAGCGAGGTGTTCGGCCTCCAGCGGTTCCGCGAGTGCGAGCTCATCCATGGCCGCTGGGCCATGCTCGCCACCCTCGGCGCCCTCTCCGTCGAGTGGCTCACCGGCGTCACCTGGCAGGACGCCGGCAAGGTATGTATACTTATTACTATACGACGTGAATGAATAGCTAATTCATGCATCATGTATCATCCATGGAGTTCGTTCTCTGCGCTTCAGCGATCTAACCGACCTGTGGCCGCCGGCGTACGTGCAGGTGGAGCTGGTGGACGGGTCGTCGTACCTGGGCCAGCCGTTGCCGTTCTCCATCTCGACGCTCATCTGGATCGAGGTGCTCGTGATCGGCTACATCGAGTTCCAGCGCAACGCCGAGCTGGACCCGGAGAAGAGGCTGTACCCCGGCGGCTCCTACTTCGACCCGCTGGGGCTGGCGGCCGACCCGGAGAAGAAGGAGCGGCTGCAGCTGGCGGAGATCAAGCACGCTCGCCTCGCCATGGTCGGCTTCCTCGGCTTCGCCGTGCAGGCCGCTGCCACCGGCAAGGGCCCGCTCAACAACTGGGCCACCCACCTGAGCGACCCACTCCACACCACCATCTTCGACACGTTCGGAGGATCCTCTTAATTAAGCCCCCCGGCCGTCCATCGTGTTCTTCTTGAATTAACTATGATCTCTAGCTATGAGCCTGGGATGGATGAACCCGTCGTGCGTGGTTTCATTTTCTGACGAGTGAGAGAGAGAAGGTGGGACAAGATCGATCGATCCTTTGTTAATGGAGATCTCGTTAATTTGGAGAGCTGCAGCTGGGACTTGGGTGATTTGTAATATATGAACCAGTGATGAATTAATGCATTCACTTGTACACATCAGTCTTCAGGTGACCCGACCGGATATGTACGTAAGATGCATATGATATCTGATCAATATCTGATTAAGATAAACTTTATATCAAATCTGCGCTAAATGGATGCACGTAGCGACGATGGAAGTTTTGAGTCGATCTTTTTATGGACACGGCTAAACATCCATACGTACGACCGTCTCTTACCTCACGTCTGTCATGCTTGCTGCTCCCCTTCAACCTTCTTTATCCTCACCCTTGCCCCCGTCACCGTCCACTGCCCCGCTGCAGCGAGCTAGGGTTTCGCCGGAGCCGACGAAACCCTAGCTCGTCCACGGCGCCACCTTCTTCTCCTCCCTGTCGCCGCCGTGGTCGGAGCTCCCCACCCCAACCTGGCCTGACCGTCCTACCACCGCCAGCTATATATCCTCTAAACCGTCTATCGACCATCCTCACTGCTTGGCCTACCTCCCTCCCCCAGCCAGCCACTATATCCCACCGGAGTTGGGGAAGACAAGGGGAAAGCTCGCCGGAACCCTAGAACAGAGGAGGACCTATCTGGCCGGATCCACCACAACCGCTGCCAGATCTGCCATGGCTGCCGGATCTGCTCGCCGGAGTTGGGGAGAGAGGGGGGAGTGACCGATTGGAGAGTCCTTGCTGCCGCCGGATCCGCACGCTCGCTGAAGTTGGAGAGTAGGTCACCGGGGAGAGGAGAGAGGCTCCGTGGCCATAGAGGCACGCGCATGGAAGACGAGCGAGTCTGTGGGTGCGGGCGTGAGGGGGATGGAGCCGTGCACTCTGACTACAATACTGACGGTTGTAACGAAGTCTTTACCATCTTTTATAAACTAGCAAACGTATCCGAACTCCGGATTTTGTAGTATCGCTAGACACATGTCGTCGTATGAGCATGTGCATATGATGTGAGTCTAGGTCATATACAAAAGGGCTACACTAGCACCAGGACGTCCGGCGCTGGGACGAGTCCGGACGTCTTAATAAAATAATACCCGAGTACAAAACACGTGTGTGTATCCATTCATGGTCTATCTCCTCCACACCCCCATCTCAGCACTACGCTGCATCTCAGACGTGCTCCCTCTATGAGCCCCCACCACAAGCATGATCCCTCTACTAGCCCCCACAATGCCCCTTTTGCATGCTCATGCCACATTATGTAGCGCCGCACTTGTTTCAAGCTACATGTAGGGCCCACACTTCCTAAATAACAAGAGGGGAAGAGCGTGCGACGTATCCGATTTGAAAGGAATGGGCCACGGCGTCGTATGGATGCCCACTCAACTCTAGAAGAAACGACGCAGCATAAGGTGGGGTGGAGAAATGCAACATTTGATCTACTTTTTAAACATTCAAATACAACAGTTGCAACATACGTCTGGATACAACTGAAACATTTGAAACATGCTTTCGAAACACTTAGAAAAAACAACTGGAACACACTTGAAAATCATTGCAACCATATGCAACATCTAAATAAAAACACATGCAACATATGTGTGAAACATATGTAACATCCAAATAAACACAATTACAACATGTATCCAGAAAACACAGATGCACATAACTCCGAAACACTTGAAATTATACTCTTGCAACATGCCTCTAAAACAATTGCAACATATACAACATGTGCACCATCCCTGATCTATTTTTTCAACATACATCTGAAACAAATGCAACATACATCTGAAAATCCTGAAACAACTGAAACATACAATTGCAACATAGAGGGAGAGAGAGCCTGGCATGGAGAGTGCCACAACGTTAGATCTGCGGGCATTGGGTGCTTCCTAATGGGGATGACGCCAGTGTGGGGGAAGAGCGCCGCTGGGGTGGGGAAGGAGGACAAGGCCGAGGAATATAGGGGAGAGAGAGGCTGCGCCGGCCGATTCCTTCCGCCGGGGTCAGTGGTTGCTTGGGAGCCTAGCCATTGCCGGTGGTGACGACAAAGACCATCGCGATGGTCGACAACGACGACTTGCGCGTTGCCCCCCTACAACCACCACTTCCACATCACATGCCAGGGTAGGGGAAGAGATCACCGTGATGGGGAGAATGTTGTTGAGGTGAGGAGGAGGACCTCAAGGGTGAGAGAAGGAGCCGGCGGGGTGGGGGAGAAGGACGCCATGGGAAAGGAGCTGTCGTGAGCTAGGAAGTAGAGAATAAGGATGGAGAGAGACATAAATGTTGCGAGAGTGAACGGTGAAGGCGTTCGTTTATCCGGACATCTTAATAGGAGCATTGCACACAGAGGGCACAAACATTTTGGGAATAAACAAAAAGGTTGAAACCCCCTTGCTTTTTAATACTCCCTCATTCTAAATTATAAGATAATTCCAAGAATCTTGAAGAGTATCTCAAGTTTGACCAAACTTATGACACAATATGATAACATTTTTTTTATAAAATATACCTGTATTAATTAATAGAAAAACATGTCCAAATACAAGTACACCGAATAAGGATACGAATGACAGCTGTCCAACCTATATTCTACGAGAAAGTAAACCGGCTGCATTCGCTGCCGACGAAGACCGCCGACACCAGCCGACGCCGCCAAACCAGAATCACCAGAAGCCGGAGGAAACCACCGGCGTTGAGGTGGACTGCAGCAGACGCTCGATCTCGCGGAAGCGAAGAAGTCTTTGAGCGTCCATCCGTCAGGATCACAATCTAGATTGAAACGACGGGAGTGGTGTTGACGATGACATCCGTCGTCGCGGTGAAGTCAAGCTCGCTCAATCCTGATCCGTGCCGTCGGTAGATCATGATCGATCCACCACACTCCATCTTGCCGTCATGCCCTCAGCCACCACCGTATCCTTGACCTTAGACGCGACACGAGCACCGCCGCTCCGCCGTGACGATGAAACAGCAGCCGCCGCAGACTCCTACACCACCTCACAGGTCTCTCATCGTCACCGGAGTAGACGACGACGAGGTGGACGAAGACCGGGAGAACTTTATTCCACCATGGCAGCGCCGTCATCTCCATCAAGCTCGCGCCGCCGAAAAACCTAACCCTAAAAACTTGATCCACTGAAAAAACTTATTAAAACAATGAATCTCCACTCCCTTCAGCCCCCGGCGAGATGCCGAAGGAGAAGGGAGGGGGACCAGCGACGACGGCGGAGGGCGGCGGCGGCGACGGTTCCGACTTGGCACTGTAACAAACCCAATATGATAATATTTATGATGTCAAATAAGTATTATTATATTTTTTATTAATTATATTTTCATAATATGATTATTAAATCTTCATAATTTTCCTTATATATCTGGGTATGGGTATGGATATGGATATTGGACCTCGGAACCTCCGAAATACATATTCGTATTTCTACCTATTTCCGCGGCGGCATCGGAGCGCGCCGCTCGTTTCAGTCCCGCCACACACCCACATGCCGCTCCTCCACCTCTCGCTCCCGTCGCACCGCCTCCTCGTCGGCTGCCGAGGCCGGCTGATCTTCCCGCCGTCTCCCCGTCATACCTGCCTCTCCGTCAGGTGAACCAACTGACGAGTCACGACCCCCCGGACCCTAACCCTACCCAACAGCAAGGGCGCGACCGCGCGAGTTCTTTTACTCCCGCCGCCCCCGCCGCCTCTTTTCTCACTAGTGATTGTTCGTGGATAGGTCGGCTGGGGATGCGGCGGTGTCAGTTTCGGCGGGGGCTTACGGACTCCCCTTCCAGCCGGAGTGCGCCACCCATCACCGCGCCTGCGGCCTCTGCGTTGACGTGAGTTGACCTCATCCCCTCTCCTACTGATTTGATTGTAAGCTGAAATTTGAGGATTTAAGACAACTGCGCAGGATTGATTTCGGTTTTGGGATCACTTGGTTTTGGCAGTCATGCCTCATGCGTAGAATATGTCCTCGTTAGGGGAAAAAATGTTCCAAATCGCAAACTTCAAAGGCTCACAATTTATTGGCAATACAAGATAATTGCGGCTGGGACAGAGATTTTATAGACGATCAACTAGTTTGCATAAGGCTATCTTTTTGAGGCCAGCATTGTCTTCATTTTTTCTTTATTAGGAAAAAAATTGGTCTAGTAATTTGTGGAGCACCAGGTTATCAATTCTATGCAGTGCTTTCAGCCACCACTAAACTAGTTAGTTGCAACTTGCAAAAGTTTCACTCTTCAGGGAAACATGATTGTGCAAAGTTTTCACTCCCAGAATGTATAATTAAGACCAATCACATATGTTCGGGTCTAATTAAACTAAAAAAATCCTACGATGGATTGTGATCCTGGTATCATTAATTTTCTACACCCGCAACCTTTAGCAAAACCATCTGATATACTTACTCTTGTAGTCTTGTCTAAAATACAATCTTAGTTCGTGTTTGCCACGTAAGTAGCCTGCATTGTACCTTAATCGCATGAACTGTTATTTAATCAGCGTTAAACAAAAGAGTTTAAAATGACTCTCCACTTAGTAGTTCATGGAGTTACTAAATATGTCGAAAAGCAATTGACCTTTATATAGCTAGAGACACTCCATTTTTCTCTTAGATTAGATTGATAAATAATCCTAGCAGAAATAAATGTAGTTATTGTCTGTAACTTGTCCCAGTAGTTGGCCTGTTTATTTTGAGAGTGCTAGCTTGTTTTGTTCTTGCTGGAAAACTGACTTCCCCAGTATGTAACGAACTTAATTGGCTCTCTGAAAATCTGAGTAAATATCCTTTCAAAAGAAAGCAGAAATAAATGTATGCCTGGGACAGTGAACCCAAAATAGGGATCACTTAAGGAATAACATAACTGCAGTCTATAGAGGTATAATTCACACGGTGCGGATGCATTAATAAGAAAATTATTCAGGTGCCATGTTTCATTATGTTCAAAATGGCAGAAAAAAGGACTTGATTTGATCTAGCATGGATTCAAAATATTACTGACTAGTGATGAGCAAAGTAGGGTTCAAAGCTCAACTGGATGTCTTTTTATGTTGACCAGCCTATCTTTGCTGTGTCAACTTGTAAATTTTTTAAAGTTATCATCTGGATATGATTGTTTGACATCTCACATGTCTGAGCTCCACTTTGCCGGTTTGGTTGTGTCTCTCAACAGGTGAAGAAATCACTGTTTTCAGGTGGCAGCAATATTCTTGAAAAGAATGACCAAAGTCCTGTTACAATTGCAGATTTTGGAGTGCAGGCCCTTATTAGTTTGGGTAATCCATAGCAAAATTTCAAAGTTCAAATTTGTGACTTTGTCTAATGCCATCTTTTGCCATGTTGATATTGAAAGAGCTCCAGAGATTGTTCCCATCGATACCTTTGGTGGCCGAAGAGGATTCAGCTTCCCTAAGGTCATCCAAAGCTGATGATAATAGCAGTGACATACTTGTTGAGTCAATTTTTAGTGCAGTCGCAGACAAAGTGAGCAACAATGGTTCACCTTTAACTCAAGATGATGTCTTGAGAGCAATTGATAGAGGAGGCAAGGGTGCTGTCTCATTTGATTCAAACCCTGCTACTTATTGGGTAAGAAGTAAGCTGTTGTGTTTTGTTTACCATAAATCAAGATCTGTGAAGTTGATTCATAATTTCATATATTAGGTATCTACCAAGTTCATATCGTAAAGTTTATGCTTTGGTTTGAAGGTACTTGATCCAATTGATGGCACCAAAGGTTTCTTGAGAGGGAACGATGCTCTGTATGTGGTATGATTCCCTATCCTGTTACTGCCTTTACATACTGTATTACTTTTGATCAAGGACTGATATGCTTTATTCAGCCATTGTTAGTACACGATGTTCTTCAATTGCACAAGTATTTATTTCCTGCGAGTTTTAACACTTCAAAAAAAAAAATCATTCCACAAGCATGGAGTGTCCTGTACTTCTTAGTGCCACATTTATGCCAGGCATGTCCACTGTCTCGGGGATTTTTTTTATACTGGTATCATCAAAATTCTTTGTTCTCTGCTATAAATTTATCACAAGATTGTGAAATGCCAATGTATATGATTTGAGGATTTCCCGAACGATCCTCGTTGCTACAACACATTCATAATAAAACCACATAATCAACTGTTAACTGAGGCTAAGAATGTTCACAGTACATATTTTTTATGAGGCACCTTTTGTCCTTTTGAGTAATCTGCAGCACTTTGTTCTTTGGTAGCAAATTTCATACATCTGAATACCAAGCATGTTTTCCCCTATATGGTTTCAACATGGACTTGTTAATCCAGGATCAGCAAATTACATATTATTGACCTTAGTTACCTATTTGCATGATCCTTTTCTTCTAAGTTGTAACATACATTTTTGTACATTCTTAAGGTTGGTCTGGCGCTTGTGGTGAATGGAAAGGTAACAGTTGGAGTGATGGGATGCCCAAATTGGACCAACGATGACATCGCCAACAAGAAAGATGATAGTTCTGCTGCATTTAATGGCTGCCGTGGTATTCTTATGGTGTCTCATATAGGCTGTGGTACATGGTCTAGGCATCTATCTGCTGAGATTGGCCAGTTCACTACGGTGCAGGATATTTGGAAAAGATGCTTTGTGGACACATGTTCGATTGCACACATGGCACGTTATTGCATTCCAGATAGCCAAACATGGATATGATACCATTATCTGTTACCTTCAGTTCAACAACGGATGCATCTGATCCTAGAAATGAGAATGAAATTCTTCTCCTATCCGTTTTTTGTGGAAGGTTTGTTGCATTCTCTATTAATGGTTTGATTTGATACCTGCACATTAATTCATGGCACTAGTCAGTTGAAATATGATGCTAGCTAGCAAACCAAGGCATTTCGTGCTATGATTGATATATTCTCCCCATCCTCAAGTTACCTCTGGATACTATACTTGTTTGTTTGCTGTAAAACTTTTTCAGCATAATCTGAAATGTTAAATGTCTCTCTATTTTTGTGCTGTCTTGCTATCATACTACTTTTGGATTTCCTACAAAACTATCTGGCTGAGGTTGATAATGAGTGTATTAGATCGATTAGTGATTATCGATTGGTCGGCCGCACATGAGCTCATGATGATGTGCTCTCCTTGTTGCTATTCTATAGCTTGTGCAAGTATCTCTCAGTAGCTTCCGGGAGAGCCTCAGTTTTTGTCCTTCAAGCACGGCCGACAACTGAGATCAAGGTGCCATGTTGCTCACAATTTCTGTTGTCCCACATAACAAGTTAAACAACTTGTTGACTTAGTTAACCAGTGCATTGATCACCCTTTCTTTTCATACTGTTTACATAGCCCTGGGATCACGCTGTTGGGGTAATCTGCGTGCAGGAAGCCGGTGGTCAGGTATGTACCTTGCTTGCTAAGACAGACAAACTTCAACTCTGTTCCATCAGTTGATATCTCTTGGCATTATAACCACGGTGATCGTGTAATTTTCTGAAACTGACAGACCAGTGATTGGAGTGGAAAACCATTGGATCTTGCAGCTGACCTAACGTCACGCAGAATCATCTACCCTTCGGGCGGTGTTCTGGTGACAAATGGTGTGCTGCATGACGAGCTTGTCGAAATGATCTCAGCAAATTACAAGTAGCTGCATAGCTTCACACGCCAACATTTTTTTTAAAAAAATTGAATCATTTTACCTTATTTAACCCCCCCACCACCATGAAATTGTATTCTGTCTCCACATTCAGCGGAGAAACCACAAGCATGTTCAGATGGATTCCATTGTCACAAGAGTTACATGAATGAAATTTTTACACACTGTTTCCATGTAGTAACGTGATGAACTGATGAACTATTGCTTAAGCAACTTCATTCAGAAGCAATACATGCAAGCGAAGGTAATCTTGTGTGTTTTCCAAATTTTCACAAGATTCCAGAACCATTTGGCTCCACAATGTGTGAATCTGTTGTGCAGCCCTGATGCTCCACTCGCATGGTCATACGGCGCCCACGCACACACACCTGAATCCCGCAAAAGAAAAATAACAGGGAGAAAAGGTTGGACCAATCTGCAGCAGCGCACCATGGCAAAGGAAGGCAAGATGTTTGGCCACCAATTCAAACCGAAGAAAAAGACGCGGAAAGGACTGCATCCCCCGGCTGCATCATCGCAGGATAACGACCTCCTGATGCAGGTCCTAACGCAGGATCGATCTCGATCGGCAGCTTCTAAAGCATGATTAGCCCAACCAAAAAAACCCATTGGTCAGCACGAAACTCGCTGCAGAAGACACTGCCCAAATCTGCCAAATCAGCACTGCTTTTCTCCAAACGACGGCACGTCAATCAGGCTACTCTACTCTATACGAATGAAGGTTTCAGTAGATGGCTTGCGGTTGGCTTGTTGCAATCCACGCTGACTTTTGCCTGCCCTCCCAGCCGGCATAAGAACGGACACTGTGCTTTCGGACGCTCTTCGTCTTCCTCAGCTCCTCCTGGAGAAAAAATCGCGCTTGCATTCACGTTAACGTTTCGAAGAATCAATCGTCGTTAAGGATAATTCTTTGTCTGTAACTGTAGGCACGCACGGTGAAAAATTCCCTGGGACCGAGGATTTTATCCTGATCTGAAACTCGATCTGCCGCCTGGCGCTGCCGGGTACCTGCCGCTTGTTATCGCAGACATCCACGCCATGCTTGCTCCGAGTAGTCAACCATTCCGGCAAATCGTGCCTGCCGACTGACGAACGGAGATCACATGTTCTTCATGTACGAGTGGACCAACAATGGACCGGGTTCAGTCAGTGTTCTTCCAGACAACTGGGAATTAAGCAGTGCAGAGAGATGTACAGTCAGTAGCTTGCATTCCTCCCCAAGACAGCGCAAAAATCTGATATAACATATTCATGGAAATCCGAGTTCTTATGATCTTCAAACTGAGGACTGAAATAAACCGGCAAAAATATTTCCCAGCAACAGGATCCTGTGGTCTTTACCTAACCATCGGTGAGACAGATATAGCTTGCGTTCCTCGCCCCAAGACAGTGGGAAAAAAAATCTGATATATATTCATACATGGAGATGATAAAACTGCAGTAACTAATAATCCACTTATTAGCTGTCAAAGTGAGTTCTTATGATCGATCTTCTTAAAATTGGGATCTGAAATTGAGTAAACACGCAAACATGGATCATCGTCACTGGAGTGTAATCTAAGCAACTTAACCGACTGGAGTATGAGCATCTGAAAACATATGTCAAACGTACGGTTGTATATATATATATATATACAATTCCAGCATTATTATTGTTGTCTAGTTGGCGGGGGCGCCTCCGACCATTTCTGCGTACTGCCGTCATATATGCTTGCTTCTCTTGTTTTCCTTTACTTTTTCTCAGATTGAGCTCATCACCGTCATATCATGAAGCTTCTGAGGGGGCCGAGCACGACGAGCGAGCATGGGAGAGTTGAAGGACCATACCAAGCAAAGCAAAGCAAACAAGTGTGCTGTCCGTCAGCGCCACCAACTATTCCTGATCGTCGATCTCGTCTGATCCAGGTGTCAATAATGCCACATAAGATACGCATGCATCCACCCATGCATCATATCGATGGACGGAATCGTTGTTGCCATTTCGAGCCATGAATTGAACATAAACAAATGAGCGGGAGCAAGTACGCGCCCATGGGCCATGCATCACTAGCACTGCGCGGGGTGACGATATATAATGCGGCATGCATGGTTTGCCGCCATCTCTATTCCTGCCAGGAGGATCGATCATCATCTCTGAAATCCAGGTCACAGAAGGCGAACACAGCCCACAGGTGGCTGCATATCTGGTTATTGTTTTGTAGGGTTCGTACGTGATGCAAGCCAGAGGGGGAACAGGTGAGTCTCGTGTGCGGTTTTCAATGGTTGTTGCTGCTAACGGGACACCTCATCGGCGTACACGTACACCTCCATGCATCCAGCGTTCTGGCTAGCCACATGATCGTACCAACGGCGTGCGGTGGGAATCCAAAAAAAGTTGAGTCCATATATACGAACGTACGGTTGCAATTTAATTATTTGCAAATTAGCACCTAAACATGCATAAAAGAATGTGGATTAGAGATGGCCAAAAAGGCTATTGCATTATGGACGGAGGGAGTATATGCCTAATCAGTAATCAGCATGCAGATCGATGATTGTTCTAGCAAGTCCTGGCCGTGAGAGGTGCAGGTTTTATTGGATCGGATAAAACAAGCCAGTCAGCTATGCAAAGTAGACAGAAGATGGCTACCTCGTCTGTACTACTTATGTTTAAACTAGTAGTTTTTACCTAGCTAGCTAGATCCATGGCATGTGATCGAGTATGTGACTACTTCAGTCATTCCCGGCCCATTTGGGGCGTGCCAGTGTAGTCCTTAATTATCCATGGCATAGGTATCACAGGTGTTACCCACAAAAGGAACACCATTCATCCATCCAAGTGTCAAACTAGCTCATTAAATTAATATATATATATATATATATATATATATATATATATATATATATATATATATATAGGTCAAACTGAATACGTCGCCGTTGCCGCTTTTCCATTAGGGCATCCACAATAGTAATAGCTAGTACTAACTATTTGGTGAACTGATGTGGAGGTGAGAGACAAGAACAAAGACTATTTTATATCACTGAACCCACATGCTCCTCTCACATGGTCTTGGGCTACGTGAAATAGATAGACTATTTGCTTGTAGCTAGTGACTACTCTCTCTCCTACTTTTTGCTTGTCATGTCATATCTAGCTAGCCAAATAACTAACCATTGCGGCCGCTCTTATCATACACTTTCCATTACTCTATAGTATCCACACACAGGACGATATATATATATACTCCCTTCGTCTCTTTATATGTGTCGTCCGAGAAACGTGTATGTGAGGGAAACACGATTTTCTAGAGACAGACATTTAGAGACAGAGGGAGTATATATATATTTGTTCGATCGAGGGGACAGAATGAACACAGCAGCTAGCTAGCAGTACACTTAGCAGCACTTTGACTCGCCAAGTCACTCACGATGATGTCTACCACGCCCGAATTTTCAAACCATTCCCTGTACTTTTTCGCTCTCCCTCTCAATTAATTTAAAACAAAACGAAACAACCCCCGATTTTAATAATAATAATTAAACTAATGCTAGCTGCAAGGCCAAAAGAAGGAAGCCAAGAGCCATCGTCCGATCCGGGGCGTGCGTATAATAGCATTAACGTCAACGTTTGGATGAAGCAGGCGCGACCATGGGTGAGCTCACTGCAGATCGATCAGATCTCTCGCGAATAATCGATCGCCCCAACTAATATAATGCACGCGCAGGTCATCAGGAGAGGCATATGCTCTCTGCTGCAGCACTAGATTATTGGGAGGCCCAGGACACGTAAGGCTCTCTCGCCAGTGCGTGTGTATGTCGCGTGCATGATTCGTAACAACTCTCCTGTCTCACTCTCGACGCTCGCGTACGCATATCCATCGATCTCTTGCATTGCATTGGCTGCAGCCGGGAGCTACCAGAAGGCCCGGGGTCGTCGTCAACCTGCCGATGCAAGCAAAAATATATATATTATTACAATACACACGCACCAGGTTAATTTGGGCAAGGCATACGGCAGGGATATCGATTGGGAAGCGCCACGTAGAGGCCCTAATAGAGTACTATTAGGGTTTAACAGTTGGTGCTGTCTTGACGAAACCATAGTTTAATTTGGGGGTGTGTGATTAGATCGGTATTACTATATTGGATACACACACGTATAGATAGTCCATGGAAGATATGGCGGGTACTGTCTCCAAGGCCAGAGACATAGGGTCACTATTTAAAAGTTACTTAGTTGTTCCAAATCTGGACCGGTTTATCTTGTTGGGTACGTGTTGAAACGTACTGTATCATATAGTATAATCTACATATGATACCTAGTACATGTCTAGGGTATTTAACTAACTGCGCTACTACTAGCTAGTATATATGTATCAATACGTACACGCATGTATATTTATATGTATGTCTGCTTTGTTTGTATTAAACTTTTGATGACATAGCGATCACTGGAAATATAATTACAGGAGACGATCACCAGTGTTTTCAGTGTCTGGTCTCACTGGATCGTCCAGCAAATGAATTTAAATTAGCACTAGCTCAGTTAATTAATAGAGTCCAGTGTACGGACGACTGGATTGATTAAAGTCAGTCGAATAATGCGCGAGCTGATCGCTGCAGGCTGGATGCGTCCGCACGCACGCATCTCGTGTGTGTTCAGGGCCAGGGGCGGCACGGGGCACTGTCATGTTTGCGTCAGCTAGCTAATTAATCTTAACCCATTCGCTGAATTTCCTCCGAATTCGTTGGATCGGCACGTACAATTGACCTCACCCAGTGACCCAAGACTTCACCTTGTGAAATAAGCCGGCTATCTAGCTAGGCGCATTTCGCTAGGTGTCGTTGCCGGCCGCGACCGATCTCGATCTATGTGCATATGGTGGCACTTATATGCTACGCTCATATCGTCACACAAGTTTGCACGATGAAGTTACCTTATTTGTCAAATTCAAAGTTACCGTACGTGCGGTCTGAATTTCTTTCAATCGGGAGAGAGAGAGAGTTAGTTACACTTACACTGAAGAACAGGTATCGGCCTAGGATTCGCCAGATGTCCCGATCGATTCTCTATCATTTCTTTACTGCAATATCGTGCAAATGTTTTGTGTGTCCTTTGTAAAAATATTCGCTTGTGAAGAAACTCAGAGGGACACCCTAGCGGATGCAACCCCCGACACGATGTCCAACCCAGGAGTTGCCCCGTGCCTACGTCCCCACCGTTGTCGCCGCCCCTTTGGTGCCGACACCCTCCCCATCGCCTCTCCGCTCACCACCCTATGTATGTTCCCCCTTCCTCTCCTCGCCCTCGCATGGGAGCACTTGAGCACGCGGTATGGCCACCACCTCCTCTGCCTCAAACGGCGCCATGCCACCCAGACGCTGCTGGAGCCCACCGCGGTCGGTGTCGAGCGAAAGCCATTACCGCCGCCGCCACATGTCCTTCAATCGGCACCCCTGGCCACCAAGGGCAGACGCCGTGGCGTCGTATGGCATCGAGCGATCGAGCAGCCCCTAGGGACACGCATGGAACACCGTCACCGCCTGCGTCGGATGGTGACGTCGTACCTGTCGCTAAGACTAGAGATATATAGAGGATACTTTCACATATATATTATATCACCACATGCTAATATTTTGGTCCTCGACGAGAATTTGAGAAGGACGACACTCTCGTGCACTAAAGAGGTATAGTCCAATTAAGATGCAAGGCTGTTTTCATGGATGAAGTAATGGTTCCCGTCATCATTATTATGTTTGGAACGAAAATAAGCTTCCATTTGAAGGCGTCGACGGGAAATAGAGTGTGAGTCCGTACCGTTAGTGCAACAACTTATTGCCAACTTGTGGTTGCCTAATGTGGACTTAGCAACCACTTGCTTACACTACTGAAAACTTGAAATTCCCTTACGATGCACTACCGTCAGGGAAAATAAAAATATCATCATGAAAATATACGTATCATCATAAAAAATAAAAATATCGTCATGAAATTTCTTACGATACACTTACCGTCAGGAAAAATAAAAATACCGTCAGAGCTAGCTTGACAGGGTAATTCCTGTTTTACCTAACGTTGGTCAAGAAATTTCAAGTTTTCAGTAGTGTTAAACTAATAACCGATGCTTAGTTGGTGTCTAAGCCAGATTAGGGGTGGCGCTCAGGTGTCTGGTTTGACGACCGAGTCAATAATCAACCCAAAACTGCCATTACAAGGCATTCGATGTCATTTTGGACTCTTTTAGCTGCACGTTTGATGGGGTGGATGAGATCTTCTCGCCTCGCTGTCACCCTCTTGGGTACATCATCATTTCTTAAGCTACAGTCTTTGCACCCTATTCATCTCAATTGTTTGAGGAATATAATACTAATGACGAACTAGGGTACATCTACTAATTGAGAGTAATAGCTGCTAGCTAGGGCTCACTTTCCTTCTTTTCTTGAACTACAATCGTACACACGCACGCCACAATCGTACACAAACGGAAGAAATTTGAGTGGAGACGACGTATCCTAGGGAGAGAGACATTGTTATTAGGACCTGCCCCAGATGTGCATGACACGTGTTTTTTTCATTCAAAAATCCTCAAGGGGTTTTGAAAATTATTACATCAACTTAGCTTGCTGGCATGCATTTGCAAAAAAATTCAGTCCTTTTAATTTTCATCTCTGAAACTAAATATGCATGAGCTGTAGCCTCTCACTAGCTATTCGGATAGGGTAATAGCATAATAAGGTCATTCATTTTGTAATGGTAGTTTACAAGCAAATAAAGTGCATGTCTCCTGGTCATCTGGATCTCTCTGTTAGCTTAATTTCTCGTCCGAAACGTGTGTATTGAATGGTCAAACCTTAATCGAATATTGAAATGTACGTGCCGCATGTACTGGCTTGTACAAGTGGAGGTGTCCTGTGTCAAGCAATTATTGTGATCACCGTCTCAAAGTCAACTGATGTGGACACCGGAGGCTGGGGAGAGACGACACGTCTCTATGGAAAGGCCTTTAATTAGCAAGAGTTTTCTGGTTTTGGTGGCACGTACGTGCTGCTAAGGCGGTTCTTGACATAGTAACTCCGTAAAAATTCCGCGGTAAACAGTTATCTCGTTTGGCTCGGATCAACAAACTCCGTGTTCCATTTATAAAAAAAACGTGTTCCAAACACACCACTAATAAACCCTTGGGTTTGTTAGAAAATTAGAACATCTCCAATAAGACCTAATATTTTTTCAAAAAACAAGTAGTTTTATAATTCTTAAAAAATATTGGAATGAATGAAAAAAACTATCTCAAAAAGTTTATAATAATCACTCCTAATATATAGAAGACAATTTTACATCAGAAATCTTATACTATTTCTAAATTATCCTAACCACTTATATATATATTTTTCTCTTGTACATTTATATCTGAAACTATTTTTTACTTTTTATTCTTTCTACGCTCTTCAACCTCTAGATTGCCTGCACCGAATGGAGAGAAGATACACGCGACTCCATAGCGCATAACTTTACATGGAACAGGGTGACTTTTTTCAAGTTCTAAAATATTAGAATGGTGAATTAGAAGTTGATGGAGAAAGATTTTTTATCATCTACCCAAAAACCAAAGATTAGAATGAGATTTAGGAACTCTTGAAGATGCTCGAATTGTGTTATTTTGGCTTGTGAAATAAGACTTTTTATGTGCCACCGTGTCATTGTTATTATTTGCGATATTTCTATGATATTATAATTTTTTCACTGGTTCCTCACATTTACCCTTTTACTTTGTCACTTTCTTTCTCTCCCGTCCATTCGTCCGTCTATCCCTCGTCCTTATCTCTCATAGTTTCTCACTCTCTTCTATGTCAATATGTTCACCACTTTTCACAACTTTTTTTTTCTCTTGATCTTATTGCAAGGACCTGATTAGCCTAGAGGGGGGGAGGTGAATAGGCCTGTTTAAAAACACTTAACAACTTTCTGTCAGCACAGGTCCGGCATTGCCAGGGTGTCCGACACTGCTACTCTCTGGGGCGGCAGTGCTGGTCACCTGGACAGAACCTTGCACAATTCAAAATATAAACTGGGAAAGGAAATTGTGCTTGAATAGAAACCTTCCTAGAGGTGTAAGGAACCTCTAGCACCACCTGCAAGTGGTAGCAACACACCCACGGAGTAGATCGGGTCCAAACCCTAGAAATCACCTTGCAAGCAATATATATCAAAGTAAAGTAACAAGCACACGGTGACACGAGATTTGGCCCGTGGTTCAGCTCGCCACCAAGGCTTGCCTACGTCCACGTTGTTGAGGTGCGCCACACAAGGCTCAAGCTCGTCACAAAGGCTAGCTCTTTCCTCGGTCTCAAGTCAAGAGAGTGAACTCTTGAGATGAGGGGTAATGTATTAGCAAATGGGTATTACAAACCTCCCTAGGCTGCCACACGAAAGAGGCAAGCTCAAGGGTGACGCCTAGCCGGCTAGGAGCAAAGCTCCAAGAGTAACAAACTCAAACCGCAGGCCACCACGCGAACCAAATGCTTGTAGGAGTTGAAGATCCGAGGAAGAAGCTTCTTCTCAAGCTTGGAGGCTCAATCTCTCAAAAGTTGATTGCAAATCAATGGAGGAGAGTGGATGAGCACCAAGAGAGAAGGGAGAGCTAGAAGAGAGCTTCTCTTTCTGTTCTTGCGAAGACAGAATGAAGAAATGGCAGAACTAGCCGTTGGGGGTGAGTGAGGGGGTAAGAAATACCCCTCCACTGTCCAACAGGCAGAACAAGTCGCGGCAGTGCCGGCCTGACAGAAACAACAAAGAATTGGATCTTTGAATAACTGGCTGATTTGCCTTCTATGTATGTGGAGGTGTGATATGTTTGGATAGATATAACATTTGGTTCACTTGTTGTCATGCGTGTTGAGTTCCTCTTAATAGTACGCCATACCTAACTCAATTTCAAAGTATAAAATGAATTTAAACTCCTTTGAGCTTGTTGCCATGCACTTTTGTAATTGAAGGGGTCCGTCAACCTCTTCATCAATCTCCTTAAGTTCAACCTGCTTGTCATACTTGTAAAGTCTCATTAGTCTTCTAAATATGTTGTCATGTCACCAAAACCCACTAAAGGCTTGATTGCACTTTCAATCTCCCCTTTTTTGGTGATTGATGAAACACACTTAGAACTTACAAAAGTGAATAATAATCTGAGACAATGCAAGTCATGGGTGTAGGAGCTCCCCCTAAATATGTGAATAGGATTTTGAATTTCCAATTTGGTATGAAAGACCAAAATTCACACATTGGAGTGAAATAGGGCTCCCCCTACATCCATGGATGCTGTGGGGTGCTAAAAAAAGTGTCACAAGAATATACGTGATGCATATGAACCTGTTCTAATACAAATCAGAGTGCTTGCTGCTGAGCAACCCGACACCGGCCTGACTGCAGACAGCAAGACTGCGGAAGCACGAGCACGACCACACAGCACAATATAAAAGAAAACTAAATGCACACTAAGACAAGCATGATATGTATGAGAGAGTATATGTCCACAAATAACATAAATCAAGTAATTAAGTGACAATTTTACAATAAAATAGTTTTTCATGTTGCTCTTTCATCTCACAAACTAACACTAAGATAACTCACAAGCTGCAGCTCCTCCATGACCGTCGAAGATTTGTTGTACCCCCCTTCACTTAGTAACTCTCCCCCTTTGGCAACAAGTCACCAAAAAGAGAAGAAAAACATAGCAAAAAAGTACAAACTAGTCGCTATCCTCGTCCATATGGTCATCATCATCATCATCTTCATCTTCATCTTCCTCCTCCTCATCATCATCAGGTGCTGTGAAGTGAACACTAGGAGCTGAGGTACGTTTGCTGCATCTCCGAGTCTGCTGCTCCTGAATCTCCTCCTCCTCCTCCTCCTCATCATCATCATCATCCTCATCATCTGAGTGATAAGTAGACTTCTCACTGAGCTCTAGAGGAGGTGTAGGTGGAGAAAGCTGCCTGAGGCCCTGCACCTGTCTGAGCTGTCTAATCTCAAGCCTGGTCTGGTAAGCATGATCATTTGCATAGCAAATGCCAACAAAGATCTTCTTTATAATCCTATCAAGCTTTCCCTTCTTCTTGCCTCTGCTAGCTGCTGCAGTGGAAGACTTAGGGCGATCTGCCCTGGTGCTATCCCTGGGAGGAGTCACTATCTCCTGAACTGTGGAGTGAATAGGCTTCTCACCTCTGTAAGGCTCATGAGCAATGTCCTTGATGTAGATCCGGCCAGTCACCCTTTCAATGATAAACATGAGGTATGGGGCATAAGGGAGTCCCTTCGTGGCATCCTCAACTGCAATGCATATCTCATCCCAAATAAAGTGTGCCACTGAAAATGGTGGTGCTCCACCTCTTATCCTCCTTAGCACAGTCTTGGATGTGGCATAGAGGTTTGAAGCAGATCCCACCTTGGGATATAGAGTGGTCCTGAAGAGGTTGTTCAAGATGTAATACTTACTCCTTAACCCCTTTACAAGACCATCTGCATGCTCGGGCTCAATGTAAAGTTGAGAGATTTCTTCATTGGTCAAGCCTCTCTCATCATGGATGTTCATGTAGTTTCTGTCATCTTCTCCAAATCCAAGAAGACAGGCAAAAGTCACATAGTCAAGCTTGTAGTGCATGCCCTCTGTCATCCAATGCATCACCATGTTCTCCTTGTCAAGATAGTAAGTGGCATAGAACTGGTGAATTATCTCAGTGTTCCAGCCATTCTGGAATCCCATCCAGTGATACATTCCAAGCTCCTTGCACTGATCAATGACTCTATCGAACACTGGATCTTTCTTGTTTTCCAGATGCTCCCAATCAACATACTTCATCTTGATGATCTTGGGTTTGGCAGCATGAAAGAGGACAGTGGAATAGTAGTCAGAATGAAACACATTCCAAAACCTGTAATCCACTCCCATGTCCTTTGGCACATCATAAGGATAGATGGCTCTTTGCTCTTGGACAGACCTCCACTGATTTTGATAGCTAACTCTCTCTCTAGCACGGCTGTCCTGAGGCTCTCTGACAAATATCTCTTCAACATGCTCAATGAGATACGAGCCATCAAATAGTCCCAAATCAGGAGGTGTCCTTGGACATGCACCTTCCCTGATTGTCCTTCCTGCCATCTGTAGCTCACTCTCCTTCCTGATCCTCTGCCTTGGGCTCAGGCCATCATCAGCACCATCTCTGCCTCCTCTGCGAACACGGGCCTTTGTCCTTGGCCCCTTACCCTTCACACCACTCGATCCACCGGCATCCATCTATGCATATAAAAAGATAGAGGGTTAAGTTGCTGCACTAGGAATAGTGAATAGAAACTCTAGTGGAAAGATTCAATCAAAAACGAGAGTCGATGGTTGATTAGAGAAGCAACTGCATTGGTGCTGCTGCCCAGAGTCCGGCACTGCCGGCCTCTGGTCCAGCACTGCCGGCTTGGTGCAGACAACACCCATACATGCTTTTCAAATCCACCATGGAATCTAGGTTTTTACTAAATCTAACTACTGGAGATACATCACCATACATCACCATACATCTTGAAGTCCATACATTGCATAGATCGATCCAACCTAGGGTTTCAAGTTATTACCTTTGAAAGAAAGGGAAGAGGATGAGAAAGGTTGGGCTTGAATGAAGCTTGACGCAGGGAGGAAGATCCTCCACACCTCCTCCAATGGCAGGACCTCCGAAGGGCGGCACCGCCGGGGAGAAAGAGAGGGACCTCCGGGCTCCTTGGGTCACCTTGAGGGAGAGAGAGAAGAGGGAATTGTTTTCTGTTGAGGGAGAAGTGTTTGGTATGGACTTCTCTCGGGCTAGGGTAGAGAGTAAAAGAGAAACCCGAGAGGTGAGACTTGGGCCCGATAGCTTGGTACCCTTAAGTCGCGGCACTGCCGGACTAGCTCTGGCACTGCCGGGCACCCCGGCACTGCCGTGCCAAGGGGCCGGCACTACTGGCCTAGCCAGGCAGTGAGGGTCTATGCCACTTTCATACTATATATTTATGCACATGTAGACATATACCCCTTGCCATATGTTGGTTAGTAAGCAGATCATCAATACATACTATGACCATCATACTCAAGTTTCTTTCAAAATTGGTTTTGAAGCACATAATTGAAATTTTCAAAAGTTTTGCCAAAGTCGCTAGGTGGATAAACAAATGTGTGCTATAGTTCAAACCACATTATGAGAATCAAGTATATTTAGCTCACTACGCAAAGCACAAAACCTTGTCTCATCGAGAGGCTTGGTGAAGATATCGGCTAGTTGCTTTTCGGTGCTCACATGGCGAATTACGATATCTCCTTTTAATTCGTGGTCTCTCAAGAAGTGATGACGAATGTCTATGTGTTTTGTTCTAGAGTGACTAACCGGGTTATTTGCGAGTTTGATGGCACTCTCGTTGTCACACAAAAGAGGTATCTTGGTGAATTGACATCCGAAATCTTTTAAGGTTTGCCTCATCCAAAGTAGTTGAGCACAACATGCGCCGACTACAACATACTCGGCCTCGGCGGTGGAAAGGGCTACGCAATTTTCCTTTTTAGAACTCCAAGACACTAGGGACCGTCCAAGGAATTGACACGTCCCCGAAGTGCCTTTTCGGTCTACCTTGCAACCGGCGTAATCGGAATCCGAATACCCAAGTAGATCGAACTTAGAGCCCTTAGGATACCATAAGCCAAGGTTAGGAGTGAAAACTAAATATCTCAATATTCTCTTAACGGCCACTAAGTGGCACTCTTTTGGGTTAGCTTGAAATCTAGCACACATGCATACACTAATCATTATGTTCGGCCTAGATGCACATAAGTAAAGGAGAGAGCCGATCATGGAGCGATATACCTTTATGTCCATGGATTTCCCTCCTTCATCAAGATCAAGATGTCCATTGGTTGACATGGTGAAAGTGCATCTAGCCCTTTAGTGGGTTTTCGTAAATTGAGTGACAACACAATTAAAGGTCTAACAAGTTTGCTAAGTGTATCAAAGGTTCAACAAGAAAAGCAAACTTGATGGTATTCCACATAGTGTTGAAATAAAGGTCAAATTGTGTGTTGTTGAATTGGAAGATTATGGGAATAATCTAGTTCAATCAAAAGAAAACAATGCAAATGGAATCAATAAAATGGCCTCTATATTGTGGGATATCATAGTATCATGTGAAAGCAAGCATACTTGACAAATGGCAAATGAGACATAAGTTGATGGTTTTGGATTGGTCTCTACAATGGGTTGCTTTACATGAACAAGAAGTGTTGAGTGTCAAGCCAAAATGGAGATGATTTAAGGAATCGTGAATTGGCTTGACCATATTGATATTGATCCATATATGTCTTTATGTGAGTCAAACTGAAGCTTGATTGATCTCAACATTTATATCTAGAAGATATCCAAGCAAGGATCACAATAGTGAAGAAATGACTATTCAATGGATGCTTGATATGAAGTGACTTGAGTATGGCTTGATAAGGTGAAGATAGCAAGGAAAGATCTTCGAAGTATTAAGCGGAGGTGAAGGGTAAGCAAAGGCTCTAACCGAGGTACCATGGCTAAGGTGAAGAAGAGATTACTTGCATTGAGTCGAGGTACTAATCAAGCTATGAGAAGTCATCTTGTGTTAAGGATCAAATCATTAATAGAAGTGACTTGAAGCCATGAGTTGAACTAACATGTATGGAAATGGTTCAAGTCACATGCTCAAGGTATATTTGCTCAAGAGAAGAGAAAAAGTTGATTGCAACCCCTATGAAGCAATATTGAGAAGAAATGGCATATGAAGACATTAAGAACTCAAGTGGTTTAAAATAGTTATTTTCCATTGATTTTGAGTATAGTATGCCGTACTATCAAGAGGGATGCAATACGAATGATAGACAAGTCTCAAGTGCTCAAACTAACTAAACCCAAGTACTAACATGAGAGAAACACTTATAACTGCACCTGCACTAGTTGATCTTGGACTTGTTCTCTATTGGGTTAGATAGCCCTTGAAACAAGTTTTCCAGAATGTCCAAGATCACTGAAAACGGAGTCCGAAATCAAAATTTAAGGTTGTTTCGGTGGGATGACTTTTGCTGTCTCTGAAGGGCAGCAGTGTCGCCCTCGAACAGCCACAATGACTAGTTTTCGAATCCTAACGATTGGATTGAGTGGGGTGGGTATATATACTCATCCCACGCCTCCTGGTGCTGCTGTTGATGTTCAGAACCTTCCCAATCCTTCCAAAGCCTTTTGAGAGCTCTCCCCAACCCTCTCTTTGTGAGATTGAAGTGCTTAGTGATTGATTAAGTGTTGGAGCTGTGTGAGTAAGAGCTAGAGAGTAGATTAGAGCTAACCAAACCTTGAGCACTTGTTGGGCTTCGTCAATCTTCATTGCGCATTTGTTACTCTTGGAGGTGAAGCCTCCTAGACGGCTAGGCGTCGCCCAACGAGCTCCCGTGCTTGTGGTGAGCAGCAGGATCAATTTGTAAGACCCTGTTGCAGCTAAGAAATCACTCCTCACTTCAAGGATTAAGTTCCTTGATTTGAGAAAGAGGGAAGGGCAAACCTTGTGTGGCGTACCTCAACAACGTGGACTTAGGCAAGCCTTGGTGGCGAGATGAACCATGGGATAAATCCTTATGTCTTGTGTGTTGTTTACATTCAAGTATATCTTGCATAGACATTGCTAGGGTTTGAGGTTGTGATTTGAGCTAGAAAGTGATTTCTGTGGTATCCAGTCTTCATGTTGGACTTTATCGTGAAACTGGGCCTCTGTGCTCCTTATAGTATCTAGTTTCTCCCAGCAAAATCTGAGCTCGATCCGAGTTATATTTGAAGGACGGCAGTGCCGCCCTCCATTCTTTTGGAGTCTTGAGCTGAAATTTTGCAGGGTTATTATTGAGCTTCTGACTAACTTGTTCGCACAGTTTTGGCTGAATTGGATCTACGGTCATAGGTCGGCACTGATGCCCTCAAAGGGAGGTAGTGCCGCCCTCAGTGCTAATACTTGTTTGAGATAAATTTTTGTAGGCCTATTCACCCCCCCTCTAGTCCTCCTAGGCGACATCAAGGTCCTTTCACATGGGAGTCTTAATTGGCTTTGCATTCACCATGTCAAACTTTCTCAACATGTCATGGGTGTACTTGGTTTGGCATAATAAAGTCCCTTCCTTAAGTTGCTTGATTTGAAAACCGAGGAAGAACTTTAGCTCACCCATCATAGACATCTCAAATCTCTTAGTCATGATCCTACTAAACTCATCACAAAAAGATTGGTTAGTACTACCAAATATTATGTCATCGACATATATTTGTCACACAAAGATATTATTATTGACTTTATGAGTGAAGAGAGTAGAATCGGCTTTGCCTATTTCAAAGCCTTGTTTGAGTAGAAATTCCTTAAGGCATTCATACCATGCTCTTGGTGCTTGCTTAAGCCCATAGAGCGTCTTATAGAGCTTGAAGACATGATGTGAGAACTTGAGATCTTCAAAGCCCGGTGGCTGCTCAACATAAACCAACTCTTGGATAGGGCCATTGAGGAATGCACTCTTCACATCTATTTGATATAGCTTGAAGTAATGATGGGCAGCATAGGCTAGAAGCATTCGAATTGCTTCAAGTCTAGCCACCGGTGCATAAGTCTCTTCAAAGTCCAAACCCTCCACTTGAGTGAAGCCTTGAGCCACCAATCTTGCCTTGTTCTTTGTCACCACGCCTTGCTCATCTTGCTTATTGTAGAAGACCCATTTGGTTCCAATCACATTGGTATTTGGTCTTTCCACCAAGGACCAAACTTGATTTCGCTCAAAGTTGTTGAGCTCTTATTGCATAGCCATCACCTAATCCAGATCATTTAGAGCTTGCTCAACCTTGAGAGGTTCCAAAGAGGAGACAAAGGAGTAAAATTGACAAAAATTTTCCAAATGTGAACGAGTAGTTACCCCCTTTCAGATACTTCCAAGTATGTTGTCGACGGGATGATCTCTTTGAATTGTTTGCCTCAATCTTGGGTATTCTGTGGCTTCTTGTTGGTCAACTTGGTTATCATACTCATACTCTTCAAATATAGGTTGTAGGTTCATTGAGCTAGATGGTGAGCTTGTTGTTGCCTGTCTGCTGGGTCCGGCAGTGCCGGCCTCTGGTCCGACAGTGCCGGGTACAGGCATAGAAGCCTGACCAGGGAGCACTGCTGACCCATCTTCTTCAATTCTTGGGGCAGTTCCTTCATCACCTTGAGGTTCCACCTCTGTTGCTTGACCTTCTTGTGGTCTAATGTCACCAATGGCCATGTTCTTGATTGCTTCACATGGTGGTTCCTCATTACCTACAATCACTTGATCAATTTGCTCTACTTGAAAGCCATTAGATTCATCAAATATCACATCTATCGCAATTTCAATTTTCCCTAAGGTCTTGTTGAATACACGATAGACATACTCATTTGATCCATAACCAAGAAGAAAACCTTCATCAACTTTAGGTAAACTTAGAGGTTTTGGGTTTCTTATTAAGTATGAAACACTTGCACCCAAAAACTCTAAAGTAAGACATCTTTGGTTTGTTACCGGTTAATAGCTCATATGAAGTCTTCTTCAAGATCTTGTGTAGATAGAGCCGGTTCATGGCATGGCAAGTGGTGTTGATGGTTTTGGCCCAAAAGATATCCGAAGTCTTGTACTCATCTAGCATTGTCCTTGCCATGTCAATGAGTGTCCGGTTCTTCCTCTCTACTACACCATTTTGTTGAGGGGTGTATGGAACTGAAAACTCATGCTTGATGCCCTCATCATCAAGGAATTCCTCCACTTGAGTGTCCTTGAATTCGGTTCCATTGTCACTACGAACTTTCTTGATTTGGAAATCGAATTCTCTTCCACCTTATCTTGCACTTGTGCCTTATCATACATGAAAAACACCCAAGTGAAGCGAGTAAAGTCATCAATAATAACTAAGCCATGTTTGTTACCGCCAATGCTTATGTAGGCCACTGGTCCAAAGAGATCCATGTGTATTAGCTCCAATGGTTGCTTGGTGGAAACAATGCTCTTTGATGGGTGTGGTGCACCTACTTGCTTTCTGGCTTGGCAAGCACTACAAATTCTATCCTTCCCAAAATGAACATTTGTTAGTCCAAAAATGTGTTCATCTTTTAGGAGTTTGGCCAAGTTCCTCATCCCAACATGAGCTAGTCGGCGATGCCATAACCAACCCATGCTAGATTTTACCACTAAACAAGTCTCAAGCTTAGCCTTACTTTTGTTTAAATCAACTAGGTAAAGCTTGTCCTTCAAATGACCCGCAAAGACAATATAGGAATCCTCCCTCTTAAAGACTTCCACACCCTTATCCGTAAAGAGACAATTGTAGCCCATCTCACACAATTGTGATACGGACAACAAGTTGTAACTCAACGAATTCACATGTAATACATTTGAGATGGAATGTTCAAGAGTAATAGCAACTTTACCAAGACCAATCACTTCCCCTTTGGAGTTGCCACCGAAGATGATATTCTCACTTGCATTTGAAGTTGGGGAATATGATGAGAACATACTCTTCTCTCCGGTCATATGATTTGTACATCCACTATCAAGCACCCAACTTGATCCACCGGAGGAGTATGCCTACAAAACAAATTTAGTTCCTAGATTTAGGTCCCCAATCCATCTTGGGGCCTTGCATGTTAGTCACAACAATTTTTGGTACCCAAATGTTCATGCTTCTCTTATCATATTTCTCATCACCCACAAATTCTGTAATGACTTTACCATGGTCATTGCATTTCAACATATAGCATGATGATAGACTTCCTTGGGGTGACCTTGCCTTTGGTTGATATGCATACTTGTTTTTGGCCACCCAGATTTAGTCCTTGGGTTTCTAAAAAACCTGCTTTTGCTTGGGCATCCTCTTGGTATGAACTTGGGCTTGAGCTTGATCAGGTGAAGCACTGGTAGCCTTCCCTTTAGTGGGTCGCGGCACTGCCGGCCTCTGGTCCAGCAGAGCAGCTGTCTGTGCAGGCTTATCTGTACCAATGCTTCCCTTCTTCTCAAACCTGACACACTCAATGCCTTTTACTATTTTTCTTCCATTGGTTTTAGCTCCTTGAGTGTGTCCAAGCCCATCCTTAATTGATGGATGTCTTCCATCCTTGTATTGAATTTTCTTTGGCTCAACCTTGTCTTTGTCATTCTTGCTAGAAACTGAGATGACATTGTTGAGCCTTGCTATCTCTTTCTTCATGGCCTCCATGTTGGCAAGGTTAGTCGAATAATAATTCAAATCAAGATTATAGCATTTTCCACAACCTTGGCTAGTGGATGGAGAAGAGGCATCATTTGCCTTAGGAAGATGTGAGTTGCTCTCCCAAAGAAGGTTGTATTGTGCCTCAAGCTCTTGATGCTTTTCAACTAAGCCACAATGCTTTTGCTTGAGGTCACCACACTCCTTAGTGAGAGCATGAGCTTCTTTTTCCTTAGCCAAGGCCTTGATCAAAGAGCTCACCTCATTCCTTTCTAATGCAAGAGCTTCCTTACTAGTAATATAAAGATCCTCTTGTTTGATAAGAGTCTTTTCTCTAGATGCTAGCTCAGCCTTGGTTACCTCTAATTCATCCATTAGATTAACAATGAAGATTTTGGTCTTATGTCACACCCAATTTTAAGGATAAAATTGAATATGAATAACTCATGTGTGCCCAGAGATCAATCACACACATAAGCCGACAAATCTTTAAATAGTACCATCACTGAGTGCTTATTACATAACGAATAATATTTAAATAACATAACAGCGGAATATAAAGATAACTCTCGCGACGAAGCTCCACTTCACAGGGAACGCCGACTGGTTGACCACTAGCCTAGTACTCCTCATGGTAGCCTTCATAGCCATCTGAAGGGGGTTGAGAAAGCAAGAGTGAGCACTTACGTACTCAGCAAGAGTAACATAGGGTTATGAAGCTCAAAGGTTGACACTGTCTGTACTGCGGTTGCTTTTAACTTGGTCAAGTTTTACCAATACTTAGCTTTAGTTATGCTTAACCCAATTGATAACCACATGATAAGATTAATTAACAACATTAACAATTAAACATTAAACATGATCATCTACACTGTGAGTTTTCCAGGCCGCTCGTAACCGTGAGCACGGCTATCATGATAGATTTACACTCTGCAGAGGTTATACACTTTACCCACAAGCCATGTTACCCATATGTCCGGGTTTATAACTCCCATAACACTTCCAAGGTGAGTGGGCAGGGAACACTATGAAGCCTTTCAAAAGTCTTCCTAACATGTTGCCAGACCCTACGGACCCAAGGGCAAGGGGTATACAAAGCCTCTACTCGATGGTACCTTTCGAAGCGGTAACCACCCTAGAACATGCCCTGCAACCAGCTTGGCAATGGTGCCTTTCACGAACTGCCAACATGCTAGTACGAATCTTTATACTTGACTAAAGCCAGAGCCATTATAGCACTCGTGGTTGTATTTAAGTCCCAGCTTTTGCCCTACAGTGGTGTCCTATTCCATGTTGCTATAAAAGTCAGTTTTATCACATTGTTACATATATCATTAGTTAGGATTCATCTCAAGATCCATTATTGTAAAGCATAGCAAAGCTACCCATATGCATATAAACCCATGGTGACAAGGTAAAGGATAACAAAGCTATGGTATAGATCTAATAGGAATCAAATTAGACACATGCAATCATGACTAGATTGAATTATGGTGAATAGGTAAGAAGGATGATCCCATGTTAAACTTGCCTTGATCACAAAGCTCCTGGTGATCCTGATCTGCTGCAAAGAACTCTTGGTCAACGAAGATCTCACCGGCTGTACTCGATCAACATCACCACGCAATCATCCGAACAATCATACACGAAGCAAACAAGACATGATCAGAACATTACACCATAAACAATAAAGAAACTTTGAAAAGGTTATAAAACAGATCTATACTTTACTACGATCACAAAGACACGAGGATCACGCTAATCGGATCTAAAACGGAGAAGTTATAGATTAAACGGGATTTTGAAAAGGGCAAGATTAAACATTAGCAAAGTAATTTTCTCTGATTTTCAAAAGTAATTAACATAGGTGAAATCTATACTACTGGATAGAGCATGAAAATATGGATCTAACGCAACTCGAACGGGTCGATTTGGATTTAAAACGAAGAAAATATAAGCATTTGAAGTTTAGAGGAAAAACTGAAAATAGGAAATTCCTTTTATTTTTGAATTAAACAGATTCAGAAAAGGGAATACGTCTTCCCAATGGAAAAATGTAAAGGGCAAAGGCGCCTTGGACCGCGGGTTCAGAGGGCCAGAACCTCAGAGTCTCTTTAGCAAAAGATCAGGGCGAAAGGGTACGGGGAAACCTGAGCCGTTGGATCTGAGTTAGATGGTGGAGATTAGAAGGGGGAGGGACACGGCGGTTCTTCCTCGACTCAGAGCAGAGCGGCACGGCGGATGCCATGGCCGGCGGCCAGTGCACGGCGGCACGAGGGGGATAAGGCTCTGCGGTGCTCAGTTTCGCAAGACGAACACACCGGGAGAAAGAGAAGAGAACGACGAATACATCTACGCGGTTTGCGGGGTCCGGAATAGCCCGAGGGTGACTGGCGGCACAGCGCGGCGGCGGCGAGGCTCTGTGACGGCGGCGCGGGCTTCCAGTGCACCAAGAGAAAGAGAACATAGGGGGGAAAGGTGTCCCGCACCCGCGTGAGGCGATTGCGAGTCTCGGAGAGGCCCGATGATGGCCGAGGGGGGGGCTGGCCTCGATGAACAGCGGCGGCACGGCATCGGTGCACGGCGGCGGGGTGCAACAGAGCGCAAGGGAGGAAGAGAAGGGGGAAATTGGGTGTTTGGAAGCGTCGCGAAGAAGACACGGGGCTCGGGAAAGCTTACCGTGCTCGGGATCACACGGAACGACGGCGGATTGGTGGCGGAACGCGGCACGGCGGCGGCACTGCTACTGCTGCGATTGCGGGCGAACTGAGGAGAGAGGATGAGGGGTTCGGCGCAGGGACTCGCCGCTATTTAAAGGGGGATGGGGAGGAGTCCAGAGCGGAGACGAGGCGCGGGAGTTCCGCGTCGGCGGTTCGCGGCGTGGCGAGGCATGTCCGCCTCGGTCTCGAACGGAGGAGGGAGAAGGGACTGACCCATGGGGTCACGGCGTCAGCGGCAGAGAGAGAGAGAAAAGGAGGGAGGCGGGCGGCGCCGACAGATGGGACCACCGAGACAGAGACAGAGAGAGGGAGGGAGGCCGCGGGCGGTGCTGGGCCGGGGAAGGGAAGCGACCGAGAGAGAAAGAGAAAGGGAGAGCAGGCCGCGGGCTTCTCGGGCCAGAAAGGAGAGGGTGAGGATTTCCCTTTTTTTCCTTTTTATTTTTCTTTTGATTTTTGCAAACATTTTTCAAATGAATTTTGAAATGAATTTTCCTAGGGTTTTGCAACTCCAAACAAATCAAGAAAATGCAGAGGCATGAAATGCATCACACAAGTTGAACCCTAACATGAATTTAATTTTAGTTTTATACATTTAATTCTATGCTTCACAAAATGACTTGAAATTAAATCAAATTAAACTCAAATTCAAACCTATTTTACTATTCAAATTTTAGGGTGTTACATCTTAACATCCATGTTTTTAGTTAGTTCATTAATTTCTTCATCACTAGAGATGTCTTTGGGGGGAGGAGTTATGGGTTTTGGTTTTGGTTTTACCTTCTCACCCTTTGCCATGAGACAAATGTGAGGGGAGCATTCATCATCATCGGACATGTTGTTGAAGAGCCTTGGTGAAGTGGATGGCTTGTGAATAGCAATGGTGGCCATCTCTTCATATTCACTTGTGCTCTCGGTTGTAGAGTCCCACTCATGCCCAATGTGAGCTTCACCCACATATCTCTTGCCTTTCTTATGTTTCTTCTCATTTGGGCAATCGTCAATGAAATGCTCGGTGCTACCACAATTGAAGCAAGTTCTTGATTTCTTGTTTGGAAACTTTCTTCTCATGAGCTTATACCCATTCTTCTTTATGCCCTTATTGAATCTTCTCATGAATAGGGCCATGTCATCTATGTTCTCGGCTTGCTCATCTTCACTTTCACCATCACTTGATGTTGGATCTTCGGGTTGATGCTTGATAGCCTTGAATGCTTGAGCTTTACTTGAAGATGCTTGCTTGCTGTTTTTGGGACAGCTAGGTGCTGCTCTCCTTGAGCTCTTGTTGGCTTTGAGAGCCACTTCCTTGATCTTCATCCCTTCCATCCTTGCTTGCATCTCTCCAAGCTTCTTCCTCTCAAGAGCTTCTTCCCTTTGCAAATCAAAGGTGATAATTCTTCCAAGCACATCACTTGGTGTGAAGTATTCGAACTTCTTCTTGTCTCTTATCAATGTCACAACGGTCTCATTCCTTGGAGAATAGGCTTCGAGCATAATCTTGACAACCTTGTGATCATTGACCTCTTCACCACCAAGGCCTCTAATCTTGCCAACTATCACCACAACCTATCAAACATCTCTTGTGGCCCTTCACCTTCATTGATCATAAACCGGATGAGCTTGGCCATGTAGAGATCAATCTTGGACTGCATCACTTTACTTACACCCTCATGTGCAAGGTGCAAAGTATCCCAAATTTCCTTGGCAACCTCCAAACCCATCACCTTGTTGTACTCATCACCATCCAATGCACTTAGCAACACACTAGTTGCTTGTGCATTGAGTTGTATGCATCGAAGCTCGGTATTGGTGGGGCTTGTAGGATCCACCGGAGGCTCACATCCTATATGAACAATCTCCTAAGCACCGAGGTGAAGACCTACAAGATAAGCCTTCCTCAAGTGTTTCCACTTGGCAAAGTTGGTCCCATCAAAATGAGCCAACTTGCCAGTGGAACATGAAATAGAGGTTTATGCTCATGGTTAGAAATGGATGAATAGTTGAAGGATACGACGAAGTATTTCTTGCTGCCCTCATCCTTCTTCTTCTTCTCATCCTTCTTCACGATCTTGGAATCTTGGTATGATGCGTCATCATCACCGTCGGAGCTACTTGATTCAACCTCCACCTGAGAGGCTTGCTCTTTGCTTTTCTTTAGCTCCTCCTCCTTGGCATTGAGCTCCTTCTTGAGAGCTCTTACTTCTCTTCTATGAAGCTTCTCGGCAAGCTTCAAGCTCTTGGCTTCATTGAGTTCTTTTTCTTCTTTTTGCAATCTTTTTCCTTCTTTCCTCAATCTTCTTGCTTCTTGTCTTCTTGCTTTCTCTCTTTCGGACATGCTAGCGGTGGTCAAGTACTTGTCTGTGGCCACGCTCTCATCGCTGCTGTCCGTGGAGTGCAAATCCACCTTCTTGGGGTCAACCATCGTGACCTTACCCTTTTCGGCCATTACCTCGCACGGTGAAGTGCTTTACTAATGTAACCTTGCTCTGATACCACTTGTAAGGACCTGATTAGCCTAGAGGGGGAGGGGGTGAATAGGCCTGTTTAAAAACACGTAACAACTTTCTGTCAGCACAGGTCCGGCACTGCCGACCTCTGGGTCCGGCACTGCCGGAGTGCCCGACACTGCTGCTCTCTGGGGCGGCAGTGCTGGTCACCTGGACAGAACCTTGCACAATTCAAAATATAAACTGGGAAAGGAAATTGTGCTTGAATAGAAATCTTCCTAGAGGTGTAAGGAACCTCTAGCACCACCTGCAAGTGGTAGCAACACACCCACGGAGTAGATCGGGTCCAAACCCTAGAAATCACCTTGCAAGCAATATATATCAAAGTAAAGTAACAAGCACACGGTGACACGAGATTTGACCCGTGGTTCAGCTCGCCACCAGGGCTTGCCTACGTCCACGTTGTTGAGGTACGCCACACAAGGCTCAAGCTTGCCACAAATACTAGTTCTTTCCTCCGTCTCAAGTCAAGAGAGTGGACTCTTGAGATGAGGGGTAATGTATTAGCAAATGGGTATTACAAACCTCCCTAGGCTGCCACACGAAAGAGGCAAGCTCAAGGGCGACGCCTAGCCGGCTAGGAGCAAAGCTCCAAGAGTAACAAACTCAAACCGTTGGCCACCACGCGAACCAAATGCTTGTAGGAGTTGAAGATCCGAGGAAGAAGCTTCTTCTCAAGCTTGGAGGCTCAATCTCTCAAAAGTTGATTGCAAATCAATAGAGGAGAGTGGATGAGCACCAAGAGAGAAGGGAGAGCTAGAAGAGAGCTTCTCTTTCTGTTCTTGCGAAGACAGAATGAAGAAATGATAGAACTAGCCGTTGGGGGTGAGTGAGGAGGTAAGAAATACCCCTCCACTGTCCAACGGGCAGAACAAGTCGCGGCAGGGGCTTGGCAGAAACAACAAAGAATTGAATCTTTGAATAGCTGGCTGATTTGCCTTCTATGTATGTGGAGGTGTGATATGTTTGGATAGATATAGCATTTGGTTCACTTTTTGGCATGCGTGTTGAGTCCCTCTTAATAGTACGGCATACCTAACTCAATTTCAATGTATAAAATGAATTTAAACTCCTTTGAGCTTATTACCATGCACTTTTGTAATTGAAGGGGTCCGCCAACCTGTTCATCAACCTCCTTAAGTTCAACCTGCTTGTCGTACTTGTAAAGTCTCATTAGTCTTCTAAATATGTTGTCATGTCACCAAAACCCACTAAAGGCTTGATTGCACTTTCACTTATCCATATATCCTTCACCTCACCTTCGACATATCATTCCTTAATTCCACTTTTATCACTTTATTTTACGGATAACAAACATGTACCCACGTTGTATGCCTCTTATTTCGTCCTTCAATCGCCTCCCTCTTATCTATTTGTCCCTCAATCCCACATCTCTTCTTCTATCCGTCAACCTCTCACTTTTTTCGCGTTCTCATGTGGCAAGTGCATCCCTCGATATATCGTCTCTCACTCCCACTTTTCTCTTTTTCACATGTGGCAAATGTAAAACCACAACAAAAGTTTAGGGCCCGGGTGGCAAACATAGACCTATGGTAGGAGTCCAAGTCCCAATCGAATGTATTGTCCTCCTCCAATAATCTTGATTACAATTTGGAGCTGCAAAATCTTTGTTAGCCTCGTACCACTCATGTCATGGCTTGGCCACGACGCGTGCAGGACATGCGAGTCTTCCATATTTCTTAAGTAATCTTATAACATGTGTATACATTATCCACATAGGTAAGTTGATCAACTGCGATCAATTTACCACATATGATTGGTTCTTTACTGTATCTACTGTTTACTGTTTATTATGGGTATGAAAATTTATTTGATTTAGTTGTCTCGCTTTTCACGAAGTCAAATATTTTATATTCTATATAAAAAATATATTCTTATTTAAGATACATAATTAATATATTTAGATAAATCACTTAATATATTTTTATAATAGAATTATTTAGAGATAGATATAGTCAAACTTAAAAGAAATTACTGACACAAATCTGATAACAGAAGGAGTATAGTATAGTATACTAGTAGGCATTAGTAAAACACTCTTTGACGGAGCAGTAGAAATTTTGTTCCTCTCTGGTTGCCTTTTTTTCCTTGTGCGGTCGCTGTCACTCCCCTTTACGCCCCCCTGCTTTATTTACCTGGCCAGCTTTTTTCACAATTGATTTCCGCTTTAACTAAAAAATATTATCCTTGGACGAAACCTCGCCCCTGCCGCACCCGGAGGGACACGCCCAAATGCATGCCCAATCGCACACGAGTCGCACTCCCGGCCCACTGCTCCGGTGGTGCCTGCTGCGTTCAGCCATCCATCGGTCTCCGTACGCGCGTGTACCACATCAGCAGGTGGCACACCTGTACACACACACACTCACACGTAGTACACACACTGCTTGTCCATAGTCTCACGGCGTCCGCCACACGACAAGGCAAAATCATGGGTAACTTTTTTCTACCGGGAAAAACACGCACCCAATCGGCGGCGATCGGGCGCGCTCGGGGCCTCTGGCTGCACCTGTATACGCACGGCACCATCCATCTCCGTCCGTCCGGCCGGCCGTTTGATGGGTGCTCTCAAGCTTTTGGGGCGAACGTACCTACGAGGTCGGTCACGTCGTGCCGTCGTCGGATCGACGCGACAGACGCGCAGGTACGGTGGTGAGGAACTGGAGATGATCTCCCATTTCTCTCTCTCGACGGACGCAATGCGCATGGGCATGGCAAAGGGCGGCATCCAGTGGCGAGGCGAGCCGAGAGCGTGCGCGGCGGGGCGCATGCGCATATATTTTTTTCGAAAACCCGCATGCGCATATATTGGCGAGTTGAGTTCAGATCGGAACAGGTGGTCTCGCGCGGACGGCGGGCCCTTTTCTGGCATGCAGTGGCAGGACCGCAGGATCCTATTCACGTCGGCTATGTGTACCGTGTACGTGCCGCGCAGTCCGCAGAGTGTGGCAGCGGAGGCCGTCCGAGTACGGCGATGGGATGTTTGGTCGGCCGGCAATGCCTGCCACGCTGGCTCGCTGCATGAATTAAACGGGGGCAGGCCGGGTCCGGGCAGGACAAAGGCTCCCGCCGCTGCTGCCATGGGCGTTGGGCGCATGCAGGCCGGCGCCCGGCGGCCGCAGGGCTGAGCGCTGCCTGCGCGGTGCGCCTGCGCCTACGCAGGAGCGAATGCATGCACGCAGGTTTCGCGATCGGGCGCGCGGCACGGTGATTGGCGGGGGCAGCACTGCGAACCGTCAGCCGTGCGAGGCGGCAGGCACAGGCACAGGCACGGGCAAAAAATCTAGTGAGGATCAAGAACGAGATCAATCAATGAGAGATATATCCCAGTTCAATCATTCTCTTTCTCTCAATTACAACCACCTCAAACAAGATACACTCATTTCCCATGGGATTGGATGATATTCGGGGTAGAAGTAAACTAATTTTCTCTTCAATCCCCTCCTATTCCCATGGAAATGATAGATCAATGAGTGTAATTTAACTCTCTATTGCATAGTCAAATTCTCTTAAATTTGATAGTAATATATAAAAAATATTAATGTTTGTAACATAAAATATTTATATTACAAAAGTATATTTCATGACATATCCAATAGCACTTAATATTTCATATTATAGATATTGATACCTTTTCTATAAAGTTGGTTAAATTTAAATTAGTTTGACTCAACTACATTAGAATCATATCATTTCCCGACCGAGGGAGTAGATTATATAAACTTTGCTTATATGAGTCGGCCCTATAACTATATAAACAAGATTATATAAGCTTCATATGCTCATGTTTATTTCATGATGGGATAATAAGCCATCTCTCGTTTTCACTTTTACATCTTATTCTAGAAACAAAATCTAAAGAAAGATTGAGAATTAGAACAAACTCGGGATTTCTCACAGGATATCCAAAAAAATGAACTATTTTGAAAAAAAAAACATATCAATAACGGTCGAGCTCCAAAAAGACAAAATGAGAATGCTAACAAATAGAACCAAGAAACATGACTTCGTGTGCTGACCTAATCCTAATCGACCTTACAAGACAACATAACCAACATATCAAAATTAAAATCCCGATCATAACCAAAAAAACCTGTTCATACCCCATCCACGTAAATAGGATGTACCAACTAAAAATGCAAAAAGTGAAAATGATTAAAAAAACAACCATATTGTTTTTGTGTTGTTTTAGTAACACCAACCATGAGTAAATGGATCAAATCCTTTAGTTCCGATTCGTAACACTAACTAGGACTAATGTAGCCTCTTTTAATCTGGGTTGATGTTACCAACTGGGACTAAAGGTTCTTCAAAGCCTATGAAACTTGGAACCGGGACTAATGCTGAAATTAATCCCGGTTCCAACTCTAACCGGGACTAATGTGCTGAACCGAAAGTCCATTTTCTAGTAGTGATTCTTTTAGACTTGTTTGGATCTCCTAGAACTAATAATTGGCTAATAAAAATTAGCTAAGGTCTTGTTTAGATCCCTAGCTCATAGTCTTGCTCATGTCTTACTCGACCACACTAAACGGCGAACGATCTCATTCGATTCAAATCGGACGAACGACAACCCCACAACCTACCGTTTTTATAAAATTATTAAGTTAACCGTATAACTTCAACGTATTACTTGTGGAACAAACTTCAACATATTACTTCTATGCATTACTTCAACCTAACAAAGTTACGCGCCTAACTTATACATATACCTTACTACGCATACTTTATGTACAGGGGCGGATGTACAGTAGAAGCATGGGGGGCACACCTGTCCCCCCAAAATTTATGAAAAAAAATAAAGTATATTGGTATAATATGCCTTGTACATGTATAATATGTTGCTAAATATAATTGCTACCCTACTTAGCTCATACAACAACCTCAATACTCTGAAATCGTTGCTTTCTAAAATCGTCGTAACTATTTTATCAGTGTCTAGTGATCTACTTATGTTATTTTTATATTGGTGAACTTTCGTCCGTACCCCCACGATGGAAATCTTAGATCCGCCACTGTTTATGTATAATCTTTTGTGGAATAAATTTATCAACATAACTTCTTATAAAGCTACAAAATTATACACAAAACTTGTATGTATAATATTTTGCTGCACAAATTTATTATCATAATTGTTTATTAATTTTTTTTGATGTATAGGTTTTATGTAATTTTATAGACAACTTATCATGATAGTTTTTATTTGTATAGTTATGTTATTCATAAAATTAGAATCAAATTTTTGTTCTAGAAAATTTATGTTGAAAAATTATTATCCTGAACAAAGTATGTTTGACCACCACAATCCTTGTGCAGTTGTGCCATCCGATTTTCACTAAGTCATCGTGTCGTGATACCCTTTGTTTGGCCACATGCCATGTGTCTGGTCTAGACACGGTCTGTGGCCAGCGTTATCTTCGTAGCCTCGCGGCACCACCTGTTGTACGACGTACAGTTGGCCGTCTTCATACCTATCTGGCTATCTCTAGGAGTACCGGTGGTCAACAACCTCCCCACCGCCTGCTTTTCCCTAAATCATCAAGCGCATGTGTAGGAAGCATCCAGCTTGAGGGTGAAAATCTGATTGTTTTAAAGGTAAACTTATTATAAGAACCCAGCAAGATTCACAGCAGCCGCCGAGTGTCGTGAATACAAATGTGGCCTGTGGCCTGTGGGGTTTCAATTTTTCCGAAGTTTTAATGTTCCAAAAGGGCAGTTGACATTGCTTCGCCCACGTGGTCCGAATCACGCACTGGTCTGGCCACCAATCCATCAGATTGACGTTCGTACGTCGAAGTGTCAGGCTGTAGCTTTATTAAGTGATGAAATGCATGGATTTCAAAAGAAAAAAAAAACCCAGAACATATCCAAGCAGCAAAAAGACATGAAAAATGATCAGACATTTTAACTGGGGCTGCACATACCCCACAAAAGTTAGCAGGATAATCGGTGGTAAAAAAAAGGAGGGAGGTCTGGTTCCGTCGCTCCCCAGCAGTAAAAACGGATTATATCATGCATGTCCGGTGAGGTGAGCGAGCTAGGTGTCGTGATTCGCCGCGACGTCGTGTGGACGCTCTGCCCCGATCCAGTGCTCCCTCCCTGTTGCAATTGGGTGTTGTTGGCTGCTGACGCTTGCCCAGCTAGCCGTGGACCGCCTGCGGTGGCAAGCCAGGGGCAGCTAGCTTCTGCCTCGGGTTACTTTTGGCCCAGGGACGGCTGCGGCCTGCGGGGCCGCGGGCTCCAGTAACTTTTTCGCCCGATGCCGGAGAGCGACGGATGGATGGAACGGGCCGGGCGGAAGCTGAGCCAGTACGTACTGTTCCTCCGAGCCCCGTGGCCCGAGTTGCGGCTGGCGGCCACGTCGCGGGCGCGGCACACAAAGGACGGCACCGAATCCTGTTGACTTCCCACACCACACGGCCCCCGGTCGCCCTCGCGCCCTTTATAAGCCTTCCACCCCGCCCCCACCCTCACCCCCACCTCGATCTCCTGTCCTCTTCCTTTCCTTTCTACTAGCTCGAGCTCAGTTTCACACGCCCCGCCTGTAGCTGGAGCGCAACCGCCGGCCTCTGTCCTGCTCGATCTGAGCGCCGCTACAGCTGATAAACCACCGGTGTAGCAGCGAGACAAACCAGGCCTTTTTCGCCCGTCCACACGGGCTCGGTCGTCGTCGTCGTCGTCCCAACCCTGCCTGCTGTCTGCAGCTTCTCTGCCTGCCGCTGCCGGCCGGTTCTAGTTCTTGGAGCTAGAGCAGCCCTCTGAGCTAGCCTGCACTATCACAATCTAAAAGTTCTTCTATTGAGGTAGAGTTCTCTCATATATTATGATTAGTGGTAGTGTTTTAGTACTACTTAAAAACACTAGAAGAAGTCCACTATTCTAACAGTGCTGAGCAAGCGCGACCGGTCGATCGATGGGGCGCGCGCCGTGCTGCGAGAAGAGCGGGCTGAAGAAGGGCCCGTGGACGTCCGAGGAGGACGAGAAGCTCGTCGCCTACATCAAGAAGCACGGCCAGGGAAACTGGCGCAACCTCCCCAAGAATGCCGGTGAGCGCCCTGAGACTTCGACTCGACCGAACTCAGCGAACTCATCTCATCTCATCATGATATATCCATGCCGCATATCCTTCCTCACCCCTGATCCTTCTCGGTCGTCATGGCACGCAGGGCTGGCACGGTGCGGGAAGAGCTGCCGTCTGCGGTGGACGAACTACCTGAGGCCGGACATCAAGCGCGGCCGCTTCTCCTTCGAGGAGGAGGAAGCCATCATCCAGCTCCACAGCATCCTCGGCAACAAGTAAGCTACTAGCATGCAAGCCACACACGAAAAACAGTAGCCAGGGCAACTGGCTTTCTCTCTCTTTTCTCCTGCTGGTAGCTAGCTGGCCTAGCCTGGCTTGGCTTGTGTAGCTTCCTCGCTGCCGTGTTTGCTCTACTAGTAGTAGTAGGAGTTGTAGCAGTGGTTAATTAGGCACAGCTGTGTGTACGGTTTCTGATGCGTGATTGGCTACACTCTGTGGTGTTTAGGTGGTCAGCGATCGCGGCGCGGCTGCCCGGGCGGACGGACAACGAGATCAAGAACTACTGGAACACGCACATCCGCAAGCGCCTGCTCCGCATGGGCATCGACCCCGTCACCCACGCGCCGCGCCTCGACCTCCTCGACCTCTCCGCGCTCCTCAAGCCCGCCGCCTACTACCCCACGCAGGCCGACCTCGACACGCTCGGCGCCTACGAGCCGCTCGCCAACTACCCGGACCTCCTCCGCCTCGCCTCCACCCTGCTCTCCTCCTCCGGCCCGCCGATCGGCGACCAGCAGCAGCAACTCCTGCCGTGGATTCTGCAGGCGCAGATGGCGCAGCAGGTGGCCGCTGCCATGGCGCAACACGTGGCGCCGCCGCCGATGTCGCAGGCCGAGCAGTTCATGCAGGGCGGAGCCGCGTGCCAGCAGCAAATGCCGGACCAGCTGGTCCACACGAACCCGACGATGCAGCAGCAGGTCGCGGCGGCGGCGCAACAGCAGCAGCAGCAGGACATGGCCGCGGCGGCGGCTTGCCACAGCATGCAGCCGCCTTCGGGCGGCGGCTACGAGGTTGACGACAGCCTGGACGACGTCCCGGCGCTGATGCAGATGGTGCAGGCCGACGCGTCGAACCTGCAGCAGTGGAGCAGCACGGTGACAAGCAGCAGCAACAACAACGTCGGCTCCGGCGTGTCCACACCGTCGTCCAGCCCGGTGGCGCGGTTGAATCACTCCACCAACACGACGTACGGCGGCGCGAGCACGAGCAACGCCGCCGCCGCCGCCGCGCTGTTCGACATGCAGCTGTCTGAGCTCCTTGACGTGAGCGACTACATGTAATGTAACAACGACCAAAAAAAATTCACGGGAGCACGCACGGACCCCGGTCGATCCGTGGAAACTAGGTCCAACACTTCATCACGTGCCGCAAGGGGCAAACCAAAATCTATCTCTAAGACGGACGACGAATTTTTTGTACAGGATTATTGTTGTTGCACCTCCTTTAATTTATCCAGCTGTTCGTTCATGGTCGGATCAGTGATTAACTATTTACTGTTAGATCGAGGCTTCCCACGATTATTTTCTACTGTAATTTCCGTGTTTTCAATTAGCTAGACGTGCGTGTGGTGCGTGTCAGTGTGGGGAACCACGGCGAGGCTGTCCTGGCATGATTGGTTGAGGCGGCTGCTGTCACTCTCGCTCGCATCACGGCTTTGTCTCCAGCGAAGAAAATCAGGGTTGCTTTTCTTAGAATGCTTTGCCTTATTCATCCATGCTGCTGAATTCGTCTCCTTCTGATTTTCCCCTTATGTAGTGATTGGGGACTGTATGGCGAGAATATATAATAATAATGATAATGATAATAATGACAACACGAGTGTCATAGCTGATGGACACGCATGATGATATAGACAATCTTAAATGGTTGAGAAAAAAACAGGTCACTAGCTAACACTGGTATGGTGTGCAATGCACAGCTTAATGATTGCTTCTGCCTGCCTGCTCCCTCGATCTCTGATGAGTGGCATACGATTACTTGATCAATTTGTATGTTGTTGTGGACTGCTGTTGGGTTTTCAAAGTCAAATAAATCTCTGTTGATGGCTATTACTTTTTGAAGTTATTATACAACAAGTCTAATAACATATATATAGAATATTGCAACTTGATATATTGCTTGCTTGGTCTATGCATGGTCACCAGAGGTGCAACGGATGACCCATGCGCATTGACAGTTTGACACGACTTACTAGCTTGCATGTGTACGTACTAATAAGGCCAATCTGACGACACCAAGTGTGCATCGACAGTGGCACAGCACAGCTGACCTTTGATCTATACATTCATCGTCTCATGGACGGTATCTACACAGGAGCAAGTCAACGTCTGCATGCATGCGGGCCGGCATGTTGCACGTAATCGTAATAAGTATTGCTCTTTAATTTGATCAAATCTACACGAAGAATATTGCAGCCGACATGACCTTGTCGATCTCGAATTCAAAAATGTGCATATATATATATATATATATATATATTCTGTGGCCTTTGAGCCTTTGACTATAATTTCTGCTAGAAGAAACTATATATCATACTGACCATGTGAATGGAGCTAATTATTAAGCACAATGTGTTTTTCTCACTAGTCACTATATGTATAGTACTACTGGCAATTACTAATACACATATAATCGTGATCGCAAGGAAAATATTATGAAACTTTTATTTGAACCCTAATTGACCATAAGTCCATAACCCTTTCTGAGAGCCAGTATGTACTAGCTCCGCATCAATGTGGGACCTTATATATGTATGTATTACTACTCTGCAAGTTAAGCTTATTTTTCTATAATAATTAATATTAACGTCTCAGAAACCATTGTCAGTTTGTCACTATTCTAAAAAACATTACCACAGAATAACTCCGTAGTTTTATGTACAAAAATTGGTGAGAGGCTGGCACTACATTCAGTGACAGATCGATGCTAGGGCCTTGGGGATAGACTAGCTAGCATCTTTGATTGTTATAATACAAAAAACAAGCTGAATCTTGAATTCTAAGGCTAATAAAACTGTTTGTTTATTACACGTGCAGCTTCTGTTTATAAAAGCCATAGTCCAAAGATGAAACAAGCGGGCGCAAATATGAGTTTGTCAAACAATATGACGATTATTATATGGTAAATTGAGTCGTCAATTAATCGTCATACTTCTTTTTGAGGAACTAATAATTTTGCACAAGTCAGTAAGTATACACATATTACTGGTTAGTTGATGATCGATCTCAGGATGACCTGACTTCCAACTGTCTCGTGTTTCCTAAACTGGAATTATATATAGAATATATATATATGTAGGCCAATTTGTTGGTACGGCGCGCAAAAGCTGTAGGAAGAAGACAAAAGTGCGATAAAAGTGGTAATTGATGTAGCGGTGAGGTAGCTAGCTAGCTTTAATTTGTTACACGCGAGAAGTGAAAAAAATGTGAAATGAGAGAAGTAAAAAAAGAGCTGACCTTAGTTACCTTGAGAATATATATTACGCGTAAGCTGTGTGAGCGCGAGAGTGCAAATTAAACCCGTTGCTTGAGGTTGGACCAAAGCGTACATGCGTACGTAGTAGTTTATTTATTATATTATATACATATATATACTTGTCGACCGCGCGCTCGACGGGGACGGTCATGTAGAAAAGGATCGAGCAGCAGGGCGGGGCACGGTGCACATGCCGTCGAGCGAGAACAAATCAGTGTTCCTCTATGAGTTAGCACGTACTGCTATCTGTATCTGTCGAGTCGAGCAGAAAATTTGCTATGGACAATGGACACGGGCTGTTTCGGCGCCGGCGGGCGGCGATGTCCGTGTGCGCGCATCTCGGGTGCACACAGGGCCGGGGTCGTCGCCGTCCGTCGCGGTCTGTACTGGACGTACCAGGGGCCCGCGCGCGCGAGCGTCGCGGTCGTACGCGATCGCGACATGCTCCATACATCCCCGCGCGCGCGCGGCTGCGTGTGTTCCCGATCGGTGGCCTTGTTTGGCTGGCGGATTTCGACGCGTCGCGGAGGCTCGCGGCCGCCGCCCGGCGCGCCTCGGCGGGGACCCGTGGGCTGCCACCTCCGCGCGCGGCCGCGGGCGTCGCAGTCGCGTGGCCCCGGCCCCAATCACATACCTGGTTGGACTTCACCCTCGCGGGTCGACACGGATGGACGACGTACGGGCGCCGCGGGACGCCTCGTCACACCATCTCATCCGTCATCGAGTTCGATCTGTGGGCGGTACTCGCGAGGCAAAGGTACTGCGAGCTGAGCTAGTTACAGGTGTTCGAATCGTCCTGGTACGGCGGTAGTGGCTATACGGAATCACTACTGCTGCTGCTCTTCTTCACCTTCCCCGCCGGCTGATGGCGACGGCGGCGATCACGATCGGGCAAGCAGCTAGGTGTGCGACGTCCGTTCAATCATGTAAAAGTATGTGACACACCTTTTTTGGCATGGGAACCAAGGAGGGTACATGTATGCGACACGTACTCGGTGAGGCGATCGCGGTCTTGATAGCGTACATACAGTGATAGATCGAAGAGAGATACTACTACTCTGTCTACGTACGATGATCCTTGTATATAGGACGGCCGGCCGCCGTAGACATGCATGCAAGGACACGGCGCTACGGAGTCATGCATCAAGCTACTGTAAGCATGACGGCACGCGTACGATGGCACGAGGCCGCGCTCCCGCCACGTACGCTGCTCCAACGTTGTGGAGTACAGACTACAGACTACTAGTGGCTTTGACTGCGTACGCTGCTTCGCTCCGCCAGCTTTCCGCGACGAAACCCTGCCGCAGAAACGCGCAGGAGGCTCTGATCGGGGGGCAGGCCACGGCCAGGACCCCGACACGCGCGCGCAGGCGGCGCAGAGTGCTATCCAGCGAACGAGGTGGCGCGCGCGGTCCCTGTCCCCTGTCCGCGACACGTCCCGAAAGCCAACTGAGACCCGCCGGGGCGGGCGGGCTGGCGTGCAGTCGCCCGCGTGCCTGTGCGGCCTGCGCTGGCGCGCTGCGCGGTTTGACCTGCGGCGGCCAGCGAGCCGGAGAGCAGAGGAAGAACTGCGTAGGGCAGGGGCGCAGGGCAGGACGGAGCAGCAGACAGCACTCGGGTTCGGGTTCGATGGCGGGCGGGCGGGCGGGACGGGCATGCACGTACGCGTGGGTGTCGCTCTCGACTCGACGGAATAATAAATACTCCTACCACGGTTCCGTCGGGTCTCGGTGGAACTCCGGCGGCCCGGTCGGGGTGCTCGTGACTGCGTGTGCACGCCGCCCCAGCCGGCCCCCAGGCGGTGGCGTTTTTGACCTGTGATGTGGCCTGCCGGTCTGTGACCCATCCGCGCGAGCGCGACGCCCGTTTCCATGGCTCCGCCGAGGCGCCGACCAAGAAAACGGCCGCAGGATGCGCGTGACTCGTCCCGGTCGTCGTCCCCCGGCCGTCTCACCCGGAGCAAAGCAAGCCACCCGAATCCCGAGCCGATAGCGCGCCAGGACCGGGCGCCACACCACACCCCCAAAAAAGTTGTGTTTTGTCTGGCAATCGATCGCGGATGCGCGGCATCGCGAACAAATATCCTTTCGATCTTAGCTAGCTTTTGTAACCGACCTAGTCGTCGACATGCACGTAGGAGTAGGACGGTAGGAGGCTGCTATGCGTGAAGCATGCATGCATTCATTTCACGCGAGAGCTTGAAGCGGTGGAATCTGTTGAGATTATTTAGGATAGATAATTATTAATGATCAATTATCTGTAAATCTCGTAATTAGCATGTGCTAATTACGTGATTAGTAGGCATAACCGTTTAGGCCCTTTGGACACCAACAGGCACCACTTCACGTACATATACAACTGCCTATTGTATATATACATTCACTGTTCATTGGAATACACACGGTTACATTCATTCATCAATTTTGCTAAACACGTTATCACGCACGCTCAGAAACCACTGACGCTCGTAGACCAGAAAGAACTTCGCCGGAACTTCACCGGAGTTGCTTCACGCCAGCCCAAGATGTCTGTTAAACTCAATCCAATGGAGGAAGAATGATGTATTGTGGACTCAGGTGCCACAAACTATATACTTAGAGAGATTAAATATTTCCAGACTCTTAAGAAAAGAGAAGGAAATATTCTGACCATTGTTGGTCATGATGCATTAATAGTTGGTTCTGGACGAGCCACTATTACTCTTCCAATGGGTACACAGATTACGATAGAGGATGCCTTGTTGTATCCCGAATCAACTCGTACCCTTCTAAGTTTTAGAGGTGTCCATAAGAATGGTTTTCATGTGTAAACACATAAAGATAATAAAGAGGAACATCTTCTGTTTACCAAACTTACTAGATATGACAAACAAGTTTGTGAAAAGATTTCTTCACTCTAACATAGATTGTACTTTACATACATTAAACCTGTAGAACATGTTGCTTATAAGATAATTTTTCGAGACGTCGATACATTCCGTAACTGGCATGATCGACTTGGGCATCCTGGAATAGGGATGATGAGGAAAATTATTAGCAATTCCATTGGTCATGACATGGAAAAAACAAAATTTTTTCAAAATAAAGATTTTTGCTGCACTGCTTGTGCAACAGGGAAATTAATTTTAAGACCATCATATCTTAAAATTAGAGCTGAACCACTTAAATTCCTTGAATGTATTCAAGGCGATATACGTGGTCCGATCAACCATTATCGGGACCGTTCAGGTACTTCATGGTTTTAATAGACGCATCTACTAGATGGTCTCATGTGTGTCTATTATCGACACGCAACCATGCTTTTGCAAAAATAATGGCCCAACTTATAAAGTTGAAGGTTCATTATCCTGAACATCAGATTCAGTCTATCCGAATGGACAATGCTGCTGAATTCTCATCCCGTGCTTTTAATGACTATTGCATGACATTGGGAATTCAGGTTCAACATTTTGTTTCATATGTCCATACTCAGGCCCTTTTTGGTTGGGCTGTGGCTTTTGGAAAAGCGGCTGTGAGCTGTGGCTTCTAGAAAAGCAGCTTTGGAAAAGTAGCTGCTACAAAGTCAAAAGTCTCTTTGGTTCAGCAGTTGTGGCTTTTAAAACACAACTTTCACTGACAAGCGGGGCCCGCCTGTCATCTTATTCCTCTCCTCTCTTCTTCATGTGCACAGAGTAGAGCAGGCAGGGTAGGACTTCGACGGCCCCATCTCGCAGGGCAGAGGCTCGCCGGCCGCGCCCAAAGGAGGGGCCTCGCTTGGCAGTGCGCAGAGCAGGGAGGTGCTCGACGTCCGTGCACGGAGCAGGGAGGGGCTTGTCGGCGCACGCGCGTGAGGAGCTCGTCGGCCGCACGCGGGAGGAGGGGCGCCGGCCGTGGGGTGGAGAGGGGGCTCGCCGGCGAGCACGCGGGAGGAGGGGTGCTGGACGCGGACGGGGATGGGGCTCACCGGCCGGCGCTGGCCGTGGGCGGGGAGGGCCCTCGTCGGCGCGCGCGCGTGAGGAGGGGCGCCTGCCTCGGGGCGGGGAGGGGATTCGCTGGCGAGCGCGCAGGAGGAGGGGCGCTGGACGCGGGTGGGAAGGAGGCTCGCCGGTGTGCGCCGGCCGCGGGCAGGGAGGGGCCTCGCCGGTGCGCGCGCGCGTGAGGGGCTCGCCGGCCGCACCCGGCGACGGGGCTCGTTGGGTTGCGGTGACTCGCGTGAAGGGAAGAAAGAAAATAGAAAACGAACCGGTAAGTTCATAAGGAGTGGCAGGTGGGTAATTTCGTGACCCAAAAGCAGGTGAAAGCAAGGGGAGAGGTGCTTTCAGTTTTGTACTACATCAAAAATAGTTTTTGGCTTAAAGTAGGTGTGGCTTTTCACCCCTTTGGTTGGCTTTTGACTTTTGCAAAAGCAAAAGCAGGTTGAAAAACCCAACCAAAAGGACCCTCAAAATGGTTTGGCTGAATCGTTGATAAAAAGAATCAAGCTCATTGCAAGACCTATGTTGATGAATTGCAAATTGCCTACGTCGTGTTGGGGTCATGCAGTTCTGCACGCTGCTGACTTAATCCAACTACGACCAACTACATATCATGAAACCTCCCCATTGCAGTTAGTACGTGGGAATCCTCCAAGTATTTCCCATTTGCGTAAATTTGGGTGCACTGTATATGTGCCCATCTCACCACCTCAGCGAACCTCAATGGGTCCTCATAGGAAACTAGGGATCTATGTGGGATATTTATCTTCGTCGATCATTAAGTATTTAGAACCTTTAACAGGAGATCTATTTACTGCCCGGTTCGCTGATTGTATTTTCTCACCACCTCAGCGAACCTCAATGGGTCCTCTCATAGGAAACTAGGGATCTATGTGGGATATTTATCTCCGTCGATCATTAAGTATTTAGAACCTTTAACAGGAGATCTATTTACTACCCGGTTCGCTGATTGTATTTTTAATGAGGATCATTTCCCGGCATTAGGGGGAGAATTGTACCAAAAAGAATGCCAGGAAATAGATTGGAATGCAGAAAGCATCTCCTTAGCATCTCCTTATCTGATCCACGTACTACAGAAACTGAACTACAAGTTCAAAAAATATTGATTTGCAAAATATTGCAAACAATCTGCCAGACGCCTTTTCTGATTATAAAGGTGTCACAAAGTCTCTCCATCCTGCAAGGAATGTGCCCGCTAGAGTGGAGGTACCTAATAAAACCACTCAACCCCCAATTGGCAAAAAGAGGGGGAGAAGCACTTCTAAGAGGCAAGATGTAATTGCTGGCAAGCAAAAGAAGACTGAAAATGCATCTCAACCTTTGGTTGAAAGACACCTAGAGGACATACAAGGTCCTGTGGATATAAGTGATCCACAATCTAGCTCAGTTATGCGCATAAACACTGAGGCTAGAATATCGGAAGACCTTAGATCCATCATTTTGGAAGTCATGATGAATCTTTAAGGGAAGACGAAATTTCTATAAATTTCGTTGAGACTGGAGAGTCTTATAATCGTAAGTCCATAATAGTCGATATATATTTCTCTAAACAAATTGCAAATATCCTTCAAACCGATTCGGATCCTAAGTCTATGATAGAGTGCAAGAAGCGCTCGTACTGGGATAAGTGGAAGGTAGCAATTGAAACAGAGATCACCTCGCTTAATAAAAGAAAGGTGTTTTCGGCTGTAATGCCAACACCTCCTGGTATCTTCCCTGTAGGATACAAATGGGTTTTCATCCGTAAAAGGAATGAAAACAACGAAGTGGTGAGGTATAAAGCAAGGCTCGTGGCACAAGGTTTTACGCAAAGACCTGGCGTTGATTTCAACGAAACTTACTCTCCGGTAATGAGCGGAATAACATTCCGATACTTAATATCACTGACAGTACAAAATTGTCTATCTATGCAGTTGATGGACGTCGTGACCGCATATTTATATGGGTCATTGGATTCTGAGATATACATGAAAGTTCCTGATGGAATTAGTATACCAAATCCCAAGGCAAATCGCAACATGTATTGCATCAAGTTGCAGAAGTCATTATATGGCTTAAAGCAGTCAGGCCGAATGTGGTACAATCGGTTAAGTGAATTACTTAAGTTAAAGGGATTTACGAACAATGATGACTGCCCTTGTGTCTTCATTAAGAAATCATCAACATGATTTTGTATCATATCGGTATACGTTGATGATCTTAATATCATCAGCAACGAATCTGATATTAATGAAGCACGTCATCATTTAAAGACGGAGATTGAAATGAAGGATTTGGGTAAAACCAAATTTTGCTTAGGTTTACAACTTGAGCATTTCAGTTCTGGTATATTTGTATACCAAGCTGCATATGTCCAAAAGGTATTGGAGAAATTCAATATGGACAAGTCATATCCAACAAAGACTCCGATGGTAGTAAGATCCATAGATATTGAAAAGGATCCTTTTAGACCACCAGATGAAGAGGAAGAGATATTGGGACCGCAATTCTCATATCTCAGTGCCATAGGAGCACTGATGTATCTTGCTAACAATACCCGGCCGGATATTGCATTTGCAGTAAATTTGTTGGCAAGACACAGTGCTAAACCTACCAAACGTTGTTGGGTAGGAGTCAAAACGGTATTTAGATACCTAAACGGCACTAAAGATCTTGGATTATTCTATAACAAAAATCAAGATCCAATTTTGTTAGGATATACAGATGCTGGTTATTTATCAGATCCACACAACGGTAGATCACAAACATGCTTTGTCTTCTTACAAGGTGGAACAACAATATCTTGAAAGTCTTCAAAACAGACATTGGTATCTACTTCCACCAATCATTCTAAAATAATTGCTTTATATGAAGCATCACGTGAATGCGTATGGCTTCACAGAATGATAAACCACGTAGTAAAGTCATGTGGTATTGGTGCAATTGAGACACCTACGATTATCTTTGAGGATAATTCGGCATGTGTTATTCAATGGAATCAGGTTATATTAAGAGTAATATGACTAAGCATATTATTCCAAAGTTATTCTACCCCCATGAACTCCAAAGAATGGAGAAATTGAAATCTTGCAAACTAAGTCATGTGATAATCTATCAGATTTATTCACAAAATCTCTACCATACTCCGCATTTCGTAAATGCATTGACGGTATTGGTATGAGAAGACTTAGAGACTTGCAAGAATCAGAGGGAGAATTCTTTTAAAATATAACCTACTCCAATTTATATTATACTCTTTTTCTTTATATGAGTTTTATCCTTTTGGTTTTCTCACATAAAGTTTTAATGAGGTAATAGTAACACATAGTATATGTCATATTATCTATTTTCCTCACAGAGGTTTTACAAAGATAATATTTATGACATATTGATCTTTGATCAAATTGTTTTTAGATTATGTCTTTAGGTATCCCTAAAGGGTCTATTAACATTGATATTATACATATATATATCATGGTTTTCTCCTTATTTTTCCCACTGGATTTTTAAGGAGTTTTGCCTGGTATATCGATATACTTTGGATTTTTCCCACAGGGTTTTTCCAAAGCTCCAAGACATTTATAGATGAACAAGGAATGGTGCCTACATAAGATCAATTGATCAAGGGGGAATGTTGAGATTATTTAGGATAGATAATTATTAATGATCAATTATCTGTAAATCCTAATTACGGGATTAGTAGGCATAACCGTTTAGGCCCTTTGGGCACCAACAGGCACCACTTCACGTATATGTCACTGACATATACAACTGCCTATTGTATATATACATTCACTGTTCATTGGAATACACACGGTTACATTCATTCATCAATTTTGCTAAACAGAATCATTGACCGACGACGCGGCCACATCTGAACGTAATAGGTTGCTTCACTAATTAAGTACGTCCATCCCAAATTATAGGACATCCTAGAAATCTTAGAAAGTTAAAATATTTTAAGTTTGATCAAACTTATATAATAATGTAATAACATTTATGATGTTAAATAAGTATCATTAGATTCGTTATCAATTATATTTTGATAGTATACTTATTTGATGTCACAAATCTTTATAATTTTCTCTATAATTGTTGATCAAATTTAATATGCTTTGACTCTCTAAGATTCTTTAAATATATTATAAATTGGGATGGAGAGAGAGTAACAAGTACTAACATCTTTGGTACTCCGTATATATATAATTTAGTCAAGAAAAACTTTGGTATAGGTTCACAGTAATATGGAGTATGTTCTGAAATTTATTCTATATCCATGCATGCATGGCGGCCGAAAAGCTAGACAGCTGCTGCTAGCCAAAGCCATACATGTCCATGGCGTGGCGATAATAATACCGTGGCACGTGCGCACGCGAAGAACGCTGGTGTAGTACAGAAAACACATTTTTTCCGGTCTTTTGGGACACATCTGAAAACTCTCTTTGAAGATCGACGATATGATAACGACGAGAAACAAAGTACGAACGATGTCTCAATCGCGAACTTTGCGCGCGCTGTGGAAGTGTGGAGTGTGGGCCGCGCTGCCAAACGTACGTGGCCCTATTTGCTTCCTTTTCATCTTTACACAGCTTTTGCTTAGGCTATTTGGAACAATTGAAACAAAATGGTTATTGAACACAAATATCCAAAGACCCCGTCTAACATCATCTATTGCATTATCATTCCTGCAAAAGTGAAGTGTGCTCTCTCAACCCAATTAAAGTGGCCATGTTATACGCAAGGATGACATTATGCAGCACAGGATCGCCATGGCACCAAGGATAGTTGCAGACGATGTTTAGGACCGTCGGAGGGCCCATTCTTCTTTCCATGCCCCTCCCACATGTTGGTTATCTTTCGTTCTTCAGTAGTTTTTCTCTTTTGTTTCAGGAGTCGTGCGCAAGGTTTCGTAGCGCTTTAGTAGTTGTTTCTATTTTGTAAATGCTTGTAAATTGCTTTTTTTTCTTTTCTATTGTCTAATAAAATCCATGACAAAGCTTTTGTCGTCCCTTTTAAAAAAGAGTGAAGTGTGCTCCTCAAAGAAGATGATCGGAGCACATCTTACAAGTGAAGGATGAAATCCTGTACGTGCTGGATGAAGAGCTTCAAGCCTAGCTTACTGATATCTATAAACATCTGCGAAATTTAAATTATACTAGGCTATCTCTTTTATTTCTTTAGTTTCTATGATAAACTGATGTCCCATTTGACTTTACTTTCTTAAAAGCTGGGGTAAAACGCACGTGGCCACTGTATATGCCACTACATACACACGCAGCGCGTTTGATTATCGTCTCATCTGCATTCCTGCACGAGGTGACGAGGAGAATGTCCATGGCTACGCTTTTTTTTTTTGGAGGAATCAAAGCTACACTTTTTATCAGATGATCTCTTTGGAACGAGCTACGTTTTCTACTACACGAAGAGACCTGTCCGGTTACTTTTGGTCAGTGGGAATATAAATCTTAGAAAAGGCGGTGATACGACGGCTTGCCCTCCTTTTTTTCCTTCTAACGAATGGTGTGGTTTTGTAACTCTTGGTGCGAACAGGAACAGGTTTCATTCCTTTCCGTCTTGCCTTTCGAATTTGATCCGCCTTTTCTTGCCGCTCCAAAAAAGAGAAAGTGATTGGCGCATAGTAGTAGTGGTAGTGTAGAGACTAAATAACATACTCCCTCCATATATAAGTTAGATGATGTTTTGGACACCAACACGATCGCGCTGATTGCTTGACCCGCACCCCTCTTCCTCTGTCGCACAATAGGTTCTTCACTTAGTACAACCTAGACTTCCCACCACCAGTTGGTGATTCATGTAATGTGTGTCTTCCTGGATCGCTACGGCCTCTCGCCGAGTCGCCCGTCGAACGTGTAAACCTCCCACTTCTACTTAATGAAATACGTGCTAATGCGTGCTTTTGAAAAAAAAACACGGTCTCGCAAATATAACTTTGACATCTTGTTTTTATAAACAAATAACGGAATAATGATATATATATATATATTTATGAAAATATTTTTCAAGACAAATTTATAAATATAATTTTCATATTTATAATCCCAACAACATAAAAGTTATTGATAATTTATATTTCCAATGTTTGACCCAAAGTTTATCTAAAACATTATCTAATTCCTATGCGGAGAGAGTACTATATTAAAAGAATGCATGAGTAGGACGACTAGCAGCTTCATTTAATCTCCTATCAATGGCTATATCAGGATACACAGAGGTTGGGTACGGTGTTCATTTTCCATTTTGACGTTGGTGTTCATTTTCTATTGCTAAAAATAATAGTAATGTTATCATGGTTCTAACTATATGTGGTTACAATGATTGAAGAACGAACAAACAAAATTACGTAGTCAGCAAATGTTCCTTTTGATTTTACTCCCTTTTATAGTGTAGATAACTGAAAAACTCTGTTAACAGACCATCGTCCAAAGTGACGCACTGGAAACCCTCTAATGGAACAATAACACAGTTACTCAAACATTATATCCCAAACACCTGGAGAAAAAAAATAATGATGTTTCACATGTGCGGCTCTATGGTTTTGTGGCCGTAAGAAGCCGGTAGGCACTACTCAAATTTTCAACCAAACGAAAGTCAACTTTCCACTCAAAATTCAGAAGTACTGAAGAACTACTAAAGATACGGACACGAGTTTCATTTCACACTTGCAACCCGATAAAATAATTCGGACTTCCAGCTCAGAGCTTTCATACTTTCACATCTCATTTTCACCATCTTAATTCTTAAAGTATGTAGAAAAAGTCTACTCGGTTCAATTTTAAGTACCTTTTCATCTCACCATGGTCAGCGTATATATGTCTGCTAGTGCTTGTCCTACCGGCCTGCTCTCAATTACTCCATCCGTTTGGAACATTGCAATTATAGATTCAAGACAATGAATCATTTTTTAGTTTGAATAAATTATAGAAAATTATATATATATTTATATCTATATGTGAATATAGTATTATATAATTAATCTAATAAATGTTACTTTTTTTGGTATAGATTTGGTTAAACTTAAGTCTAACTTTCTCACAAGTGAGAATTACATCTTTTTTAGGACGAAGGGAGTATGGGTCTACCTAGACACATGTTGATCTTCATAAGGCCTTGTATAAATGTTGTGGTATTAGGAAACTATAGTATAAAAAAACCATAGTTTTACAACTATTGATGTGTAAAATCATGGTTTAGAAAAAGAGGTCAATGGTGGAGTTTTAAAACTCCAAAAAAACTATAAATTTAGGAATACCACTTAATGGCACTCTAAAACCAAATTATTTCACAAAACCATGGTACAATATTTTTTAAAACTCCAAAAATACTTTATATTCTCCGTCCCTAAATATATGTGTTTGCGCTTTTTAAGAAACATCTTTGACTAAATATATATTAAAAAAATAAACGGTTATGATATATAATTAGTATCATTAGAAAGATCTTTAAATCTAGTTTTTTAATAAATTTATTTAGAGATACAAGTGTTGTACGTATTTTGTATAAATTGAGTCAAACTTATGATACGAATACGAACGATAAAAGTTATTTATGGACAGAGGGAGTATGTCTAAATGGAGAAACTACTAGCTCATGGCATGAGACGACACCCGACCGCATTTACTGTATAAGAGAACAGTGGGCTGTTTGTTTTCCCAGTGGAGGCCCCAAAAGGTGAGACTTCCTTGGGCCTTGTTTCCCTTGGGTCAGCCTGTTCTTGTATATCGCCCTAATAACAAAACAAAGAGAATCTCTAAGTGGATGATTAGTTAATGGACTAGGGGAAGCCTCCCTCGCATCTAGCGGCCAGACTAAGCAAGGCCAAGTTAAACACACACCATATTGTTTTGTTGACTGATTGTTTGGTTGGTTGCATTAGAACCGAGAATCGAGAGCAACAAGTGCAAAATGTTTGGTTTGCTATATACAACAGAGTTTGGATACCTTATGGATAGTTTGGTTGAGATTATCGTATCAATTTTGGGCATACCAGTTATCATTGAATGCACAAAAGTTTAGCCTAAATATCACCGGAAAGGTTACAAACCAAAACTAAGACAAAAAATGAACAATGATAAATATCGACTAAAATTATGGTGATAAAAAACTGAAAGAATTTTCTTTTATTTGATGTACATGTAATTGTAGACAAAAAGAGTCACCCTTTTGTGTTAACTGCTTGCAGCCACACTAATTGTGATAATTAAGCTACACACTCCCAACATTTGTCTTGCAACCTTAGTAATGGGTGGTACCATTATGCTCAGAAATAGAAAGACATCATAGACAATAGACAATGTTCGGAAATATAAAATCACAGACGAATGGCAATGCTTGGATTCATTGAGAATAGGGGAAAAAGTATCATAAATGTAACGGCAATCATCACTGCATATACCATAGTGACTCAGTTCAATAACAAGAGAAAAGGAGATGATAAACGCTAGCGTTCATTGCACTCATCAATCATCACTGCATATGCCAAATGATTTAGCTCTATTAGAAAACATAAAAAAGGTAAATATAATCACTGCGTATGCCAATTGCCCAATTAAAGATGGGTAAAATATGTAGATGACGGAAATACCATAATAGAATTAAAATTGTATTAATCATTACATGATGGGAACCACAACAACACAAGAAGCTCATATGCGCATGTAAAAAGATAAGCAGCCATCAATCACATGAAAGAATGTTAATATCCAAGGCTAAAAAATTATGGAGTTTGGATTTCAAAACTCGTTAATTTTAAATTAATTTTGTACTCCAATTAATTTTAAAATAAAAGGCTTGCCAACTACAAAGTTGTAACTTTCATTAAACTCTACAATCCCGATATAAAATAATCTTTAGTTGACTTTGTATGCAAAAATTATAATTTTTTACATTAAGAGTTTTGAATTACGGATTCTTTAGTGCTTCAACGTGAATTAAAGATCATAACAGTTCAAGAGTATTCCATCTATTCCAAATTATAAGTCATTATAGAAAATTTTGTAGAGTGAAAGTATCTCAAGTTTGACTAAATTTAGATGGTAAAATAATATTTATGAAGCTAACTAAGTATCATTAAATCTTTATCAATTATAATTTCAAAATATATCTATTTGATGTCAAATTTTTTATAATTTTATCTATAATTTTAGTCAAACGTGAGATGCTTTGACTCCCAAAAAGAATGATAATAGTGTAGGATGGAGAAAATAGTATTTTGCCTCTCCTAAGTTTTTTAATGATATAGACACATTGAAAAGAAAAAATCATATACTCTCTTAGTTCCAAATTCTAGACATTTAGCATTTCTAGATAATTTTTTACTATATATGTAGTCATAGTATATGTATATGTATATGTATGCTAACAATAATATAGGCCCAGATTAGTTCCATCAGAAATTCAAAATCCAAAATCCCAACTATTTTGGATTCCAAAATCCAGAATGCAAAATATTTCAGTGGAATGTTTAGTTCCAACCAAAGTTTGGCTTATTTTGGATTCCAATGATGGAGATTGTAATGGTGGCGCACAAACCAATGTAAAGTTCGGCTCATTTTGGCCTCTTGAGTCAAAAATCTAAAATGGAGAATATATCACTTTTTGCTAAAAATTTTAGGTGATGTTTAGTTTCATTTTACAAAATGATGAGTCAAAACCCAAAATATTTTGGATTTAATGAGGAACTAAACAGAGCCATATTGAAAAACATCTTGATCCAAATGACAATACTTCTTTGTTAACTTAAAAAAAAGAGTACTTCATAATTAACGTCATCACGTAGATAAGCCCCAGTTCTAAAAAAACACACCAGCATGTCGGCGTGCCGAGACAAGACCGGGTCGTGTCGGTGAGGAGTTCGGACGCAAGTTGCGTACGCCTGCCGAAGCCGAACCTTGAGATACGGATTGGTTAACCGAGCTTGCTGTTGCGGATTGTAATCTTGCCATGATTTAATGAAAGCTCTGTAATGTTAAAATATTAGGTAATGCTAAAATATTAGGAGAACACCATTTGGTAGTGAAACAAGCAGTATCATCTCTGAAATCTGGAAAAATAATCGAAGACAATAATTAATCACCATCCCATTATAACTTGGATTGAACGACTGAGTCATTAGCACAAAATAAACCGAGTGCCATCATCCATCCATATCCAAATTGAACACACGCATCATATATATATATATATAATATATATATATATATATATATATAATATATATATATATATATTCCTAGCCTAAAGTCTTGGGCGACGAATGGAATAATCGATCACGAGAAGAACTTGTAGGTGGAGGCGTTGACGATGATCGAACGGAGGCCGCCAATGGGTGCAAACACCGTCAGGAGCACGCCAACTATGATGCAAAACTGCAGGACATGTCAAAGGCATTCCATTTTTTTTATTAGCATATAATTTTATCAACGATTTCCCAAATTATTGGGAGGCATGAATAATAATGCACCATCTACATACATTCTACTCTTCTAGAGGTAAAACAAGAAAAACACTGTATGAAATAATGACTTACCCAGTTGGTGAACCAGGAGAGGCTAAATGTCTTTGGCTTCTTAATCTTGAGCCACAGGATGCAGGGAAGCTGTTTGGTCGTCGTGCATTATTGATTTTGGTTAGAGTCAAAATTAATAAGCACATCAAGGATCAACATGAAATGCTTAGAAAGGGTAATAAATAGGAAATTCTAAAAGATCTCTCACATAGTAGGTTGTCGGCGCAAATGCGAAGCCACCAAAGAACCCTAGCAACCCCCCGAAGAACGGCACAGCGATGCCAACCAGAGCTGTGAACACTGCACGTACACGACGCAACAAAATGCATGGAGCAACAAATGAATTAATATGATGAACGACACTATGCATGTAATCAAATCAGATCATCAGTTAATAAATAAATAAATGTGTTGATATATAAGTATATACTACTACGTACTTACCAACATAGAGTGAGCGTGCTATCAAACGGAGAGGCAGGCCTGGCCTGAACCGGAGTTTCTTCACCAGGAACGTCTCGAGCATGTCGAACACGGGCATAGCGTAGATCTATTAATTAATAATTAATTATAGAAGATGTGTCATCGATTGATCGATCACAAAGAAGGAATTAATTAAGGTATATGAGATTTATTTTGCATTGGGACCTGGTAGCTGCCGATGACGTGGACGACGACGAAGATGTTGGCCATGGCGATGAGCCATCGTGGCTTCTCGAGCGTGATGAGGATGTTGTCGTCGACGGCATTGCCGAAGACGTAGTAGCCGACGAACGCGACGGGGAGGTAGCAGATGGCGACGACGACGTAGGCGAGGACGACGCCCTGCCACATGGGCTTCTTGGACGGCTTCTCCGGCGTGGACGGGATGGTGGCCTGGATCTCCAGCACCACATTGTGGCCGGCGTACGCGAACGCCACGTCCCCGAGCGCGCTCAGGAAGTTGAACGTCTGTCCCGTCGCCGTCGACGCCTTCTTGCTATAGTCCACGTCCACGTGCCGCCCCTTGTGCGCCGACGCCGCCCATGCAATCGTAGAGTAGCTGCATTTTGCATTGCGTTGCAGTGTCAGTTGTGATGACCCAAACATTATCCAACTGTGTAAAAAAAAAGTGTACCTGAGCGACATGACTGCGGCGGCCAGGGAGACGAGTGTGATGGAGTTGAAGTTTGGGAGTTGTGAGAGGAGCAGGTGGATGGCGCCGAAGATCATGATCCAGTAGCTGGTGCGAAGCGGCCTGCAGTCCGGGCAGGCGACGGCGTAGCACTTCTCGAAGGACTTACCGCCGGTGACCATGTAGACGATGCACACGCCAACCTCCACGATGAGCTGTTGTGGGACGACGATCCAGAGGCCGAGTTTGTCGCCGAACGCGTGCTGCCCCAGCTCGTGGTAGCGGTCGAAGCGCTTCCCCGGGACGCACTCGTGCATCTCGACCATCTGCCACAGCGTGTACAGGGTGATCACCCACGACAGGAGCATGGCCACAACACCGGGACCCCTATGCAGATCCCATTCAATCAACAACAATTAATCAGCACAACAATTAGTCATCACAGATGAATAATAATGTATACAAGTAATAAGATCCGATCAGTCGATGCATAGGATGCATCATGACGGACGACGCACACGTCACTTACCATCCGAGCTCCGACATGGCGTAAGGCAGGCTGAGCACACCGGCGCCGACCATGGCCGTGACGTTGTGGAAGGCGGAGTACCACCACTTGGCATTCCTGGACGACGTGATGGGCAGCCAGTCGTCGATGGCTTGCTCCTTCTCCGTCGACATGCTCGAGGGCGCCATTCGATAGATCTCCGATGGACGACACGCCAAAGAAGATGGATCGATGGATCGAAGGACGCAGTCAGTTCAGTTGGTCGTTGTTTCGCCAGAAAAATCACTAAGGCGGGAGTACAGATCGTACGTGAATGGATGCAGAGCAGCGGCGTGCAGATGGAATCAAACTGGAACCCCTCGACCTGTTGATGATATGCCCTTTTTATAAGCCAGGGCTAGGGTAGCGAGGCTTGAGTGCCGTGATTAGTTGAGCGCCGCCATCATTCTGTTATGGATGAGTATTTCACGGCCCTCATCGTCGATATCACGTGGTGCTTATCCGATCCCTTTGTAAGCCATCTGATCTGATAAGCTCCAGAGAGATACGTGACTTGCTAGCTTTCAATACTAATCCATACGTAATACACGTATATGCTTCCATGGCCCACGCACAAATTATTTTTTAAAGGCCCAAAAATTAAGATTAGTAATGGGTAATGGCTGGTATTAATAATCATCTAAACAATTAATTATCACGTACTCAGCCTTGCATGCTGCGCAACCCGGGCAAAATAATATATAATTCTTATGCCACAGTGATTGTCCATTTTATACATGTATGTCATTATTTGACTATATGGTCTATGTGCATGAGTCTATACGATGAACTCATTTTGATTAATCAAACCTTGAGCTAATTAAATAGCCTCATGTAGTCCACAGTATTTCTGATGTAGCCCATATTTCGTGGACAACATATCATCGTCAAGTTATTTATAGGCCTCATTTGACTCGAGCTAAACAGGCTTTGTAGTAATTTCATCTTATAGCCGTAAGGAGAATATATGGGATCTCGGAAGCGCCACGTATCTAGCTAGCCATAAGCGGAAATGGCCCCCCTGCCCCGCTTCTTTTTAGCGCTAACAGGATTCTCGGGAGCACGGCCCACGCGCGAGCGATGGCCCAAAAACCTTCACGTGCGAGCGACGGCTCAGTAATCGCGTTCCCACCTCTCTACGTCGCCGGTACAGGTACGTTAGTTTTCCTTCTTTTTTTTTCTTTCTGTATGGTGTCAGGTACGTGAGTTTCCTTTTTTTTTCTTGTTCTTTTCTGTATGGTGTTTTATTCTCCTTTTGTTTTTCTTTTTTCTTTCCAGTTTTACGTGATACATTTTCCTTTTATTTTTTGTTTTTTCCTTTTTTTATATTCTTTTAAGATTTTATTCTTTTTATTTAATCAGTCTATTTCTTTTTTCTTATTAATTTTTCTTTTTGCTATTTTCTTTTATTATGACGCCTTTTATTATTCTTTGTTTTGCTATTTTTACTTTTGCTATCGTGTTATCTTTTTCTTCTTTTTTTATTTTTCATTTTTCTTTTATTTTCTCTGCACGTTTTTTGTTTCAGTTTTTTCTTCCATTTCTTTTTAGATTTATTTATTATTATATATGTCACATTTTATTATTCTTTTCATGTTTTCTTTTGCCATAATTAATTATTTTTCATGTTCAATTTTTATTTTGATGGTTAGTATTTTTTTATTTTTCTTTATTTTCTTCTATTTACTTCTGTTTTCCTTTTTTATGTTTAATGTAGATCTTTTCATTTTACTTTTGCTATTAATTTTACTCTAATTATTTTTATTTTTAATTATTTCCATGCTTTAGTTTTTTATTTTGTAAGTTATCTACTACTCCTATATTGCAAAGACCCATTCAGAGGGTCCCCTCCAATCAGGTTCGAGTATTTGCTAAAAGTGATGTCATTATAGCTCAGGTGATGTCATCATCTCACTAACCTTATTTATCTTCCCACTAGTTATTTTATTTTGAAATAGGAAAAAAGTCATAACACCTAAACCAAGTATCATAATGAAAATCCAATTGCACCATAGTGTTCCTCGCAAGAAACTCTTCAAAACAAGACCCCACATGGATATATTTCGATAAAATATATTTCGATAACTCTCGCGTGCGCCTCCATGACCGAATCAGTGTTTCTGAGCAAAAATGTGGTAAAATGGAATATCACATGGATTTTCTAAGGTCCTCCAAAACACCTCAAGGAACCATACACAAAACTACTATAACTCTTGGAGGGGAGATGCCCCTCGGGTATATTATGGGAAGTGAGTTCGTTTGAGTGAAATCTCGGGGTGAAATGCTTCAAAAAAACTAAGGTTTACGAGGACCCTCTAACTAGGCTCCACCGAAAGCCGGTCACTCCCTCGGCCGCCGTAGTTGGCTCATGGCCCGCCATGGCTTTGGAATACCCGAAACCAGTGTTTCTGAGAAAAACATGACAATACTACATATCACATGAATTTTCTGAGATCCTTCAAAACACCTGAATGATCCATACATAAAACTTTTAGAACTCCTGGTAGGGGGGATGCCCCTCCGGTATATTCGGCGGAGAGGGTTCGGTTGAGTGAGACCTCGGGTGAAATGTTTCGAAACCACTAAGGTTTACGATGACCCTCTAACGAGGCTACACCGAATATCGATCACTCCTCCAGCCGCCGTGGTTGGCCCGTGGTCTGCCATGGCTCTGTAACACCCGCAGCAAGGCGCGGGGTATCCACCTAGTATCATATACATTTCATGCTTTTGTAATACATGTGATTAATCTTTTTATATATTGAGCACTAGGTATTAATCTTTTTTAATACTCAAATTTTCAACCAAAACGAAAGTCAACTTTCCACTCAAAATTAAGAAGTACTGAAGAACTACTAAAGATACGGACACGAGTTTCATTTCACACTTGCAACCCGATAAAATAATTCGGACTTCCAGCTCAGAGTTTTCATACTTTCACATCTCATTTTCACCATCTTAATTCTTAAAGTATGTAGAAAAAGTCTACTCGGTTCAATTTTAAGTACCTTTTCATCTCACCATGGTCAGCGTATATATGTCTGCTAGTGCTTGTCCTACCGGCCTGCTCTCAATTACTCCATCCGTTTGGAACATTGCAATTATAGAATCAAGACAATGAATCATTTTTTAGTTTGAATAAATTATAGAAAATTATATATATATATATTTATATCTATATGTGAATATAGTATTATATAATTAATCTAATAAATGTTATTTTTTTGATATAGATTTGGTTAAACTTAAGTCTAACTTTCTCACAAGTGAGAATTACATTTTTTTAGGACGAATGGAGTATGGGTCTACCTAGACACATGTTGATTTTCATAAGGCCTTGTATAAATGTTGTGGTATTAGGAAACTATAGTATAAAAAACCATAGTTTTACAACTATTGATGTGTAAAATCATGGTTCAGAAAAAAGAGGTCAATGGTGGAGTTTTAAAACTCCAAAAAAACTATAAATTTAGGAATACCACTTAATGACACTCTAAAACCAAATTATTTCACAAAACCATGGTACAATATTTTTTAATACTTCAAAAATACTTTATATTCAATCGGGTCCTAAGTATGTTTAGAACTCTAAAAAATTTATAGGCTAATCCCTCCGTCCCTAAATATGTGTTGTTTGCGCTTTTTAAACATTTTTGTTAACACTGGATTTTGACACGCTTAGAAAGATGACAGGTGGGCCAGTGCGCAGTAAATTTGCAGAGACAACCGTTCGGAGCATTCGGTAAGTGTCCGTGCGGTCGGTTAATTTCTAAAGATTCGGTAAATGATTGTGCGGTTGGCTATTCTGAGGAAGGGCGGTTTTCCGTTGAAGAAGCGACAAAAGCGGCAAGGAAGAACCAATCGGTAACGAAGATCTCGACAATTAATGCAATAAAGACTCCGAAGGAAACTAAAGTCAAAGATGTCGTGTTTTCCTTTGATATTTTGTAGCCGTGTCCTTTTAGGACTCATGTCATGACCAGGGTATAAATATAAACCCTTGGCCATTGTAAAAAGGGTTCACAACCAAATCAATACAACCGACCCTGTGCCAACTTTGAGTCTTTTGTCGTGTCGTCAAGTTCTTCGAGAGGAGTCATCGATCCGTCGACCTGCGTAAGTCTCGATAACCTTGTTATTATGTCTAGTATCATGCGGTGGATTTAGACGTTGATGCAAGTAGTCTTGTTTGTTGTCAATGATCGTGCGACGGATCCTTGCTTGACAATCAAGAAGTCTTTGCTTATGTTTCGTTTACGAGTAGATACCGTGCGGCAGGCGTTTGCTCGATATGCTTAGCAAAAGCAAGATAGTTATCGACTCTATTAGATTTGACAAGATCTAGTAGATTCATTAAGTTATCACGTGTTGCATGTTTTAGATATTTCATATATGTGTAACACTCTTTTGCCCAATCTAGATTGATACGGTTCAGCTCTATTCTTTCTTATAGATCTATTTATGCTTTAACAATTATTGTTTTCATGTTGTCTCTACAAATAGATCTTACGTTCATAATAGCTGAATTAGTCTAATCTAGATTGCTACGTGTTGCGGGTTCGTGCATGTTAACCACGTTAAGCTTTGATAAGGTTAGGTATCGTACGGCAGATACAAACTTTAGATTAGTTTGATCGTGTTTGCTTACATGTTCCTTCATCATGGATCCCAACTCGGTTGGATTGCTGAGCTTGGTTACGCTTTAGCTCACAGTTAATTATGATTTGTCCAAACGTACTTTTCTCATGCATGCACGTTCGGCAATCAACGCTTTACGTACTTTATGTTTGTTTTAGTCGAATGGTCTATAAGACTTGTTGACAGACAACTTCTATAGCTGTATGTCGTCGTAAGTGGCTTCAGAGCCGTATATATGGAATTGTCTGGTCTCACCCAGCATGTTCTAGTTTTGTATCTAATGATTTTTATCCCTTGTTAGTTTCAGGTCAAACTGACTGGCACGTTTCCGGATTTCGAAACACCCGGGCACCCAATTGAAACCACGCTTTCCGGCTTCCTGTGTGTGAGGCACAGTGCGTCACATTTTATGTCAACACACTTTTTGGCACGCTCGGTGGGACAACACATTTCAAGATGCCTGAATTCGACAATAACCAGGTTCTGGACGTGACTATGGATGAGTTGCCAGAAGACCAGAGGAATACGATCCAGCAAGCATGTGATGATTTTCAACACAAGTGCTTGATGTCCTTTTCAAAGAATAAAAGCAACAAGGTTTTTCAGAAGCAGTCGCTCCCGAGGACTCTCCTTCCACATCAGTCTGATTACACCGAAGAGGAAGATGCTCGGAAGCTGGCTAAAGTGGTTTACAAGGCCATGAGTGACACTATGACAAATCATCATACGACTTTCTTGAATACCTTTCGCACGATCATGAGAAAGACTGGTGAGGATAGCGGAGCGCCTGACATGAACCAAGGTGGGATGGTTCCTCACCAGAAACAACAACCTCCCATAACTTATGGCCAGCTCGCGTTCGGCACGTCAGGAAACATCCCACAATCAGCTTTCAAGGTGTCTCCAGCAGTGAACAGGTTGCAGAGGAATATGTATGGAGACGGATATCAAGAGTTTACCAATTACAGTGCTATTAATGCTCTCCCGAATCTAGGGTATAAGAACTCAGCAGGGTTGCCTTTTGAAGGGCAAGCACATGGAGCTCCAAATTCAAATATTGACCTTATCATGCATAGGATGGCGGATATGATGCAGAATCAGTTTGGCTTAAGGCCAAAGAACCAGTCCTATGCATACAAGTCCCCTTATTCAGAGTGGTATAACCGAGTGGCACTCCCTCCGAGGGTGAAGCCTCCCACAGATTTGCCAAGTTTTCTGGTCAGGATGATACTAGCACCATAGAACACATCAGCCGATACTTGATGCAGCTTGGAGAGGCGTCTGCAGATGAAGCTTGGAGGATTCGATATTTTTCGTTGTCTCTGACAGGGCCAGCTTTCACGTGGTTCACATCTCTGGCGGCAAATTCCATTGGTACATGGGCAGAATTAGATCAGAGGTTCCATGCGTATTTCTTTACGGACACTAATGAGAAGAAGCTGGCTGACCTTATGAGCTTGAGGCAGAGGGCTAATGAAACACCCTAGGAGTATCTCCGCAGGTTCAGAGAGACCAAAAACCTCTGCTATTCCTTGAATCTGCCTGATGACCAATTGCCAGGGATGGCAATAGCGGGCATGCAACCGAATGTCAGGGAGAAGCTGTTCGGCATGGACTTTGATGACCTTGGTCAGTTGTCGCAGCAGTTGGCAATGATGAATAATCAGGCTCAAGGGTTTAGGAGAGATAACTGCTTCCAGAAGGGCAATGTGGCTAATGAGATGTATCAAAGTTTCCTGGAAGAAGCAGCAGAGTACGACGATGAAGATAAGATAGCCGCAGCCGAATTGGTCTGGGCGAAAGAGCCGACTCAGGTTAGTCAACGATGGTTGAGGCAACAGAAGGGTACTTATGACTTTGATGTCTCTAAGTCAGACAAACTGTTCGAGTTGTTGTTAAGAGAGGGACGCATCAAATTGCCGGAAGGGCACCCCATGCTGTTCCCTAAAGGGGTAGAAGAAAGGAAATTTTGCGGCTTCCACAATACTAATTCTCATTCCATCAATGATTGCCGAGTGTTCAGAGTGCGGATCCAGAAGACTATTCAGGAGGGGCATCTGAAGTTTGATGGCAAGATGAAAATTGATGCTAATCCTTTTGCATAGAACACGGTGTCTTTCTCTATGAACATGATTGCCATAGAAGATCCCAAAGGCAAGGGCAAAATGAAGGTGTTGACCTCAGACAGAGCAAGAAGAGCTGGTGTTGTTGACCCTGATTGGCAGATTATGAATGAGGAGTTTCGACGACGGGCTCAGTTCCAGAATAACCGAACCGAGAGAGGGGAAGCCTCCAGGCCCAGGGTTACGACACGGATTCTGTTAAACAAATGGCGACGAGAGCGAGAGCAGTATCAGAGGCAGAGGTATTACAAGGAACAGGAGTTCATGGATGAACATTAGAGGTACGAGGAAGAGATGTACCGGAGAGAGCAAGAGTACATGAGAGAGCAGGAGCAGTCTCATTGGGGATGCTCGTTCTTCAAGCATTGTTGGAATGAAGGTCTGAAGCTGCTTGCTAGGAACAATTGCCCCGAATGCAGTGATCAATATTCAGGGTACAGGCAATCCCGGGTCAACCGCCGTCCGGTCCATGAAACACTTGGAGCACAGTTTCCTGAGGATGATCGACGTTTAAAAATAGGCAGCTCTGAGAATCGGCGAGGCAAGAGATTTGTCGATCAGGAGTGGGTCCATTATGAGGAAGGCGTTGAGAAGGAAGAGCACCGTGAATATGTGTGGCAGAAGGGACAATGGTGCCCACCGGGGCTGAGGAAGAGCCAGAAGAGGAGGGTACAACGCTTGAGGAACAGGGAGCTGGCGCAAACAGTTGCCGAAAAGAAACAGATATGGCGTCATAAGGAAAAACCCGACGAGCACGACCATTCGGCTGATGCATGCATGGCTTTCTTCCTTCCATCAGAGTTCATAGCTCCCAAAGGCCAAGACATCCAAGAGGAGGTGTACTCATATTTCGATGAGAGCGAATATCAGGATCTAATGGCCCAGCTTGTCCTGACTCAACGGGCAGTTTTTGATAAGCCGGCCAAGCATCGACATTTGAAGCCGCTTTACATGAAGGGATACGTCAATGGCAAGCCTCTGACTAAGATGTTTGTTGATGGAGGGGCTGCCATCAATATTATGCCTTATACCACCTTTAGGAAGCTCGGGATGACTAATGAGGAACTGTTGAAGACTACATGGTGCTCAGGGACTTTGCTGGCAATCCTTTTGACACCCGAGGGGCTATACACGTCGAGTTAATGATTGGATCAAAAACTTTGATTACTACCTTCTTTGTCATTGATGGCAAGGGGTCATATAGTCTTCTCTTAGGAAGAGATTGGATCCATGCTAACTGCTGCATACCTTCAACCATGCATCAGATTCTCATTCAGTGGATTGAAGATGATGTTGAAGTTGTTCATGCTGATGATTCGGTAAGTGTTGCTGCTACGGAGCCTACCTACTGGGAATATGATGGCGTTGATTGTTTCTCTGGAAGAGTATGGGAGGAAGGTCCTGTGAACGACTTCAACAAGGACCAACAGCCGATCCAAGCAGTCAGCTCTCAAAGCAATTTTTGATGGGGAACCCGATCGATGGCAACAAAGGAAAGTTGGGACGTGGCTTTATGTCGGCCGATAAGCTAGAAGAAATAAATGTTGGTGATGATGTCAAGCCAAGGCCGATGTATATCAATGCGAATTTAGACCTAGAGTATAGATTAAAGTTGATAGACCTTCTAAAAGAATTCAAGGATTGTTTTGCTTGGGATTACACGGAGATGCCTGGACTGGATCGTTCTATTGTTGAGCATCGATTGCCGATTAAGCCCAGGTATCGTCCTTACAAACAACCTCCTCGGAAAATTTTCAAAGAGGAGGTACTGGCCGATGTGAAAAAGGAAGTTGAAAGATTATTAGAAGCGAATTTCATTCGGCCATGCAGGTATGCAGAGTGGATTTCAAGTATAGTTCCGGTGTACAAGAAGAATGGAAAGATGAGGGTCTGCATTGACTTTAGAAATCTCAATAAAGCCACTCCAATGTATGGTTACCCAATGCCGGTTGCCGATTTAGTTGTCGATGCAGTGGCTGGTTATGAAGTCATCAGCTTTATGGATGGTAATGCTGGCTATAACCAAATCTTTATGGCAATAGAGGATATTTCAAAGATAGCCTTCAGATGCCCTGGTCATATTGGTTTGTTTGAGTGGATCGTCATGACTTTTGGTTTAAAGAATGCTGGTGCAACTTATCAAAGGGCCTTGAACTATATTTTCCACGAGTTGATCGGCAAAATCGTAGAGATCTATATTGATGACGTGGTGGTCAAGTCTAAAATCACAAGGGACATTTAGCCGATTTAAGGAAGACTTTGGAGTGCACTAGGAAGCATGGTTTGAGGATGAACCCGAACAAGTGTGCCTTTGGGGTCTCGGCTGGTGAGTTTTTAGGATTTCTAGTCCATAAAGGAGGGATCGAAGTCGGTAAGAAGAGCATGTAAGCGATAGAAAAAGTTATCCCTCCAACTAATCTCACAGAGTTGCAATCACTGCTCGGCAAGATTAATTTTGTAAGAAGATTCATATCTAATTTGTCAGAAAGAGTTTTGCCTTTCTCTCCGCTGTTAAAGCTTAAAAAGGATCAAGAGTTTGTATGGGGTGACGTACAACAGAAGGCTTTTGATGAGATTAAAGAGTACATGAAGGCGCCACCTGTGTTGGTACCATCCACAGCTTGATAAGCCTTTTAAGTTGTACGTGGCGGCTGATGACCTGACAATAGGGTCGACCCTCATGCAGGAGTTTGAGGGAAAAGAAAGAGTAATAACTTACCTTAGCCGAAAGCTGCCAGATCCAGAGACAAGGCATTCAGCTACGGAAAGGCTTTGCTTGTGCGTGTATTACTCATGTACCAAGTTTCGGCACTGCTTGTTGAATGCCGAATGCGTGGTAGTTTCTGAATTTGATGTAATAAAACATATGTTATTAATGACAATTTTAAATCGAAGGATTGGCAAGTGGATTTTAGCTTTGTCGGAATTTGATTTAAGGTACGAATCGGCAAAAGCAGTAAAGGGTCAAATTATTGCTGATTTTGTTACCCAACATCGTGATCCTTCTGCTAATATGATAAGTATTGCACCTTGGACTTTGTTTTTTGATGGTTTATCTTGTAGCAAAGGTGGTGGTGCTGGTATTCTCTTGACCTCTCCACGAGGGTGATTTTTAAGTATGCCATCCCTATTGAATTCTATGTTACTAACAATCAAGCGGAGTATGAAGCACTGCTTAGAGGACTTTGGCTTCTTGTTGAAATAAAGGTTGTTGCTGTTGAGATCTTCGGAGATTCTGAGTTGGTAATTAACCAACTGATCGGCCAATATGAATGCAAGAGTGATATATTAAGAGAATATTATGAAGAATGCCGAGAGCTTTTGAAGAGTTTCCAGGTAGCAACCTTGCATCATATCCCTAGGGGGCATAATGAAAAAGCGAATAAACTGGCTCAAGCTGCTTTGGGATACCGAGAGGATCAAGAGATTCATTCTTTGGATGAGAATCGGGTAGTTGATGACTGGAGAAACGAAATTGTCGATTACTTAAAGAATCCATCACAAAAGGTTTCTCAAAAGCTCAGATACAAAGCTCTCAAGTTCGTGCTCCTTGATGGCCAGTTGTACTATAAATCCATAGATGGGGTACTCCTCAAATGTTTGGCCAGAAAGCATGAAGTGCATGAAGTGCATGAAGGGATGTGTGGTGCACATCAATCGGCTTACCGAATGAAGTGGATAATTAGGAGAACCGGTTATTTTTGGCCAACCATGCTTGAAGATTGCTTTGAATATTATAAGGGGTTTCAAGATTGTCAGAGATTTGGCAATATTCAAAGAGCTCCAGCATCGGCTATGAACCCGATTATCAAGCCTTGGCCGTTTAGAGGATGGGGCATAGATTTGATTGGTCAGATTCATCCTCCTTCTAGCAAAGGACATAAGTTTGTGCTATTAGCTACAGATTATTTTACAAAGTGGGTTGAAGCTATCCCTTTGAAGAAGGTTACATCAGAAAACATAGTCAATTTTGTTAAGGAGCATATAATTCACAAATTCGGGATTCCTCATACTATAACAACAGATCAAGGAACTCAGTTTACTTCATCCGAATTTTGTGATTTTGCTGAAGAAATGGGAATCAAGTTGTCGGTGTTATGACCCGGGGGTCAAGACCACCAACGAGTAAATTTGTATATCGCGTGCTCCCTCTCTCAGACATGATGCAAGATGGACACAAGATTTATCCTGGTTCGGGCAAAGAGGGCCCTACGTCCAGCGGGGGAGGATGACTTGTATTATCTCGCATCCAAAGCGTGCTCGTACAGGGGGGTACAAGCAGTGTTACACGGAGTCGGCCACCCGAGGGGTCGATCGAGCGGCTGTGTGTGTGGTGTGGTCTAGAGTCCTTGAGAACCAAAGTCGGACTGGAGTCCTCAAAGAGAAACCTGGAAAAAGAAGTCTCTGAAGAGCCCCCCCTTTCATCTACCTCGGCGTCCCCCTTTTATAGACCAAGGGGGAGACTCGAGGGTACAGGGTCCTAATAGTAGAAGTATGGGCGGTGTATCCTCGGCACAGTGTTGGCGAAGAGACATCGAGCACTGTGGCGGCGTGGTCTTCCCGTCCTTCAGGTGTTCCCGGTCGTGGCATCAGTAGAAGTCGTCGCAGTACAGTATTCGCAGGCGGGCACGAGTCCCCTGGCCAAAGCGGGACGGGGCAGATGGGACGTCTTCCGTACCGGAGTTGTTGAAGAGGAGAGGGTCGAGCCCTTGGTCGAGGGGGGAGGTCGAGCCCCGTATGACTCTGTCACGTTCCCGAAGCCGTCGTCGAGGGTCGCACTGTTCACTTTCCGAGGGGTACTGTAGAAGTCCGTACTTGCGTAGTGGCGGCAGTGACGGCACAGTCGTCGGGAGTCGGGGACTGGACGGGGAGTTGGCGGATTTGACAGTGGACGCAGGCGCCCATGTCGTCAGGCGGTTTTACTTTTACCCATGCCGGAGTGGTTGGGTGAATCGAGCCCTCGTCCGTCGACGGCGCTTGGAAGGTCGAGGCGTCGACAGGTTGAGGGGGTCAAAGTCGAGGTAGAGCCGGGGGGTCGTTCGTCCGACCCCTCGTCCGTCGTCGAGGTAGAGCCGGGGGGTTGTTCGCCCGACCCCTCGTCCGTCGTCGAGGTAGAGCCGGGGGGTCGTTTGTCCGACCCCTCGTCCGTCGTCGAGGTGGAGCCGGAGGGTCGTTCGTCCGACCCCTCGTCCGTCGTCGAGGTAGAGCCGGGGGGTCGTTCGCCCGACCCCTCGTCCGTCGTCGAGGTGGAGCCGGAGGGTCGTTCGCCCGACCCCTCGTCCGTCGTCGAGGTAGAGCCGGGCCAGTGGCTGGTTTCCGCAGTCGGTGTAGCGGGGGCCCTCGATTGATGGGCCACGTCTTACCGAACAGTAGGCTGATCCTTGCCTTAAAAATGGTTGCTATGTTTAGCGTTAATTTATCGAAGGGTTTAGGGTACCCCTTACCTTCGTACCCGACACAAGTTATATAATTCTTCTCCTTATTATGCACAAGCTAATCGCCAGGCCGAAGCATCAAATAAGATCATGATTAAGATTATTCAGAAGAAGATTGATGAGAAGCCGAAAAAGTGGCATTCGGTTCTTAATGAGGCTTTATGGGCTTACCGAATGGCTTGTCATGGGTCTACTCAAGCATCTCCCTACAAGTTGGTTTATGGGCATCATGCTGTGCTACCGTGAGAGTTGCAATCGGGTTCGAGACGAGTTACATTGCAAAACAATTTGAAGAAAGAAGATTATAAGGACCTAATGATGGATGAATTGGAGGATTTGCATTTAGTTCATCTCAAAGCGTTGGAAAATATTGAGAAAAACAAATTACGTGTTGCCAAATATTATAACAAAAGGGTCAGAGAAAAGCAATTCGCGAAAGGAGATTTGGTTTGGAAGGCTATATTGCCAATTGGGACAAAAGATAAAGCGTTCAGCAAATGGTCTCCGAATTGGGAAGGACCTTTTCGGATAGTGAGGTGTGCGCCTGGCAATGCGTATATTTTAAAGACTCTACTGGGAGAAGAGTTCACTAGAGCTATTAATGGAAGATTTCTTAAGAGATTTCATCCCAGTGTTGAGGTTGGTGCATAAACGGACTTAAGAAGTTTTGTGCACAAATAGCCGACATAGAAGCATCGCCTTTAGCCGAAAAAATACTCTGAAAGCCTGGAGAATAGCCGACGCGGTATGTGTCGCCTTTAGAGTAAAAATGTAAACACAATCGACTAAGGACAATGTCATGCAGTTGAGAAAGCATTCTTCAGAGTTACTATTCTCAGAAAGATTCAAAAGGGAAAAACAAGTGGAAATCACAGATGATATTTCATAAGATAAGTAGTTTTTACATATAATTCCTAGGTACAAACTACTCCTCAAACAACTTGTTGAGGACAGACTGGGCATCTATAGCTTGGGTGAGGACGGTTGTATGGTCCTCATAGCTCTCCATGAGCTCGTCGATGTGCTCGACATCTTCTGAAGGCCCGCCGCCAAGGAAGCCGACTGGCATGCCGGAGAAGTCTTCACGGGCCTGAGTGGACATTGTCGCCAGCCCCAGAGCTACGCCGTGATGTACGTCTTGAATGGCGACTTGGTCAATGCGGCCGTCCGCATCATCAAGGCGTGCCTCGGCAGTTTCTCCCTGGGCGTTCACCTTGTCGGCGCTCTTGTTCGCCGCAATCTTCAAGCGCTCGACCTCTGCAGAGAGCGCTGAACAAAAGAATACGAATCGGGTGAACAGATAGAATCAGAAAGGGGGAAATCGAGCGAGATTATTTTTACTAACCGGTAATGGCGTCGCAAAACTGCTTCCGCTGGTCCTCCCATTTAAGTTGGTCAATGTCGTATTGTTTGGAGATCTTCTCCAGCTCTCCTCGGGCCCCGTTCCTTTCATCGATGAAGATGACCACCTCCTCATGAGTGAAAGTAACATCAATGGCATCCGAACCCGAATCCAAATCTCAAGGGTTGGAGTGGTAGGAGCTTGAAGAGCCGAGGAGCCGGATGACGGAGTCCCCGGTTGAGCTGCTGTCGCCGGAGGGGGAAGATGGCTCTGGCTGGTGGAGATAACCCTCATCCTGGTGAATAAGAAGAGAAATCAGAGCTAGAAGGATGAACAAGAAGTAGAACTACAAGGGGGTAAGAAGTCGATTCTCACCCACGTCGTCGACAACGCCACGCTCGATTTCCTTCGGCTTCTCCCCCAGCAGGGCGCTTACCATGATCATCGCCTCCCGCCATTGCTACTGTGGAGGTTAGGTTTCCTTCTGGATTGGTTTAAGCAGAGAAAGTGAGGAGACAGAGATTAGAATGCTTAACTGGAGTTGTTGATAGAGGCTGAGAAAGAGGGTTATTTATAAGCCGAATGAAAGGTAGTGGCGCATATCTCAAACTAGTGGGATGAGAATGCCAAACGACGAGCTAGGGTTTTTTCCCTTTCAGATAGGCCGTTACTGGACTGGGCCAGGCTCAGATAAGTCAAGAGTCGCTCGGCTATGTCTCTGATCGGAAAGCTAAAGGCGATCGGCTATGTTCTAATCGGGAAAATAAAAAGAGCCGATTATATTCTCATACAAACAGAAATATATAAAGATGAAGAGTAAGTACATTCGATTGTTCAGAGACAGAATGTGTCATGTTTAATCTAGTACATGCCCATGTTTCTACTCGCTCAGAAGTTGGTTAATGGCATCTAAGGCCGCGACCCTGATTTGGCTGACATTGTTCAACACTTTCTGGTCTTCATCTTCAGAGCTTTGGATACTAGACAACTTTGCTTTGAGCTATTGGTCTTCTTTGAGGATGGTTGATATCTTTGATGAAGTTGCTTCTATGGAATTTGGCAAATCTGTCATCTTGGCTTTATGAGACTGAATTCTGGCATTCAGTTCGATTAGTTGAGCCTCCAGCCTGATTTTCTCATCCTCCATGACTTTCAGCTCAGACTCCGAAGTTGCCAGTGAGTTCTTGGCAACTTGAATTTGGGAGTGCAGGACTTTAGCTTCTTGCTTCTTCAAGGACCTATTATTCTGCAGGACAGTTATGGAGGCTATATTTTTATTTGCTCTCCTCACCACAGCAAAATGATCATCAAGGTGGGCTGTAGATTCCAGAGAAGCTTTAAGATCAGATGGATGGTCTTGGTTGATGAGCTCCAGAAGATCTCTTATCTGATCTAAGTCTTGGACCAGAGTGTTGATATCCTTGTTCAGCAGATTAGCTATATCCTTCAGCCGAGCTTGATTCTCCACTGACAGAGTCTACTGAGAGGTAGCTTCTTCACCCTTCTCACTGATGTAGTCCTCGACAGTGAAAGAGTAACTGGTAGTCGATTTGATAGTGTTCTTGAAAGAGGGAGAAGTGTTAGCCGACTGGATGAGTGTGCTAAAAGAATAGCTTAAGGCAAGATGTTATCTGCTATGTTGATTGATCATTAAGATGGATTGTGTCTTGGTCTGGTTGAGGGCTTGATTGGATATCCAGAGATGGTGAGCCTGGAACTGGACCAGAGGAAGGTTCTGCTGCTAGATTGTCTATAATTTCATCTATTTCCAATAATGCAGATGATAGAGTATAAGAACAGGAAGTAGATGTTATATAAAGAGAAAGAAATGATTAGCCGAATGATGTTACCAATGTGCTCGGCGGTTTCATGGGCATCTGTACCTTTAGCTTCATGAGCTTATGTATCTTCAATTTCATGAACCTCAACATCTTCAGTAGAGGCTTGAGGAGGAATATCCACCGTTGTTGAGACATTGCCTCATCCTAGAGTTTCAACATGTGGCTGCAGTAGATGTGATTGGTATGAAGACGGTCAGAGTTGTTGCCGAATGAGATTTATTGCAGAATAAAAGATTCATACCTTGGGAGACCGCTTGAATTTTTTTGAACCTTGTCTTTCTAGCCACATTAACATTCTCAAGTGTCTTCCTTTTGCCTTCTCCTCCTGAAGGTGCAGTGGCCGAAACTGCAGGGGTCTTCATGAAGGTTGCTAGAATTGGAGCATCAAAAGCCAGGACAGGTTTGGGCCCAGCTAAGTAGTACTGGATTGCTTTGGTAGGAGGAATGGGCTCAAAATCCTGTGCATAACCAGATGTTAAAGTGAGAAGTAAATTCAAAAGCAGAGAATGATAAGTACAATGAAATTACCTCACTGTCAGAGGCAAATTGGGGTTGCAGATCTTGGCATAGAGAGTGCACTGGTGTGTTGAAGATGTGATTGTGCCATTCTTGCCACCAGGAAGCAAAAAGAGGATAAGCAGCATCTACTAGCTCAAATGGAGAGGGTTCATATATTATCAAGTCCCATCCAAGCTCAAAGACTTTTTTAGCTTCTATTTCATTTCTGATCAACTCTCTGAATCTTATGGTTGTTGAAAAGAAAGGTCTTGGGGCAACTGTCCACATCCTAATTGCCTGGCTGCCATGTTTGGGTAGTAGAATTCATAGGTAGATTGTACTAACCTCCCATGATGGAATTTGGCTGGCAAGATGCAGGGTTTGATGAAGGAGTTGAAGACCTCTGTGGACACCTTGTCAGAACAGCTAGATTCATAGCTGAATTTGCAAGGGAGAGTTAAATCATCATTTTCTCTCTAGGGAAACCAAAGCACATTGTCGAAACCCTTGAAAACAACTTGAAGAGATGACCAATGTCCATGTCAATGCTGATGGAAGATGCTGCCTCTCCATAGGTTTGACAGCCCTTAACTCTTACCGTGCTGCCTTTAGCATAATTGACTGAAGGAAAGATCAAGTTATGAAGGGGCACAGAGATTATCTGATGCATGTACAGTTGCAGCCACATCTGAACAAACCACCAAGGGCCACTTACACAAGAGATCTCCCCACCTTGGTACATTTGAGCAGTGATCTGATGCATCATGTGATAAATGGATCCTAGAAGATATTTGCCTAGGGGATCAGAGTGCCTACGGCTAGGTCCTCAGCCATCATCATATGATTTAAGGTTGGCTCATTGGATTTTCCACAGAAGATGAATCTGCACAGCCACATGTTCATGAAGGCTCTGCATTCCTTGTCAAGAATAGCACCAGATGCTTCCATATAGGTTTAAATATATTCAACCCATCCACCTTCAGATTTGACAGTTTTCAGACTGCTTTTGCTCTTGTACTTGAAGGGATATACTGGCTGTGACACATTTAGGCCAGTCATCATGAATACATCGGCCAAAGTGAAAGTCATCATGCCATGGCCGAAAACAAAGGCATTGATAGCATCAGACCAATAATGAGAACCTGCTATCAGAAGAGATTCATCTCTGGGCATTTCTAACAAAGACAATTCAAAACAGTGGTTGATGTCTTGGTCATCCCAGTGGCTGCTGCTCTTATCCAGCATCCTCCGGTACCAGTTTCGCCATCCGGCGATTGGGGGAAACGGCCAGGTCTTGAAGGTGTTTGGCCATTGATTTGGCGGGGTGACTCCAGACTTGAAGGGGATTCTCAAGGTTTCCTTCTCAATGATCTCAGTTGGGTTAGGGTCTCCCATTGGAACAAGAAGGTAGGAATCAGGGTTTGCAGCATAGGGGATCAAAATTTGGTTCTTGTATACCTTCAAAGAAATAATGGAATCAGAAAAACAAATGAATCGAGAAAGAAGCAGGAAAGTTAATCGGGAATTGCCGAATGTGTGGAAGTGAATGAAATTTACCTCTGGAATTTCGTCCTGAGTCGCCATTGAAGAGTCGAGGTGAATTCGAGAATGTGCTGGGGCTTGAATTTTTTTTGAGCAGCGGCTGCGGTATTGAACAGTATTGACCTAGGAGAAATGGGAAGCTTATGGTCAATTTCAGAATAAAACGACTTTTATCCCAAAATTGAGGGGGCATAGTTAACACTGGATTTTGGCACGCTTAGGAAGATGACAGGTGGGCCAGTGCACAGCAAATTTGCAGAGACAGGCGTTCGGAGCATTCGGCAAGTGTCCGTGCGGTCGGTTAATTTCCAAAGATTCAGCAAATGATCGTGCGGTTGACTATTCTGAGGAAGGGCGGTTTTCCGTTGAAGAAGCGACAAAAACGGCAAGTAAGAACCGATCGGGTAACAAAGATCGCGACAATTAAGACAATAAAGACTCCGAAGGAAACTAAAGTCAAAGATGTCATGTTTTCCTTTGATATTTTGTAGCCATGTCCTTTTAGGACTCATGTCATGACCAGGGTATAAATATAAACCCTTGGCCATTGTAAAAAGGGTTCACAACCAAATCAATACAACCAGCCCCGTGCCAACTTCGAGTCTTTTGTCGTGTCGTCGAGTTCTTCGAGAGGAGTCATCAATCCGTCGACCTCCGTAAGTCCCGACAACCTTGTTATCATGTATAGTATCCTGCGGTGGATTTAAACATTGATGCAAGTAGTCTTGTTTGCTGTCAATGATCGTGCGGCGGATCCTTGCTTGACAATCAAGAAGTCTTCGCTTATGTTTTGTTTACGAGTAGATACCGTGCGGCAGGCGTTTGCTCGATATGCTTAGCAAAAGCAAGATAGTTATCGACTCTATTAGATTTGACAAGATCTAGTAGATTCATTAAGTTATCACGTGTTGCATGTTTTAGATATTTCATATATTTGTAACACTCTTTTGCCCAATCTAGATTGATACGGTTCGGCTCTATTCTTTCTTATAGATGTATTTATGTTTTAATAGTTATTGTTTTCATGTTGTCTCTACAAATAGATCTTACGTTCATAATAGCCGAATTAGTCTAATCTAGATTGCTACGTGTTGCGGGTTCGTGCATGTTAACCATGTTTAAGCTTTGATAAGGTTAGGTATCGTGCAGCAGATACAAGTTTTAGATTAGTTTGATCGTGTTTGCTTACATGTTCCTTCATCATGGATCCCAACTCGGTTGGATTGCTGAGCTTGGTTACGCTTTAACTCACAGTTAATTATGATTTGTCCAAACGTATTTTTCTCATGCATGCAGGTTCGACAATCAACGCTTTACGTACTTTATGTTTGTTTTAGTCGAATGGTCTATAAGACTTGTTGACAGATAGCTTCTATAGTTGTATGTCGTCGTAAGTGGCTTCAGAGCCGTATATATGGAACTGTCTGGTCTCACCCAACATGTTCCAGTTTTATATCTAATGATTTTTATCCCTTGTTAGTTTCAGGTCAAACTGACTGGCATGTTTCCGATATTCGAAACACCCGGACACCCGATTAAAGCCACGCTTTCCGGCTTGCTGTATGTGAGGCACAGTGCGCCACATTTTGTGTCAACAATCTTTGACTAAATATATATTAAAAATATAAATTGTTATGATATATAATTAGTATCATTAGAAAGATGTTTAAATCTAGTTTTTTAATAAATTTATTTAGAGATACAAGTGTTGTACGTATTTTGTATAAATTGAGTCAAACTTATGATACGAATACGAACGATAAAAGTTATTTATGGACGAAAGGAGTATGTCTAAATGGAGAAACTACTAGCTCATGGCATGATACGACACCCGACCGTATTTACTGTATAAGAGAACAGTGGGCTGTTTGTTTTCCCAGTGGAGGCCCCAAAAGGTGAGACTTCCTTGGGCCTTGTTTCCCTTGGGTCAGCCTGTTCTTGTATATCGCCCTAATAACAAAACAAAGAGAATCTCTAAGTGGATGATTAGTTAATGGACTAGGGGAAGCCTCCCTCGCATCTAGCAGCCAGACTAAGCAAGGCCAAGTTAAACACACACCATATTGTTTTGTTGACTGATTGTTTGGTCGGTTGCATTAGAACCGAGAATCGAGAGCAACAAGTGCAAAATGTTTGGTTTGCTATATACAACAGAGTTTGGATACCTTATGGATAGTTTGGTTGAGATTATCGTATCAATTTTGGGCATACCAGTTATCATTGAATGCACAAAAGTTTAGCCTAAATATCACCGCGAAAAGGTTACAAACCAAAACTAAGACAAAAATGAACAATGATAAATATCGACTAAAATTATGGTGATAAAAAACTGAAAGAATTTTCTTTTATTTGATGTACATGTAATTGTAGACAAAAAGAGTCACCCTTTTGTGTTAACTGCTTGCAGCCACACTAATTGTGATAATTAAGCTACACACTCCCAACATTTGTCTTGCAACCTACCATTATGCTCAGAAATAGAAAGACATCATAGACAATAGACAATGTTCGGAAATATAAAATCACAGACGAATGGCAATTCTTGGATTCATTGAGAATAGGGGAAAAAGTATCATAAATGTAACAACAATCATCACTGCATATATCATTGTTGATACAAAATGTGACGCACTGTGCCTAACACACAGCAAGCCGGAAAACGTAGCTTCAATCGGGTGAGGCAATAGAAGTTGTCTGCCAATAAGTTTTATAGGTCAGTCGGCTGAGGCAAATATGGAGTACGTAAAACATTGATTGCCGAATGTATGTGCATGGGAAAATACGTATGAACGAATCATCATTAACTATGAATTAAAGCATAACCAACTCGGCTATCCAACCGAATTGGGGTCCATGATGAAGGAACACGTAAGCAAACACGATCAAACTAATCTAAAGCTTGTATCTGCCGCACGACACATAACTTTATAACAGCTCAAACGTAGTTAACCTGCATGGACCCGCAACACGTAACAATCTAGATGAAACCGATTCGGCTATTATGAATATAAGATCTATTTATGGATATAAGCAATTACAAAAGCATAGATAAATCTATGAGAAAAGATGAAGCCGAACCGTATCAATTTAGATTGGGCAAAAGAGTGTTACAAATATATATAAACATACAACACGTAGTAACTTAATGAATCTACTAGATCTTGCCAAATCTAATAGAGCCGGTAACTATCTTGTCTTTGCTAGGCATATCGAGCAAGCACCTGTCGCACGGTATCTGCTCATACACAAAACATAAGCGAAGACTTCTTGATTGTCAAGCAAGGATCCGCCGCACGATCATTGAAAACAAACAAGACTACTTGCATCAATATCTAAATCCACTGCATGATACTAGACATGATAACAAGGTTGCCGGGACTTACGGAGGTCGACGGATCGATGGTTCCTCTCGAAGAACTCGACGACACGACAAAGGACTCAAAATTGGCACGGGGCCGGTTGTATGTATTGGTTGTGAACAGTTTTTTACAATGACCAAATGTTTATATTTATACCCTGGTCATGACATGAGTTCTAAAAGGACACGACTACAAAACATTAAAGGAAAAACACGATATCTTTAACTCTAGTCTTCCCTTCGGAGTCTTTATTGTCTCAATTGTCGCAATCTTTGTTGCCCGATTCGGCTCTTACTTGCCGTTTTCGTCGCCTCTTCAACGGAAAACCGCTCCTTCTTAGAATAACCAACCACACGATCATTTGCCGAATTCTTGGAAATTAGCCGACCGCACAGATACTCGCCGAATGCTCCGAAACTAGCCGACCGTATGGACACTTGCCGAATGCTCCGAACACCCATTTCCACAAATTTGTTGCGCGCTGGCCCACCTGTCATCTTTCTGAGCATACCAAAATCCAGAGTTAACACATGCCCCCTCAATTTCGGGATAAAAGTCATTTTATTCTAAAATTGACCACAAGCAGCTTCCCCTTTTCTTCTAGGTCAACATTGTTCAACACCACAGCTGTCGCCCAGAAAATTCGAGCCTCAATACATTCTTGAATCCACTTCAACTCTTCAATGGCGACTCAGGACGAAATTCCAGAGGTAAGATTCATTCACCTTTATGTATTCGGCAATTCTTGATTAACTTCCCTGTCTCTTTTCCGATTCATTCCTTTTTCTGATTTCTTTGAAGGAATACAAGAACGAGGTTTTGATCCATTTTGCTGTAAATCCCGATTCCTACCTTCTTGGTCCGATGGGAAATCCTGACCCAACTGAAATTATCGAGAAAGAGACTCTAAGAATTCCTTTCAAGTCCGGAGTCATTCCGCCCAACCGGTGGCAAAACACTTTCAAGACTTGGTCGTCTCCTCCAATCGCCGGATGGCAAAACTGGTACCAGAGAATGTTGGAAAAGAGCAGCAGCCACTGGGATAATCAAGACATCAACCACTGCCTAGAACTATCCCTGTCAGAAATGCCTAGAAATGAACCCCTACTGATGGCAGCTTCTCATTTTTGGTCTAATGCTGTCAATGCCTTTGTTTTCGGTCATGGCATGATGACTCCTACTTTGGCCGATGTGTTCATGATGACTGGCCTAAATGTGTCACAACCAGTATATCCCTCCAAGTATAAGGGCAAAAGCAACCAGAAAGCTGTCAAATCTGGAGGTGGATGGGTTGGATACATTCAGACTTATGTGGAGGCATCTGGAGCTGTTTCTGACAAGGAATACAGGGCCTTCATGAACATGTGGCTGTGCAGATTCATCTTTTGTGGTAAATCCAACGAGCCAACCTTAAATCATATGGTAATGGCCAAAGACCTAGCTACAGGCTCCCTGATACCCCTGGGCAAATATTTGTTAGGATTTGTCTACCATATGATGCATCAAATCACTGCCCAGATGCATCGAAATGTGGAAATTTCTTGCATAAGTGTCCCTTGGTGGTTTGTCCAGATGTGGCTACAACTGTACATGCACTAGATAGTCTCTATCCCCCTCCATAATTTGAGTTTTCCTTCAGTCAACTACGCCGAAGGCAGCACAACTAAAACTAAGAGTTGTCAAACTTATGGAGAAGCAGCATCCTCCATCAGCATTGACATGGACATTGGTCACCTCTTCAAATTGTTTTTTAAGGGTTTTGACAATGTGCTTTGGCTTCCCTTCAGAGAAAATGACAGTCTCACCTTCCCTTGCAAATTCAGCTACAAGACTGGCTATTCTGATAAGGTAGCCACAGAGATTTTCAACTCCTTTATCAAACCTTGCATTTTGCCAGCCGAATTTCATCATGGGAGGTTAGTGCACACAACCTATGAATTCTATAATCCCAATATGGCTTCTAGGCAATTAGGATGTGGACAGTTGCCCCCAAGACCTTTCTTCTCAACAACTATAAGATACAGGGAGTTGATTACAAATGAAACAGAAGCTAGAAAGGTCTTTGAGCTTCGATTAGACCTGTCAACATATGAACCCTCTCCATTTGGGATAGTAGATGTTGCTCACTCCCTTTTTGCTTCTTGGTGGCAAGAGTGGCACAATCATATCTTCAACATACCAGTGCACCCTCTATGTCAAGATTTGCAGCCCCAATTTGCCTCTGATAGTGAGGTAATTTCATTATACTCGTTACTTCTTGTCTTTGAATTCACCTCCTCTCACTTTAAAAAAAATTGGCTATACACAGGACTTCGAGCCTACTCCTCCTAACAAAGAAATTCAGTACTACTCAGTTGGACCCAACCCTGCTTTGGGTTTCAATGCTCTAACTCTGGCAAACTTCATGAAGATTCCTACAATCTTAGCCACTGCACCTTCAGGAGGAGAAAGCAAGAGGAAGGCACTCGAGAATATCCATGTGTTCAGAAGCGTAAGATCTAAGACAGTCAAGCGGTCTTCCAAGGTATGAATCTCTTATTCAGCAATAAACCTCATTCAGCAGCAACTCTGATTATTTTATCTCAATCATTTCTACTGCAGCCACATGTTGATATTCCAAGATCAAGTAATGCCTCAATAATAGTGGAAATCCCTCCTCAAGCTTCTACCGAGGATGTAGAGACTCATGAAACTGAAGATACAGAAGCCCACGAAGCTGAAAGCACAGAAGCTCATGAAGTTGCCAAACACATTGGTAACATCACTCGGCTAATCACCTCTTTCTTCTTATATGATATCTATTCCCTGTCCTTTATACCTTATCATCTGCACTATTGGAAATAGATAAAATTTTAGAAGATTTAGCAGAAGAGCACTCTTCTGGTCCAGCTCCAGACTCACCATCCCTGGGTGCCCAATCAAGCCTTCATCCAGAGCAGGACACCACCCATACTGATGATCATCCAACACAGCAGGTAATATTCTGCCTCAAGCTATTCTTTTAGTACACTTATTCAGTCGACTAACACTTCCCCTTTTCTTAAGAAGACCATCAAGCCGACTGCCAGTTATTCCTTCACCGTCGATGATTACATCAATGAAAAAGATGAAGAGATCACCTCTCAGCAGACTCTATCAGTGGAGAATCAAGCTCGGCTGAAGGACATAGATGATCTGCTGAACAAGGACATCAATACTCTGGTCTAGGATTCAGATCAGACAAAAGATCTCCTTGAGTTCATCAACCAAGACCTTCCATCTGTCCTTAAGGCTTCTCTGGAATCCGCAACCCATCTTGATGATTATTTTGTTATGGTGAAGAGGGAAAACAAAAACATAGCCTCCAGGACTGTCTTGCAGAACAACAGGTCTCTAAAGAAGCAAGAAGCTAAAGCCCTGCACTCCCAAATTCAAATCACTAATGATTCATTGGTGACTCTAGAGTCTGAGCTGAAGATTATGAAGGATGAGAAAACCAGATTAGAGGCTCAACTGACCGAACTGAATGCCAAAATTCAGTCTCATGAAGCCAAGATGACAGATTTGCCGAACTCTATAGAAGCAATTTCATCAAAAATGTCAATCATCCTGAAGGAAGATCAACAGCTCAAAGCAAAGCTGTCTATCATTCAGAGCTCCGAAGATGAAGACCGAAAAGTGCTGGATAATGTTAGCCGAATCAGGATTGAGGCCTTAGATGCCATTAGCCAACTCCTGAACTAGTAGCAACACGGCTTGTAATAGATTAAGCACAGCACATTCTGTTTCTGAACAATTGGATGGCTTCTGTTCTTCATCTTTATACACCCATGTTTCTATGGAATATAATCAGTTCTTTCCTGAGTGGAATATATTTGATTGCTTCTAGTTTTCCGATAGCCGACTGTCCTCGTCTTGACGATTCAGGAAATAGCCGACCGACTCTAGATTTATCCGAGCTTGGCCTAGTCTAGTAACGGCCCATCCGATTGGAAAAAACCCTAACTCGTCGTTTGGTATCTCCACTCGGCTTATAAATAAACCTTCCTTCTTCTACCTCTATCAACAGTTCCAGTCAAGCATTTTCGTCTCCGTCTCTCCACTTTCTCCATCTACACCAATCCAGAGGAAACCCTAACCTCCATAGTGGCAATGGTCGGGGCAACAATCGCGGTAAGTGTCCTGCCGAGGGAGAAGCTGAAGGGAGCCGAGCATGGCACAATCGGCAGCGCGGGTGAGAATCGTCTTTGTTGCCCCCTTGTATTCCTGCTCACTGTCCATCTTTCTAGCCGTGATCTTTGCCCTTACTCATCAGGATAAGGTCATCTCCTCTATCCATAGCATTCCTTTTCCTTCGGTGACAGTAGACCAACCGGGACTCCATCATCTGGTTCTTCTGGGTCCTCAGGCTCCTACTACTCCCAACCTTGGGATTTGGATTTGGGTGCCATGGACGTCCCCTATACCCACACAGAGGCGGTCACCTTCAAGGGCGAAAGGGACGAGGTCCGAGGAGAGTTGGAGAAGATCTCCAAGCAATACGGCATCGACCAACTCGAGTGGGAGAACCAGCGGAAACAGTTCTGCGACACCATCATAGGTTAGTGCAAATAAATCCACTTCATTTTCCTTTTCTCTGATTCATCTGTTCCACTCGATTGGTGTTCCACCTTTTCAGCGCTCTCTGCAGAAGTCGAGCGCCTGAAGATTGCGGCGAACAAGATCGCGACAAGGTGAACGCCTAGGGAGAAACCGCCAAGGCACGCCTTGATGATGCGGATGGTCATATAGATCAGGCAGCCATCCAAGGCGTACACCACGGCATAGCTCTGGGGCTGGCGGCAATGTCCACCCAGACCAACGAAGACCTTTCCTTCATGCCAGCCGGCTTCCGTGGTGGCGTGCCACCAGAAGACGTCGAAGACATTGATAATCTCTTGGATAGTTATGAGGATCATGCTACTGTCCTCGCTGAGGCCACAGACGTCCAGACAGTCCTCAACAGGCTGTTTGATGAGTAGTTTGTACTTAGGAATTTCATGTAAAAACTACCTGTCTTGTAAAATATTATCTATGATTGCCATTTGTTTCTTCTTTCATGAATCTTCCTGAGAATTATAAATCTGAGGAATGTTGCCTGAATTTGTATGACATTGCCTTGATTGTGTCTAATTTTTTTTTGCTCTAAAGGCGACAAATACCACGTCGGCTATTCTCCAAGTCCTTAGAGTATTTTTCGGCTAAAGGCGATGTTTCGACATCGGCTATTTCGCTCGCTCATCGGCTATTTTTGGGAGCTGTGAGAGGAGCAGTGTACCTGAGTTGAAGTTTGGGAGCTGTGAGAGTAGCTGGTGCGGAGCGGCCTGCAGTCCGGGCAGGCGATGGCGTAGCACTTCTCGAAGGACTTACCGTCGGTGACCATGTAGACGATGCACACGCCGACCTCCACGGTGAGCTGCTGCAGGACGACGATCCAGAGGCCGAGCTTGTCGCTGAACGCGTGCTGCCCCAGCTCGTGGTAGCGGTCGAAACGCTTCCCCGGGACGCACTCGTGCATCTTGACCATCTGCCACAGCGTGTATAGGGTGATCACCCAGATAGGAGCATGGCCACAACGTCGGGACCCATCAGCACAACAATTAGTTATCACAGATGAATAATAATGTATATACAAGTAATAAGATCCGATCAATAGATGCATAGGATGCATCATGACGGACGACGCATGGGTCATTTACCATCCAAGCTCCGACATGGCGTAAGGCAGGCTGGCATTCCTGGACGACGTTGTGGAAGGCGCAGTACCATCACTTGGCATTCCTGGACGACGTGATGGGAAGCCAGTGAGGGCGTCATTCGATAGATCTCTGATTCCGATGGACGACACACCACGCCAAGAAAGATGGATCGAAGGACGCAGTCAGTTCAGCCGTAAGGAGAATATATGGGATCTCGGGGCTATCCGTAGTGGATAGCTACGGCCGGCCGAAGCACAAAGTATCTAGCTAGCCATAACAACCTCGTAACGGCGATCCGTCCGCTGAACACCCCCCCCCCCCCCCCCCCCCCCCCCCCCCCCTGCCCCGCTTCTTTTTAGCGCTAACAGGATTCAGGATTCTCGGGAGCACGGCCCACGCGCGAGCGATGGCCCAAAAACCTTCACATGCGAGCGACGGCTCAGTAATCGCGTTCCCACCTCTCTCTACGTCGCCGGTACAGGTACGTTAGTTTTCCTTCTTTTTTTTCTTTCTGTATGGTGTCAGGTACGTGAGTTTCCTTTTTTTTCTTGTTCTTTTCTGTATGGTGTTTTATTCTCCTTTTGTTTTTATTTTTTTCTTTCCAGTTTTACGTGATACATTTTCCTTTTATTTTTTTGTTTTTTCCTTTTTCTGTTTCTTCCTTTTTATATTCTTTTAAGATTTTATTCTTTTTATTTTATATATAATCAGTCTATTTCTTTTTTCTTATTAATTTTTCTTTTTGCTATTTGCATTATTATGACGCCTTTTATTATTCTTTGTTTTGCTATTTTTACTTTTGCTATCGTGTTATCTTTTTCTTCTTTTTTATTTTTCATTTTTCTTTTATTTTCTCAGCACGTTATTTTGTTTCAGTTTTTTCTTCCATTTCTTTTTAGATTTATTTATTATTATATATGTCACATTTTATTATTCTTTTCATGTTTTCTTTTGCCATAATTAATTATTTTTCATGTTCAATTTCTATTTTGATGGTTAGTATTTTTTTATTTTTCTTTATTTTCTTCTATTTACTTCTGTTTTCCTTTTTTATGTTTAATGTTCATTTTTACTTTTGCTATTAATTTTACTCTAATTATTTTTATTTTTAATTATTTTCATGCTTTAGTTTTTTACTAGCAAATTTGCCCGTGCGATGCAACGGGTTGTATAATTTATTGTTTATTCGCTTGTTTTATTTTGCCAACTTTAAACCGTACAAACCAATTGTGCAACGGTGTTTTTCTCTTACAAGAAACCAGCCATATAAATTAGCATAAGCCAAAATAATGCCAGATTTGATCTTTTGTTGCAAAATTCTTGTTAAGTGTATTGACACTATACACTTATTTAATGAACGATCACATTATACAATTTTAATCAATGATTATATTATAGGAATAACGGGACGTACAATTTTAACCAATGATCACATTATACACTAATTTATTTTTGAATTGTACTATGTGTATTGACACAATCACACAATACTCTAGTTCATATAAAGAACGATAAACTATATATATAAATATGTTGGGTTTTAATATTACGTATGGATATGTATATCACTTATATGCTAGCATAGAAGTATCATGTGTGCGTATATATAAAAATAAAAATAGGAAAAAAACCAATAGTCATATTAGTTACTCCATCCATTCTAAATTGTAAGTCATTTTAAAAATCTTGGAGAGTCAAAGCATTTTAAGTTTGACCAAAGATTATAGAGAGAAACATAAAGATTTATGACATCAAATAGGTATAGTATAAAAATATAACTAATAAAGAATCTAATGATACTTAGTTGGTATCAAATATGATATTATTATATTATATATATTTGGTCAAACTTTATAAACTTTGACTCTTTAAGATTCTTATAATGACTTACAATTCGGAATAGAGAGTACAAGAAAAAAAAAAGGTTTTAAAAAGAGGAATCATGGTCCACGACCTTATCTTCTACCTCTAGGGGCTCTTGTTGTAGTCTTGTTGCTGTTTACCACCCTCTGCCCGCATAACAAATCCAGATAAGTTAAAAAAAAAAAAACAAATCCAGATTCCCCTTCTTCGCCTTCCGTGGACAGAGGGACGAGAAGTGGTATCTTCTTCCTCCGTCGCTGGACACAGTCCACTTATCTCCTCAATCAGTGTTGGCGAATCAGGTCTGGCCAGGCCGTACGGAGGCACAGAAGACCTGGCTGGCGGCGCGAGGGCATTGTGCTGCGCGTGCGAGGAGAGGCGATGGTGCGGGCGCCTAGAACGGGCGAACCTGACGAGCGCACCGATTCGGAGGCGTCCGGCCACGCGCACCCTTGAGCAGCCCATGACTCCGCGCCCCCGCTTTAAAAATCGATTGCGCAGCTTTGTGCCACATTGTTGGGACGTAATTTATGGTGATTGTTGTTATTAGTTTTATCTATTCTATTTCTATTTGGATTCGACTTAGATCAAATTATCGATGATTCCTATTTCTTTTTATTCTATTTCTATTTGTATTCAACTTGGATCAAATGACTGATGATTCTTATTTATTTTTCTTCTTTGTTTCTCAACGTACTGCACCTAAACTCTAGTTTTTTTTTCTTCCATCTCTCTTTCCTCTAATTCTTATTGGATTCAGAAGAATTTTTACCAAATTTCTACCGGTTCATGCTCGGTTAGGATTCACAGGACTATTTGTAATTGAACTCTGTTTCGTGTTAGGTGTTAGATATAAGATCTATTCTAACTTGTATATGAGCCCGGGTTATATATAAAAGTCTGACGGAAGAAGCTCTTCATTACCGAGTAGTTAGAGGGAGTCAGATCTAAAAAGAATGAATGGACGAAAAAAAGAGCTAGAAATTTTGCCTTATTAGGTATAGATATATATTTTGTAAGTTATCTACTACTTCTATATTGCAAAGACCCACTCAGAGACCCCCTCCAATCAGGTTCGAGTATTTGCTAAAAGTGATGTCATCATAGATCAGGTGATGTCATTAGCCCACTAACCCTCATTTATCTTCCCACTAGCGTGTACAGGCTGATCACCCACGACAGGAACATGGCCACAACGCCGGGACCCTGTACAGATCTCATTCAATCAACAACAATTAATCAGCACAACAATTAGTCATCACAATGTTGTACAATAGTCTTCTTCAATCGTTAGATGAATAATAATGTATAGAAGTAATAAGATCCTATCAGTGGATGCATAGGATGCATCACGACGGATGACGCACGCGTCACTTACCATCTGAGCTCCGACATGGCGTAAGGCAGGCTGAGCACGGCGGCGTCGACCATGGCCGTGACGTTGTGGAAGGCGGAGTACCACCACTTGGCATTCCTGGACGACGTGATGGGCAGCCAGTCGTCGATGGCTTGCTCCTTCTCCGTCGACATGCTCGAGGGCGTCATTCGATAGATCTTCGATGGACGACACGCCAAGGAAGATGGATAGGAGGACGCAGTCAGTTCAGTTCAGTTGGCCGCAAGGAGAATATATGGGATCTCGGGGAGATCCGTGGTGGATAGAGATATTCCTCCTATTTTTGTGGGGGCGACCCGCGCTGGTACAAACTAACCAAGGAACTTGAATGAACTTGCATGGCTGGGACTCATTCCCACGCAACGGAACCAGGCTTTGATCGGAACTGAACACCAGGCTTTCAGCTACAACCATATCCGAATAATCGCCAAAACAATCGCCGAAAATTAGGAACGGCTTCACGAACAGACGTCAGGCATATACTCCCTCCGTCCCCGTTATTAGCATCATGCCGAAGCCGAAGCCACTCAATTTCCCAACCCAGAGTCGCGCGCGGCCGAGATGGTTTCCGGGCTTCCGGCCTCCGGGAATAAACCCTCGTAGATGCATCTTCTCCAAAAAGAATTTCGATAAGAAAAATGGTAAAAAGAAAACTCCCGAACAAAAAAGCACACGAGATTTCGCAAAGATTTCGCAAAAAGGGAAATATGGATCCTCCTCCTCGACCGCCGACCTGGGGAATTAGGTTTATAGTAGAGAAACTTTCTTGTTGAAACCATAAGAGACCATGACTTCCCACATATGATTCTAGCATATTATACTTTCTTGGAAGACCATGAAGCACAGTGATGTACATTATGTGGAACCTAAGGTTCTTCTTATTGTCATCAAGAATTTACCAAACCATAGAGCGAAACTGATGCGTACAAATGTGCTCAGAGCTGCAAGCGCGCAGTTTCTGAACTATGTAGCTGATGCTCTTATTGAATTTTCAGCAAAAGGGAAAATGGATTTGCTTTGTATCACAGATCGATTTCCTCTTCTGACAGCAAAAGAAAAGATGGATTTGCTTTGTATCATGGATCGATTTTCTCTTCTGATAATTTATACAAGTGATGTGGCCTCTAAGGCTAAGGTTGGTTCATCCATGATTCTGTCATTTGATTTGAGTGGGCTGCTATGTGTTACTCGCTGAATTCTAACTCCTAGGATGTATAGAACTCTTACTCATTGAAAGGGGAGGATGATAGAGTTGGGGCAATTTTTTGGGTTTTTTTTATTTCTTCTCTAACTCAATGTCATGCCAACCTAAGAGGTTGGGGATACATATTTATAGGCTAAGGACCAGCTAAGCATATGCCATGATGCTAGTCTAAGATGTTGTCCTAGATATCCTAGATGTTATCCTAAAAGCTAGTCCAATATGTTGTCATAGATGGGGCAGCAAACTATCATGCAGTCCTAAAGTTGAACTAGTCCTAGATGTTGTCCTAAAAGGTAGCCCAAGATGTTTTCCTAGATGGGGCAGCAAAAACACCATGCAGTCCTAGTAAGCAAACGTGCACTCACAAAGACTACAGAGATCCATCATTCTCTCCCTAAGTCTTGTGTGTTGTCTTGGGGAAAAGTTGAACCATCCCGATCCTGGAGTAAAACTCAAGAAACTTGACCCTTTCAAGAGGCTTGGTGAGTAGGTCCGCAAGCTGATCCTTGATGTTAATGTAGCTTGCCTTGACGCTTCCTTCATCCAAGCAACCTCAGATGAAATGGTACTTCACCCGGATGTACTTGCTCTGTTCGTGGAAAATGGGATTCTTTGCCAGGGCCAGGGCAGACTTGTTGTCCACCCTGAGCTCCACCGCTTCAGTGTCTCTGCTGAGGAGATCACCAAGCAGTCGAGCGAGCCAGAGCGTCTGAGTCGAAGTGGTGGAAGCCGCTATATACTCGACCTCGCATCTAGACAGAGCCACCACCTGCTGCTTGACCGACTGCCAGTGCCAGCTAACGAGGCACTTGCCGAGGAAGAAGAGAATCCCGCTGGTGCTCTTCCTGGTGTCGATGTCGCCCGCGTGGTCATTGTCGTTGTACCTGACAAATTGTGCAGCACCAGGACACCTCAGGTAGTAGAGACCGTGATCGAGAGTCCCCGCAACGTAGCAGATGATCCTCTTCACGGTCTACTGGTGCTTCGTCGGCGTCCGTTGTATGAACCGACTAACGTAGCCAACGGAGAATGCCAAGTCCGGCCGTGTGTGGGCACGGTAGCGAAGGCTGAAAGGATCAAGATGCCCAAGAGGGGGGGTGAATTGGGCTCTTTTTAATTTCAATACAAGAATTAAACCTATAAAGAGCCAATTAACCCCCTAGTGCCTACCGCTTGTGTGTCCTAGCTAGAAAGCGGTAGCAAGTCAATAGAAAGTGAAAACTTCCTACACAATTCTAGTATGAATTAGAAGACAAGTGCGGAAAGTAATAAGGTAAGAAAGAGCTAGGGAAAGAGATGCTTGACACGGCAATGTTTTGCCGAGGTATCGAGGAGTCGACACTCCCCCTAGTCCTCGTTGGAGCACCTCGCAAGGTATAGCTCCCCCTCAATCCCGCGCAAGGGATGAGTGCTCTCTACGGGCTGATTCTTCGCCACTCCGGCTCGGTGAATCGCCCACAACCGATCACAACGTCGATGAAGAAGGGCCGCCGACAATCCTCCGGCGATCACCTTCCTCCAAGCACCAACGGACCGTCTAGGTTATGTTGATCACCAAGAGTAACAAGCCTCGATCTTCACTTGACTCACTCAAGCTTCACAACTAAAGGATGCACACTTGAACTCTTGGATGAACTAGAGGAGAGGATGGATGGATTCAAAAATCACTCTCTCTCTCTCTCTAGGGCTCTTGCTCTCTTCCCAACCTTCTCAAACAACACAACAAATGAAATGAGCAAAGGCAAGGTGGGAGAGAAATGTGAGGAGCTATAAATAGCCCTCAAGGAAACTGCCTTGGGTTGGCTCTTTAAGTTGGCAACGGACGTTCCGACGCCTAGGCGACGGACGGTGTGTCGCCCTACCCAACGGCTAGTTCTGCACAAAGTTTTGGGCGACGGACGCTCCGTCGCACTGCCCAACGGCTAGCTCTGACACGATTTACCAGCAACGGACGCTCCGTCAGCGGGGCGACGGACGTTCTTCCCAGCGTCCGGCGCTACACTCTGACTCGGGCTGAAAAACACCCTCACTTGAAGGCCAACGGACAGCGTCCGTCGGACCCTAAAGATCTTAGCCAGAAAACACGGCCACTGGAAGGCCGACGGACGTTGTGGACTCATCCACCCGGCGTCCGACGCCTTTGTCCGACGCGACGTACAGCGTCCAACGCCTCTGTCAGGAGCGCCCGTCGCCTAGAAAACAGGCCTCTCAACTTCGTTTTTCGCCGCGATGAATATGGAAGATGTTCTAGGCTATCTTACGGTCACCAAAGGCATGCTTAGAGCTAAGGAAGACAAGTGTGCACCACACCTAGTTCATGAAGCTTTCCTAAGTCAAGTTACTAGTCTCAACCCCTCTTAATAGTACGGTCAAAGATCAAATAGAAGCCCTATCTATTTCTATGTGCCCTTCATCACCTTATGGCACTTAGCCTATCATTCTAGTGTCTTCATCATGTCTCTTTGAAATCCGAAATGATATCCATCTTGGGGGCTAAGTGATGACCATTTATGCCCATTCATGTTGATCAATATGGCTAAGCTACGCATAGCCTCTGCAAAACACACGTTAGCCATAATAATCGCTAATTGTTGTTAATCACCGAAACCAACTAGGGCCATGATTCTTCAATCTCCCCCTTTTTGGTGATTGACGATAATAACTCCTCGAGTATGGATATAAGAGTGAAAGGTTAGGATTTTGGTGACTTGGAATGATTGAGCAAGGGTTAGAGAATTTGTAAAGAAGCATACTTGCTCACCCAAGCCAAGTCAAAAACCATGGTACTCATAGATATTAATGTAAAAAGGAGTACCTCGTGATATTTTCAAAACATGTATCGGAGTATAGCACGGAAGCTCAATTACCATTTGAACATAGAGATATATCATGAAACATAAGACAACTCATAGGATATATTAGTGATAAACAAGAGTTTGTCACATCCAACCATATTTCACACAAGCATCAACCATAATATTCATCACACACAAAGATACAAGTGCATAAAAGTAGACATGATGAATGAGTACGGGGAATTTAAGCACAACAAAGATATGAATCCCTCCCCCTATCTCTAATACTCGACTACCCTCTCTCCCCCTTTGGCGCCAAGCACCAAAAACTATGGAGCTCCTAGAGCATCTGGAAGTGAACCATCCTTGAAGCGGGAGTGAAGATCGAACAGTGAGTAGTCGGGACTGTCATCACTGTCATCAGCTGCCTGACCCTCTGAAGCTGCATCTGTCAGGGTAGCGGTCTAGGTAGGCTGAGCTGACTCCTCTGTCTCCCTCTGAGGCTCGGAAGAAGGAACATCCTGAGCTGGAGCCTCAGACGGTCCTACCTCTGTAGTAGGAGCGGGGCGAGCCCGACGAGTGAACACACGAGGCGGGGAAGTAGAAGACACTGCCAGAGCAACTAGTGACACTGCTGCGACAAACTCTGCTGGGTGAGTCTGAGGTGGAGTGGATACTGCAACTGTAACTCCCTCATCCTGCTCACGTGTCTGGACTGGGGCTTCTATGACAACTGTCTCAACTGCTATGGAAATAACGCCTGTCTGAACTACAGCCGGAGGAGTAGTAACTGTCTGCGTAGACTGCTCAGGTACGATCTCCGACGAGACAACTGAAGAGAGGTAAGTGCCTGTTGCCGGAGGATCCACCTCAACCTCTAGAGCTGGTGAGTCTAGCTGAGCTGCTCCGGGAGAGTCATCTCCTGTGATCTCCAAGTAGGAGGCTGAGAGGTCACGCGAGTCCTCTGCAATGGTGGTTCCCCGGATAGGTGTAAATCCTGTCTGAAGCTCGCCGGGCAAAACTAACCAAGAGGACACCTGGGTCCTCAGAGACTGGCACTCTAGAGAAGCTGGTGCCTGGAAGGGAGGAGCAACTGGTGCCTGACTCTGCTGTCCTCCGTACGGTAATGCTGGAGTCGGTACCACAACCACTGGAGTCTACTATGCCGACGAGGTGAACTGCTGCTGCTACGAGACCCCGGGCAACTGAAGCTGAGGAGTGAAGGTCTGCCCCGAGCTGGAGCCTAGAAGACGCTCAAGTAGCATAGTCTGAGTCTTCTGAATCTCTGCCTGCTGCAGCTGATAGGCCAAGAACTAGCGCTGAAACTCGTCCTGTCTGGCCTGAGTCTGGGCCTGAGCGGCCAACTGCTGCTCTGTGAGCCTCCGAACATCTGCAGCATGTCGCCTCTGCTCCTCTGCCTGGCGTGACTGCTCCTCCTCCATCCTCGAAAGGATGGTAAGTAAGGTAGCCTCTGAAGTGCTGGAACCTGGAGTTGGAGCTGCAGCTGCACCTGACCCTCCTGCCTCATGGTCATTAGACATCGGTGGGTACTCGCGCACTGGCTGATAGTCCTCATCTGAACTGTCTGAGTCGAGATCCGCTCTATAGACAGCCTCGGCGGCAATGTCAATCTGAGCATCAAGATCCGCAAGCTCTGCCTGGGCGATCTGCTCAACTGTGGCGTCAGTATCTTTTGCCGACTGAGGTGGCACACCTGCCTGTCTGGTGCCTGGTCGGTATGCTTTGCTGGGGTGAGGCAGGTTCCCATGCATGACCAAGTGACTCATTGAGTAAACTGGAAACTCAGTCGCTGACTTGGTAAGAGTGACTCGCAGAGCTCCAGATCGGGTCTTGGCGACTATGAGATATGAAATCCAGTGTGCAAACTATAACTGCTAGTGACCTCAGAATCCTGCAGCTATGATGTCCTCAAGCTCGCTGACGATCAGATCCAAAAGATCAAACTTCTCCTTCCGGATGATATGAGCAAGTAGCCACAGCTGTAGTCGGGTAATTGTGTCGCGGGCTCCAACTCTGGGAAGAATGGTACTGTCACACCCAATTTTAAGAATAAAATTGAATGTGAATAACTCATGTGTGCCCAGAGATCAATCACACACATAAGCCGACAAATCTTTAAATAGTACCATCACTGAGTGCTTATTGCATAACGAATAATATTCTTAAACAAAACAGTGGAAATAAAGATAACTCTCGTGACGAAGCTCCACTTCACAGGGAACGCCGACTGGTTGACCACTAGCCTAGTACTCCTCACGGTAGTCTTCATAGCCATCTGAAGGGGTTGAGAAAGCAAGAGTGAACACTTAAAGTACTCAGCAAGAGTAACATAGGGTTATGAAGCTCAAAAGGCTGACACTGTCTGAACTGCGGTTGCTTTTAACTTGGTCAAGTTTTACCAACACTTAGCTTTAGTTATGCAAAACCCAATTGATAACCACATGATAAGAATAGTAATCAACATTAATCATTAAACAACATGATCATCTACACTGTGAGTTTTCTAGGCCGCTCGTGACCGTGAGCACGGCTATCATGATAGATTTACACTCTGCAGAGGTTATACACTTTACCCACAAGCCGTGTAGCCCATATGCCCGGGTTTATAACTCCCATAACACTGCCAAGGTGAGCGGGCAGGGTACACTATGAAGTCTTTCAAAAGCCCTTTCTAGCATGTAGCGGACCATACGGACCCAATGCAAAGGGGTATATGGGACACCCCGATGGTACCACCCGCCGCGGTCCCCATACAAGCTATACCCCATAACCAGCTCGGCAAAGGTGCCTTTCACGAACCACAAGCATGCTAGTCCAAACTTCATACTTAACTAAAGCTAGAGCTATTATAGCACTCGTGGTTGCATTTGAATCCCAGCTTTTGCCCTACAGTGGGGTCCTATTCCATGTTGCTATCAAAGCCAATTTTATCTCATTGTTGCATATATCATTAATCAATATTCATCTCAAGATCCATTATTGTAAAGCATAGCAGAGCTACCCATATGCATAGAAACCCATGGTGACAAGGTAAAAGGATAACAAAGCTATGGTAAAGATCTATATAGGAATCAAATTAGACACATGCAATCATGACTAGATGAATTAGGGTGAATAGGTAACAAGGATGATCCCATGTTAAACTTGCCTTGATCACAAAGCTCTTGGTGATCATGATCTGCTGCAAAGAACTCTTGCTCACCGAAGATCTCACTGGCTGTACTCAATCAACATCACCACGCAATCATCCGAACAATCATACACGAAGCAATAAAGATATGATCAGAACATTACACCATAAACAATAAAGAGGTTTTTAAAAGGTTATAAAACAGATCTATACTTTACTACGATCACAAAGACGCGAGAATCACACTAATCGGATCTAAAACGAATAAACTATAGATTAAACAAGATTTCGAAAAGGGAAAGATTAAAGCATTAAAGAATTAATTTACTTTGATTCTCAAAAGTAATTAACATAGATGAAATCTATACTACTGGATAGAGCATAAAATTACGGATCTAACGCAACTTGAACGGATCGATTTGGATTTAAAACGAGCAAAATATAAGCATTTGAAAATCAGTGGCAAAACTGTAAATAGGGTTTTTCTTTTAATTTCAAATTAAACAGATCTGAAAAGAGAATACGTCTTCCAGAGAGGAAAACGTAAAGATGAAAGGCGCTTTCAGGACTGCGGGTTTATTCCCCAAAAACCGAGGGTCTCTTTAGAAAGAAAACCCTCGAAGGGGTACCTTTGATCTGAGACCGTCAGATCTGCTCTAACCGGCCCAGATTAGAAGAGAGCGGAAGGGGGCGGCGCTCCCACCGGAGCAGGGCGGCGCACGGTGGTGCCATGGCCGGCCCGAGGCGGTGCTCACCGGCGGGGTTCGATCAGAGGCTACAGGACTCGGTTTTCAACTCCGAGGGCACCGGGAGAACGAGGAGAGGGAGGCGAACTTGCCTAGGAGCTCGGAGGGGCTCGAGGACGGTCGGGAAGGACCGACGGCACGGAGCAGTGGCGGCGGAGGTTCTGCACACGGCGGCGCGATGTGGTTAGGGGCTCGGGTGCTCAATCTGACCGGGAAAAAGGTCGGAGAGCAAGAGAAGCTCGAGCCGAACCCACCTAGGGCAACGGTAGGGCTCGAAGACGGGTGTGGACGGCCGGCGACGGTGAACCGCGGTGGCGGATTCCCCGTGCACGGCGACAGAGGCAACCGGTGGGCAAAAGAGAGGGAAAAGAGAAGGGGGAGGTGTTCCGCGGACACGCGAATGCGATGCGAGGGTCGGAGAAGCTTACGGTGGTCGGCGGTGCGCGGAACGGTGGCTCGACGGCGAGAGCAGGGCGGCGGCAATGGCGCGGTGTTGCTGCTACTGCGAGACGAGGCGAGGCGATGGGAGAGGCGGCGCAGGGTGCCGAGCTATTTAAAGGGGAGCAAGGGAGAGGCCGACACGGTTACGGGCGAGGATCTCGTGCGCGGCGGTTGCGCGTGCGGTGCGACGCGGCGCGACACGGCAGAGTCCGGGCGGACTCGGGACGAAGAAAGAGGGGACTGACATGCGGGGACCGCACGTCAAGAGAGAGAGAGAGAGAGAGAGAGAGAAGGAGGGACGCGGGCGCGGGCGAGCTGGGCCGAGGGAGGAGGCCGGCCCACTTCGGAAAGGAGGGAGAGAGGGAGAACAGGCCGGGCCTCTCGGGCCAACAGGCCGGAAGGAGGGAGGAAAGGTTTTTCCCTTTTTCTTTTTCTTTTATTTTTGCAAATCCTTTCCAAAAGAGTTTTGAAATATTTTCTAAATTTTGCAAATTCAAACAATACAAAGGAAAAATGCAGAGGCATGAAATGCACAAGAAAAAGGGTAAACCTATATGAGATTTATTTTATTTGTATTTAATTCTATGATCACAAAAATGCTTGAATTAAATCAAATTTAAATTAAATTCAAATCTAATTTCTATTTCAAATTTTAGGGTGTTACAAATCTACCCCCCTTAAAAGAATCTCGCCCCGAGATTCCTAGATTTTACCTACTTAAAGAGTTGAGGGTAGGTTTTTCTTAGATCTTCCTCTCTTTCCCAAGTGGCCTCTTCCTCTGTATATCGATTCCACTGCACCTTGCACATCTTGATAACCTTACTTCTTGTAATCCTTTCAGTTGTTTCCAAAATCTTAACCGGATATTTCTCATAGGTCAAATCTTCCTTAACTGTTAGTTCTTCCAACGGTAACTGTTCTTTGGGTACTCGCAAACACTTCTTGAGCTGAGATACGTGAAACACGTCGTGAACTCCTGACAAACTTTCCGGTAACTCTAACCGATAAGCAACTTCTCCACGTCTCTCAAGAATCTTGAACGGACCAATATATCTGGGTGCTAACTTTCCTTTCATATTGAACCGTTTCACACTTCTCATAGGTAACACTTTCAAGTAAACATAATCACCTACCTCAAAAGACAAATCTCTTCTTCGGTTATCAGCGTAACTCTTCTGTCGAGACTGTGCTATCTTCAGATTATCTCTGATTACTCGGACTTGTTCTTCAGCATCTCTCAGAACATCTAGTCCAAACACCTGGGTTTCTCCCGTTTGATTCCAGAACAACGGAGTTCTACACTTCCGTCCATACAAAGCTTCAAACAGTGCCATCTTAAGACTTTCCTGATAACTGTTGTTATATGAGAATTCCGCATAGGGCAAACTCTTGTCCCAACTCGTACCGTACTGCAAAGCACAAGCTCTCAACATATCTTCTAGCACTTGGTTTATTCTTTCTGTCTGTCCATCTGTCTGAGGGTGATAGGCTAAGCTGAAATTCAACACTGTTCCGAGGGACTCATGCACTTTCTTCCAAAAATGCGAAGTGAACTGGGTCCCTCTATCTGACACAATCTTCTTTGGAACTCCATGCTAGCATACTATTCTTTCCATATATATAACTCCGCTAACTGTGCTCCCGTATAAGTGGTTCGAACTGGCAAGAAGTGAGCTACCTTAGTCAAGCGATCAACTATGACCCAGATTGAGTCATAACCTTTCCGAGTAAGCGGTAACCCAACTATGAAATCCATACCAACTTCATCCCACTTCCATTCAGGTATCTTCATTGGTTGCAATAGTCCTGCAGGTCTCTGATGTTCTGCTTTAACCCTTTGACATGTATCACATATTGCTACATATTCTGCCACGTCACGTTTCAATCCGACCCACCAATACTTCTCTTTGAGATCTAGGTACATCTTAGTGCTTCTAGGATGTATTGAGTAGGTTGACCATGAGCTTCTCGTAGAATCGTCTGTCGAATAGACTTGATGTCGGGAACGCAGATCCTCTTGCCATACCACAAGGTACCATTATCATCTAACCGGAACCCGGGTGATCTTCCTTTCTTCAGGTTCTCAACTATTATCTGCAGATTCTTATCCTGCAATTGACCTTCACGAATCTCCTTCTCTAGTGTAGGCTCCACTACCATCTCCATAGCATTAGCAACAATGCTCAAGTTGAGATGCTCAAGTTCAGCACACAACTCTTCCGGCATAGGTATTGTCCGAATCTCATTAGCATAACTCTTCCTGCTAAGAGCATCGGCCACAACATTGGCTTTACCAGGATGATAGTGAACATCTAAGTCATAATCCTTGATTAGTTCCAACCAACGACGTTGCCTCAAATTCAGATCTGATTGAGTAAAGATGTATTTCAAGCTCTTATGGTCGGTGTAGATGTCACACTTATGACCAATAAGATAGTGTCTCCATATCTTCAATGCATGGACCACAGCTGCTAACTCCAAATCATGAGTCGGATAATTCAACTCATGCTTCCTTAGTTGTCGCGAAGCATATGCAACAACTCTTCCTTCTTGCATAAGCACACAACCCAAACCAAGACGAGAGGCATCACAATAGATAGAAAACTTCTGACTCAAGTCTGGCAAGGTCAACACAGGAGCTATAGTCAATCTCTTTTTCAATTCTTCAAAGTTAGCCTGACACTTCTCTGACCAAACAAACTTGGCATCCTTCTCAAGCAACGCGGTCATAGCTTTAGCTAGCTTAGAGAATCCTTCAATGAACCTTCTATAGTATCCAGCTAAGCCAAGAAAACTGCGAATCTCAGTGACATTGGTTGGGGGTTTCCAAATCAGTACATCTTCCGCCTTACTAGGATCAACTGATATACCTCCGTTAGACACAACATGGCCAAGAAAAGAAACTTCTTTCAACCAAAATTCACACTTACTTCTTTTAGCATATAACTGGTGCTCTCTGAGCTTCTGTAATACCAATCTCAGGTGTTCAGCATGCTCATCATCATTCTTGGAGTATATCAGAATATCATCGATAAATACCACCACAAACTTATCCAGATATTCCATAAAGACCTTGTTCATCAAATACATGAAGTATGTCGGTGCATTGGTAAGACCGAATGACATCACCGTATATTCATACAACCCGTACCTCATAGTGAATGCTGTCTTGGGAACATCTGAAGCACGGATCTTCAACTGATGATAACCAGACCGAAGATCAATCTTGGAGAACACACATGCACCCTTCAACTGATCAAACAAATCATCGATTCTGGGCAAAGGATACTTGTTCTTGATAGTTACCTCATTGAGTGATCGATAATCAACACACATCCTCTGACTGCCATCTTTCTTGTCAACAAAAATAACTGGTGCACCCCATGGTGAAGAACTAGGATGAATAAAACCTTTATCCGACAACTCTTTAATTTGTTTCTTAAGTTCTTCTAATTCTTTTATTCCCATCCTATATGGTCTTGTAGCTATAGGTGCGGTTCCAGGTAATAACTCAATTATAAACTCAATGTCACGATCGGGAGGCATACCTGGCAAATCTTCGGGGAACACATCTGGAAATTCATCCACAACCCTATCTGTTGGGTTGTCATTCTCCTCAAGCTGGTTGATAGCGGCTGTCGGTGGAGGTTGCATAACCACTTCAACACTGATCCTGTTTCCTGTAGGTGTAGACAATTCAACTATTTTCTTATCACACTTGATCACTGCATCTTGTTTTCTCATCCAGTCCAAACCCAATATAACATCGATCCCAGCAGTCCTCAAAACTGTAAGCTGAGCTTTGAAGTCTACCCCCCTTAGAGTAACAGTAACCGATGGACAATAACAATCGGTTCTCATAACCCCACCCGGTGAATTTACGATTATAGGGTTTTACATTGCTACTAATGATGTTCCATGCATTCTAACAAAAGCTTGCGATATTAAAGAATGCGATGCTCCAGAATCAAACAGAACAGTAGCAGGGATGGAGTTGACAAGGAACGTACCCATCATCACTTCTGGTGCTTCCTGAGCTGCTGCTGCAGAGACATGGTTCACGCTCCTGTTATGAGAGGGCGGCTGGTACCTTCCTCTTTGGTTGTTGCTGTTCTGACTTGGAGGGTTTGGTGTGTTTTGCTTCTTGGGGCAGTTATAGGAGAGATGTCCGGGTTCACCACAAGCAAAACACTTGATGGGGGTATTGGGAACATTAGTTTTTGCTGGGGTACTGCTAGATGAGCCTTGACGAGGTCCTGAGTAACCACCCTGCTGCTGGAATGGTGGACGTTGTTGGTTCGGGTTACGGTTCCCAAAGTTAGATGTGCCTTGGTACCTCTACTGGTAACCTTGCTGAGGATAGTTGGGACGCTGGCGAGTGTTACTTCCAGAAGCTTGTCCTCTAAGCTTCCTCTTCTTGTCCATCTCCATGCGTTCATTGTCTAGGACGATGGCACGGTTCACCAGAGATTGGAAATTCGGGTATGTATTACCCTTAAGCTGCAATCGGAGTTCATAGTAGATCCCCTTTAAGAAGAGATGCTGCTTATCAGCATCATCCCTTACTTCATTGGGAGCATAGCAAGCTAGCTGCGAGAACTTGTCATGGTACTCGCTGACTGACATCTGTCCCAACCGAAGATTCTTGAATTCTTCTTGCTTCAGTTCTATGATTCCCTCTGGAATGTGGCACGCCTTGAAATCCCAGGAAAACTCTTCCCAAGTGATAGCGGGAGCATTGCCAGGGCGAGCATCTTGATATGTCTCCCACCAACTCTGAGCTGCACCTTGAAGTTGACCAGAAGCATACAACACTTTCTCCTGGTCATTGCACTGTGCAATGTTGAGTTGCTTCTCCACTGCACGTAACCAATCATCTGCCTCCAACGGATCACTGGCATGAGACAAGAGGGGGTCCTTGCAGGAATTCCCTCCGCTTGTTGACAAGTGGAGCTCCAGCAGGTTGATGGGGTTGATTCTGCATGAACTGCATCATGGCTTGCATTGTCTGCATCATCTGAGCCTGCATCTGTTCTAGGGTCATCGCGGGTGGTGGAGGTAGTGGGTGCTGGTTATTGTCATTGTTGTTGTCACTAGTGTTGGATCCGGAGTTGGTCCTGGTGTGAGGCATCTGTCATATAGAACATAAGAACAAATTTACAACCTGACACGGGACGAGTCTGCAATTTTTCTCGATTTTCAGCATAACAGTAGTCTAGAAAAACAGTCATATCTGAAGTTCCTGAACTCAAACAGAGGCAAAGCTTACATGGTTGGAAATATAAAGAAATTATCTACAACTTTCGTAATTCTGACTTTTCTGATTCTGATATTAACTTAACCATAAACTGCATTTAAACAGATCTGTCCAGATTACCAAACTGCGCGGAAACATCAACTTGCAGGAATTGTTTCTCTTAACTCCGAACAGATATGAAGGTGCTTCTTGCGGCCACGGAAAGATAAGGAAGTCTACTGTTTTCAGTTAACTTTTGGTGATTTTAGGACATTCAGAATTAATTAAGAAAAATTAACAAGACAGAGAGGTCTGAAAAGACAGATTAACGAAAACTGCAACTTTATTTATTATAAAGCTTTTCAAGCAACCCAACCTAAGGTATGAGTGTTGTGGACAGGCCCACAACCTCAACAATCATTACAAAGAACCAAATCACACATTAGCACAAGCACAAGAAACTAAACTCTTAGAAGAACACTAGCACACACGACTCATGAACTAGCGAATAAACTATAAAGGGATTCCTAGTCCTAACTCTTCTTGATCTTCTTGAAGTTCTTTGGCAGCCCAAACTCTTCACAAAGCTCATCTTGTTGTTGGTAACTGTGCTTAAGCTCCTTGCGCAGCTCCCTTGCTTCTATTAGGAGATGACCATACATGCTCATCATCTCTTGAACGAAGTCGACGAGCTCATTCAGGACGGGACCACCTTCACCGTTAGGTTCGGCGATTATCCAACCTTGCTCCGCATCGAAACGAGGGATGAAACGGCGTTGGGTGTTGGCGATCCTTTCTCTGAACTTGTTGTGGATGGCCATGTATGCAGAGAACGCGGTGTCCCTCATACTTGCTTCTATGGTAGGATGAGCAACACAGCTATGGAAGGTATAGTCCACACGTTCAGCTGCTTGCCCACCAGCACTTCCACAAATATAGATCTTTGCCTTCTAGTAGGTGTTGGCAAGGGGGTGTTTGAATTCCTTGCAGGTGTACATGGTTGCAATCTCGGGTCCTGGGTGGCATTCTCCCACAAGATCCAGCAGCTGGGAGTGAGCATAGCTATTGTACGCTCCTCCTCGGATATACTTAGTGCGAATCCACCCTGGATCTTCTGGCAGATCTTCTTCGACGACATCGGAAGTAGAGGGATTAACATCAGCACTTGGGGCATGGGGGCTCTCTTCCCCATGGTACTCTTCGCCACTGGAGATTTCCTGGACTTCCTCATCTGGTTCTTCCTGAGATTCCACCATTGTCGCTTGAGGTTCAGGAGGGGCAAACTGCTGCGGAGGAACACGTTCACTGAAACTGAGACGAGCTGATCGGCGAAGGGTAGACATCTTTAACCATGACAAAGATAGAGATAGATTAGAACAACATTTTCAAAATAGAATAAGTCAAGTGTAGCAAAAACAGTTTGAGAAATTATATATACAAGGATGTAAGCATGAAAAAGAGAAGATAAGAAGACCATTTTAACTAGGCTTGCGTCCTACAATCAACACGTGCTTTGATACCAATTTGTCACACCCAATTTTAAGAATAAAATTGAATGCGAATAACTCATGTGTGCCCAGAGATCAATCACACACATAAGCCGATAAATCTTTAAATAGTACCATCACTGAGTGCTTATTACATAACGAATAATATTCTTAAACAAAACAGCGGAAATAAAGATAACTCTCGCGACGAAGCTCCACTTCACAGGGAACGCCGACTGGTTGACCACTAGCCTAGTACTCCTCACGGTAGTCTTCATAGCCATCTGAAGGGGTTGAGAAAGCAAGAGTGAGCACTTAAAGTACTCAACAAGAGTAACATAGGGTTATGAAGCTCAAAAGGCTGACACTGTCTGAACTGCGGTTGCTTTTAACTTGGTCAAGTTTTACCAACACTTAGCTTTAGTTATGCAAAACCCAATTGATAACCACATGATAAGAATAGTAATCAACATTAATCATTAAACAACATGATCATCTACACTGTGAGTTTTCCAGGCCGCTCGTGACCGTGAGCACGGCTATCATGATAGATTTACACTCTGCAGAGGTTATACACTTTACCCACAAGCCGTGTAGCCCATATGCCCGGGTTTATAACTCCCATAACACTGCCAAGGTGAGCGGGCAGGGTACACTATGAAGTCTTTCAAAAGCCCTTTCTAGCATGTAGCGGACCCTAAGGACCCAATTCAAAGGGGTATATGGGACACCCCGATGGTACCACCCGCCGCGGTCCCCATACAAGCTATACCCCATAACCAGCTCGGCAAAGGTGCCTTTCATGAACCACAAGCATGCTAGTCCAAACTTCATACTTAACTAAAGCCAGAGCCATTATAGCACTCGTGGTTGCATTTGAATCCCAGCTTTTGCCCTACAGTGGGGTCCTATTCCATGTTGCTATAAAAGCCAATTTTATCTCATTGTTGAATATATCATTAATCAATATTCATCTCAAGATCCATTATTGTAAAGCATAGCAGAGCTACCCATATGCATAGAAACCCATGGTGACAAGGTAAAAGGATAACAAAGCTATGGTAAAGATCTATATAGGAATCAAATTAGACACATGCAATCATGACTAGATGAATTAGGGTGAATAGGTAACAAGGATGATCCCATGTTAAACTTGCCTTGATCACAAAGCTCTTGGTGATCCTGATCTGCTGCAAAGAACTCTTGCTCACCGAAGATCTCACCGGCTGTACTCAATCAACATCACCACGCAATCATCCGAACAATCATACACGAAGCAATAAAGATATGATCAGAACCGGTGGGCGAAAGAGAGGGAAAAGAGAAGGGTGAGGTGTTCCGCGGACAAGTGAATGCGATGCGAGGGTCGGAGAGGCTTACGGTGGTCGGCGGAGCGCGGAACGGCGGCTCGATGGCGAGAGCAGGGCGGCGGCAATGGCGCGGTGCTGCTACTTCTGCGAGACGAGGCGAGGCGATGGGAGAGGCGGCGCAGGGTGCCGAGCTATTTAAAGGGGAGCAAGGGAGAGGCCGACGCGGTTACGGGCGAGTATCTCGCGCGCGGCGGTTGCGCGTGCGGTGCGACGCGGCGCGGCACGGCAGAGTCGGGGTGGACTCGGGAGAAAGGAGGGGACTGACATGCGGGGACCGCACATCAGAGAGAGAGGAGGGATGCGGGCGCGGGCGAGCTGGGCCGAGGGAGGAGGCCGGCCCACTTCGGAAAGGAGGGAGAGAGGGAGAACATGCCGGGCCTCTCGGGCCAACAGGGCGGAAGGAGGGAGGAAAGGTTTTCCCCTTTTTCTTTTTCTTTTCTTTTTGCAAATCCTTTCCAAAAGAGTTTTGAAATATTTTCTAAATTTTGCAAATTCAAACAATACAAAGGAAAAATGCAGAGGCATGAAATGCACAAGAAAAAGGGTAAACCTATCATGAGATTTATTTTATTTGTATTTAATTCTATGATCACAAATATGCTTGAATTAAATCAAATTTAAATTAAATTCAAATCTAATTTCTATTTCAAATTTTAGGGTGTTAAAGGTACGCCTGAGTACCTCGTGGAGAATCCGAGCAAGTGGGGTGAGATCTCTCGGTGTACGGCTCGAACCCTCTAAGAATGGCAGCTGAAAACACGGCCTCACGAAGTCTGTAGATGGCACTATCCCATCGTGAGGTCGGCGAGGGGCCTCCTGATCCCCGTAGCACAAGCTGTTAATCCTTGTAGGGGAGGACTCTAAGTGAAAGAGATCTCTGAACCGAGCTGCTGAAACCCTGAAGTCGCGGCCCTGAAAGCCGAAGTGAAAGAACTCGTGATCAGGGGAGATCCACAGTGAGGCATAAAACTTATAGACCCAGTTCTTCTGATAAGCTCCTAATCGTCCCATCATATCTAACAAGCCCTGAAGATACTGCAAGTGCTGAAGAATCTCTGGACCACCGACCCCCTCTATGTGAGCAGGTGGGCACACTCTGTGAGCCCTAAGAGGAGCGTCAGTGTCGACGTACGCTCTGTAGAAATCCTCGTGAATCGTAGTGTAGAAGTCACGTCCAGCACGGGGATCCCTCTGAGCTGGGAACTAGGACTGAAAGTCTACGAAGCGGAGTAGCTGGACCTGCTTCGCTGTGAGAACCCTGACCTGATGCCTCACTGGATCTGGTAGCTGAGGTCCTGGAGGACTAGGTGGTGCACCAGAGCCTCTAGACCGTGTAACTCTGCGGCTCATCAGCTCACCAATCGAAGACGGGTCCGCGGCCTCTGTCTGCTCAGTCATTGGGACTGGCTGTGCCTCCTCTGTCTCAGTAGCCTCGGCGGGCTCTATCTCTGGACACGTAGGGGACTCACGACGCCCTCCACGCGAGGCGAGAGCCTCAAACCGGCGCGACGTCCACCTCTCTCAGCGATCTCTGCGGCCTCTGCCACTGCAACTGCTGCTGCTGAATCTGGATCCATAAGTGGCCTCTTGCGCTTCCGTGACACAACCTTCTGCGTACCCCTTCCCCGATCGGTGGGTGGACGCGGTGGAGGTGGAGGGTCACCACCACTACCGGGAACGGGGCCGGCGTTCTTCGTTCTTGCCAAGGATATACACTGGATGAAACAAACTGTCACTGGCAACAGATCCTCAACTGTCAAATCACAAACTCACTGCCCACTGCCAACTGACAATCCACTGAGCAACACAAGCAACCAAGAGTGGCACGACGGCCCTGGACTGTCCTTTCGAGGCTTTGCCTCATTCCTGACTCACGGGCTTTGCCCCGAGTTCACTGTCACTGCCCAACTGACACCTGAGCGGTAGAGAGAGAGAGTATATAACCATAAGCATATATCTAGAGAGAAGTGGGTCTATATAGAAGCAAGAAATAGATAAGAAAAGATCGAAAAGCCAACTGACATCATACCTCTGACCAAGTGATGCAAGAAGAGAGGAGGAAAGATGTCTCGGTCAATACAGTCTTATTCCGCAACCTAAGCAAGAGGTGAAAGGAGAAAAGGCTCAGGACAGAGAAAATGAAATTGGAGATATGATCAAACCCTAACTTAGTGAGGAAGATAGAGTGAAAGGAATAATAGGGCAACCACCATGTCAATCAGAGAGAGGAGGGAGATTCTCGGCTGGGCAGGAGTTTCTTCCCGAGAGGAGGAAGACACAGAGGGGCGACCACGCCGGCCGCACCAAGAGCGGCGCAAAGGGAACCCTCTGCGTGGCTTAATCGCTCGCGCAGAGAGAGGGGAACCTTGGTAGGAAGAAGCGGCGAGCAGCGCAGGGAGTGGCGGTGAGATGCGGCGGCGGCGGGCGGCGTAGGGTGGTCACGCCGATGAGGGGTGGCGCGAGTAGATGCGGCGGCGCTGGGTGGCGGCTGCGTAGGGAGTGGTGGCGTGATGCAGCGGCGGCGGCCGGGTGAACTGAAACCGACCGAAAGAGAGAGGAGATGGGGAATTTTTTTTCAAAAAAATCGCCTTAAGTTCGCGATGGACGCTCCGTCGATGTGCAACGGACGCTTGGACAGCGTCCGACGGCATCGTCCATCGGGCTTCCAGAACAGGTTTGAAAACACCCAAACGCATTGACCGCGTTGGACGCTGGGGAGCGTCCGTCGCCCTGTAAGCAGGCAACATTCAGTCTCCGGACGATCGCGACGGACGCTGAGGCATTTGACGCCGAGCGTCCATCGACAGCGTTCGACGCCTTTTAAATAGAATTTTTCAAATTTTATTTTTGCATCTTTCTCCCAACCAAGTTCCAATCCCAATAAGATCCAAATAACACCAGATTGGACTTGATATGAGAACCATCTCTCAAACTCTCATTTTCAAATAGTTTGCCATGGGCTTAGATTTTAGTTTTAGCTCAAAATATTCGAATGGAAGCACTAAGGAGTCATCATATGGCCACAAGAGGGATATAGAAGTGTCTTGAGCTTGGAATGCTCCCCCTAAATGGACGAACACAGAGGATGCTCAAACTTAACCGAAAAGGAACGGCAAACAACACATGCACATGCAATGCATTTACAAGAATTTGAATCTAGGTTGCTTGCAAGTTTAAACCATGATTTGGACTTCTTCACACGTTCAAGAACGGTTATTCCAACCATGTTAGCCAAGCCTATGTGCATTACTAAATTAACATGATTATATTACACATGATGCAAGGTTGGTTCACACAAGGTCATCTTTTAGTGAAGTTAGAGTGATCAAGCACATTCAACTCGCTTCTCAACCTACAAAAGGTTGTTTCATCGAGTGGTTTTGTGAAGATATCCGCCAATTGATCTTTGCTCTTAACTCCAACTAGTGTTATGTCTTTCCTAGCCACATGATCTCTAAGAAAGTGATGGCGAATATCTATGTGCTTGGTGCGAGAGTGTTGAACCGGGTTGTTAGCAAGCTTTACGGCGCTTTCATTATCACACAAGAGTGGAACATCTTTTAAAACAACGCCGTAATCAAGAAGTGTTTGGGTCATGTACAAGATTTGTGCACAACTTGCTCCCATGGCAATGTATTCCGCCTCGACGGTTGACAATGCCACACTGTTTTGCTTCTTTGAGGACCAAGAAACAAGTGATCTTCCTAGCATGTGGCACCCGCCGGAGGTACTCTTCCTATCAACCTTACACCCGGCATAATCCGAATCGGAATAGCCAACTAGTTGGAAGGGAGATCCTTTGGGATGCCAAAGACCCATGCTAGCGGTGTGCCTTATGTAACTAAGGATTCTTTTAACCGCACAGAGATGCGACTCCTTAGGGCCCTCTTGAAACCTAGCACACATACACACACTAAACATGATATCCGGCCTAGATGCGGTGAGGTAAAGTAAACTACCAATCATGGAACGAGAAAGAGTTTGGTCAATCAGTTTACCTCCCTCATCGAGATCGAGATGCCCATTAGTAGGCATTGGGGTCTTTATTGGCTTGCAATCCTCCATCTTGAACTTCTTAAGTAGATCATAAGTGTACTTTTCTTGAGAGATGAAGGTCCCTTCTTTCATTTGCTTCACTTGAAAGCCAAGGAAGAAGGTTAGCTCGCCAATCATTGACATCTCGAACTCCTTGGAAATCAAGTCACCGAACTCCTTGCAATGGTCTTGGTTTGTTGACCCAAATATAATGTCATCGACATATACTTGGCAAACGAAGATCTCTCCATTAAGCTTCTTGGTGAATAGTGTTGTGTCGATGATCCCGATCTTGAAATCCTTCTTGAGTAGGAAGTCCCTTAGCCTCTCATACCAAGCTCTTGGAGCTTGCTTCAGTCTGTAGAGTGCCTTGGACAACCTATACACATGATTAGACAAGTTTGGGTCTTCAAACCCGGGAGGTTGTGAGACATAGACAAGTTCATTGATGAAACCATTTAAGAAAGCGCTCTTCACATCCATTTGAAAGAGTTTCATTTTGTGATGTGAAGCATACGCCAAAAGGATACGGATGGCTTCAAGTCTTGCAACCGAAGCAAAGGTCTCTCCAAAATCGAGTCCTTCTACTTGAGAGAACCCCTTTGCCACCAATCTTGCCTTGTTCCTTACAACCACGCCTTGATCATCTTGCTTGTTCCTAAACACCCACTTGGTGCCAATGATTCTTGCATCCTTTGGCTTCTCTTCAAGTGTCCACACTTGGTTCCGGGTGAAGTTGTTGAGTTCTTCATGCATGGCATTCACCCAATCCGGATCTGCAAGTGCTTCTTCAACACTAGTAGGCTCAACAAAGGAAATAAACGAGTGATGTTCAACATAAGATGCAAGTCTAGAGCGAGTCATAACTCCCTTTGATGGACTCCCTATAATTTGATCATGGGGGTGAGCTTGAAGGATAGGTGTTTATCTTCTATTTGTCTCTTGAGGAGGGGGATGCGGTGCTTCAACATTGCTTGCTTCGGCCTCGGCTTGATCTTGAGGGATGTGAGTGTCTTCTTGAGCTTCCCTTACTTGATCTTCTTCATCAACTTGAGGCGTGCGTGGTGGAGAAGGATCTTGATTTGCTTCATCTTCAACTTCTTCCACCTCTTGCGGGTTGATAGCACCAATTGGCATATTCTTCATTGCCTCCCTCAAGGGTTCATCACCTACATCAATATCCTCAAGCACTCCTTGGGAGCCATTAGTTTCATCAAACTCCAAGTCATACATTTCTTCAACTAAGCCGGTGGCTTTGTTAAATACATGGTATGCCTTGGATTTAAGTGAATATCCAACAAGGAAACCAATGTCACACCGTCGTTGGAATTTACCCAAGTGTTGGCGCTTCTTGTAGATGTACACTTTGCAACCAAACACCCGGAAGAATGAAATATCCGGCTTCTTCCCATTGACAAGCTCATAGGGGGTCTTCTTTAATAGCCTTTGGACGAAGAGACGATTTGCCGCATAGCAAGCGGTGTTGATTGCCTCCGCCCAAAACTTCTCTGGAGTGTTGTACTCATCAAGCATAGACCTTGCTAGAGTTATGAGCATCCGGTTCTTCCTCTCTACAACACCATTTTGTTATGGAGTATATGTGGTGGATACCTCATGCTTGATCCCCACTTCATCACAATAATCTTCAATCTTTGTGTTCACAAATTCGGTGCCATTGTCACTTCTGATCTTCTTGATCTTCACATCAAATTCATTTTGAGCTCTTGTAGCAAACTTCTTGAATATGCCGGTTATCTCTCCCTTGTCTTGAAGAAAGAATACCCAAGTGTACCGAGAGTAGTCATCCACTACCACTAAGCAATAGAGATTTCCTCCAAGACTAGCATAGGTGGTAGGGCCAAATAGATCCATGTGTAGCAACTCTAGGACTCTTGAGGTTGACATGAAAGCTTTGGTTGGATGAGTGTTTGCCACTTGCTTGCCGGCTTGACAAGCACTACACAATTTATCCTTCTCAAACACCACATTCTTAATTCCTCTAACCATCTCTTTCTTGACAAGATTCTTCAAGGTTGACATGCCCACATGTGCTAATCTTCTATGCCATAGCCAACCCAAAGAATTCTTGGAGAATAAACAAGCTTGCAAACTGGCTTCATTTGAGGTGAAGTCCACTAAGTAGAGATTGTTGTGCCTAAACCCTTTGAATATCAAGGATGAATCATAAATTTTGGTCACAACTACCTCATTTGGAGTGAAGAGACATTGGAATCCGAGATCACAAAGTTGACCAACCGATAGCAAATTGAAGCTCAATGATTGTACTAGCAAGACATTGGAAATTGATTGATCTTGGGAGATTGCCACTTTGCCTAAGCCTTGTACTTTGCCCTTTGAATTATCCCCAAAAGTAATCTTGTCTTGATTTGCACAATCCTCATCAAGTGTGGTGAACATCCGGGGGTCGCCGGTCATGTGTTGAGTGCAACCACTATCAATTACCCAATGGCTCCCACCGGTCTTGTAGTTTACCTACACACAAGCAACTTGAAGTTAAGCTTGTTGTTTGGGAACCCCCTTAGTGCGGGGCCCCATTGTCTTGTTAACCAACTCCTTAGCAACCCAAAGAACTTTAGGCTTGTTCTTCATTGGTGGTTCAAGAAACACCACAAGTGGTCTACCCTTGGAATCTTTGTTGATGACATAGTGAGCATCATGAGCAAATGGCCTAGTGTGCTTGGGCAAGGTCTTGGGAGGTGGAGTCTTGCAATCTTATGCGAAGTGACCAACTTGTCCACATCCAAAGCACCTCTTAGGCTTGGGCTTTGGCTTCTCTTGATTGTATCCATTGTACTTGTTCTTGTAGTAGTTCTTGGCTTCAATCTTGACCTTGGCCTTCATCACTTGGTTTTCCTTGAACCCAATACCGGTCTTATCATTCTTCATGACAGTGCTCATTAGAAGCTCACTTTGGAGATTGTGACCCTTGGTGAATTTCTCAAGGCCACTTGTAAGCTTGGTCTTGTCATTCTTGAGCTTAACAATGTCCTCTCTTAGAGAGTTGATCAAAGTGATAGCATCTTTGTCTTCTTCTTGAGCCGACTTGATGACAATGGGCTTATTAGACTTGAGATTGATTAGCTCTTCCTTGAGCTTTGAGTTCTCATCCTTCATCTTGACATAGTCATCATACTTGTCGGCTTCAACAACCCTCTTGCCCTTGCATTTAGCACTTTGCTCAAGAGCCACATCATCAAGCTCGATTTCACAAGAGGTAGCACTTGCACACTTAGCACACGGGTTAGTAGCAACATGTGTAAGATCTTGAGTAAGCAATTCATTTGCTACCACTAGTGTGCCATGATCACTTTTCACTTGGTTGTAGTCATCTTTTAGCAAGTTATACCTTGTATGGAGCTCTTGGGATGACCTCTCAAGCTTATCATGTTTCTCATTAGCTTGCTTAAGAGAGGCTTTGAGCTCCCTAGTGCTAGATGTGAGAGAATTGATCTCAAGATTCAAATCATCATTAGCACTAGACAAGGCATCAAGCTTAGCATGCAAGTTGTCTTTGATCTCAAGAAGTTTGTTATTTTTACCTTTATACTTCCTTATGATGCTAGAGTACTTGTTGCAAATTTTAATTAGCTCATCATAGGATGGTGTGTCATCATCATCACTTTCACTACCACTTGAGTCACCACTATCATCATCATCCTCTTTTTGTACCTTCTTGTCACCTTTAGCATGAGGCATAGGTGTGTAGAGGATGAGCCCGACGATGAAGGAGGAGGTAGCGGTGGAATAGAAGAACCAATCACCAAGGCGGCCACCTTCTCTTCTTCACTCTCATCATCGGAGGAGTCACTTGAATCATCAATATCGGTGAGCCAATCACCCACAATGTAAGCCTTGACATCCTTCTTCTTCTTGTGGAAGTTGAAGTTCTTCTTCTTCTTGTATGGCTTGTCTTGCTTCTTGTCATCATCACTTGAGTCATCATTGCCGCCATTGTTCTTCTTGAAGTTCTTGAACTTGTTGTTCTTGAACTTGTCTTTCTTCTCTTCGGGGCAAGCATGAGCTAGATGACCAAGAGTGCTGCAATTGTAGCACCTCATTTGGGAGATTGGCTTCCTTGAAGAGTTTGTGAAGAATTTCTTCTTCTTTGAGTCAAACTTGACTCCATTCTTGTTTAGCCTCTTCAACATCTTGGTGGTTTTCTTCACCATAAGAGCGATGTTGTCTTCATCATATCATCACTTGCACTCTCAAGTACATATTGAATCTTGCACTTCTCCTTGGAAGATGCCTTGAGAGCCAAGTCCTTCTTCTCCTCCTTCTCTTTCTTCTTGGAGGAAGATGAACTTCCATCATTGATCTTCATGTACATCTCATGAGCATTGATCTTACCCAAAAATTGTGTTGGGGTAGTTGTGGAGAGATCGCCTTGATGAAGGACCGTGACGATGTGGCTATACTTGTCTATTGGTAAGACACAAAGTATCTTGCGCACCACATCGACCGGTGTCATTTGAGTAAGCCCAAGGCCATTCAACTCCTCTACAAGCACATTCAAGCGAGAATACATTTCATTAGCATTTTCATGAGATAGCATGGTAAAAGAGTTCATCTTAGCAATGATGAGGTGATAGCGCTCTTCTCTTTCACATTTGGTGCCCTCGTGTAGAGCACAAATGTTTGTCCAAATCTCATGCACAGTTTTGCAATTTCGCACACGATTGAACACATCCTTGCAAATGCCACGGAAAAGAATGTTCTTCGCCTTAGCATTGTTCTTCTCAAAGAAGGGATCCTCGGCGAACACCGATCCGCCTATGGTGTCCCACGGCTTTGTGAACGCCAACATCCACGGCCTCAAGGTAGGCCTCCATCCACACTTTCCAATAAGGAAAGTCATCCCCATCAAACATGGGTGGCTGTCCATCCCCATGGGACATCTTGCTCTAGGCGGTGAAGCCTGATTTAGAGCAACAAGGCTCTGATACCAATTGAAAGGATCAAGATGCCCAAGAGGGGGTGAATTGGGTTCTTTTTAATTTCAATACAAGAATTAAACCTATAAAGAGCCAATTAACCCTCTAGTGCCTATCGCTTGTGTGTCCTAGCTAGAAAGCGGTAGCAAGTCAATAGAAAGTGAAAACTTCCTACACAATTCTAGTACGAATTAGAAGACAAGTGCGGAAGGTAATGCAGTAAGAAAGAGCTAGGAAAGAGATGCTTGACACGGCGATGTTTTGCCGAGGTATCGAGGAGTCGACACTCCCCCCTAGTCCTCGTTGGAGCACCTCGCAAGGTATAGCTCCCCCTCAATCCCGCGCAAGGGATGAGTGCTCTCTACGGGCTGATTCTTCACCACTCCGGCTCGGTGAATCGCCCACAACCGATCACAACGTCGATGAAGAAGGGCCACCGACAATCCTCCGGCGATCACCTTCCTCCAAGCACCACCGGACCGTCTAGGTTATGTCGATCACCAAGAGTAACAAGCCTCGATCTTCGCTTGACTCACTCAAGCTTCACAACTAGAGGATGCACACTTGAACTCTTGGATGAACTAGAGGAGAGGATGGATGGATTCACAAATCACTCTCTCTCTAGGGCTCTTGCTCTCTTCCCAACCTTCTCAAACAACACAGCAAATGAAATGAGCAAAGGCAAGGTGGGAGAGAAATGTGAGGAGCTATAAATAGCCCTCAAGGAAACTGCCTCGGGCTGGCTCTTTAAGTTGGCAACGGACGCTCCGACGCCTAGGCGACGGACGGTCCGTCGCCCTGCCCAACGGCTAGTTCTGCACAAAGGTTTGGGCGACGGACGCTCCGACGCCTAGGCGACGGACGCTCCGCCGCACTGCCCAACGGCTAGCTCTGACATGATTTCCCAGCGACGGACGCTCCGTCGGCAGGGTGACGGACGTTCTTCCCAGCGTCCGACGCTACACTCTGACTTTGGCTGAAAAACACCCTCACTGGAAGGCCGACGGACGCTCTCCAAGTGTCCGACGCCTGGCCGACGGACAGCGTCCGTCGGACCCTGAAGATCTTAGCCAGAAAACACGGCCACTGGAAGGCCGACGGACGCTGTGGACTCATCCACCTAGCGTCCGACGCCTTTGTCCGACGCGACGGACGGCGTCCGACGCCTCCGTCAGGAGCGTCCGTCGCCCAGAAAACAGGCCTCTCAACTTCGTTTTTCGCCGCGATGAATATGGAAGATGTTCTAGGCTATCTTACGGTCACCAAAGGCATGCTTAGAGCTAAGGAAGACAAGTGTGCACCACACCTAGTTCATGAAGTTTTCCTAAGTCAAGTTACTAGTCTCAACCTCTCTTAATAGTACGGTCAAAGATCAAATAGAAGCCCTATCTATTTCTAAGTGCCCTTCATCACCTTATGGCACTTAGCCTATCATTCTAGGGTCTTCATCATGTCTCTTTGAAATCCGAAACGATATCCATCTTGGGGGCTAAGTGATGACCATTTATGCCCATTCATGTTGATCACTATGGCTAAGCTACGCATAGCCTCTGCAAAACACACATTAGCCATAATAATCGCTAATTCTCGTTAATCACCGAAACCAACTAGGGCCATGATTCTTCAAAGGCTCCCCACAAGACGTTGGTACTGTATAACGTCCTCCTCCTCCTCCGTCGTGCTGTCGCGCCTCAGCTTCAGCCTCTCCTCCATCGAAGTGAGAGTTGGGTTGTAGTCGGTGAGCCTAGCTAGCTCAACGATGCGCTTGGCGTAGGCGGTCTATCGAAGCTTGATCTCGGAGTCATTCTAGTGCACCTCGATCCCCAGGTAGAAGGAGAGAGACCCATGTTACTCATCTGTAAGGCGGCCTTCATCTCTTCCTTAATGCCGCCACCTCCGCATCCTTGGTGCCGGTGATCACCAAGTCGTCGACGCAGACACCTACCAACAGGGCATTTCCTCCAGTGCCCCGCCGGTAGATGGCCGCCTCATGCGGGCTTTGATCGAAGCCCATCCCCTTTAGCGTGGAATCCAACTTGGCATTCCACGCCCTCGGTGCCTACCGCAAGCCATAGAGGACCATGCCAGGCGGAGAACCTTGCCTTCCTTGACGGGGATCGGCTTTGCTACTCCTTTTGGCTTATGAAAGTTGTTTGTTTGTCTTTCTAGATGCAATAGACTAGTTGTAGTGGCCTTCTGAGTTGGTAGTGTAGCAAATGTTGTCCCTGAAGTGATGCAATTTAGCCGGTAGTGTTTCGCTTATTTGGCACTTGACCGTTGTTGGAATGGGATGTTTAGCCTGCAATCTATACTTAACCCAATCATCTACAATGTCTAATTTAAATCTTAAATATCAATAGATGATGGTATTAATTGCTGAACAAAATTCATGCTCTCTTGATTGCATCTCTTTAAGATATATCATGTTGATTCTATGTTGCTATGCGCTTTGCCTGCTATTGAGCTTTTTGATGATTGGGTCATCGATCTTAATATTGCGCATGCATGACTAGTCTGGTGTACTGATGATATTTGGTCTATGTTGCAACATTTAATTGTAAATGTACAATCCTTAAGAAAGAGTACATTGTGTACTAGTGATTTGTACTGCTTTCTTTCACCCTGTTCTAACCGTGTCCATCGCTCGAATGGCCCTGAGATAACTTAGGAGTACCCACTATCTTGGAAAGTAGGGATGGAGGTTAGCAGGAGTTGTTTGTCAGGATCTCTCATCTCTCAAGTTTGAATAGTGAACTCATTTTCAACTGTCAACAGACTAAAAAAATGTCATCAGATGATGTCAACCATCAACTAGGATGTCATATGTCTGGCAATTCTCAACAATTTGACCACATCTGCACATGATAGGATAGGATGCTTTACTAATTGATTAATTGATGGTTCACTAATTAAGTATGAGACGACGCCCCCACATCTGCACATGATAGGATAGGATGCTTTCACTAATTAAATACTCTTTCTGTATTGTAAAAGAAGTCATTTAGGATAGTGATACGGTCTCCACAACTTAACTTTGATTTCATATTTCTATAAAAATATTTATTTAAAAATAATATATATATATATATATGAAAGTATATTTCATATATAGTTGTTCCCTATAACCAAGCCAGCTGTAGGTTCACAGTAATATATTCCCTCCATTCTAATTTATAAGTCATTATAACAATCTTAGAAAGTCAAAACATCTTATTTTTTAATTAAAATTATATAAAATATAAAGATTTATGATATCAAATAGATATACTATGAAAATATAATTGATAATAAATCTAATGATACTTAGTTAACATCATAAATATTACTCCTTCCATCCCAAATTATAAGACATTCCAAGAATTTTGTACTCCAATTAATTTTAGAATAAAGAGTTTATCAACTATACTCCCTTCATCTCAAATTATAAGACATCTCAAGAATCTTGGAGAGTCAAAGCATCTTAAGTTTGACCAAACTTACATTATAATATAATAACATTTATGATGTCAACTGAGTATCATTAGATTCTTTATCAGTTATATTTTTATATTATGCCTATTTGATGTCGTAAATATTTATAGTTTTTTTTATAATTATTGGTCAAATTTGAGATGTTTTGACTCTCCAAGATTCTTAGAATGTTTTATAATTTGGGATGGAGGGAGTACAAAGTTGTAAATTTCATTAAGTTTTTACAATCTTGATATAAAATTAATCTTTAGTTGACTTTGTATGCAAAATTTATAATTTTTAATGACTATTAAGAGTTTTGAATTATGGATTCTTTAGTGCTTCAACATGAATTAAAGATCATAACAGCTCAATAGTAGTATTTTGCCTCCTAAGTTTTTTTAATGCTAGGGACACATTGAAAAGAACCCATTATCTACTCTCTTAGATATTTAATTGGGTAATTATCATTTAGAACTAAGAGAGTAGATAATTGGACACATTGAAATAATATGTACTCACTCTATATAGCAAATAAAAATCGTTTTTGGCAAAGGAAGCAAAATGAGAAAAGGAAGTCGTTTCAGCCTCCGAGTGAAGATTTGGAGGCTTTTGGACGCTGCTGCCCTCCCGGGCTTCGGCTCCCGCGCCGCGCCAAGCCACCGCAAATTCCCCATGCAAAATCCAGATCAAAAAAGAAAAGTGCGGCCGCAAGACCTCATGCCTCAGGCTATGGAAAACTTACCACTCGGACTTCAAATTATTGTTGTACAGGAGATAACGTAGCCCTATTTTATAAGGGTAAAGAAGGAAAAATTCTCCCTAATTAATCACCCCTGCACAATGCTACCTAAAATGATTTTTATTTCCTATATAGAAGAAGTATATATATAGAAAAAATAATATATTTAAAAACAAAACATCTCGATCTTATCATTTGGAAAAAGAGAGTACTTCTTTTTTTTTAACTTAAAAAGAGGAGTACTTCTTCGTAGGGCCCATTTGATTCCTACCTTCTAAACTAAAATGGACTAAAATATTTTAATTACATTTTAGTACCTCTTTTTTTTATTCACATTTTAGTACCTCTCGAGTGATTAGTGGAACTAAAGTGTTTTATCACCTTTTAGTTAGTTTGTTTGACACTTTAGTCCGTAAAAAGTGACTAAAGTTTAGTCTACTTTAGAGAGTCCGTAATAGTTAGCTATTTCGCTAGCTAGATGTGACATACCATGAAAACAATAGTAGAGAGTAGTTACTTAGTTCAAGACAATATGAGAGGAGCATGTGAGTTCAGTAGTATATATTAATCTCTTTTATTCTTTTTTCACCTCCACATCAACTCACTACCGTTGCAGATATCTTGTTTAAGATGTGAGAACTAAACATCCCTTAATTAACGTCATCACGTAAGTCGGCGTGCCTAGACCGGGTCGTGTCGGCGAAGAGTTTATGCAAGTTGGCTGCACCTGCCGAAGTCGAAGTCGAACCCACCCACCCAATTTCCCAAATCCCAACCCAGAGTCGCTTGCGCTCGCGCGGCCGAGATGGTTCCGGCCTCGGCCAACAGGAATAACCCCTCGTGGATTCCCTCCTCTACAAGAAAGAAATTCGAAAACAAAAACGAAAAGAAAACCCCCCGAACAAAAAACACACGCGATTTCGCAAAAGGGGAAACAAACAGGGGATCTCCTCCTCGGCCGCCGACTCGGGGGAAGAGAGGAGCGTGCCCACGCAGACGCATCTCGTCTCCCGCCGCCTCTACTTGTCTTCGCCATCGCCACCACCCCAAGGCTCGGTACGATTCGGCTGCGCGCCCGCGCGTCGGCACTTTACCGCGGCGCGCAGGCGGACCGTGCTGTGGTTTTGGTGGGGAGTAGGGGAGGGGGCGTCCTATGCTCTGCGGGGCGGCGGCTGCAGCAGGCTTCCCCGATGCAACGGCTACTGGGGGTGGGCGAGAGGTGCGGCTCGATCTCTCCTTGTTTTTCCTTGCGTGCCCTGGTTCTCCTGTTCCGGTTACCGGAGAGCCGGATGGGGGAAAGGTGAATCGTCTGGTATTTCGGATTTTGTTAGGAACGGCGGCATATTCACTTCATTTTGATTTGATTACCATGTAACCCATGTGTGGCGTGTGGCCTTCTTGATTTGTTATATTGCTCTGGCAACCTGAACTTTAGTAGCTGTATTGGTACATTTTCATGTGAGCATACTATTAGACCTGGGCTCGCGTGCAGCCCACTTTACCTAATTCTGTGAGCACTGAGCAGCCATGACAAACACTTAGTTACTTTGAGACTGTCGTCATTAATTTGTTGTTCCAATTTAGTTTTAGTTAGCCAATTCGTGCATGCATCTCCACACATTATGTGTGTGTAGATAGAGATTTCTGTTGGTCAGGATAATCAGTTTGGGAGTTGATGAGTACATTGTTGAAATTTACAAGAAAAAAATTCATATGCATAGCAATAAACGGCTAGTATTCTGGGTGTAGTAGCAGTATGATCAGGCCAACAATAATCATGTTCTAGTCACATTCGTTGTTGTTCACATATATTTTTACATAGTTTCACCTTGTAAAATTAGCTATATAGAAAGTGCCAGTCAAAGCTTGAAAACTTGTGGATTGTTGACATTTTCTATACCCATCATTGAGCAGGCTATTGGCAATCAGTACAAATAGGCGGGCAGCCACTTATTCCCATCCGAGCCACAGAAGTGGGTACTACACAACAGTGAGGGACAATGGCTTGTCAACAAGGTGTAAGATTCCAGCCATCTTCTCTAGAATGTTCTCACATTACAAAGTCATTGTCAGAAAGAACAGAGCTGAGGATCACAAGTGTAGAACCAGGATGTCAAGAGGCTACCACACACTCTCTGTGCCAGTGGCAAATTCATCTGCAACCCAGCAAGCGCAATTGGCATGGAAGCAGCTTGGTCATAAGTATGCATATAGAGGTCCACGGTTCCCACTACTGAGCCGAGCAGCTTGTGCTGTAAGCCTGTCCTTTACGAGGTTCCATATCATCCCTCGGGCTATGGCTCTAGCTTTTGGCAAAATGGCACTTGCACCTCCTGTCCTGGCAGACTCACGACCCTTCATGCCAAGAATGGATGGCATCATCACAAAGGCACAAGATACTCGCCAGTTTCTGTCATCTCTTGTTTGGTCAATCTGGGAGGGCATCACTGTGCTTGCTAGAGCTGTGCATTTGACATTCATATTCTTCCCTGTAACTGCATTAGCTCCATTTGCTGACAAGTTTAGTGTCGCATTCAGAAGAAGGTGGCTTAGTCTTATGCGCCGGACCCTTGAAAAGGCTGGGCCAGCATTCATTAAGTGGGGCCAGTGGGCTGCAACTCGCCCTGATCTTTTTCCAAGTGATCTCTGTGTTGAGCTTTCAAAGCTTCACAGTGCGGCTCCAGCACATGGCTTTGCTTACAGCAAGGCTGCCATTGAGAAGGCATTCGGTCGTGAGCTTTCTGAAATATTTGAGTCCTTTGAGGAGAACCCTGTAGCTTCTGGAAGCATTGCACAAATACATCGGGCCACACTAAAACATCAACATCCTGGAAAGCATGTTGCAGTTAAGGTGAGGCATCCTAATGTTGGTGAATCAATCAAGAGAGACTTTCTACTCATCAATCTTGTGGCAAAGGCTTCTAATATTGTCCCTGGATTAAGCTGGCTGAGGCTGGATGAGAGTGTTCGCCAGTTCGCAGTATTCATGATGTCTCAAGTTGACCTTTCTAGGGAAGCTGCTCATTTGAGTCGTTTTATCTACAACTTCCGCAGATGGAGACATGTGTCTTTCCCAAAGCCCTTGTATCCATTTGTGCATCCTTCTGTCCTAGTTGAGACTTTTGAGAATGGAGAAAGTGTTTCTCGTTTTATGGATGAAATCGAAGGGAATGCTCGAATGAAGAAAGACCTTGCACACATTGGGACATATGCTTTCCTGAAGATGCTTCTGGTATGTGTGCATTTTTTTTTAATTCTATGATTCCTTCTTTTTTCCCTTAAGTAGTAGTGTTTGTGTCAGGTCAAGTATGCTTGATATTGTGCACAATTTATTGATAAAACATTCTCCATGCCTCTGTAGGAGGACAATTTTATACATGCAGATATGCACCCTGGGAACATACTTGTCCGTTTAAACGAGAGCAAGCTTGCAAGGAGACGATTTTTCAGAGCTAAGCCCCATCTTGTGTTTCTTGATGTGGGCATGACTGCTGAGCTCACACGATCTGACCGGGATAACTTACAACAGTTCTTCAAGGCGGTGGCTACTAGAGATGGCCGTACTGCTGCTAAGTGTACCCTTCAGTTATCGAAGAATCAGAGCTGCCCAAATCCAGTCGCCTTCACCGAGGTAAAATATGAAACTATTTTTTAGGAAAAATATCTGTAAACATTTAGGACTCAGTTAAATCCAATATCTTTTTACATAGGAAAAAGTTCAAATTACTCCCCTCAGGTTTGGCCTATGTCCATATTACTCCCTAAACTTATATTTGGTTCAATTTACTCCCTCCAATTATTTCAGTTGGTGTAGTTTACCCCTTAATATGATTTGTTATTTTTGTTTTCCCACGTATTAGTTGAGTCTTAATATTAACTTTTGCAATATGATAGAGAACATCATGATTTATGTTAGAAAAATTATATCTTAACTTTTTGCCAATATTTTGATAGCTTAGAAAATTTAATAATAAATTAACACTACAAATACAATATCATATAAAACATAATGATAAAAAATATTCATAGTGCATTTTTCTAACTCGAAATACAATGTCGTCTATCACATCACAAAAATTGAAACTGAAATATAATTTGTATATAGAGAAACAAAAAAGAAAAAACTCTTTAAGGTGTTGGTTGGACCAACTTAATAGTTGGAGGGAGTAAATTAAACCAAATGTTAGTTTAGGGGGTTATTTAGACACATACCAAACTTGGAGGGAGTAATATGGATTTTTTCCTTTTACATATGTGATTTTGCTGTTTGATGATAATGATGTTGATGTTTCAATGCAACTAGCTTCTTTTTGCATATGCTACACATCTACTTTATTTATTGTTGTGCCTTTTGACTCGTATATATCTTAAATGTGGTGTCTCTCTCGATGCATATGGATATGCATATGTAGACACCACACTATTCTGTTAGACCCTGGGCAGTTCATCATGATTTTTAATAATTATACCATGATAGTATAGGCAATAAAAATAGTCTCTAAAAGTTGAATTTGTGGCTTTGGTTACACAAATGTGACTGATCACTAGAGTGATCATTCCTTTAAGTATGCTGACATATGGATCTCAGGATCTCTGGCGCTAGCTTTGGAGGGTGCATCATGTATTTGGTGATGTTAATGTTCCTTTTTTTTTGTTGGTTGTTTATTTTAATCCAGACTTTTATCAGTGCACTTTATTTGCTCACTGCTTCTTCTACTTTGCTGTGCTATTGATGTGTAGTACTAATTGTAGTGCAAATGTTTTTTCATTGAATGACAATTTTAATTTTATTTTTTATATAGGAGCTGGACAAGACGTTTACATTTTGGGGAACGCCTGAAGGGGATGTTTTTCATCCTGTTGAATGCATGCATGAATTGCTTGATACAGTTCGCCGCCACAAAGTCAACATTGATGGCAACATATGTACAGTAATGGTTACCATTCTGGTCCTTGAGGTAAACATCTTTGGTAAAAGAATTGATGTGTTAAACATTTAATCTTAACTATTATGCTGCACTGTGCAGAAGGGATTCAACAATATTTATGCTGAAAAAAAAAGCTATAGACTTCTAGGATATGCAGTTTCAGGTTCCAGTTTGTGAAAAAACATGTACAATAATATAGCATGCACAAACTGATAGCTTAGCGACTCGTTGAGAGCCATTAATTTTCTGAATAACATTTATTTTTATAATATATTATATTGATCTTTATTTTTAAATAAGGAAACAGTAGGGGAAACCTATGGGTACTTCATTTGACCAAACTTCATATGATTCTATATGAGGGAGCTTGCTTGCTACACATTTTGATGTGTGTTGTAGTTTGAATGTAGGCTTGTCTAGAGTATATAGGGTGTGATTGGTTGTTTGCATTAGTCTTAGCCTTGATTAGACCCTATGCAGTATCACCCAAGCCAGCATAAAGCCATAAATGTATGTGATGTTTTGGTGTTCGATTGTCCTGCATAGGTAAACCGTGTTTGGTGAAATTGTGTTTGGTTGCTTACATTGTGTTGCATGTAGTCACCCCCATGCTGTAGTAGAGGTCTCATGTTTCTAATGGAGGTAGGGGAGCTGGGGAAGTGAGCCATCAGCTCGAGCAAATCTGCTTTGCCTAATACGACTAATGTTGCATTGGGCCTACTTTGAGCAAATGTGCAAGCCTACATAAGAGCCTTTGCGGTCAACCAAGCATGGGTAAAGCACAAGCTTAGGCTAATGCAGTCAACCAAACAAGTCCATAGTATCAGCTACCAATACCTTGGTTTTGTCTGCTACTCCTTGCATACTAATTTATTAGCCCTTGCCCAGAATTAACTTTACCTCAATTTACTTATAGATGGATATACACATTATGCTTACATGATAATGTTTCTGTAGGATTGTCTAGAGTTTTGTATGCTACCTACTAATTGGATGGCCCATGCCCACTATTAACTTTACCTCAATTTAATCATAGATGGATACACAGTATTCTTACATGCTAATGTTTCTGCAGGGGTGGCAACGCAAGCTGGACCCAGGCTTTGATATCATGCACACGTTGAAGACTTTACTTCTAGACAAGGACGTAAAGCAACCAATTGATTTTTTCTCATAAACAAACGATGTCAGGTAATGTTGATTCTTGTAAATAAGTTTATTTTTGTTCGAAAATTTTCACTCACGAAATTTATAGAGCAATTACTGCACCCAAGGAATAAATTTATTGTAACAGCCTCTAGAACCAGCAGGAAAATAATGCCGTGGCCTTTCATTTAGAAAAGTCTGTTGTTGCAGGGAATGACATCACAGCTGATTACTCCAATTTTGCTTTGAGTTGTGAGTCCTATGCATAAAACTTCTCTTCACACTATTCTACATTCTAAGTTCCTCTGGAACAAAATTTCTAAAGTTGGGTTATTCTGATTGTGAGAGATGACAAATGATCCCACAAGAGGATGCCATCTTTTTAGCTACTGGCCACGAACTGTATGGTGAGCAAACAATTCTAGAGCAGAGTAGTCATTGAGGCAGAGTTGAACTACATTGCATATAGCGGACCCCCCTGGTACTCAATCAATGGTTGGACCGGAGGACGCCAGGACGGTACCATGCCATGGCAGCTCGCCTGTTGCTTAGGGTGCCCTGGCTCTAGCTGGCGGTATGGCCTGGGCTTTGAGCATTGCCTTGACCTTCTGGGCTGGGAATCTTGCAAGGCCGGCATGGCATGTCGTTCGGTCGAACAGCGTGTAGCGTGTTAATGTCGAGCCGCGAAAAAGGAGGGAATCCCGAATCCAGCTCTGGTTTGGTGCCTGCTGTAGTGGTTTTGCCAAAATTACCCCGCTATAGGGCTCTCTCCCTTGTTGTTGAGCGAGGTCATGCCGTAGGGCGTACGGCGTTGAGCGTGAACCATCGAGGTACGAAAGCCGGGATGGAGTATGCACGTAGTACTAGGATCCACCACGTTGGACTTGGACAGGGGCAAGTTGGTATTAGCCCATGGCCATGCTCTCGCAGTCGCAAAGTCCTGGAGTCCCCGGTTGGCGTCGGCCAGGAAAGCTAGACCTGCCAACAGGCAACAGGAGGCAAACCCATACGGACATGTGGGCCGGCCTTAACTAGCTCGGTCGACCCTGGGCATCAAGCGATGCTTGACATTCGAATTGCAGGCGCCAGCCAGGTGCACTGCACTAGTCTAGCGCGCGTTCATGGTGCACCGTACCAGTATAGGACGTTGCACCGAGAAATTTTTAGGTGCAGTACAAAACATGCGTAGGTAGAGGTACGTCAATGTCCATGGCTCCACGCTAGGGTCACATGTTGTGTCCATCCTTGGCGGCGTTCGGACCGCCGTTCCTGACGAGTCACGAGCAACCGAACAGGGCTCTCACGATTCAGACGATACGTAGGTGACTGACTGGTTTGCGTATCTCTCTGCGGATGTATACACATGCATGCGCATCCAAACCCGTACTGTATGTGCAAACATCGTACGGATCTGCTGAGTGGTGAGAGCAAAACAGATAGCCTCTATCATCATCATTGCTTACCTTTGTCGTCAAACTTGGAGGAGCCCGGGCATCTCGGCCATCATTCTTGTCACCACACTCAAGCTTTCGTCTCCACACGGGCAACCCAACCCAACCCAACCCAAGCAAAATATAAACAAGCCCCTACAGTACACGTTAATCCAGGGCATGCATTGCTTATTCCCGTGGCGCTAGAGACAAGTGTTTGCTGCCCCTTGGCAAGGACTAAACAGAGCAGACCGCAGCTACCTGACAAACATACACACATGCCATGCCCCTACTACTACTACTGTACCTTCCATCCATGGACTGCAGCTGCAGCAGCTAGGCTTGCATTGCAGTTGCAGCCTGGCCTGCGTATGCGATGGCCGGATAGGATAAAATAGAATATCGCATCGCATGCATACAGTGTGTCCTTGACGAGGGTATGGGTGTCCCGATTTTTCGGTGGAGATAGATAACTACGATTTGACTGGAGAGACGTTCACGATCCGACTACAACCATCCAAGGACGCTGCGCCTTAGCGATCAATACACCAAATCCAGCGGTTGCTCACGATCTTGCGGATCACAACCAACCAAACCACTAGGGTTATTCCTGCAAGCAATCGAAGAACAAGCAAGAACAAGTAGAACAAGCACTCAATTGCAAATAAGGGATAAATGTTCAAATCTGATACTCATGAAGGTGGGGTTCCGAATCAAGTAGAACGGATGGTCTAGTTGACACACGCGTCTACAAGGAAGTAGCAGCAGCTAAACTTTCATCTAAACAAAACCCAATCTTTTTGTGGCGGCTCTAGGGACACATAAGGAGGGGGAGGACGACCAAAGAGTGTTGGGGTCGTCCTACAACCCTAGGATGAGTCCCTAATGGACTCAAATTGATACATGGGCTATAAGCCCAAAATAAGGTGACGCAGCATCGTTGGCAGAAAAGATCTCGGTATTAAATCATTGACTGCGGTCGCATCTGGTTAGATATAGGTACGAGTAAGGACCCATTAAAAAGCAGACTTGATAAGGTTTCCAAAAAGTCCTAAAACGTCCCAATCGGAGTCAGTATGAAGTCGTGGCAACCGTCGCAAGTTTGGACTCTTCTGCAGTCCGAATTGAACTTTCCAAAACGTGTTGGACTCTCTTTGTTTACTTGGATCCAAAGAGACGTGGTGGCTTGGTGGAGAACGTTAGGAACACTTGGATTTGGTCCCCAATCAACTTCATTGACCATCCATGCTTTCCATATGCAATCTAACCCTTACTTGATCCATGTAAGTAATTCTGAAAATGAAAACATACACACTTCATAGTGCAGCACCCATTCATCAAATGTAACAATGATAAATCTCATATAGAATGGTTTCACCTTTGATATAGAAGTGGTTGGCATGATCATATCTAAGCCGGTAATGTCCTCATCAGTCCTGGCAAGGATTAGTTTTATTTTTTACCATAGTAGTGCCATTTTTGCACGGCGATCAAATAGAGGTGGGTCCCTGACAGTTGATGTATAGTATACTCCTCTCATATTCCGAGTTCGCTAGCTTGTTCAGCAAAAGGGTCTGGTTGAGAAGCTGCAAAGTAGGAGTAGTACGGAGTACTAGAAAGGGCCAGCCAGCTCAAGTCTCAAAACTCAAAAGGAGGCGATCCCCACAAGGATTCGTGGTGCTCATCAGTCATCATGCGGCTGTTATTGGTATCGTCGTAGAGGTCCAAGCAACGACCTGGCTGTGGCATGTGGCTCCCTCTGCATGAATGGATGGATGTGGATGCATTCATTCAAATGTCTCCGGTGCAAATGGCTTTTCTCGTTTCCAAGAAAAGATGAGAAAGGCCCCTATGGTTTGGAGTTGGACTGCTCGTGGGTGTACCGTCCTCCTTGGCGCCGCTGTTGATCCAGTCCAGGTAAAACCACACGAGCAAGAACAAAGGAGGGAAAGCTAAGGGCAAAATCGTCGACTCGGCCTTCGTGCAGGCTGTTGTTGTTGTTGCTATTCCTTCTCTCTCTCTCCCTCTCTCTCTCACACACACACACATCGGTGCTTGCACAATACTAGCGCAGACAATTGGACAGCTTCTGCCGTCAGAGCGACCGCGAGCATGGCAGTCATGCTGACAAAGAGGCAGCCCCTTTCTCTTGCATGCCTCTCTCAGACTTTTCCCGAGGCCGATTGCCCAAATGCCCCCCTAGACCCCCAATGCAACGGGCAACCCTCTCCGGCGACCGGCGGGCCGGGCTGCTGGAGAGAGCATGGAGATGAGCCGAGCGAACCCCGTGACGGACCGGTTCGTGCGTGTGCCACGGAACGGGGCAGGGACAGGACAAGGCCGCTGCTGTCCTTGTCATTCCAGCCTCCAGCCGCGGAGCCCAACGCCTGATGCCGCTTGGCACTGGCACCCGTTCGCGGTTCACGTGAAGGAGTTGGTAGGGGCAACGGCGGGGCCCAGCCGGGACCGGGAAAAGGAGCTCTTTCCCAGTCTCTGTCTCCAGTCTGAACTGTGGACCTGTGACCTGTGAAACCTACCACAGCTCTGGCTCAGTGGCTCCGCCCGCCGTCCGCCGACCAGCGGCCTGCCTCTGCGTATCGTTCCTCGTCGCTCAATCCTGTTCCTCTAAAGTAGTACTGCCAAATGCAGTGGAAGGTGGTTTGGTTACGTTTCTCTGAATTTATCTATCTGAAAACATGGTTTGGCCATGGTGATGTGATAAAAGAATTGTCTGAAAGACTGGTCGCAAGCTGGCTAGCAGGGAATCACGACGGGGTGCTGCAGGCTACTCGCCCCAGGCGCTCACCACTCCTACCTGCCGCAACCGTCCTTTTCCTGCCTAATTAACAGACAATACTGCACAATACTTCTACTACCAGTCTACCACCGTCAGGCCGTGCTTTGACGCCACGATTCCCGGCTCGTGTGTCCCGGTGACTCTCATTGACAGTGAGCAAGAAATTGCCGATCCACAGATTCAGGCAGGCAGGGATTTCAAAGAATTCTTGTGGGATTATAAAACGCAGTTCGTGCCTAACATGCAGTTCCATGCGTGTTTGGTTCCGTGGGAAATTTATCTGTCGTGTTACATCGAATCTTTCGACACTAGTTTAGTATATTAAAAATAGACTACTTATAAAACTAATTACATGTCCCTGTAGGAATTAACAAGACGATTCTATTAAGCTAAGTTAATTTATAACTAATAAATATTTACTATAACACAATATTGTCAAACAAAATAGTCGTGGATAGAAATGATGATTGTACCTGGCTAACCTGGTCGCTGCTGCCCTACCTTGCCGTTCACAGCAGACATTGGCCCATTCCCCTGTCCCCTCTCTTCTCCTGCTTTTTTATCCTGATTTGACCCAACTGTTTGCAGCATCGGATCATCATGGCCATGGCCAAGTAACCACCTTCACGGGGCACGGTAGAGATGGCCAACTCACATCACATCTACTACTACTGTAAAGGAATCCGAAGATGAAGACTCGCCACAGCGAGTCACGGACCAATCTGGCTATTCATCATTCTGCCGTGCAGACAAGGGAGAGATGGACTTCTGCTTCCCTACCGTCAGATATGCATTTAGATTCGTGCTAACAAATACGCCTAGAGTTACTAGAGCCAAACTTACTTAGTGAAGTAATCAACTCGTTTTTAAAAGAAAAGCGAGCTCAGATGGAGCAATTTTGCACCAGCTTTATCATATTCGCTTGAATCTGTCAGCCTAGTTTATCCAGCTACTATCGGTCGTAAAAACCACTAGCCGAACCAGATTTATGTGTTGGTTTGATAGGGGATATGGTCTCGCTATACATTGTGGAAGGCCCATTTTTTTGCGCCATCTAGCATACAGATAGGATGTCTTTGGTTCAATTGTAAGAATACAATCATTTGATAATGCTAACCATGTTTGGTTGGCGCATTAGACTACAACTCACAAGTGGAGAGACCTAACACAAGCAGAGCAGAGAGGACTGACTTCATGTAGCGTAATCAACACTGACGGAGCCATGGGGGTTGTGCCCCCTAACATTTCACAATAAAAAATAGTAGTGTAATTTTATATTTTATATTTATTTTAAGAGTGAGATTATATAAAATTCTTGTCATATATATATATTAGATTATAAAAATCAAACAAAACACGTCTAGATTATAAAGTTATTGCAACGAAAAAGACTAAATTAACATCCAAAATTTATAAATTGACTCAAGACATCTCGTTGTTAATGGATATATCACTTATCACTAAAAAATAACGCTTAAATTTTAGAATAAATATAAGAAATCCCGACAGACACTCAAATGGTCCTAACGAGTTGACTTACACTTAGTTTTCATATGTTAATTTTTTTTTACCGCCCCATAGTATAATTCCTGGCTCTGCCACTGAGCTATACCCAAGCAATACAAGCAATAAAGAGCCGCGTGTGAGATTTTCTCCTAGCTCCTGATCACTGACAGCCCTAGTGTTCGTTGGTTCCACATTGGTAGCCATGGTCATTGTAGGTATTGTAGTAGTGCTACTGGTGCACTGCTACCATATCAGGAGATATAGATCTTATTTGTCTCACTCCACCTTAGAACCGAGGGAGGGCGAGCTGGGAGTGGTGAGGGAGACAAGCCAGAAGCGCGAGGGCGCAGCTGCTGGCAAGCAGGGAGAGGGTGCATTTCTGGAGAGCGAGCTGAGACCAGCTATAGAGAGGATCGCGAGTCGATGACGCGTGCTCACTCAGTAGAGCGCCATGGCAGGGAGCCAAAGGGGGCTGGCAGGGACCATGGCCCCTAACATTTCACAACAAAAAAATAGTAGTGTAATTTTATATTTTTTATTTATTTTAAGACTGAGATTATATAAATTTTTTTATCACATATGTATATATATATAAAATATATATATATATATCTTTAAATTATAAAAATCATACAAAGCACGTCTAGATTATAAAGTTATTGCAACAAAAAAGACTGAGTTGGCATCCAAAATTTATAAAGTGACTCAAGACATCTCGTTGTTAATAGACATATCACTCATCACTAAAAAAAACGCTTAGATCTTAGAATACATATAAGAAATCCTGCCAGACACCCGAAGGATCCTAACGAGTTGACCTACACTTAGTTTTTGTATGTTATTTTTTTTTGACCGCCCCCTGTGTATAATTCCTGGCTCCGCCACTGATAATCAAATAGTAGTAACACACTAACACCGAATGTTGGGTTGTACCAATGTATCATAGGGTCATATCTGATCTCTACGTTACCGATTCCAACACAAACTAACCAAACACAAATACACAATGTATGAGTTCTGATAGCAACATCAACCATTACTGTAACAGATAAGCTGAACCAAAGAACTCCTACATAAGGGTCAAGGATAGGGAACAAATTAGGTTTTCTTTACCTTCACATGCTTTTCTAGAATCTAGATGGGAGGTGGGATCGACGGAATAACTTAGAACCTATTTAGATTATGTTGTTGTTGAAAAATATGGAATCACAAAATTATGGTTTTATAAGAGAAATAGATTAAAAATGTGATTTAAAACAAAAATATGTCAACGAGTAGACTTTCAAAAACTCAAAAAGGCCACCGTTTTTATAAAATAATAGTTTTATGAACTATAAAATTTGTTGCATCCAAACACTTAGCAACTTTTGATAACCAAAGTATTTTACAAAACTATAATATTTGAATTTTGTATCCAAACACGAGGGTGGCGCTATTTAGCTAACTCGTTACAACCTTTTGTAAGTATTTTCTCCAATAAAAATTAAGCATTTAAATTTTGCCTTTTAATCAAATTCTTTTTAACTTTCAACGCAAAATATTCATGTAAAGTGTAGTACTATTATCTTAAAGAGTCATTTATATACTATGAAAGTATTTTTTGTAACTCCTCGAAAAAAGTCCTACAAGAATAGAATAACCAAAAACATGAATTTGATTTTTTTTGTCTTGAAAGACATGTGTCCTCAACTCGTCCATCGATAGATTTACATTAAAATATACATACGCACATTCTAATATAGATTCAAATTAAGATACATGTATGTACATATCTTAATACACATGCAACATCCAACCATGGATGCGTTGAGAACCTACGCCACATTTATAACTTTCTTAAAAAAAAAAAAAAAAAAAAAAAAAAAAAAAAAACTCCAGTAGTTTTCAACCGAGAGTACTCGAACAGACATCCCCTCCCGACTCCCGACCTCGCGGTCGCCGTGCTGCTTATATACAACACCCGGTCCGGTGGACGGCGGTCCCCAGAGAAAGGCCACACACTCACACAGTCAGTCACCACTTCTTGGCTCTCGCTCGCTCCTGCCGCCACCACCTGTTCCACGTCGCCGGCGGCAATGTCGGCGCACCTCGCCGTCGCGCTGTTCCTCGCGTTAGCCATCGTTCCCTCGGCCCGGTGCTCCGACGTGCCGTCGTTCCCGCTCTCGCAGGCGCAATCGCCGTCCAACTCCTCGTCCCCATCCAACGCCTCCTCGCCGCCGTGCCACCTGGACCTCTCGGCCGAGCTCTTCGGCGGGGTGGCCGCCGCGTGCGGTGCCGGCGGGGGCGGGGGCCCAGGCACGCTCGACCGCGGCCGCTGCTGCCCGGTGCTCGCGGCCTGGCTCTTCGCGGCGCACGCGCGCACCGCGCTGTCCGTGCCCCCGGCGCCCGCGCCCTCGGGGGAGGAGCAGGGGCTGGGCCCCGGTGGCGGCGACGACGGGCCCATGGTGCCGTACGACAACCAGAGGTGCGTGGACGCGCTGGGCGCCGCGCTGGAGAAGCGCGGGGTGGCGCTGCCCCGGCCCAACGCGACGTGCGACACCGTGCTCTGCTTCTGCGGCATCCGGCTCCACCAGATCGGCTCGCTCCGCTGCCCCGCCGCGTTCGCCGTCGGCACTGGCGCTGGCGCCGGCGCCGCGGCCAAGAACGCCACGCCCACCGCCGCGGTGAAGGACCTGGAGAAGAGCTGCCGCAACGCCTCCTACTCCGGCTGCTCCCGATGCGTGCAGTCCCTGCAAAAGGTAAAACCTTTTCTTGCTAGCTTTCTCCTCCTCATCATAAAATAATGCCATTGCTTTGCCGCACCTTTTCGGTTCTTGTCTCTTTTGTTTTCGCAGTCCTTTATAACTAATAATCTTTCAAATGCTACACCATGCATATCTTGCCTTCTTGGATTCAAATCATTGATCGATTTCTACCCCCTGCTTATTTCATATACAGAGAGGAAAACTTGAACAATTTTGTCAATTTATACCACTCTTGCAGAGCAGCAATAGTGCGATGCCTTTTCTCCTTCCTTCTTTCCTTCTTTTTATCTAGCAAAAAGTGGGCAGTTTGATGGAGTTAGGAGATCCCCTTTCCCACAAAGGGTTCCACTTTCTGACTGCATCATTGTTTCAACTTTCGAATTGATCTGCTTGTTCTTGAGCTGATCACTACTACTACCGTGGGAAGTGGGAAGTAATCATTTGCCACTTGATTACCTTTCTCTCTGAAAGCCAGCCACCGTGGGGAGTGAGTTAGCCCGCCAGCTAATCACCGGACAGGACCATTCCTTGAACACACATTTGTGGGGAGAAAAGAAACCATCCTAGTATAGTCGGAGGACAACCACAATGTGGCAATGTCTTTTTCAATTATGAATGCTTTAGCTGGTTAACCACCACTTGCAGCATCGAAAGCCGTGGATTATTGAGCACACAGACCTTGTCCCCGACTTGTCTGTCCTGCATCCAGATTATTGTTATTGTATTCATCTCTGAAGGACATGATTACGACGGAGACAGTCATCATGTTATCATTTGCTACAATCATGCATTATTGTGCCTCCATTTTTTTTGACATTGTTCACTTGCTTGCATCGCAAAAACCGACTGCCGAAACTACTTGCAAGAACGTGAGTGCGTGCGCGGTAAGAACAGGTGGTTGTGCATGGGGAGCATTTACTGAGAGGTCGAGCAAGGCAAATGCAACGCTGAGAGTTGGAACAGAGCTCACCAACTTTGCAACAAAACTAGCATCGCAAGAACGTCCCCTGCATGAACCACAATAACTGCATTTGCGTTTCTTCAGGTCTTTCCTTTGTTCGCATACATACGAGCGAGATCACGGTGCTAACCTGCAGCTTCGGTTGCCCTCCCTCCTGTCCTGTGCAGCTGAAGGGGAACGTGAGCCGGGAGGTCTCGGGCGCCGGCGGCGACCGCGCGCGGCGGATGCTGGGGCGGGACTGCCAGCTGATGGGCCTCACATGGCTGCTGGCCAAGAACAAGACGGCCTACATCCCCACCGTCTCCGCCGTGCTGCGCGCCATGCTCTACACCGCGCGCCCGACGGAGTCCAGCGGCGGGGGCGCGGCGCCGCGGTGCAGCCCCGACCTAGAGAACATGCCGCTGGCCGTGGACTCGCTGCAGTTCGAGCACACCGGCAGCGCGAGCTCTGCCGCTGCCGCTGCCTCCGCGACGCCGCGCGGCGGCCTCGCGCTCAGCCTGATGATGATCGTCGGCTGGTGGGACGCGTTCTTGTGAACCAATGCGAGAGGGGGCTCGGGAGTGGTGGAAGCTTGTTGTTGATACACGTATTTTGTAGTAGGTGTTAGCTGGGAGTGTAGCTTATTTTGCATAGCGGGGATTTGGCAGATATGATGGATTGGCGGCATGGCTGTGAATGCCATCGTGTGGTGTTGCAGATGGCTCTGGCTGCAAGCAAGGGGATGTGGATGTGGCTATTGACATCTCTAATCTTGGTGGTTTCTAATCGTGTGGATTGACCACTTCTGTGTTTTTTTGGATGAAGTAGTGCACCGTTTGTATGAACTCCTGATTGTTGATAGAGAAGTGTTTCCACATCCACTGGCTTTGATTTCGTTACTATAGCGCACTGAAGTAGAAGACGATGAAGTTCTCAAATTCTGGTTTCATCGGCTTCTCCATATAGAATACTATTCAATCGTACGAGCCTTGTGAAAAGGTCCTGTAATATACGAAGCTAAATGTGCGATGTAGCCAATCAGAAGGAACGAATTTACGTTTCAAATGAAATGAAGCATGAACATAGCAATATGGATCTGAACTGAAATGTGCCTGGTTTAAACGACGATCGATGAGCCTGCTTGTTGCACAGTTCACGAGGTTGGTAGTGTTGCGTTGCGCGGTGGCGGCTGGCGGGCGTCGCAGTCCCCGTGTCGCCTTGTGTAGTGTACTCTCGCCTGCGGCTTGCCCGGCCTCCGCTTCGATTTCCCCAACTTCGCCAGACAGGTAACCAAAAAGCTGCAGCGATTCGGGAGAGAATCGGGAGGGAGCCACCACGTCAGTTCGGCAGGCCATAGCGTCCAAAGGCCTTGTTCCTGCACACAGTCCGCCACATTGCTTTGGCACGGTCCACTGCGACACTGCAAAACAGGCCGAGAAAGGCCCACTTTAGGTCTCAACCGTGGGTCCTAGCGTCTCACGGCCCACCCAAGGCCTTGTGCACGAGCTCAAATACCCCTGGGCTAGTTTGGAATTGGATGGAAAGGCCTGTTTTAATGGACCGAGCACCGGTCCGGTACTCCGGTAGGTAGTTAGGTGCGTGGTTTTTAATCCATCCCCACACGGCCCTACGCTTCCATGATGGTGATGCAAAAAATCAAGAACATATTCTAAATCAAAAAAAAAAATCAAGAACATATTTGTTCTTTATTGCTGCTGACCTAAAAATCTTTCAGAACCCTGGTATACGGGCACTACTATGGGGAGCAGTCTGGAGGCAGGAATCTACCGTTGGTCACCTGACAACAGGTTTGCTTAGGGAATGTGTGGCTGACCATGTGGGTCCATAGCTATGGCCAGGCTGTGTCCACCGTTGAGTATAAAGCGCGTGAGACCTCTGATGAGGGCATGCAAAAACATAACTGAATCCTGTTCTCTTCAACCGAACCCTCCTCTGTTCTACTCTATTTTCCTGTGGTTCTGATTTCATTTCTCGAATTCATTTCTCAATCGCTCAAACTGTTTGATCCTTAGTAGGGTCGTGACAATTGGTATCAGATCCTTGTATTCATTGCCTCGATCGTGTTTGTAATTCCAGTCGGCGGAATCGTGTTCTTCCCGTCAGAACGAGGATTCATAGGTCCGATTTGGTTGAGCAGGTCGGCGTTCGAGTACTTGGGTGGAGAGGGTGAGAAGCTGGCGCCCAAGCGCAAACCCACACAGTTTCAGAAAGAAATGGCCAAATTTGTAGAGGATCTCTCGGTTCAGTTCGAATCCATGAACAAGCAGTTCGCGGGATTTCAAGCAATGATGAAGGATGCCTTGGATTCCTTGGGTGCCCTTGGATCATGGCAAGCGACCGCGGACAAGGCGTTCGACGATTTGCGCGGCCAGGCAGAAGGGGCGAAATCATCCTTGGAGACAATGTCGAGTCGTGTGGCCTTGGCGGCTGCGCGCATGGACTCGCTAGAGACGAAGTTGTCGAAGGCTCCTATGGCGGCACCACCTCCGCAACGACCACCGAGGAGAGTCGACCTCAACACAACTCCCGGATCGTCCTCGAGCTCACCTTAGAGGGACGGGGAGCGTCCCATGGGGCACGACGGACACTGCGGCGGGATCCTTGGACCCCGGTCGCAGGACATGGGAGGGGGTACGTTACTCGGCTCTATTCCTATTCCTGTTTCCATGAACGAGATTGCGTCTGGACATGCTCGTTCTCCTCCTTTCCCTAAGCTCGTATTTCCGAAGTTTGATGGTGAAAATCCTCACTTATGGACAAACAATTGTGAAATGTTTTTCGAGGTATATGCGGTTCATCCGACACTGAAGACCTGATTTGCGGCCCTCAAGGGTGCGGCGGCTTCATGGTTGTAGACAATTCAGCGCCGAGCGAGAGTCATCGATTGGGACTATCTCTGCGAACTAGTGATGTCACGATTTGATCGAGGCCAGTATCAGTTGCTGCTGACTCAGTTTGAAAACCTGAAACAGAAAGGATCCGTTCTGGAGTACCAGACTGAATTTGAGCAGTTGGCTCATGGGATGATGTTGTACAATGATGGATACGATGACACATATTTTGTCAATCGGTTTCTGGTGGGACTCAAGGATGAGATTCAAGCTGCTATCACCCTCCATCAGCCCAAGGATGTAGCAACAACTAGTTTGCTGGCAAGTTTACAAGAAGAGGAACTCCAGAAGAGTTGTACTAAGGGCGTGGGGAGAGATTTCACCAGGCCTAATTTTCGGTTGGGGTTTGATAAACTGAAGGCCGGTGAAGTGGAAAAAAACAAGGTTGTTGACGGTCGTTAGCGTCAACTTGTAATACAATTATAAACAAGATAAATGGATTAATCAAATATAAATAATAGAAATATAGAGGGTTATCTAACAAATGCCACAAGTTTTAGTGTTTCATTATTTTACAGGGACTATTCCAGAAAAGCGTAATAAGGAAAGCAAATCAGAGAAAATATAGAAGAAATCCCGCAGGGAAATAGTTTCCAATTTACTCAAGAAGGATCGGGAAGGCACCCGGAGGAAGCGGGACCGAGGTGGCGGCCAGGTGGGTGTAACACCCCAGGTGTTAATTTCTAGTTGATCAAAATTAGGTTCTCTTTTAAACTTTGTTTTTGGATCGCCCACTGATTCAATCTCTAAGTGTCTCAAAGAGTTAACCCAAGTCTTCTGCCGATTTGGTTTCTCAAAATATTTCTAAGTTTGGAAAACTGCAGTGAGTTGCCTTCTTGTGATGATTTTCTTGTGCAATTTCATGTGATAATTCTTTTGGATTCTTTAATATGAGTGAAGTACTATTCATGATAGAAACAATGGAACAAGTTTCACAAAATTTGAAGCTCATTTGGATCTTTAGATTTGATTTCAAAAATAGCAAAAATTAACTTTTTCTAGGTTTTGTTGAATTCCGAATTTTCAGTTTTAAATACCAAACTTTGAGTGTTAATATTTATCAAACCATTTGAAATATGCCAAACTCCTTTATACTATGGTGTTCTACTTTTGTTGCTCTGCATGACAGTGTTTTTGATTATTAAATTTGACTTTCGATTTAGTTTTTGGAATGATTTTAAGTCAGTGGCAATTCTGTAAATAATTATAAATTTTGGGCATTTCTCTTGGGCTGGGCTGGCCATTGCCACGCACGGCACTCCGTGTCCTCTTCCCGTCGTCGTGCCGCCCAGGCCCGACACATGCCATCTGCCGTGTCGAGTGGGGAGGGGAAATTTTGGGAGCCTGGCTCCCAGCTCTCGGCTCTCTCCCATTCACTCTTTCCCTCTCAATCTTTCCCTCTCCCTCTTAGTTCCATCGGCAGGAGGCCGAGAGCCTGTAGCAGCTCTGCTGCCGAGCCTCCTCCACTCCATCGCCCTTCCTCCTCCTTCCTGCTGCTGCTACAATGGACAACAATCCCTCCCTCTCTGTTGATACTACTCCCTCCCTCCTTATTGTAGATGTCTCCATTTGATTTGATCATAAGAACCACGCTCTAATTCTTGCTCCCCATGAAAAATCTCCAGTAAGGTTGAAGAAAGGGTATGGTTTGGTAAGGGAAGCTTTTTGTTGAATTTTTATGCATATATTTCATGACTCATGAATTTACATATAGGGGCTTGTTTGATTTCTTGAAAAGTTAGGGTTCCTGATTCAAATGAAAAATCCCGTAATTATTTTCCCATGTTTTTGCTGATGTTTGAAAATCCATGGTAATTCATATAAAAATCGTATGAATGTGTTTTTGGACTTTTTGTAATCCTCATGAAGTGATCTATGCAGTAGATCTATCATATGTCATGCTTTAGTTCATTAATTTTGCTGTAAAAATTATTTTGTGCAAACATGTCAATTCTGTTAAGATGTGTTTGTCTTTTTCATAGCCTCTGTTGTGTTGCTCAAATAATTCTGAATTTTTTGTGTGATGTTTAAAAGTTTATTCTTGATGCCTGGTAAAAATTTCATGATTTTAAGTTTGATGGTTTTAGAGTTATAAAAATGGAAAAGTGACTATGTCTCTGTTTAAGACTGCTGTTGTGATGTTTGTTAAGCAATTTATTTCATGGTCAAGATGATGTTTTCTGTGGCTGAGTTGAATACCAAAGTGGTAGATAATCTTATGATCCAGCTATTGTTAAAATTTCATGATCATAGGTTTTATATTTTAGGAGTTATGAATTTTATAAGTTGTGTTGTGAATCTGTTTACTCTCTGGACAGAGCTGATAAGAATGCGTTGTTTGAGCAATTTACTTTTAGATTCATGCTTTGTCACTGTGCAAACATTTTAATTATATTTCTTAAGCTTTGCAAATTGTTAAGATTCATATTTTTATGTGGTGTAGATCTCAGGTTATGCCTGTTCAAAGTTCGTTATACAAATCTGTTGCATTGTTTGAATTGTTGCAATAGAGCTTTTGTCTTTTTCATAAAGGTCTCTATACTTGTTTAAATGATATGAAATTTATGAAGTAGACTAATGAAATCATGTGTATGCCTCTGTAATTTTGTTTAGAATTTATTATGCAAGTTTGATATGTGTTCATGTTTACACCTAATTATCTAAATAAATTAAGAAAGTGTATGTAAATAATTTATTTAGTGGTGAACACTATATTTTCTAGTGTTAATTAGTCATGTGTGACATGTTGGCAAAGTTGGTTTTGTCTAATTATATGTTTGCAACATAAGTTAATTTTATTTATTGCAATTGCTAGTTTCTGGACAGTTTTGGAGGCAATGTAAATTACCCCATGTTAATGATGTTTTCTGAGAATCTTGTGAATACCAAAGTTGTAGATAACTCATGTATCTAGATGCTGTTAAATTTTGGTGGCATTTGGACAAGTAGATTATGTTTTATGCATGTTTTAAGTTGGGAATCAAAGATGGCTCCTCTCTTGGTTAATGAATTCTTGCTAAGTCTTAAGCTAAGTTCAAATTATGTGTTATGATTTAGATTCTTTTATATCCAAATATTATGCTTGGTAAGCTTAGTTAATCAATTATGGATGTCTATACTTTGTTTAATGTTGTGATGCCTTGTGTGCTTTAAATTGTCTTGCTTGACTAAATTTATTAGTTAGTCTTGATTGATCTATACTTGTCATAACTTGAATTAAGTAAATCTATTAGTATCATGGTTGAAGTATTTAGTCCATCCAAAAGCTATGATTGATTTATGAAGCTATTGTTTGTTGTCCTGAAACTACTTGAGTAGTTGTTTGTAGTAGCTTGTTTTTGATTAATTAAATCTTGTAGCTGATCTGGATTGCTTGATGCTTGATAAAGCTTGATTTAAGTATCTTGTATGTCATGTTTGAAGTATTTAGCGTGTCCAATCTTTATGCTTAATGATGTTACTTAATTAACTAAAAATGCATATATCTTGTATAACCTCTTGTTCTCTTAAATGTTTGTTTGTGATGCAACTTGTGTTATCAATTCCTTGTATTTTTTACATTTGCATCTTTGCATCTCATTAAGGTACGATAGATTCATACGCGATGGTTAATATCAAACTAGAAGACGGTGACTGGTGGATTTAATCGAAGGTGTATTGATGACCAAGTTCAGAAGATGGTTAATCTCGGTTTTCTAATGTCGACCAATGATGCTCGCCAAGCGAGTCTCATCTAACAAACACTGACTAGTGTTCTTACCCAGGCAAGCCCCGGTGCATTCAAACCCTACCTTGTATTTAAAAGCTTTTATTTAAATACACTTATGGTTAATTATTGCATGGTTACTATTCAAGAAAATTCCTACTTAATGCATAGCCATACCTTGAATTATTTACTTCCTGTACCTTGATGTCGTTTTAAAAATACGATTGATACTTTATGCTGCTTAGCAATGCTTAGATCGATAGAATCAGATGATTTTCTGTCATTTGTGAGAATAGGTGATAACCTGATTGCTTCGGTAATGGTTCTGTTTTTGAGAAGAATAGCGGATTGCTGCAGCAAAGGGCTATGTCTTTAAAAGGAAATGATGTTATTGGAAGTAATAATTCGGGACCGGGCGGACACGGTGTTTGGGAGCCACCAGTGGTGACTGGTGAGCGGGTTCTTTCCGCCTGTGTCATTAGGGACCGTCCGTTGTTAAGGTCTAAGGGTTGTGACTTTGGAGTACTTATCATATACCTTTTGGGGAAGCTGGACTCTGGCTAATCCAGTCTAAAGGACGGTTAACCCGCACTGGGAGTGGAGAGATGGCGAGAGTAGTGTGTACCCTCCAAGTTCGAGGAAGTGGATGGAGGTGTACTGTGCTCTCGGGTGGCGGGCCGCCGTTCTCGGAAGGAGGATCCAGGGAAAGGTAGTCATATGCGTGCTTTAGTGTTGTATATGTCGTGTGATAGGGAAGTCCTAGCTGGGTTTAACCGGTTTTAATCGTCGTGTTCCTCGGATATGGAAACATAACCCTGTTTTTATCAACGTAGTTAATAAAACTTAAATTGGATACTTAATGGTTTCCTTTCATGGATGGTTTATTACTTCGTTATCGATCATAACTCTAGATCGGTACTTGAGTAATTATATGAAACGAAATAAATGAATTTCAATTCTTTTTATAAATGCTCATTTATGTAAAATACTTGATTTTTGTAAAACCCCACCTTGAATCCTATGATTTGCATACCTTTTGTCCACCAAATATTTTCTTTTGTCGAATAAGTCTTGTTGAGTACTCCCGTACTCAGGGTTTGTTAACCCTTGTTGCAGATGATGTTCCAAATGCAGTGAGTACAGCTCCGTGCTATATGACCGTAGCTAATGTTGATGATGAAGAATAGAGGTTGTGTGACCCTTGGGTAGGGTACTCAGTTTGTTGTGATATAATCTTTACCACTTCGCTTGATGTAGTAATGACACTTATGTTATATTTCTAAACTAATGTTTTGTAATATGACCCTTATGTATTCTGCTACTTTGATGTAAATTAAATTATTGTATTTCTTCTACAATGATTATAATGAGGATCCTGCTCGGAAAGAGGTGGATGACCCGTTGCAAAACGACGACACCTGACGAATATTTTAAGACTTGGATCATTTGTGTTGGATTAAAATTGGATGGATGATAATCCTTACAAGTGGGCCCTATTCTTAGGGGGTTCTGTCACAGTGGGGCCGGCCGGCCCCACCCTATGCCGTCTGGCCTGGCCCTGGGCCCACTTGGGCCCCCCTTCTGGAAGGTTCCTCCACCGCCATAGAGGAGTCATCTCGGCCATACCTTAAGTCGGTTTGATCCAACGGCTGACGTGCATCCCACCGGACTATAAATAAGAGGGCATACCCCCCTGGAGGAATGCATTCAATCTCATTCTATTCAATTCAATCTCAGTTCATCCCAGTTCATCATAGGTCAGAGGTGTCCCCCGAATGGACAAACTCTCTAGTTATTAGTTCTTAAATCTAGATAAAGAGAGATGGGGAGCGAGGGAAGAGTTGTGGGGGAGGTATCGGCCTGTCGGTGCTTCTTTCTCAGCTTGTACTTCGGCGGGATCAAGCTCTTCCCGAGCTTGTTCCTGTGATATCTTTAGTAATCGACTTACAATGTAAGTAAGATTTTGTTCATATTGTTCTTCTAGTTCATAGCTCTTTTGAGTGCTCTAGTCCTTACACATGCTTGGGTTAGAGGTTTATCATAAGCGTAAGTGTGGTACTTAGACTTAAGATAATCATGAATGTCCCCTGATATTCCGGACGGTGGTAGTCCACGTACGTGACATGTGTGTTGGTTCCTCTGTAGTCCACCTCCCGTTATAGGGCTCGCAGGCCTATATAGTTATCTAAGTCATGGCGTACTCTATTTGTGACCCTTCTAGTTAATGGCCCCAGATGAATCGTAGAAGACATATATTTTATCCAAGTTAGAATTAGAAGACCTAAGTATCCTCTATATACTCCTATTATCGACCCTATCCTTGATTACCGTTTCCAACCAAGTTATCATTAGATTAATCTTTACCTTATATCTTAGTTTATATCCTAGTTTATATATACCCCTTTTTGGTTAAGTTACCATGTAGTTGGTCTCACCCGTTTCCCTGTGGATTCGATATTTAAAACCTTTGCGTAAAATGCTTCAATGATATTCTGTGTGCTTGCAAAAATCTTTCATATTCTCTTTGCACTTAACGAATGTCAACAAAGGTCAATTTGCAGAAACTTGAAACTGAAGATAAACTAGCAGCCCTTCGAGATTTCAGAGGAAAAAATGGGTTGTGTTTCAAGTGTGGAAGCAAGTGGGACAAGAATCACAAGTGCCCAGCTCAAGTACCAATTCATATGGTAGAGGAGTCGTTAGATGCTCTTGTATGTGTTCTTGGTCATGACTTTTGGCTTAACAAATGCTCCAGCCACCTAGATTAAGTGTTTGAGATCTTGAGAGCTCCTGGAACAAGTGTTTGAGATCTTGAGAGCTCACAGATTCTACATCAAATTTTCTAAATGCTCTTTTGCTCAACCTGAGGTGGAATATTTGGGTCATGCCATATCAGGCAAAGGGGTGGCCACTGAAGCATCCAAGGTTGTTGCAGTAGCTAACTGGCCTCAACCAACCACTCTGAAGGAAGTCAGAGGATTCTTGGGGCTGACTGGGTATTACAGAAAGTTCATTAGAAACTATGGCCTTATCTGTCGACCTTTGACTGATCTCTTAAAGAAACATGTACCATTTGTGTGGACCTCAGTGACTGAAACTGCAGTTCAGCACCTGAAGTCAGCTCTGATGCAAGCACCTATTCTTGGGCCGACTCTGCTAAAGTTTTTGTGGTTGAAACAGACGCCAGTGAACTGGGCTTTGGTGTTGTCTTGATGCAGGAAGGTCATCCCATTGCTTACTTAAGCAAACCTGTCAGCATTAAGAATCAAGGCATGTCCACCTATGAGGAGTGCATGGCTATCATCTTATCTGTGGAAAAGTGGAGGCCTTATCTTCAACATCAGGAATTTGTGCTCAAGACTGATCATAGAAACCTGTTGCATTTGGTTGAACAAAGGATGACTACTAAACTTCAGCACAAAGCCCTACTCAAATTGATGGATTTGCAATACAAAATTGTATACAAACAAGGGGTCAATAATCAGGATACCGATGCTCTGTCACGGTGTTATGCTCCTGACTCAGTTGCATCTCTATCTTCGAGTCAGCCTGATTGGCTAGAGAGAGAGTCAAAGAAGGCTATATAGATGATTCAACAGCTACATAATTGATAGCTAAACTCCAACATAATAATGGAGTATTAGGAGATTTCACTTTGTCTAGTGGACTCATTAGACATCAGGGCAGAGTTTGGTTGGGCATGAATAAGTTGGCTCACAGTCACATTTTACAGGTTGTTCACAACTATGGTATAGGAGGTCATTCAGGATTTACAACTACTTATTATCGCATCAAGAAGCTGTTCAGCTGGCCTGGAATGAAAGCAGATATTAAGCAGTTCATAGCTTCTTGTGGGACATGTCAACAAGATAAAATTGATCATTGCAAACCTGCTGGTCTACTACAGCCATTATCAGTACCTGCTCAAGCATGGCAAACTATCTACTTAGATTTTGTTGAAGGTTTACCGAGATCAAATCAATATGATACAATCCTAGTGGTAATTAACAAGTTCAGCAAGTATGGACATTTCATTCCATTGTCCCACCCAAACACTGCTCTTCAAGTGGCTCAAGTCCTTGTTGATCAAGTCTATCAATTGCATGGTCTTCCTGAACAGATAGTGTCTGAACGAGATCGGATCTTCACAAGTGTTCTTTGGCAGCAGTTGTTCAAACTCACTGCCACAAAACTTCTGATGAGTTCTTCATACCATCCGCAAATAGATGGCCAAACAGAGAGGTTGAACCAATGTTTGGAGGGGTTTCTTCGCTGTTGTGTTCAGTCCTGCCCTCATCAGTGGCAGAAATGGTTACCAATTGCTGAATTTTGGTACAACACTTGCTTTCATTCAGCTTCGGGCTTTTCTCCATTTGAAGTGTTATATGGGCATCAGCCTCGGCATTTCAGAATCACAAATGATATCCAGTGTCACGTGCCTGACATAGAACAGTGGCTGTTTGAGAGGAACTTGTTGCAGGACGTGGTTCGCCATCATCTGACTCGAGCTCAGCAACGCATGAAGTATCAAGCCGATCAACATCGTACAGAGAAAGTGTTTGCGGTTGGTGACAAAGTATATTTACGCTTACAGCCGTACATTCAATCATCGGTGGCTCGGTGGCACCTCGAGGTAATCAGAAGCTTCGCTATCGATACTTTGGTCCCTTCTCTGTACTAGAGTGCATTGGCGCAGTGGCCTATCGACTTGATCTTCCTAAGGACTGTCGGATTGACCTAGTGATTCATGTATCTCAGTTGAAGACTCATATTCCTTCTTCTGAGGTTGTGGAGCCGGACAATAGTACAGTACCACCAGATCCTTCTGCTCAACCCAGTCCACTGCAACTCGTATCTACGAGAATGATTCACAAGGGTGCTTCCACTGTCTCACAAATTCAGGTGCAATGGGTCAACTGTTCCCCTACTATGTTGACTTGGGAGGAAGTTGCAGATTTTCGTCGTCGATTTCCTGAATGTCCAGCTTGAGGTCAAGCTGTTTTTTAAGGAGAGGGCAATGTCAGAACCCTGGTATACGAGCACTACTATGGGGAGCAGTCTGGAGGCGGGAATCTACTGTTGGTCACCTGACAACAGGTTTGCTTAGGGAATGTGTGGCTGACCATGTGGGTCCATAGCTATGGCCAAGCTATGTCGAGCGTTGAGTATAAAGCGCGTGTGAGACCTCTGATGAGGGCATGCAAAAACATAACTGAATTCTGTTCTCTTCAACCGAACCCTCCTTAGTTCTACTCTATTCTCCTTTGGTTCTGATTTCATTTCTCGAATTCATTTCTCAATCGCCCAAACTGTCTGATCCACAGTAGGATCGTGACAAAATCACACACAGATTACATGAATCATTTCAAAAGTTTTAAAAGATGTAGTTTTGAAACTAATCATTCATATTAAATTCCAATTGCACAATTATATTTCTTTTTAAAATAAATCCTTCACAGCAATACCTGACATAGATATATCTAGAAAAAATATTATAGAATATTTTCTCATGAAGAGAGAATATTTTTTTCTTAAGCAGGTTAGTGTTTCACAAGATAGTGTTCTGGCTTCACAATAAAGATGTTCTAGATTCAGGACAGTAAAGGATAAAACTATAGGTCAAGATGAATTGTATTCCTTAATATTTGTGTCCAATATTTAAAAAATGAAAAACATTGTATGCATAGTGACTAGTGAGAACAAACAAGGTATACCAATGAAAATCCCATGGGTACTTGGCGTATAACTTAAAAATCCAGCACTGAACTTGAGTGAACAATCAAAAAGCATCATGGAACATTGAACGAGTAGTGCACGAACACTTCAAAATACACCGTGCAACATCTCAAATACACAAGAAAAATGTGGTACTGTTCGATTCACACTGCAGACACACGTCAAATTTGTTGAGTACCATTAGAAAAAATCATAGTTATTTACTGTGTAGGACATTGAACTAATTATCTTGGAAAAGGAGAAGATGAGAAAATATCTTTTTTTGCTTTTACTATTTTCAGCCTCCAACGACGACCACCAGTGTCCCTCCTACTCAGGTGCCTTCAGGGAGCATTACATCGTGCTCTCTCCCGCGACCGCGAGCTAAAAAAACGTACCAATCTATTTTCTATATCTGTTTTAGGGTATGTTTCATACGTATATATCTACCTCAAATTATATGTGTTGAAGTGGATTGGAACACTTCAAACCATTTCAACATATGTGAGTTAAGTTAAATACACACGCATTTAAACAGGGCTTAACGGTTATTCTCACTTCCCACGAAATCAATTATACCTAAACTTAATTAAATATATACAAGAAAATATTAATAGTTATGATACATAATTAGTAGTATTAGATAAATTATTAAATCTATTTTATAACAAATTATTTAGAGATATTAATGTTGCCATTTTTTTACAAACCTAGTTTTTTTTGGACAGTTTTACAGACCTAGTTAAATTAACAAAGTTTCACCAACACAGTATTATAATGACAGTTAAAAAGGAGACAGAGTCGGTATTCAACGGATGCATGCTACCGCGCATCAACTGGCAGTATTCAACGGACGCATGCTACCGTTCATCGAAGTCTAATCATAGTACGACTCTCATCCGAAGAAAAGGATTCTGAATCATTGTGGTATACATTTTTTAACAACAAAATCAAGCGCGAGAGGCGAGTTAGGATGAGTGTCAGACCCGCAGTTGCGCGTAATTCCACAGAAGTTTTTGTCCCTTTGTCTTTTTATTTATAAAATAAATGTGCTTAAAAAACTGGTGAAGAGTGGACTAATAGATTGTGACAACCAATTGCACCCAACAAACGCATTTGCGAGGAACAGATGCGTAGAAGTTGAGAACGAAAGTTGTACCTGTATTTTTATCTCAGCCTATATGGTTGGCACCCAAACGCACCCAGACGCTGTGCACGAGACTCGCCTGCAGTACAAGTTTGTACAGTATTTGTCAAATATCATGGGGAAAGAAAAGCTGTGCACGCCTCGCACGAGACTAGCCTGCAGTACATGTACTGTATGTATTGTTAAGAAAAGGAACGGATCTATCAGTTTATTAGCTTGCGAATAGTGTTTTTCTCTCACAACAAAACAACCAAAAACAACCTTAACTAACTTATTAGTCATCAAAACGATTAAACGATCACAACAACTCTTTTTTTTCTTTAAAAAATCCTTCCGTATCTCCCTAATAAATTAAGGGAAAGAAAAGTTGCACTTCCCTCAATAATATTGGATCCACAATAACTATCATATTTTTCCTCCTACATCCTCTATTCTGACACATGGATTTAAAAGATTGTTGATGATTTGCTATAGCATCTACCTCAATATCATCCTATTAGGGATAAATTATTGGTGAGCTATTGGAGACGCTACGAGGGAAGGGCGAATTGAACCATCAATACTAGAAGCGTCTACCATGGCTCTCAGAGGTGAAAGCGGTCTTGCTGAAGCGTCGAACTGAGCCGTTACCTTCATCCTAAATATACTTTGCTTTTTCAAGATACATAGATTTTTTTCTTGCATTTAAATATACACTATGTCTAAATAATAGTGAAAGTAATATATCTAGAAAAACTAAAGCGTCTCATAATTTAAAATGAAAAGGTACTGGCCAGCCGGCCAAGCACGCGAGAGAGGAATGGAATTTTGTAATTGGGTCCTATTAGCGATGTTGACGCTAGAGCAATTCGCCGCAAAAAAAAGACACTAGAGCAATCAAATGTTCGGTTTTCATTTTTGACAATGTTCGATGCTACATTAAAGGTGCCTTTAGACCTCCTCCAACCGTCCACCCCAGTTTGCCCTTTGCAGTGGGTGGCTAGAGTGATGCCTGATAGAGTGTTAGTGTGTTTGGACATCATTCCTGTTCGGCTGGTCGTTTTGTGGTTGATAAGTCATCTGATGTTGTTTTTAGCTATTTTGTTGTGAGAAAAAAATATTATATCATAGTTGATAAGCCGGGTTTATAAGCCAAAAGAACAGGGCAATATAGAGTAGTGTCGGAATAAATGGAAACAGAGCATGTACAAGCATATCGTGTGTATGGTTGATTGCTGGCTTACCTCGTCTTCAAAAATATACAATTCTTAAATAGTGTCATAGTCTAGTATACCAAATTTAATTAATAATAGATTAGAAATTATAAATAACTTTTACACCAAATAAACATCATTAAATTAATGACAAAAAATATTTTTACAATAAATTAATTTAGAGTCATAAATATAAATATTATTTATTAGAAATTTGGTCAAACGTGAAGTACTTAAACTGACACGTATATCATAGTTGTATTATTTTTGGGATGAAGTTATTAGTAGGTACATATTTGATGTGTGTCCCTGCTACAGTATGAGATAGCTTCGGTGGTTGATGCACTGCTGCCTTTGAAAAATCGATGTCCCTTGCTAATCAACGGCCCGCATTGTTCCAGGCTTCCAGTGGAGAGCTATCTGGTCTTCTCCCTCAAAAGGTAAAAGCACTTTAATGGGAGTTTTATAACACTATTTCTAACACAACAATATTTTAGAAACAGTGCAAATGAGTTTCATCTTTACAAAACTCTTTACTTTTATAAAACTCTTACGAGGACACTTCCATTAGCATATAGTTTTTATGTCTATTAATTGTTTTGACAACTCAGTTTTTTTTCTGACGTGGCAACCTGAGTAACGAAGAGAGAGAGTCTAAAAGGAAGAAACGGTTTCTTCTGCACGAAACCAAGTCTACACTAGTGCCGATGCACGAAGAAACTAGGCAAACGCCGTTGGCGAGACTCGACCAGTTTCCATCCGCATCCGGTACGTGTGCTCACCTCGTCGATGGCTTCTACGGGCGCCCGCGCCGTCGCTGCGCACTCGCCGACGGCCACCGCGCCTACCCGCGAAGCCATCCGCCAAGGCCGCACCGGCGTCTGCGCAGGCCGTGCCGCCGCTCGCCCACGCCGACCGTCGCGCTCGCCGGCCGCACCCGCCGCGCTCGCCGCTAGCTGCAGCGCGCTCGCCGGCCACGCTCGCCCCGCTCGCCGTCAGCAGCTGCGCACGCACGCCGGCCGCGCCTGCGCTTGTCGCCGCGCCCGTGCCGCTCGCGCTCGGCGGCGGCGCCCGCGCGCTAGCCCGCAGGCCACGCACGCGCCCGCGCGCTCGGCGGCGGCGCCCGCGCACTGGCCCGCAGGCCACGCACGCACCCGCGCGCTCGCCGGCCGTGCCCGCCGCGCTTGCTGCCGGCTGCTGCGCGCTGGCCCGCCGGCCGCTTCGCTCTGCTCGTGAACGGGGAGGGAAGATGAAGAGATAAGGATGAGAGAGAGAGTACCTGAAAGAAAAATAATATTTATTGCGTGAAGAAACTTTCCGTTGGGTAGATTGATTTCTATATGCTGAGTTTTGCTGACGTGGTTATCTTGAACTTTGCATGTGGTGTTTATCATTAGGACTGCCCTCACATTTCTTTTCGTTAATATAGTGTCATATTAACATATTTAATATCTATGAAACTTTGAAACTTTGATGAAACTCCACTAAGACTAGTCTTAGAGCAAGTATAGTAGTAGGTTGCAAGCCGGTTAAATGGTGACGTGGAGGAGAGAAGAAAAGAGATAGAAGCAAAGCGGGCTAGGCACAAGAACCATAAAAGTATATGATAGTGACAAGCGGATCCAATATTAATATTGAAGACTTAACTGTTACTCTCTCCATCCTATTTTACCAAACGTGAGAGCTTAAATTACAGATACCAAGGAATATATGGAAGTATACTAAACACATTAAATATGCATGTCAATGCGTCGCAGGCCATGAGTTAATGAGTACTACATACGTGAGTATACGAAGGGGTGATGGAGTGCTACTACTAGCTTGCATGCAGCCAGGTCGTTTCGTTGCCAGGAAAAAGTAAATGGCAGCTGGCTCGGCATGCATGAACCACTACGACCGATGCATTGGTATGCATGCACCGCCTGTTATTGTGGCCAATTTGCAAAATGGGTGCACACCGGGTAGGACGGGATGGAGGGAGTATATGGGTGGAGGATGTAAAAAAAATTTACAGCTAGCACCATTGTAAAGTTCAACTTATAGAAAGTTTTGGGCCCTGAAAATTGATTTTTGCCATAGTTCGGTGGCTTGTGTGAGAAGTTCGATTGATAGGTCCCAGATCGGAGTAAATAAATGGAACAGACCATCAGTTTCTAAGCGTGTTATTCCCTTTTCCCCTTCTTTCCCGTGCCCATGTCTCATTCTTGTACGTTGTTTATTTCCTCGGTTCGAACCGAAACAAGCATCCGATTCTAGGAACCGACGTGCATGGTTCGCTAGCTCCGGCCTACTTCTCTCTCCTCATGGTTCGGTTGCTAGTTAGTACAATGGTCAATGGAGCTGCTCTTACTCCGTACCTCCGATCCAAGACCTAACTATTTTCCCCGATCCAGCACCAGTGCACCACCACTCCACCAGCATGCAAGCCATGAAGAAGACGATCGTTCTGTACCCCGGCCTCTTCGTTAGCCATTTCGTCCCGATGATGAAGCTCGCCGACGCCCTCCTGGAGGAGGGCTACGCTGTTGCGGTCGCGCTCATCGACCTCACCATGGACCAAGACGTCGCCTTGGCAGCCGCCGTCGACCGCGTCGCCTCGGCCAAGCCGTCCGTCGCCTTCCACAGGCTCCCTCGGATCCAGTACCCTCCCGCCGTCACAGACGACGAGGGGGCGCTCCTCTGGTACTTCAAGGTCATCAGACGCTACAACGAGCAACTCCGTGCCTTCCTCTGCTCCCTGCAGCAGCAGCCTCCCCGAAGCCGAAGCGTCGTCCACGCGGTGATCATGGACGGGCCCTCCGCCGACGCGCTCGACGTCACCAAGGAGCTCGGGGTCCCGGCGTAGACCTTCTACGCCACCAACGCCTCCGCCGTCGCCGTGTTCCTCCAGCTTCCATGGTCGTCTCACGCGGCGGAAGGCCAGCCAAGCTTCAAGGAGCTCGGAGACACCCGTCTCAGCATCTCCGGCGTGCCGCTCATGCCGGCGTCATACCTGATGCCACCGATGCTCCAGGATCCGGCGAGTGAGTCGTACAAGATGATGATGCGTGTGATGCGCCGGAACCCGGAGCCCGATGGCATCTTGGTGAACACGGTCGCGTCGCTGGAGGCCCGGGTGGTGAGAGCTCTCAGGGAACCACTGTTCCTCCCCATCGGCGACGGCGACGGCGACGGTGGGTGCAGGAGAACGCCTCCGGTGTACTGCGTGGGGCCGTTGGTCGTGGGACCAGGCGACGGCGAGACGAAAGAAAGGCAGCACGAGTGCCTCGCGTGGCTCGACGAGCAACCGGAGCGCAGCGTCGTGTTCCTCTGCTTCGGAAGCTTAGGCACGGTCACCCACTCGGCGGAGCAGCTCAAGGAGATCGCCGTCGGCCTGGAGAGGTCCGGGCACCGGTTCCTGTGGGTGGTGCGCGCGCCTCTCCCCACCGACACCGAGGACGCCGACTCGGACCTCCTCCGCGCGCTCCTGCCGCCGGGGTTCTTGGAGAGGACCAAGGGTCGCGGCCTCGTCGTGAAGCTGTGGGCGCCGCAGGTGGACGTGCTCAACCACAGGGCGACAGGTGCCTTCGTCACGCACTGCGGGTGGAACTCGGTGATGGAGGCGATCGCGGCCGGAGTGCCGATGATTTGCTGGCCTCTGTACGCGGAGCAGAAGATGAACTCGGTGGTCATGGTGGAGGAGGTTGCCATCGGCGTGGATCTGGTTGGCTGGCAGCAGGGGCTGGTCAAGGCTGAGGAGGTCGAGGGCAAGGTAAGGATGGTGATGGAGTCCGAGGAAGGGAAGCAGCTCAGAGCACGTGTGGCGGCGCACAGCGACGCCGCGGCCGTGGCCTGGAAGGACGGCGGCTCATCGCGCGCGGCGTTTGGCCAGTTCTTGTCGGACGTGGACAACCATGTACAGTACTACATGTAGTACAAGGTCAACACATGGAGTAGCGCTAATAGTCGCAATGGCAAATTTGGGTCAAAAGCTGGAATGTTTTCCTTGTGGTACGTAGAGTAACTTGTTAAGATCTATGGACTGATCTCTTGTATGCTCAGAGTGACAGAGTCATACAGTAAGTCACAATGTAACCTTTTATTAGTTTTCAGCGTCGAAGTTTCTTCTTCTTGTATACAGGTGACAGGTATATGAAGCATATAGTCTGAAAAAAGTGATCCTGTTCTTCTTCTTCTGATTGCATGTTTGTGACGGTTGGATCAGTGAATGCTGGACTCTGTTTTGGTGTACAAACCAGTAATACAGTCTGAAAGAAAGTCTAATTAACTTTGCATATCCTCATTTTTCAATCGTTTTCAGTCACCGGTTTGATTACAGTGATGCCAAATCTCCAGAAAACGTTGTTCCATAAAAAATGTTGAATCTTGTACTTTCTTGACCTCTGAATTTCCGTCTGATCTAGCAGCAGGGCTTGTGGACTTTTTGTATAAGGCCTCCATAGTGGGCTAGGGCCGTAGAAAAACAATCTAGGCCCAGTAGTTTGAGTTTTATTTTTGTGACTTGCCCAATAGTTTGAGTTGGTGAAAGCCTACAAACCATACTCTATCTACTAATTACTCCCTCCGTTCCTAAATAACTGTCGTCGTTGATGTTCGTACCATAAGTTTGACTTGATTTGTAGAAAATACGTGCAACATTTATACCTTAAAATAAATTTATTAAAAAACTAGATTCAAATATCTTTCTAACGATACTAATTATGTAGTATAAATATTAATATTTTTTAATATATATTTAGTTAAAGAAGTTTCTTGGAACCGCAAACGACGGTTATTTAGAGAAGGAGGGAGTACATCCAGGTAGTTTTTTTCTTTACGCATTTTACCACATCGGCTAACAAAATCAGATTAACAGCGTTCATAAACCAATGTGTGGGTATTGCGAATAGACCACGTGGAATGTGTGGTTAGCAATCTCGAACCAAATTATTGAGCAAAATCAAATCCGTGCACACTATCTGTTGTGTTTATGCATTTTGTCATTTTCCAAACATTTTCCAACAATTGAACATGGATTACCCACGCATTTTCTTATTTTCTAATCTTTCCCTATTATCCACACAATTTCTTATTTTTCTAATCTTTCCCTAGTAATTGAACTTGGATTATCCTAGAGACTTAGGACATGTTTGTGACTGCTCCGCAAACTCCATTGTAAATGTAAAGCAGCTCCACAAAAAACTGAAGTTCGTGGAGTACCTCTTTAGGTACTCTCACAACTCCACCTTTTTTCTGGAGTTGTGTGTGCCGAGGTAAAACCGTTTGGCTAAAAAACGTGGAGTAGAGCTGAAAAACGTGGAGCGGAGCAGTCCCAAACAACCCCTTAGGATTTGTTTAGATCATAGGGCTAAAATTAGTCCACCATCTAAAAATAGGTTAAATATGAGCTCATTATAGGCTAATAAGGACTAATGGAATCTAACATCAATTAGCTCTTGTTAGCTTCAAATTAGTTCACGTCTAAGCTTTCTAATTGGTATAAAAAACATGAGATAATCATTAGCTCTTTGATTCAAACACCCCTTATATAACCGAGGTGGTACCCCGCACAAAGCTCACGAAGGCACGGCTTGGCAGCACAATGTGCCATGCCGGCCCAACCCCCATTGGGTCGGGCCCAGGCCGGGCCATTGCCCATATATAAAAGTAGGTTTGAAGAACTCCAAGCATTCTGAAAAATATTTAGGTTCTTAATGAGTTCATCAAACTTGAAGTTATTGGATGCTTCCGAACTAATTAAAAGAGTGTTGCACAATATTGGCCATGACTTTCTCTCTAGATGGTTCATCTGACATTGAGTTAACTGATTTAATTTCAAAGTTAAATCTTCTATAATTCACTTTGCTAGACAGGCCATTTTCAGCTTGGAATATTTTTGAGATCTATGATGCCTCAAAAGAGGTTATATTATTTGGCAACAATATGCATTGAGAAGAAATTATTAGGTGATATTGATATTGATACCATCGTCAACGATTGACTTCACATTGAGAAACGTTAGAAGAAAATTTTAAGGTAATTTAATTAATATTTATAATTATTCCATATGAATATGGTTTATTTGGTAACATTGTATATACCAATGTTGAGAATTATTTTGGTCATGTTGTAAGTAGGCCTTATTTTTAGTTTCGCTGCAGGCTCCGAAATCCTCAGAACCAGCACTGTCTCTTGTGTTCCATCATGCCGGCTGCGGCGAGCTGGTTTCTCTTGTTTGTTGTTTCTTGAGATCTGCTAGCTGTAATTAATACAAGAACAAGATTATCAAGCTTAGTTTTGATCGGGCGAAGACTCGTTAGTCTTAGATATGGGACACCCTACCTAGCTATAATCAACCATGGTGCGTGGTTTGTGTGCTGCCGCGCACGTCCATCTAATCAAACCATTCAAACGGCGCACGTTGTATCAACGACGAGACAGATGTGCTACTAGCTAGTTTGCAAGGCGCTACGGTTCCGAGAGTTGCTTTCTTTAATGAACGATTTGCCAATCATTTTTAAAAAGTAGAGAAAGCATAAACGATAAATAGTCACGCCGGAAAACAAACTCAATAAAAAGGAAATCAACTTATCGGTTGGATTGGTACATCGTCACGAACCGAGAAAGTTAAATGTGCCTTCTAGAGCATATGCTCTCAATACATCCATCGTTGTTGGATATGTACATACATCGCAATGTGAACCTGTGTTGAGAGCACGTGCTCTTAAACTAAAAAAGAACCATCACTAACTCCAACCCACTAGCTGGTGACCATAGTGCACTGCCAAAACCCCGGACGGCAAGGACGCCAGGACAAAAAAACACCATCGTCACAAATGATGACCCAAGCGAGCTAGCCTGCTGCCAAGTAGGGCTAGCCATCTGCAAGCCGCATAGCCCTCCCACAACCGATCCGCTTGCACCACCTGTCAAGACAATGTGCCACACCGAACTAGCAACTATGAAGCAGGGCTACCCACCGAAGTTCGCTACAAGCTGCCAAAACCAACGCGTGAGCAACTCCTTCAGACACGATCCAGGCGCATCACCAAGTCGACCCCCTCCACCGTGATCCAGGCGCATACACTACAGCTTCTGGCAACCTAGCTGCCTTTTTTTTGCGGTTAAGGAGCTGTATTCATTAAGATGGAGCACTATTACAATCTACTGTCAGCAAATTCAAGACAGGCCGGGAAACAAGACCACCACCCAGCCCGTGTATCATCTGTGACTTGTTTAGCTAGTGCATGTGCTACCTGATTACAAGATCGAGTAACAGCAGAAAAATTGAAACTCTGAAAACTAGAGATCAGCTCTCGTATCTTTTTCAGAATACTCACAATGTTGGACCTCTGATTAGCACCGGGGTGCCAAAGCCGCAGAAACTCCTGACGGTCTGTTTTAAGCCAAAGATACTCTGCCTTATCGAAGATAAATGTGCCACATGAGTCATCCAGGAGTGAGTTAGAAATCCCCCTTGTTCCGAAACGAATGGCCACCTTCCTTGACACAAGATCTGGCGCGTTCAGCATGTTACTATTGATCGAGATTCGAGATCTGGCGTGGACTCTGCAATATTAGAAATCTCTCGTTCAGCATGCATGCCATGCGAAGCTTTAATTTTGTGAAGGAGTAGTGACTTGAATGATCAATGCAGCCATGTTACTGTTTGCTTATTATTAGTGCCACGCACGTCCGTCCATTCTTTTGCTCTTGCTCTTGCTCTCTTCTTATATATAAAAGGCAGGAGAGCGGAGGACGATGCATCCATCCATCTGTTTGTCCTCGCCGTCATACTTATTACGGCGAAGGCGGACGATGGTCCTCCTCCTCCTCCTGCTCCCCCCTGTGAACTGCCCAGCGACTGTCAAAAAGTGGTCCCCAAATCCCAACCATCACCACCCTGTAATAATTATATTATTCATATTCCTTTCTTCGGCGGCTTCTTCTCATCAGACGACTGTGAAAGTGAATCCCAACGTGGCGTTGCCGCCGAAGAGAAGTGCTGCGATGCCCTGTTGGAAATGGCGGGGCACAGGTGCGCCAACTGCGAGCTCCTCAAGCCCTTCGATAATACTAATAAGGTAGGCTCCTTCCACCCTAAAGACTGCAAGAACCCTGCCGGCCAACATATTACAGACAAATGCTTTGGACAATAATGCAAACTGAAGGCAGCGGGCGGCGGCAATTAATGCAAAGTCTGTCTGAGTAACTATTTATTTGGAGTACGTGTGTTTGCTTTGGTATTATTATGAATTATAATTAAACGTGCAGTACCCGTGATCGAAAGTATGTACGCCTGTCTTTCTTCACCATCATGTTGTTTGGAATAAGAATATTGTATGCTGTACTAATTTAATTATTAATCTTTTCAGCTCACTTTTGTAATTTCTTTTCTTTTATACTAGTATTATGTGACGAATTATTATTAATATGACTTCTTCGCTGTCGTCGTGTAATTTCTTTTTTTTAAAAAAAAATTCTCAACGTGTTCCGGGCCTTCCTCGCCACGAGACGTCACCTCCTATTCGTGCGAGTCCACGCGTCCGCATCTTCTCCTTTCTGTGGCTAAACCTGTTGAGTACAGTATTGGTGTCGCGGGTGCCATTGTCCTAACTTCTTCGATCGGCTGCCTCTTCTGCTCGATCTCGGAGGTGTGTATGCCGTCCTCGCATGCTCTTCAGCTGGAAATCGTGAGGGAGGTGTCGTTGTTCCGTCTTGCTTTGGCGAGTGAGACGACAAATATATAATTTCTGTTCAGTGGTAGTATAATATAACGTCCCTGTTAACCTTACGACAATATATAACCATGCACAACAAATAACCAAAAGTTCAAGTTATTAAGTATAATTGAGATGAGATATATTTATGGTTAACACAAATTAAATGAGATATATTTATGATTCACGCAAAAAAAAGATAAGTTTATCTGAACAGACAATAACCCTGATATTTGTGGTCACATCTATAACCAAGCATTTTCAAGATAGATATTTCTACGGAGCAAATACTCCAGCTCGTCTCACTAGTACTCACCCACATCAAAGTCGTCATTTAAGTGCCATACAGGAAATCCGCTGGATTCATCGACTGACATTACGGTATGTCAACTAACCGCCCAAATTCGTATTTTTTGGGTGCTTCGTCCGCATCAACCTCCCGTTGCTATCCATAGCCTCCAACACCGTCAAAGGACTTTGACGACACGTCCTCTAAATTTCTCTAAAGCTAGGGGCGCCATGTCACTGGGTCAACGGTGAGGTTGCGCGCACAGGGTGCGGCGAGGGTGTACGGGGCAGGGCGCACGATGCGAGGGCACGGGGAGGCGGCGAGTGGGACGGTAGGGTGCACGCGCACGCTTGTATGCGGCGAACGGGGGGTTGGGCGGCGCAGGAAGCAGAGTTTACGGCGCTCGGGACGGCGGCCTCCGGTGGAGCGCGTGAGGAGTGGCACGAGCATGGCGCACTCGACTACAGCATGTGACATAGGCGGCGCGGGCGTGGCACGAGATGCATCGGGGAAGCAGCGGACAGAGCTCTCGGGAGAGCGTGCGCATAAACTTCACGGGAAGGAGGCGGTGCTTACAGAGCTCTCGGATGACGGAGCCACTGCTCTTGCTCCACACTGATCAGTCCTTTGATGATTGGTGAAGAAAAGTTGAGGCTAATGCTAGTGGGGATGTGAAGAATGGGCTGAACTCGCTGATCATCTTGGGAGTTTGGAGCAGTTGACGACATAGAAATGATTGTGTTTTAATGGTATGGTGCCAAACGTGAACGTGGCTGCGAGGTTGGCAAGAGATAAAGCCAACTATAGTTATTGGAGTCTTGGAGTCTTGCAGGAGCTAAGAGATTCTCCATGCTCTCTGTGGGAGGTGTAGTCTGATGGGTTGTAGGGTCGATTTTTATAGTGCTAACTGGTGATTTAATCCTCATGTATTAGTGTGTATGTTTGTGAGATCTTGGTCTATGTATGACACTTTTTTCTTTTATTAATACAATGATACGTAGCTCTGTTGTATGTTCGAAAAAAAAGAGAAGGATAGCTATTTAGGAAAGGAGGATGCAATAAATTTAATTGAGAGAAAGGTTATACAATAACCGTGTGTTTTAGGAGCCGGCGACACAAGAATTTTGTCTTTGTTCTTTCATAAAAAAAAGTTATTACTTATCATTTGTGGTTTGTTACTTGTGATTTGTAATATGTGGTTTGTGATTTGTGTAAAGGAGAAAAAAATTCTTATGATTTGTGGTTTATTATTTATGATTTGTAATCTGTGGTTTGTGATTTGTGTCGAAAAAAAATAGAGAGGAGAAAGATGAACAATGTTTATAGGAAAAAACGTGTGCTGACTCTTTATTAATGTAAGGGAGGCACTCAGATAAATATTTGGAGAGGAAAGGAAGGGTGTGTCGCTGGATGATCGAGGTCAGCACGTGTCGATGCTGCATGTAATAACACGCTACAAAGTTTCTCTCAGTGGCGGAGGACAAAAAAAAATAGTGTGGTGAAGTTGATTGACCTTTAAACAAATCAGTTTCTTTAAGGGACGTTGTTTGAATGTGCATACACTTATCATTCTTCTCGTTACAAGTCTTATACTTAATGTGTATTCTTGATAATAATATATGCTATAGAAGAACTAAATAAAGAGTCAAATTATTAGATTATGATATGGAAAAACAAGGAATGACGGTTACCATACCCTCCCACTATGGTCCTCTCCCACCAGTTCCCCTCCCTAATGTCATGCATGACGTTGAATTTCTGGCGATATTATTACAATATCACGACAATCTCAAACCGAAGTGGAGAGGGCATGCATATTTTTTCACGAAGCCTAATAAAAACAAAGGAGGTTGAAACCTGGGGAAAAAAGCATAATTCTTTAGTAGTAGAGCAAAAGCGCTGGACCGAACAGGATGTTTTACAGTAATTTGGACGGTCGTATTGCTACAGACGACATACTTCCCCGTGAAACATTGCTGAAGCTGACAGTGTAGTGAAAGTGAATCTCAAGGTGCACATACTTTACGTCGTGAGTCCTGATGGGACAAGTCTTCTCCATTTTTAATCTCCATGACAACTAAATTGATTCTATCTCGTCTTCTAATACAGGGATTAGCCTTGGGGAGTTGAGTGTCTTGTCCGTGTGTTGTTTGTCGCTATTATGTAGCATCTAGCCTTTGCTAGATACTTGGCCGTTGTTGATTTCGCGGATACTTCACCACTGTTGTTATGTCGGCTTTTTGATGGGTGCTTTGCTACCAAGGTTGCTATAGTCTTCTGTTTTGATGAACACTTTGCTATCACTCCTTTTAGAAGCGTGTCTCGTCCACTTTGTGCAGATCCTTCGCCATCACGACTTTAGTGTTGGTTACCTCTGTGTTAATGTCTTTCGTCACAGGTTTCTAGGTCGGTTGGCGGATTTGAGGCCGCCGGTCTATGTACCATTTTTGGCTTCCGTTCCTTAGCGACTTTGTCTGCGTTTGGGATTGCTATGGTAATCCTAGAATTACTTGCATGTCTATGTAATTTTCTAAACTCTACTTTCTCTTAATAAAATACGTACAATCGAGGTACAGTCGAGAAAAAAAACGATCTCAAGGCGAAGTGTCAAATGGAAAGGCACACGATTTTGTTTTACAAATCCGAGTTCATTGTAAATATTCAGTAGCAAAATTACCCAAATCCGGTCTTTCTCTCTCTTCACTACTACAGAATTTATTTTGTATGACACTTGAGTTTTATTAACCGTGACGGTTAAACACAGAAACCGACACGGTTAATCGATGCATTAACCGTGGCGGTTATTTTTTATTAACCGCGGCGGTCATAGGTAACCGCCACGGTAAATCCATTAACGGATGCGGTCTTCTTAATACAACCGCCTCCAAAAATAAGGGTCCAACAAAAAGCCCAAGTATCGGCTCATATATAAAAAAGCACGTTAGGGTTTCTTCCCATCCCCTCCCTCACGCCCACTCTCCCTCCCTAGCCGCCACTAGCTTTCTCCTCTCTCTCTCTCTTCTCTCCCTCCCCACACGAGTGCGGCGCCCCTCTCCCGGACTCGCGCGAGCGGCGCCCCTCCCTCCCCTCCACGACGATCCTCCATCCCCTCCCCGGCGCCCCTCCGGACCGCCACAGGGAGGCGCCCCTCCACCCCCTTCCCAGCGCCCCTCCGGACCACCACAGGGAGGCGCGCGACTGCCATGGCGATCGTCAAGATGGAGGCGGCGGAGCCGGTGCGGATCCACCAACCACCTCGACTCCGGAGGCGGATCCGGCCGCTCCCTCGTCCCCGGAGACGATGGATCCGGCCTCTCCCTCGACCCCAGCGGCGGATCCGCCCCCCACTTCGACTCCGACAACAGATCCAGCCGCTACCTCGTCCTTGGAGTCGGATTTGGCCGCTACCTCGTCCCCCGACGGCAGATCCTCCCCCCACCTCTACTACGGCAGCGGATCCGGCCGCTACCTCGTCCCCTCAGATGGATCCGGCCGCCACCTCGTCCCCGGAGGCAGGCGCGGCCTCCTGGCGGCGCGGCTCCCTCCTCTAGCGACGACGTGACCTCAGAGGCGGCGGCGGCGGCGGCGTCCCCACGTGGAGCGGTGGCGACGTGGCTTGGGCTTTTTTTTCTTTTTTTTTTGGATTAACCGTGGCGGTTTCCGTGGCGGTTGGAAAAACCGCCACGGTTAATCATTTTCAACCGCCACGGAAAATAAATCGTGTAGTAGTGCTTGTTCTTCAAGTCCGGCGGCGATTTAGGGAGGCAGACCACCCATATGGTGGGAACGGCTGGAGAGCAGCGTTAGGGTTTCAAAGACGGTTGAGATGGTGGAGCCAGGTCAGAGCGGGAGCGACTATAATCATGGTGGCAACTGGAGGAGGGAGAGAAAGAGACCGCCACGGGCACAATAGTGTCTCGCCAAAGCTCCGCAATTGCAATGCTATTGTCCCGCGGAGGGCGGTGGTTGGTGGGCGATGACCGGATGACGGTGTGCCAGTAGAAAGAAGATGAATAGTGATCCATTGGAAGGAGAAAAAAAAATGGGTGATGCGTCGCTGGTAACGGATAAACAGACCCATCAAATAAAACAAAGGAGGTTGAAACCTGATAAAAGCATGTTTCTTTCGTTATTGGCTCGAGGCTGGTCCCACGAGGAGGATGTTTTGACTCAGACAGTCGTACTGTTACCTGCAAACGCGAAACTGACCACGTGTCGCCGGTCCCGTGATGTCGTCAGTCGTCACCACGACTCCACGTCTCCACGAGAACAAAAATAAATCTGGAGGGCATGCCACTCCACAGTCCACCACGCAACCACATCCCAACCAGCCTTCTCTCCGGCGGACACCTCCGGCACCGCCGCACCGATACGATACAGCAAGCAAGCAAGGCATGGAGAAGAAGACGATCGTTCTGTACCCCGGCCTCTTCGTCAGCCACTTGGTCCCGATGATGCAGCTCGCCGACGTCTTCGTGGAGGAGGGCTACGCCGTTGCGGTGGCGCTCATCGACCTCACCTTGGACCAAGACGTCGCCTGGCGCCTTGGCAGCCACCGTCGACCGTGTGGTCTCCGCCAAGCCGTCAGTCGCCTTCCACAGGCTCCCACAGATCCAAAACACTCCCGCCGTCGCGGACGACGGGAGGCGCTCCTCTGGTACTTCGAGGTCGTGAAACGCTACAACGAGCAACTCCGTGACTTCCTCTGCTCCCTGCAGCAGCAGCAGCAGCCTCCCCGAAGCGTCGTCCACGCGGTGATCGTGGACGCGCCGTCCATCGACGCGCTCGACGTCACCAAGGAGCTCGGCGTCCCAGCCTACAGCTTCTACGCCACCAACGCCTCCGCCGTCGCGGTGTTCAACCAGTTTCCCTGGATCCGCGCGGAAGGCCAGCCAAGCTTCAAGGAGCTCGGTGACGCCCCCGTCGCCTTCTCCGGCGTGCCTCCCATCCCGGCGTCGTACCTCATGCGCGAGATGCTGCAGGAGCCGGAGAGCGAGGTGTACAAGGCGATGACTAACGCGATGCGAAGGAACGCGGAGGACTCCGACGGCATCCTTGTGAACACGTTCGCGTCGCTGGAGGTTCGAGCGGTGGGAGCTCTCCGGGACGCGCCTCCTGGAAGTGGTGGAGCACGCAGGACGCCACCGGTGTACTGCGTCGGGCCACTGGTCGCCGCCGGCGTGGAGGCGAAAGAGAAGCACGAGTGCCTGGCGTGGCTGGACAGGCAACCGGAGCGCAGCGTGGTGTTCCTCTGCTTCGGGAGCATAGGCGCGGCCACCCACTCGGAGGAGCAGCTGAGGGAGATCGCCGTCGGCCTGCGGAACTCCGGCCACCGTTTCCTGTGGGTGGTGCGAGCCCCGGTGGACACCGAGAGGCTGTTCGATCCCCGCGCGGACGCCGACCTCGACGCGCTCCTGCCGGCCGGGTTCCTGGAGGGCACCGGCGACCGTGGCCTCGTCGTCAAGCACTGGGCGCCGCAGGTGGAAGTGCTCAGCCATAGGGCGACAGGCGCGTTCGTGACGCACTGCGGGTGGAACTCGGCGCTGGAGGCGATCACGGCCGGCGTGCCGATGCTTTGCTGGCCGATGTACGCGGAGCAGAAGATGAACATGCTGTTCATGGTGGAGGAAGCCAGGGTCGGCGTGGAGATGGTTGGGTGGCGGCAGGGGCAGGTCAGGGCTGAGGAGGTGGAGGCCAAGGTGAGGTTGGTGATGGAGTCCGAGGAAGGGGATGTGATCAGGGCGCGCGTGGCTGCGTATAGGGATGCCGCCACCGCCGCCCGGAGCGCCGGCGGCTCGTCGCGCGCTGCGTTTGGCCAGTTCTTGTCGGACGCCGCCAAACTCGGAGTACGGGAGTAGACGATGCATTGCTGCTGATTGCTGAATCCCATCGTCATCGGTTGTGATTCTAAAACTGGGAATCTGTGACGTTTGCATGTACTGTGTGGTAGCTTGTTGAAGCTAAAATAAGCTCTACTCCAACATCGAATGGAACATTGCTATATACACACACTGTCACAGAGCCAAGAATGAAGGGCCGCAGAAATAGGCGTGAAAACGGACCGGACAGATCACTCCCGCCCTAATTTCTGTATTTATCTGGTTCGTTTTTCGTTTTTTTCTAAAAAAATATTAAAAATCAACGAAAACACGATATATTGAAGGTTGAATATGAAAACTGGACAAAAGAATGTGTTTTAGAGCTTGCCAATACACTTCCTTTTCCTAGATATTGTTCATCTTTCTTCTATTTTTTTTTCTTCTTGACACAAATCATAAACCAAATATTACAAATTATAAGTAACAAATCACAAATCACAAGAAATAACACAAATTACAAACCACAGATTATGTATTTATAGGGGAGTGTGCGTGTTGAGCGTCTGCGTTCTGTGTAATTCTCAGAAAAAAACAAGTAATAATTTTTTTTTCTATGAAAGGACAAAGACATAGAAATGACAAAGACAAAATTCGTATATTGGCAGGCCCTAAAATTCACGTGTATTATATAGCATTCCTCCAAAAGAAAACGATGTTAGTGTTTTCCCGACAGTTTCCGCGTTTCCTGCTTTATCATAACAGCATGGGCCAGACGAACATCGTTACATATCGGACTCAAAGTAAGGACGCCAACTTATTAGCTTATTATGATACTAGTACTTATTAAAATGACATAAATAATCATAATTTAAAAAATCTTAATACTAGAATAAAGAAAAGAAAACATTGGAGAAATAGGTTCCATGACAATGAGACAATTCTGTTTCCATAATTCATTTATGATTCGCTCTACAAAAATAAATAGTAACACACTTACTCGATTAATCAATACCAAAGTTGTATGTAAGGAGTACATGGCAGAGAAAAGTCGCAGTCCGAGAATTCGTCATGTTTTTCTTCAGTCCGGGATAAGCCCAGCTACGCAATAACTAGGCTTTCCTGCTGGCGGCCCAGTATATGTTACCGTGGCCACTTGCTGCTGGCGCATGCTGCGGTGTGGGCATTGCCTGTTGCTTGCCGCATCATGAAGGCAGCACACAGGAAGCGCATTGTGTTGCCACCTGTTGTTGTCGGTGGGACACTGGGGCGAGCCCCTGGTCAGGCTGTGGATACCGCAGGTGGAAGTGCTCCATGCCTCCATTACATGTCGGTGTGTTCATGGAATCTAGGCGTGCAAAGGATTAACCTTTAGATGTACCTTCGAACCTATTTAGTTTAAATGTTTGTACTATTTTTTAAAAAATTTAAAATAATAATACAAATAATTGAACTAAAAAAGTTTAGAGGTGCACCTAAAGCATACCTGTTTGCACCCCTAATGGAATCATGGCGCACTGCGGGTGGAACTCGGTGCAGGAGACTAGCGCGGCAGATGCACCTGCTTCATGCGATGTTTCTTGTAGTTAAAACATTGTAATCAACAGATCAGTGGCAGTAGTGCTGCCTCTTTGTAATGCTTTCACCCTCGAGTCGGAAGGACCACTTCCCCTACTACTTACTACTCGACGATTCGACCATTCATGGTTGGTGTATGGCAGAACACAAAACTAGCCTCACATGACAACAATACGATCCAAGTGTAAATACTGATGGTACCGCACATATAAATAGTCAGGTAATCACTTGAACGAACGGCAATACAACCATTCCATCGCTTGCCAAAAAAAAAAACATCCCATCAGCTCTCGTCTCTCGGTAATGTAAAAAATAAAGTCATAACCATATGTACAACGATGTTTAACATAATGACTCCCGGATCAAAGATAAACAACATAACAATTAAGATTATCCCCAGGTCACAGGCCTAAAATCAATGTCCATATAGGCTGACAACCTCACTAATCAAGCAACCTAATCAGGCAACCTACCCTCTACCAAAGTCTGACCATATCATACACATCTTCAGGCGTCATGCTAATGAACAAGTCAGCTTGCGCTCCCACCTGAAAGATGAGCCAACAAGAACTGCATCTTCAGAGACTATGTGGACATTGTTTCTGTCTGGGCAGCTGCTGATAATCTTCCATTACTCTCAGGCACAGGTGAGCCATGAACCTGAGCATCCTTCACTACAGAATGATTGCCTGCAGCATCTAGCTCACATTCTGAACTCAGCTCTTCAGACTGGCTGGACGCAGATGCGTATATCAGGTTCAGCATGGCGTCACCGCAGCCACCCAGCTCAATCGAAGGGCAAGTAATGCTGCCATCCTCATGAACAGACTCTTGTTGAAGCAACCGGTTGTTGAATTTATCTTCAGGTGTGCTGTCTGGCATGTTTCCTTCACGTATCTTCTGACAGCAACTTAGGCACAGCTTGAAAGGGCATGTTGGGCAGCATCTCAAGAATAGGCTCACAGAGAGCTTACAGTTATTACTGCTTTCATAAAACATTCAACAAAATATCTGGTTAAATGAGAAATTGCAACAGAAAATAGTAGACCACTACCAAAATGCATATTAGATTAGCAAAGAAAAAGGCTAAACTATAAAATGAAAAAAAAAAAGGAATCTCTCTAGGATGATCAATGTAGATGCTTCAATGCAAAAGAATCATAAGGGTACCATAATCCTTTTACCATGTCTACAGTCAGGTAACAGGCAAGGTAATCCGATTTGACTTATTTATACGGCACAGATATATATGAACATGTGAAAGTAACTGACAAAATTGGAACAGTATTGGTACTAAGCTAGTGATAAGACAACCATTAACATGCAGATTAACATTTGCCTGACCAAAGAAATATCTAACTGTACATGCAATTACAAGATTGATTTATTTCATGCACAAGTATCAGAGTAAAATGCACCCAGTCCTTAAAATTTTTTTCAGGTAGTAAGGATCTGGGTCCTTATACAATTAAATTGGTTGCTCTAGAGTGAACCACTTAAAAAGATCTAAATCCTCATTTTTAAGAGTTTTTGGACCTAGGTGAGGATACGAAAAAAAGTTTTAAAGCGAACCACTCAAAAAAGTTCACCCAGTTACATTTTACTCTGTATAAAATAACACAAAGTGAAGGGAGAAAATTTATTAAACTGAGAGTTACTAGTTTACATGTAGCTGATGGCGATATAGTAGATGATAGCAACATAAAAGATTAGAGCTTACCAGTAGAGTGACTCACTCTGACCATTTTCAGCAACCTGGACGCGGACATTAGATATTTTTGTTCCTATTTAAGAGTAGACAATTAGATTACAAAGGAACCACAGAGCTTCAGATTTTAAAGAAGTACAAACAAACCTTGTATTTTAGCTTCTAATTCCAACTCATCAAGCTGCTCCTGATCAAGTTTTACAGGTAAAAGCTTGTAAAATTGATGGTTGGAAATTTTTATGCTGAGTATCTTCCTTTCACTACTTGGCGGTTCCTGGATATTCAAGTCATAAAACCAAAAAACTAAATACAACAGTAAAACACCATTTCAATTGATTTATGCGGAGTGGAAAAAAGATCACCTTATGCATAACACCCTTGGTATGACCAAGGCTGCATAGTTTACAATTGCAGAGACCACGGCAAGCTGGACAACGAGCCTTTATATCCTTCCTGGACAACTTAGAATACCTGCAGGGTGCAGTGTACTAACAGTCAGGGCCAAGATTTACTAAAACCAAAGCACACAAAAGCATATCAAGGATTTGAGATCTAATAAAAAAAGTAATGTAAATTCAGATAATCCATGTCAAACCCAAAATAAACCACCGAATCATTTGTTCCAAAGCTCCAAATAATCAAATAATGCATCTCAAATTTATTGTGTTGGTACTTTTGTAATTTCCAAAGGTTTTCTCAAATCGAAGTTCAGTGATTATTCATCAGCTTGTACTTCTCAACTAAGAATCTTCCGCAATCAAGTAGCATTGCTATTGCGATTAATAATACTCCTAATATTTGATTAACTCGCTTTATTGTAGTGCAACCCGACACTTCTAACTCACACAAGCATCCACCACAATTAGCTAAGTTACATACAGTCCTTGTAGGTATTCCTTGGAAAATACATAAAATCAGTATGAATCCATTCATGTATGAACAGTCAAGATCAAAGATGACAAATCAGTTCACATAAATACAATGTTCAGAAGATAAAGTTATCATTTCAATAACTAACTTCAATAATGTTTTCTAAACACTCTAAGCTCCCTAAGGAAATGTTGGAGAGGAGGCATATTAATTCATAGGATTTAGTTCCTAGGGTGGTATCGTGCAAAACATTTCCTAACTGAGTAGCCAAAGAACAGTTACATACAAGTTCATGAACTAATTTAAATAAGGTGTGATCTTAAAATACACTGAGTCCGTCCAATCTAGAGTTTAAGCAATACAAAAATGTTAAACTAGTATTGAAAACCTAACATGGTAATATCAAACAGCCATCTGTAGTCTATCTGTTTATGCACATGAGCAGCCATAGTAACACACAATAAAGATAAGCAAGTTAGAACCTTCATGTAGAGGGTCCATACTACTTCAGTAGTTCAGTTAAGGTGAGTTTGCCACTTCAATGTCATAATTTAGAGTAGAACTCTGTTTAAATTTCTTTAGCAAATTGAATTTGTTAGCTCCCATTTATTGGGGGAGCCCCAATAACAATATCAGCAATGTCAGGGACACTGGTGCTGCAGACTACCAATAAATCATCTCCAATATACACCCTAACATATTGAGGCCACCTATAATGGATGAACCGATCAATTCATTTTTTTATTTTCCCCTTCTTCCTCCCCACCCCCACCTACACAGCTCCCATTCCTGTTATCCCCCTTCTCTCATTCCTCACTGAGCTGCCTCATCTCTGCCACCAACTCTGTCAAGCAACCGCCGCTGTACCCAGGCCTGGACCTGCCACGCCTTCAATGCACACAGCTGTGCCATGGCCTTTTTTCTATTAGATGAAGAAGAGGGCAGGGCAACCTCCACCTCAAGGGCGGGGTGGCCACCCTTGACACCAGCAGAGGAATGAGCATGTTTCCCATGCATCCTAGGTCACAGCCAGGCCGCACATCACCAAAGACGGTTACTTCACCGTACACCCACCAAAGAACACAGGTATTGGGGGATGGGACAGCTGGAGATGTTCCTAGCGGTATCAAATTGAGGAAACCCTTGTATATGATCCCCCCCCCCCCACCCCACCCCTTCCCCAACACACAAACACAGACAGAGTAACCTGAAAAGGTCCCCAAGACACGAAAAAGAAGAAAAAAACCTATGATATTGCACAGCAGGATAACCTATGATTATCTATCAAATGAAAGCGCCACTTAAATATTGCATTTATGTTGGCACGGCACCCATCTTTGATCATTCAGAATGGTGCAAGGAAATAATTTTATGCAAAAGTCTTCAAGGATAAATCTAAGCCAAATCTCCTCAGCAGTATCCCCAAACACATGAAATAGAGATATGTAAGCACTAGAAAAAGAATAGCTCCAAAGTAATTATCATATTATATTTGATTGGGGGAAATGCAGGCACTGTAAGGGCTTATGCATGATACATAAGACATTAATTATAACTAATATACACAATGACAAGTTAGAAGTTATATGCAAAATAAACTAACATGCATGGAAAACACAGTATAAGCACAGCTACATTGAAACATAGTTCATAAACTAAGCAAATTTGTCTCCAATCTCTACTTCCTCTTCTGTAATCATTAACAAAAATTAACATAGTAAAGAACTAGAGGTTGGTTATCCACAACTACACAGGAAAGTAATTTGATGACATCAATGAAAGGCATATCCTCCCCCAGGTGCACCTCTTCAACCACTATAACAAGCTAAAAAGCGAGCTAATCTCTTATATAATTACTACATTGCAATCTATCAAGTTCTCATTGCCTCATAGTTGAAGCTTTAAAAGTTTTAACTTTGTGTGTAATTTAATCATACGTTCCTGGCAAGCAAATCAAAGACCAACCATTTATTAAGGCAGCTGTTACAGAAATTCTTATCACAGTTCTTGCAATTGGCAACGCGCGCTGCCTTCGTCATCCCGCAGCAGTGACATGTTCTTGGTGCTGCTTTTGTCATACCCATCGCTCGAGGAACAACCTAATCCCAAACAAACATCAGTAATAATAAGCAAAGACCCAACAGAAAGCTAAATAACAAAGATCAAGCTATCAGTCATGAACAAGTGAAGATTAGCTGGGTAACCTTCACAGGACCAACAGGCAATGGCTCAGCATTCTTGGAACGATAGCACCGCCGTACAGGTGCAGGAATTTCTACACCAACCTTGGTAGAAACAGGAGATGACAGTGCTGCAGGTCCACTGCTACCTGGCGAGATCGTCATCAGTCCATTCGGGAGATCCCTGGTCTGGCGATCACTTGTGGCTGCCTGAGGGGACATCGGCGGATTGATGCTCCTCCTGCCCTTCCTCTTGTTCTTCTGCCTCTGAAGAGCAACAGCAAGGACCTCCCCATCCGCTGGTAGCTTCTTGCCCTTGTTAGCCCTCGCGTAGTGGTATTCGCAGAAGCTAACAGTTGGGAGTGCACGGCCAGAGCAGCGCCACTTCTTCCCATCGCTGCGGCGGCAGCGGAGGTGATCCGGAAGTGGCGGCGGAGAGTCACCACGCTCCCCCGACTTCCGACGACGCCGGCGACGCGACGGCGTAGGGGTCTCCTCTGCTTCATCATCGGGAGTGGCCGCTCGCTTACGGCGGCGAGTGCGGGAAGGAGGGGATTCCTCAGCATCACCTTCGGTGTCGGAGTCCCGACCATCCTCTTCGTTCTCGCCGCCCGTCTCAGCGGCTTCCTCTTCGCTCTCGCCGTCGGTCTCGGCGGTGGCTCCCTCCTCATCCTCGCCGTCGGACTCCTCTGCTTTGGCCTTCGGATCAGCAACCTTGGCATCTGCTTCGCTGTCGGAGCCAGTCTCGTCGCCCTCTTCGACCTCGGCATCCAAGGCGTCAGGTTTCGCCTCCGCCTCGGTGGCTACCGCTTCAGCCTTGGCCTCGCCGGCTTTGCCTTTAGGCTCCGCATCCATCATCTCCTCCGCTCCGTTCTCGCCGGCTTCCTCGTTGGCCTCTGCATCCATGGACTCGGCGTCGCTCTCCGATTCGTCTTCCTTCGATTCGTCTCTCTCGGCGCCGGACTCCTCCTCCGCCTTCGCGTTCCCCGCCTCGATCTCGGACTCGACGGCTTCCTCTAGCTCGGGCTCGGGCTCGGGCTCCGTGGCCTTGGTTCTCGGCTTTGCCCTACCCTTCCCTCTTCCCCTACCGCGGCGCGGCGGCATGGCGGCGGCTGGCTAGGGTTCAGGCGAGTCGGCGGTTCGGGATTGCAGATCGAAGTGGGGGGAAGTGGTGCGTGTACTGGCTCGGGGAGAGGAGAGGGACACGGCCGCGGGCTGCGGATGGGATTAAGAGGGCTGCGCGCGTGGGGCCCGCTCTCTGACGAGACAGAGGCACATCGTCGGATGCGAAAGCATTAACGTGGGGGCCGGCGGTTACTGCCGATTCGAAAGCAGCAGGAAGTTATGCAAGGTCGTCGTGGGCTGCGCGGGGAGCGGCCCAGCCGTGGGATTGACATTGGGTGGCTGAGATTGTACGATGTGCATTGATGGGAGATTTCTTTTTTTTTTTCTTTTTGGTTTGAGGAATCATTTATGGGAGAGATTTTCCGTCTGTATATAGGAAATCATTTATGGGCGATTCAGTGGTGAGCTGCGCGTGATCTGGACCGTGTTAAATCTGAAATCTAACGGTGGCAGATTAAAGAGTTTCCTCGTTTGAATCTGTTTCTTGAGGGAATTGTACCAAAAGCCCAGTCCATCAAACATCACGGCCTTGCCGCGGGAAGCTTGGAGTCAGTGAGGGGCCTTCCAAGAAAGCCCACACAAAAGCCCAAGCTTCTCTGGCCCCAAGCCCCCAAGCTACTCTAGAGGCAGGGATCCAAATACTTTAACAAAGAGTTGACAAGTCAGAGCGAATAGGGTCAATGTTTTTGTTGTTTTTTTGGAAGAAAATTGCGTGAGCCCGGGGTCCATTCCACCAGGGTGCATCCTAGGCTAGATTTACGACGCGTGGCAGAGGAATACATCGATGCCCACCATAGTTTACCGGACCGGCGCGTCTTCCGAATGTATCTTGGCTTGCTCGCGTAGGCTCGATCTGCGGCTCGGCTCCAAAAGCAGCGACACACATACACGGCTCGTCTCTGGTTTTCTCATCTGCTAGCATCACCACGTACGTGTATGCTTTTCTCATCTGCTAGCAAACACTGAGCTATCACAGCTACTGCACATTATATATGTTTCAATTAGTACGTTTACGAGTGCAGCAGGGACACAACCACTACGATCCTATGGAATTGGAGCACCACGGAGGACACTCTGCTGCCATGGCTAGCGATGGCGACGAGGCTGACCGGAAGACGTACAGGCTGCCTCTTGTTCTCTGATGTAGCATGATACAAGTTCTGACGAGGCGATTATAAACATAATAAACTGACGGCTCAATTGCACAACTCATTATATGTCCTTTTCATATAAGTACAACGGCAAAACTGGTTTCATTAGATCAATGAAAAATGTTCCAAAATAAATATAGTTCTTCTCCAAACGTACTGTATGTATGTTTGAAAGCCTAAAAACTGCATGTATGTTTCATGAAGTATAGAAATCATAGAAAAATTCTAGAGCTGATTTCTGAGTTACATGTTTTCATGATTTGACACTCCATCGAAATGTAACTTTCTAACAGTAGTTTGCGTCGTGACATCTTGATCAACTCCAATTAAAAGATCTGTATATCCTCCAGGTATATACGGAGCAGACATTGTAGAAGGACCCGGAATGTAATTAAAGTATGGCATTGTGGGAGTAGCATATCCGCCTTGCATGAATGGAACAGCCATGGTCGAAAAATGCCTTGCATTATTATGATCCTGTGTCATAATTACAAAATGGTCATAAAACTGTAAGTGAATAAGTTATGCCTCAAAATAACTAATGTCTTACAATTATTTGATTTGGATCAGGACGTTGGTCCCTGGTTTTTTCGTTGGCATCGTCACCTACAATCAAATGTATAAATTAATAAAAGATTAAAAGTAAAACGTAGTAGGAAGCACATATATATATATATATATATATATATAAGCTGTGAAAGGTAGGATCACTACTTTTTTCTTAGCACCATTATTTTTCTTCTTCCTTGATTTCTTTTCAATCACATTTTTGCACCATGTAGTCTTTGGACCTTTTATTACTTTAGGAACTTTAAATGATACTACAACATTTAAGCTATTGCGGTCACAGACATCTGGAATTTGAGTAACCATATTGCTTTTTTCTTCCATCTTGCTTAGATAACTATCTGCTTTCAAGTCCAACTTATGAATGGCTTGTTGCAGCTCATCAAGAAGTTCTTTTGATGGTGTGCACTTCAATGCAAGACATGTGGCCTCACGAGATATAAGTGCAGCACGTGTTGTCAAATCTTTGTCCTCACTTTGTTGTTTGTTAACATAAAATCCTCTTTTTGCATACTTCGTCCACCTATGAAGTATATATTGTGACGGCAAATTGTATACTTCATTCATATTGAAAACTCTAAGAGCATGCTTGCACAATATACCTATTATATGAAATAGAGTTGACAACTTCAATAAATTATATTGAAAACTAATTTCAAAATAAAATGTTGTATACACATACCTATGGATTCAAACATTCTGCATGAGCATGTAATGGTGTAATCTTCAGTGTTGAATGCTACAGTTGCACCATGATCAGATTCCATATATGTAACAAAGAACGTCTTGTTTTTTCCCTCAGCTTGCAACAATTTAACAGACAATGCAAATTGATTTTTAAATTCTTCCTCAAACTCTGAATACATTCTTCTTGTATAAGACTCAGCTGCAGTCTTCAATATAGGTAAATTTTGAACACAAGGAACTGGGTTCTTTCGCCGAGACTGAAAATCTTCATCCAACTCGTTTTCACGGAGACTAACTGCAACCTTCTCGCATTCTATGAGGAGTTCTGAAAGACCCAATCTCCTACGAAATCTTTTCTTGAAGATATTATTCATACCTTCGCTCCTTTGAGTGGAGTTCATGTCCGCGGTAAAAGAGTCACGGTATACTGCAGCCCTTTCGCCCTCAAAGCATATAGGTTTGCCATCCATGAGTTATCTTCAAGGTTGTATGTATCCAACAATTTATTCCATTTTTCAATGAAATAAGTCTCTGATCTATCTTCATACACACATCTTTTAAAATCTGATAGAAACTTGTTATCTGAGTCATCCGAGTCATGAATTACATGACTAAGATGCTTAGCAGCATTTAGGCAAATGTGCCACAAACAAAGGCGATGACTTGTATTAGGGAACACATAAGCAATTGCTCCTGCCATAGCTGCATCTTGATCGGTAAAAATTGAGCTTGGGTGGTTGCCTGACATTGCTGCTAAGAAGGTTTCAAAAAGCCAAATAAATGATTCAATAGTTTCACTACATAGCAGTGCAGCCCCAAAAATTATCGTCTGCTTGTGATGGTTGGTTCCAAGAATAGGAGCAAATGGCATTTCAAATTTATTAGTCTGAAATGTGGTGTCAAATGAGATAGCATCACCAAAGCATTTGTAATCCATGATAGACTGACCATCAGCCCAAAAGAAATTTGCTATGCGACCATCTTCCTTGTCGACCTGGATTGCATAAAAAAATGCAGGATCCTGTAACTGCTTATTTCTCAAGTATTCAGATAGTGTTTGTGCATCATTAGCTTCTAGATACTGCCTACGCTCACGACCAATCTCATTATTACTATCCATCTTAGCAAATGGCACTTTATCTGGCCCTCCATAAAACTCCTTTATGAACTCATACACTTGGGCTGGTTTCATACCTGCTTCTCGTATTTGACTAATTAGCTTCTTGTCTGCCTCTACAAGACGTCGTTGGGACCTTAGTTTGTGTGACTTATTTGGACTAACAAGATAATGATTGTGATCTAGTATGACCTTTTGCACTGTCCACACATCCTCTCTGCTGACACTAAACTGAACACGAGCATTGCAACCTGTCCGTGTAGTGTCATTCTGGGATGCCTCATTTTCTCGAGATCCTTCACAACTGCAAACTATATATTTTTGATATATAGACGTCGCTTTGTCTTGCTCTTTCTGATACTGAACCCAACCTTACCAGCATATGTGTTATAGAAATTATAAGCTTTGTCTTCTGATTCAAAGGTCATTCCAACTTCAGGTTCGATCAACTTTTCCCTAACTTTATGCACCACCTCCTGTAAAAATCATTTGCAAATTAAAGCCTATCACAATACAAACTACTATACAAAATATTATATTTTTTTATATTATTTTCACTACCTTATCTAGTGCATCCTCCGATGATTGACGTGTTGTGTCGTCGATGCTGACATCATTAGTGCGAATGGTGTCCGCTCCCAAAGTAACTGATACGGTGTCCTATGCAATATGCATACAATATATATGCATGATCAGATCACATAGTATAGATTCGTGTTTGGTTCCGTGAGAAATTTATTTGTCGTGTCATTGAATCTTCCGACACTAGTTTGGTCTATTAAAAATAGACTACTTATAAAAACTAATTACATGCCCATACGAAAATTAACAAGACGATTCTATTAAGCCAAGTTAATCTATAATTATACGTTTGTTTACTGTAGCACAACATTATCAAAACATAAATTAATTAGGCTTAAAAGATTTGTCTCACGAATTTGCCTCCGGCTGACGATTTTTTTTAATTTATATATTTTAAATAGACCAAACTAGGGACGAAAGATTCGATATGACAGGGGCAAAACTTTTGTCGTGGGAACCAAACACCAAGATATATGACCTAGGAAAAATACGCTACCTGTGTTATTTGACGTTATCAGCTCCATGAGTTCCAACGACGACATCATTCTTTTGAGCACACGAAGCCTGCATCGTAGAAGAAGAAGCGACCACCACGTCTTCCGGTTGGGCAGGCGGTCTCCTTGCATCAGCTTCGCCATGGCCGGCCATGGTGGCGTCCCCTCCGTGCTGCTCCATTGCCATTGGATCGCCGGTGGTGCAGTGGCCTTGTCGCTGTTCATGCCCTTGTGCACCTACGTCACCGTCCATACTGCAACTCGGGCAGCCTAGGGTTTCGTACGTAGCAGATGAGAAAAACACATACACATACGGTCTCCTGGCGTGGATCATCGACTCTATGTTGCGATGTGGTGGGAGCCGAGCCGCTGACCGAGCCGAGCGTCAATACGTGCTGCAAGTCCCGGTGCTGACCGAGCAAATGTGGTGGACATCGATGCATTCCTCTGCCACGCGTCGTAAATCTAGCGCAGGGGTGCATCCCGGTGGAATGGACCCCGGGCTCACGCAATTTTCTTCCGTTTTTTTAAGGGCCAGCGAAGTGATCAGCAGCTGCAGGTTCTGAAAACGGCACACAGTCATGGCGGCGACAGTGGCATGTGAAGATCCGGACATGGCCAGCGCAGCCCCGCGTGGCCGCAGCCTGTTCGCTGGAGCCTGGAGATCGGTGTGGCGTGTGGTTCCATTGGGCCTTGGGCTACGGCCTTCGACCTCGGAGCCGGTGAACGTGCTGCGGCCTACGCGCCGAGGCTCACACGTGTTTTTTTTTTCACCATGGGCCCTCGAAAACTCCTTCCCACTCCCTTCGTACCGGGGCCTACGCGCCGCCGCCCCCGCTGGCTGCTGTCTCCGTCATCGCCGGCGCCGGCGGCCGCGCGCGCAAAAAACTGTGGCGGAGCTACGTATGGAGGCACCCAATGAACCCACGGTGTGGGGGGTGTGCGCGCCCCACGGGATGCGGTGGGGGACACGGCTCAAAGTGCTGGGATGAACTGCAAAGGGCACGGCCGCACGGGCAGCGGTGTGTTCTGACTTCTGAGTAATCTATTGCAGTAGCTGTTACGTGTTGCTCTTGGAATTTCCAGATGTCATTGTACAACGGCATTGCACTGCAAATTTGCGGTCGCGACAGCTATAACTATAAAGTTCCGGGCTTCCGGCATGTTCTACTTGTTACTGTTGCCTTCGTCCCTACATTATTCAGATAACATGGAACTATACTTCATAATCTCATATATTGCTTTGGAATCTTTGTACTAGTCTTTTTTTTTCTCGATGGGATGTTGCACCCGTTTTTCATTAAGCAGGCAGGAATGAAGCAAATGTTACAGATGGAAGAGAGCTTAGGCTAGCGAGCAGCGAGCCAATTAGAAACCTTGTTCTGGCATCATTGTAAACCATGATGCTGATTGCTGAACCGTGTTGTTTCCATTAGAAACATGGCAGATAATTTCGTAAGTCTACCATATCAAAATTTTACCTCGTGTCCAGTACTTGGAAATAGAAGCTCAATTACATGTGGTTTCAGTTTTAAATTGGGCTTCGCTTACATTCTACAGGTGCCAATGGAAGCTCCTCGATGTATATGGTGGGAGATTAATGAGGCCACCTGAATCAACAGGACTGTTTACATGCTCAAAGGGACTAGGAAACCAGAGAATGTGTTCAGATAGCACAATCATCACAGCAAAAAGAAATGCAGCTTGCACTTCTTGCTCAACAGGCCAGGGTACAATTTGCCTCGATTCTTTATTGGCAAAATGGAATGCTTTCATGGCTCTGTTCAGTGAGTGTGTTATGGACGGCGTTAGGGTTGAGAGATGAATTGAGGGAGCGGCGGCTGGCTGCTGTGCTACAGTACCCGCGGCGCTACAGTACCCACAGCAGGGCGACGGCAAGGGTTTAGGGGTTGCTGGGAACGCCGGCCGTGGGGCTCCGCCCATGGCCGGCAAGAGGGAAGGAGTTTCCTTCTAATCTCTTGCTTGATTTAGATTGATACATCTCCTCTCATTATATAAAGAGGATTTACTTGACCCCTAAGCAAGCGACTAATTAACCCTAATGGGCTAAGGCCCAATAGGCCCTTGACTCTCCTAACACTACACCCCAGCTGGACATGCAGCTCGTCCTCGAGCTGCAACCTAACGATGACTCTGCTAGACCCAAACCTAACACCTGAAAATAAGTCTTTTACATCCCGGCTTATTTTATTATCCTGAAGTCGACTGCGACTCTTTATTTTTGAAACCTGAAGATACTTTGGACACCCTCCGTGTAATGAACTTGCACATGTGTAGCCGCCACCTGGATCCCATGGAGACCACCGGAATGAGAGGGATGCACGGGTATAGCCACCTGGAATTAGTCGCAATAGCGACCAGCGGAGACGTCCTCGTGGTGGCCGGTGGCGGAATGCGGTGGCACTAGGCAGTGCATCTCTGCCGGTGACGAGAGAAGCGAGTCCCATATCGCCGGCGTCGCAGAGTTAGAGTTCGCCGCCCGTAGAAAAATAGCATGGTCGCTGCCCATGGGGGAAACCACATGCCCAAAATCCCCGACGCAGCGGATGAGATCGAGGTCGTCCACGCAGCAAACCGCCACTTGAAGGTGTTGTGAAGGGGTGCAGGGCTGATTGACCTGTCCATTGCGCATCTCCTTCACTCGCCGTCGCGCTAGGCGGCCACGCGCAGCCGCCTGCAGCCGCACCACCGCTGATGTCTGGCGCTCAAGCATCATCAGCTGCGGCACCGACGAGCTGTCCGCCTTCGCGCGGTGAAGGCGATGCACAGCTTGGAGGAACTGCAAAGGGGTGCGAGGTTGAATCAGCTGTAGATTGCACAGTCGTTGTACACGCCGGCGCGCCAAGAGGCCGCGCGCCACCGCTTGCAGCCGCACTGCTGCAGACAACTTGCAAGTAAACGACGGGATCGACGCCGTTGGGGGTGGCGCAGGCTGGACAAACCCCGCCCAGGTCGCCGGCATCCGGTCACCGGCATCGCGACCGGCGTCGCAGGCAGCGGCGGGAGGGGCGGCAGGACAAGCCCCGCCCAGGTCGCAGGCGTCGCGACCGGCGTCGCAGGCAGCGGCGGGAGGGGCGGCAGGACAAGCCCCACCCAGGTCACCGACATCGCGACCGACATCGAAGGTAGCGGCGGGAGGGCCAGCTGGACCAGCCCCGCCCAGGCAGCCGACATCGTGGCCGGCGTGGAGATGACGGAGATCACAGATGAGGCCGTCGGTGGCGGCGCGGTGGACGGTGGACGGTGGCGGCGGCAACGTAGTAGAGGGCAGCGAAGAGATCGAACCTAAGATCTCTGATACCAAATGTTATGGACGACGTTAGGGTTGAGAGATGAATTGAGGGAGCGGCGGCTCGCTGCTGTGCTACAGTACCCGCGGGTACTGTAGCGCAACGGGTACTGTTCACAGCAGGGCGGCGGCTAGGGTTTGGGGGTTGCTGGGAACGCCGGCCGCGGGGCTTCGCTCACGGCCGGCAAGAGAGAAAGGGTTTCCTTCTAATCTCTTTCTTGATTTAGATTGATACATCTCCTCTCATTATATAGAGAGGACTTACTTGATCCCTAAGCAAGCGACTAATTAACCCTAATGGGCTAAGGCCCAATAGGCCTTGACTCTCCTAACACTGCCCTTGACTCTCCTAACATAGTGTGATCCCAGCTGGTGGTGGTAATACGCGAGCCTAGGATACATTTAATATTTCCATGTGATCTTAGGCGTGTAAACGTTAACTTCTTAGATCACCTAAGCTTCTACAGAAAGTGACCTTTCTTTCTTTTATTTTGCTCCCCCTCCTAGTTTCGGTCTTTTCGTCTGTTTGTTCCTTTGGTGTTTCCTTTTGGCTCCATGGCAGGCTCTTCATCATACATTGTTCTCCCTGTAAGTACTCTCAGTTTCCCAAATTACACAATTCAATTTCTTGCTCAATACAAATGGTATGCTGTATGCAGCTCTGGTACCACTAGTTTGATTCTTTCCACTCTTTCTGCTCCTTGTATTCTTGATCTGTTGGGCTATCAGAGTGAACTGACCATGGACAACGATGATGAACAAATTGGAGTGGCTAAAACTCAGGTTTATCCTTGTTGCCCTTACTGAAGATATGCTTTTCTAAAAAATTTTTGCTGAAGGATAGGAGTGCTGGTTGTAGGGGAAGTATTGGGGCATTTTCATCTGCTGGCTTCTTGGAAATGGATGTCTATTTGGGTTCAATGGGATGCTTACAATTGAAGATTACTACGTGTACCTCTTCCCGGTATGAATGCCCACATGACTATTATTTCCATCTGTTTTCCATTTACCCTTTATTTGCTGCTAAAAAAGCACACATTAACTTAGTTGATGCCTTCTGAATGCAGAAGTACCATCCAACAAGAATTATTACTCTCACCTATCAGCCCTTTGTTCTCGCCACAACCGCCATATTCACATATCACGAGGCAAAGGTCAATACTAGGGTGCGCAACTTGGCAGGATACATGTTATTCTTCTTGAGCTCATTTGGAGTGATCATTGTAAGCCCTGCTAATTACTGTCTACAAACACATATATGATCTTCACTTATTTGTCCTTGCTCTGAGTAGCTGGATGTTTTGTCTTCAGGAAGTGGTGGAATTGCCCCATTCATTGGTGTCTGTATCATTGCTGCTGCTTTTGGCGTAGCAGACGGTCATGTTCAAGGCGGAATGACTGGTGATTTGTCCCTGATGTGCCCAGAATTCGTCCAGGTGCAGTTTTATATAATCACCGTTGCAACAACAATTTACAGGGAACATTTGTTCAGAATTTGTTTTATACAGTATTAACTTACTGCTTCACTGTTCGGTATGCTTGGATTGGATTTTTAGTCCTTCTTTGCCGGTGTGGCTGCATCAGGTGCAATAACTGCAGCGCTAAGGTTCTTCACAAAAGCGGTTTTTGAGAATTCCAGAGATGGCCTGCGGAAAGGAGCTAGTATGTGGTAACAAACAAATTTGCATTTACCATATGATTTATAATAAAACCTACCATTACTGAGAATATGGATGAAACTAAATTGATTGCAGTGCTGTTCTCTTCCATCTCATGCTTCTTTGAGCTTCTTTGCGTTCTACTTTATGCTTTGGTATTCCCGAAGTTGCCAATTGTGAAATTCTACCGTTCAAAAGCTGCCTCTGAGGGGTCTCAGACAGTCTCAGCTGACCTTGCTGCTGGAGGCATCAAAAGCCTGCCAAATCCATTGGTACCCACATGACTGACAGAAAATCTTGTTTCAGCTGAAATGCAACTTCATGATGCTGAATTTCTTGTCGATTGGTCAGGTTGAGGAAGATCATGTGGTTGAACGGTTGAACAACAAGCAGTTGCTGCATCAGAACATGGACTATACTCTGGACATGTTCCTGATCTATGTCCTGACACTGTCAATTTTCCCAGGGTTTTTGGCAGAAGACACTGGATCGCACAGCTTGGGTTCCTGGTAATATCCTACTTTAAGTTTTTTTATTTATCAAGTTGACTATGTTCACTTCATCTGTAACTGCAAAAAACATATGTCGTCCAGGTGAGTCATTATTACTTTCATTTCACAATTCAGGTACGTGCTTGTCTTGATTGCGAGCTTTAATGTGTCGGACCTGATCGGAAGATACCTGCCTCTGATCGAGCAAATCAAGCTGACATCCAGGACGGGGCTACTAATCGCAGTCATCTCTAGATTCCTGCTTGTCCCCGCGTTCTACTTCGCGGCAAAGTACGGTGACCAGGGCTGGATGATCATGTTAACATCGCTCCTTGGACTGAGCAACGGACATCTCACCGTCTCTGTCCTCACCGAGGCGCCCAAAGGCTACAAGGTTGGTGTATGAACATTTGAAACCGCCATTGTTGCTTGCAGCAGAGTTTGCTCAGGTTTATCTACATTGCCGGTGTTTTCGCTGCAGGGACCAGAACAAAATGCTCTGGGGAACCTGCTGGTGCTTTTTCTCTTGGCAGGCATATTTGTTGGCGCTGTTTCTGATTGGCTGTGGCTCATAGGCAAAGGGTGGTAACCAACCTTATGCAAACGATTAGATCATGCAATTAATAATTCATTTCAATAGTTGACAGAAAAAAACTGAGTGTATTTTTTAATCATAATCGATATGAATAAATCATTCACATGCTATGCAGTTGTCAGAGTGTTCAATAGCTCCATTTCTCAAGGACTGAATAACATTGAGCATTGAGAGTTTTAGGGCTAGACCTTTTTTAATTTAGTCCTTTTTGAAAGTTTTTTACATTTGGACCCCTTGGAGAAAGATTTCGAAAAAAAGACCCATAGCTCAGTGCTATGACCTTTGGCGTCCAGGTTACACAAAGTAGTTTATTGGTTTTGTCCTTTTTCCAACTTTTTCCCTCTCTTTTTTTTTTTCCGTTTTTCTTCTCTCGTCTTTTTTTCCTTCTACTGCAGCAAGTGGCTCAGTGCTGACTGTTGCAGAATTGGAGTTAGTTTCTTGATGAACGGCTAAGGTGCAGGTAAGGTTCCTGAATTGAGATGCCGTCCATTTTTTGCGACCAAATCCTTTGGACGACACTAATAAGGTATCACAGCCTTGTCCCTAGTGCTGATTTATATATATTCCAAAAATCCGTTGGCATGTGCTCTAGGCAACGCAGATACTTACTCTGTTCTGCTTGCGTGGATTATGCACCATACAGTTATGCTACTATTGGTGAGCATGGGTTGCCATGTACTAATGGGAACGCAAGAGTTGTCCACGCATTGATTCAACGATCCTTGGGGAAAAAATAGTGCAATGATTCCACGAACTATATTTGTTTTATCCCTAGGCCCGAGACTCAAAATGTTAAAATACTTCCCACTTACCACTGTATCTGCTAGAGTCAATTTATGAAGTAGGCATCTGTATAATACTTCCATTGTGATCCCATCTGTATTTTATGTTGGCTCATCTAACCCCATCTTAGCCTTCCTCTGGGTGCAGCCTCTTCTTGTCATTACCTTTGATAGTCTGCCTTTATTTCTATTGCCCTGCATACTTCCTGGTCGTCTGCCTATATATGCTTTCCTTCCTTCTCTATGTGCAATGTGCGATTCACATCTCATCATCTTAGAATGCCATCGCCATAAGTACTCTTTGTGTTCGAAGTGATTCGACATATCTTTGTGTGTTATTTTCCTTCCATGTTTGTTTTTTTATCTATATAGGGCCATCAAAGTGACTACAAAACATGGCATACGAAAAAGAAGACCCTGCATTTGCTGCAAATCAGGTTTGTCTTAGCTCTCCTCAGTGAAATGGTCCTTATAGCCTTCTTACTCATTATATTTTGTTTTCTGCAACAATAGTACATTAATCACAGGGAAAACACTTGGGCATTTTCATCTGCTGGCTTCTGGGGAATGGATGCCTCTTTGGGTTCAACAGCATGCTTACTATTGAAGATTACTACACATACCTCTTCCCAGTATGATTTGCATGTGGTGGTGTTGTTCTCTACTTAGTTCTGCAACTGTGTTGAAACTACTGATATAAAAGGATGTAATGTTTTATACTTTCTGAATTCAGAAGTATCACCCCACTAGAGTTGTTACGCTTACATATCAACCATTCGTCCTCGCCACAACTGCCATATACACGTATCATGAGGCAAAGGTCAACACTAGGTTGCGCAATTTGGCGGGGTACACACTGTTCTTGTTGAGCTCATTTGCAGCAATCATTGTAAGTATGAATAATTGTATTGGGACGTTCTTGTTTGAATAGTTAATCCGCCATCATATCTCACATTTTCACTGATCGTCTCTTAAACAATGCAGCTGGATATTGCAACTTCAGGAAGAGGTGGAATTGCCCCCTTTGTTGGCATATGTATCATTGCAGCAGCTTTTGGGGTTGCTGATGGTCATGTTCAAGGTGGGATGACGGGCGATCTCTCTCTGATGTGCCCAGAGTTCATCCAGGTGGTATCACTTGACAAGAATCTTCTTTTTTTTTCTTGGAAAGATTCAGGAAACACATTTTGAAGTGTAGATTGACTTATGTGTCGATCCATTTTATTATTTTCAGTCCTTCGCTGGACTGGCTGCATCAGGAGCGATAACCTCTGCGCTGAGGCTTGTAACGAAAGCAGCTTTTGAGAATTCCCGAGATGGACTTCGCAAAGGAGCTAGTATGTTGAGACAACTGTTGATAAAATTACATCTGCATCTGTTTACTTCATCTGATATATTTACTTGGGCTACAATTTATGCAGTGCTCTTCTCCTCAGTATCATGCTTCTTTGAGCTGCTATGTGTCCTTCTATATGCTTTCGTCTTTCCCAAGCTGCCAATTGTGAAGTTCTATCGTTCAAAGGCAGCTTCAGAGGGATCTTTGACAGTAGCTGCTGATCTTGCTGCTGGTGGCGTGGAAAATAGCCAAAATCCAATGGTATTTTTTTTAACTCGCAGCAAGTTTCTTATAATTGCATATGATCTGTGGAAGCTAAAAATTTTTCATGATTTTTTCAGTCCGAAGAAGACCCTGCATGTGCAGAGCGTTTGAGCACAAAGCAACTGCTACTACAGAACATAGACTATGCACTAGACATGTTCCTGATTTATATATTGACTTTGTCCATCTTCCCGGGGTTTTTAGCTGAAGACACTGGATCACACAGCTTGGGATCTTGGTACTGTACTATCTGAGCTTCTGTAGTTTACTTAAACGAAAGGATGCACTCATGCCATGTCTGTCGCATCATTATACTTTATGCAGGTATGCGCTCATCTTGATTGCAAGCTATAACGTCTGGGATCTGATTGGAAGGTACATACCTCTGATTGAACAAATCAAGCTGAGATCTCGGAAGGGGCTTCTAATTGCTGTTGTTTCACGGTTACTGCTCGTTCCTGCATTCTACTACACTGCAAAGTATGGCGACCAGGGCTGGATGATCATGCTAACGTCGTTCCTTGGTTTGAGCAATGGCTATCTCACCGTGTGTGTGCTCACTGAGGCACCCAAAGGGTACAAGGTTAGTTTATAAACGCTTTGAGCTCAGCATGAGAGAATCACAGTTGTCTTTTGCAACATCTGAAAATCTGATCAAGTTGTGTACACAATGCGATGGTGCCTGCAGGGACCAGAACAAAACGCTTTGGGCAACTTGCTTGTGCTTTGCCTCCTGGGTGGCATCTTCTGCGGGGCCGTTCTCGACTGGGTGTGGCTCATAGGCAAAGGGTGGTGATCAGATCGTGTAGCACAAGCTCTTCCTTCTGATGTGTGGTTGCAATCAAGTGCCTACCAGCATTTGGTTCATCTTGTGCCAAAGATTTCACTTCCAATAGCTCTGACTGCATTTCTCAGGACTTCAGGTTTCGCTTACAGTTCTTTTTGGGCCAAGAAAGGGTGGGAACAAAGAACTAATGGAAAGCGAAAAGGCACGCTGAAGGCCGAACTAAACTGTACAATTTGTGAACATGTAATATTGTGATGTCCTTGTGTGCCAATGTGTGTATTTTTTTGTCCAGTTCTGTAGAGCAGTAGTTGCAAATCAAATGTTCAACAATTGCAAAGAGAGGCTTGAAACTGAACACACAGACTGTATCTTTTGACGGGAAAGATATTCTACCTGATTAAAGAGCGGTTCTGCTCAAGGCAAAAAAAAAAGTATTACCCATAATTGAAGGTATCTGATACTTCATCGTTCTACAGAAGAATACACTTCTTGGTTTCAAGAAGTCAAATAATTTTAATTTTGACTAAATTTATAAAAAAATACTATATAAAATAAATATCATATCATTAAATTAGTTATAAAATAGATTTTTATTATAAATTCATTTGAAAATATAAATACTAATACTGTTTATTATAAATTTAATCAAACTTGAATCATTTTGACCGATATGGATATCATAATTATAACATGTTGTCAGCATCGTTGATGACATATCTCTGGATTAGCTGCTGGTGCGTGTAAATACCAATTATTTGATCGGCAGGGAAACAGGGTTTAGGCCCACAATCGCGGGTGTCAGGGTGTGTAAACAAAAAATAAAGATTCTTGCTGAGATAAAACATCACATTCACAGGTTCACAGCGTTTGACTACGGAAAGTGTGTGCAGGAAAAGCTACGACTTGGAAGCAAACGGATGACGTACACAAGCAAAACTAGTCCAAAGTGACCGGCAAGGAAAAAAAGTACAGATGAAAACCTAAGTCCAAAGTTAGCTTATTGGATCAAACAACTTTAGCTAATATTTTACCTAATTATTTGCTGGCAACAATTTCACTGGTAACTAGCTAATACCAGCTAATATCAATTGTTACTTATTAACTAGCTAATTATTAGTCACATGTAGAACCAAACAAGCTCCTAGTCACGTGTGAAGTGCACAATAAGTTGGTGCTAGTTCTCTTTTTTTTTTTAATTTAGAAAGAAAAAAAGAAATCTAGGCAAGCTTTCATCAAAAGAAAAGGAAAGAAAAGGTACTGGCAAGTTGAGGGAGTGGATCCCAGTTTTCCAATGATGAGTGAGACTACGTGTGGCTGAGGTTGAGATTAGCGGATTCCCATCCCATCACGGCCGATGTCGCTGTCCCCTCAAGTTTTTAGGGTCAAATCGCTGTGAAGCCTTTTCACTTTGGGCGATTATTCTCCCTGTGTGTGCAGCGACCAGCGATGGCACGAGCGAGGCCATTGGAGCGCTGTTTGAGGCTTTGAAATTGTGTTCGGAAGAACGGATATCTTTCTTCAGAGAAAGAGAACTAACGGGTGTCTTTTATTGAGCGGCACGTCGGCCTGTTCGTTTGGTCGTTTTGATGACTAATAAGCTAGCTGTGGCTGTTTTTGGTTGTTTTCTGTTTCGATAGCTGATAAGTCGACAACATCCCTATGACAGAATGGACCAGATCAACCGTGGCATTTGAGCCGACAGCCACCGAGATAAGATCGAATTTTGGCCATCATCACCCGTTTAAAATCCGATCGCATCTAACGCCATGTTTGGCACGACGATATAGCCTTTTTTTTGTAAATAAAATTTGTATATACATATAGGCTGATGACAAGGAACTAGGTCAGATGTCACCGTCACGCGCCGAGGCGTCAATAGTTTGTTTTCTTCATTCATCACGAGTCTAATTTGACGCCGAGCGTGGGGACGGTGTGAACGCCGCCCGCAGGCCATTGCGCTTGCGCTTGCGCCGCTGTTCCCACGCGCAGGCCAGCTGCAGGGCAGCCGGGCGCCCGGGCTCTCTCACCTAACCTTGAGTCCCTCACGGATCAAACACACACGTTGCCCGCTGCGTCCGCGACTAGAATCTCAACTTCCTATATAAACATACACCGTCAGATTATAAGGAAGATACCTTCCTATATAAACATACAAACATACACCGTCAGATTATAAGGAAGATACCGCGCGGTCGCTTAACTAACCGGGCAGGCCGGGTACCCGCACTCCCTGGTTCGCGGTCCAGACTGGTCGTTGCCATCCCCCGGCTTTCTCGGCGGCCACCAGCCAGCCGCTCTTTGGCGCCGCCGCCGCCGCCGACGGCAACGAGGCTTGGCTCCCCGCGCCGGCCGGTGAGTTGCTAACCCTTCCTCCCTTCCCCGTCCCGTCCCGTCTCTCTGCCTCGGCTCTTCTCCTCTGCTGCCTCTGTCTCTGGTGAAGGCATTCATCGGAAACACAGAGATGCCGCCGAGGATTGGAGAGTTTCTCCTTGTGGTTTCTCGGCTGTTGTCAGTCGCTAGCTAACGCGACGTAACTTTTTTTTTCCTTCGCGGATTTCATCCGTCCTCCTTCCAAGTTTAAAGGGAAGATCCGCTCATCTACTGGTAATAGCTAGTTTAAGGCCAGTGTGTCTGTTTGGAGTTAAATAAAAAAACTGTTCTGCGTCGTGGAACACGACGACGGCCGCCCGCCCGCCGCGCTTCTTCTTGTTGTTCTGGCACACAGAGAGAAAGCGGTGGCCGCGTCGTATCCGATTCGTCGCGTGAATTATTGGCCCGTTCTTCTCTGCGGTGCGCGCTGTCCATCCAGTTCGGTGGCTGGTAGTAGCAGCAGCAATGAGTTGCGTCGGGTGGCTTGCACGTCTGAAACTCCCCTACTGATTTCCAGCTCAAGATGCGCCAAAATCGCATGTAGGGATGGGGATGTGCCCAGTTCACCTCCCCTTTTCGCTGGGATCGGGTTCCATTTTATTTTTTTCTTTTCCTTCCATCGGGACATCCTAAGATTAGGAAATCCTACTTCTGTAATCTGCGTCTTTAGAAACCAATCTGTATGTGATTATCCTAGTAGATATCTTCCCACACGTAATTGGGAAACACTTCCTTTTTCTAACCTGTGGACTTTATGACCTCGTTAGCCTCTGCTTACAGACAGAGGCTATTTCCTTTCCTGGTGTCTAAATCGACATAACGCTGCTGTCAAAAAAAAAAATCGACATAACGTGTCTGAATCTTTTTCTTTATTTGTATAGGCACACCACAGGTGAACATATACAGTTTCCATGAGTATGGACGTAGCAGGTGCAGAGTCACCTGTCAAGGTATCTTCGCTTCTGTTCTTCTGTTCTGTGAATTCAGATACGGGTCCATATAGCGTTGTTTAATCTGCAGATTGATCTGTGCTGATGAGGTTGCTTCTGAAATTTGACAGGGGAAATTCCTTGGTATACTTGTCTGTTGGCTTTTGGGCAATGGAAGCCTTTTCGCGTGGAACAGTATGCTCACCATTGAAGATTACTACTCCCATCTCTTCCCGGTACATGCTTGCGATGATTGCTTCGAATGAGTTCAGTTTCGATGTAGCAGAGTAGCAGGCTAGCAGCGAGCATGCACAGATTTAATTCTATTCAGATGTTCAAACAGTTAATATGACAATGTCTCACTAGTCAATGATATGTTGATTGCATTTCTACTGATGTTCTTTCTCAAGCGTTCTAATTTCAGTCCATTTTTAATGGTTACTGAGAAGATAAAGCTAGTCCCATATTTGTTGCAGTATTTGTTGTATTCATACACTCAAATTTGTAACAAATATGTTATTGTTGCAGAATTACCATCCAACAAGAGTACTCACGCTGTGTTACCAGCCTTTTGCCTTTGGAATAACCCTCATCTTGACAATCTATGAAGCAAAGATGAACACGAGATTGAGAAATCTAGCAGGATTTTCCCTTTTCTTCATCGGTTCTTTTGCATTGATAATTGTAAGTACATTGCTTTTTGCAAACATCAAAGAAGAAAAAAAAGAGAGAGTACAGACTAGTATGCCACCATATGAGCTCATGCAATCACGTTTTGTTGTTCTAGCTGGATGTTGCAACTAAAGGACATGGCGGGCTTGGAGTTTTCATTGGTGTATGCATAATTAGCGCCATATTTGGGATTGCTGATGCTAATTCTCAAGGCGCGTTGGTTGGCGACCTTTCTTTAATGTGCCCAGAGTTCATTCAGGTAACATCTTGCATTGTCTCTTCTCAGTCATTTCTGCTGCTGTTTTTGGTCATTCATATTCACAATTTTCATGACATGTATTGCGCTTTGAATTTTCAGTCCTTCATGGCGGGCTTAGCTGCATCAGGGGTTCTAACATCAGCTTTGAGGTTAATTACCAAGGCAGCTTTTGAGAACTCAAAAGATGGTCTTCGCATTGGAGCTAGTAAGTCAGAATTTTGTGAAAAAAATAGCAGATTTTTTAAATTTATTTATAGTACTTTGGTAAGGAAAACAAATTTTGACACTTTGAAAATAAAAGTATATGATTCTGAAGAAAATAGGGTAATCGGACGAGATGCCAAAAGCATGAGGTTATACTATGAGCGGTTTAGATCTGTGTGCATTTTAGGCATATTTTCTTGAGAATTTATTTGCTATGTCAACTAGACCTATGGATTTGCATATGTTTCGACCAAGGCCCTATACTTGCATTTGCTGGATTATTTTATAATATAGGATTTAATGATTCAATGATCTCATCAACAAGATTGTTCAGAACTCTCTTCTTCCCTTTGATCAACCGTTGGGCCCTGTTCCAATCATGTCTAGAAATTTGACAGAAGATCATGATCTTTGTCTGTCAAATAACATGTCTTTCATTACTTGGTGCAGTACTGTTCTTTTCAATCACATGCCTGTTCGAGCTGGCGTGCCTCCTGCTATACACGTTTGTCTTCGCCAAACTGCCCATCGTGAAGTACTACCGTACAAAGGCAGCTGCTGAAGGTAGCAAGACTGTTACCAGCGACCTCGCTGCTGCAGGGATCATCACTGAACAACAGGGACAAGTATGTGTTGCCCTTGTGTTTGATACCAAATAATTGTGCGTTTCGCTGCAACTTCACCATTCGAGAACCAAATGCTGATGATGTACTGTGGGTGACTCATGCAGGTCGAGGAGGATCCACATAAATACAAGCGTCTGACCACTAAAGAGCTGCTCATGCAGAACATCGACTATGCGCTCAATATCTACCTGATATACGTCCTGACGCTGTCGATCTTCCCAGGATTTTTGTCTGAAGACACTGGAGAACACAACCTGGGAACATGGTGAAGTTTCTTGCTTTGATGCACTCTACAAATCAGAATTCCAACCTGTTGATGTTCTTTTCATGAACACTAGAAATGCTTGTGATTTCTGACAAATCGTATATGTTCAGGTACGCGCTTGTGCTGATCGCGATGTACAACGTGTGGGACCTGATCGGGAGGTACGTGCCGCTGATCCCGTGCTTGAAGCTGACCTCCCGGAAGGGCATGACGGTGGCTGTCTTGGCGCGCTTCCTGTTCATCCCGGCCTTCTACTTCACGGCCAATTACGGTGACCAGGGGTACATGATCTTCCTAACCTCCTTCCTGGGGCTCACCAACGGGTACCTCACCGTGTGTTTGCTCATGGAGGCGCCCAAGGGCTACAATGGCCCCGAGCAGAACGCGCTGGGCAACGTGCTCGTCGTCTGCCTCCTCGGCGGCCTCTTCTCAGGCGTCGTGCTCGACTGGCTCTGGCTCATTGGCAAGGGCTGGTGAGTATGCCTTCTGCGAGTGGGTCCTGTGCCGTATCAATTAGGTTTTAGATCTCTATTTCCCCTCTTGCTTTTCCCCATAAAAAAGGAAAGTTCTTCTGTGTTTAGGTAGCTATACTAGTCAGTGATTCTGAGAGAACACGGATACTGTAATCTGGTACATTTGAAATTCTCTTTCAGATGCAATCACTCCCTTTCTTTCCAACTTTGTATAGTATTTTGGAGTAAAATATTATTGGAGTTCGTGAAGAGTTGAATATTCCAACAACAGATTTGGTTGAGGTGTGACTGTGTGAGCTTGAGCACCTGGGTGTATTTTCTTAAAAATATAATTTAGGTTTTGCAAAAAAATTTACCCAAATCAAACTTTTGTAGGAATTTATTCGCGTCACCAACTAAGATGGCAACATTATTTTTATAGAATAAAAAAATGGCAACATTCAAATCCCACCGTTTCAAACAACGAGATTTAAATCTATTCATTTCTGCACAGATCATAACAAGAATCATAACTTGTTTACATTAGCTCGATAGAGATATAAAAAATATATTAACTATTTTGGCACCAATAGCCTGAAACGGAAAGGTGACGAGTTACAAGGTATAGGTAGTTGTTAGTTCCTTGGCAATGCTTATTGTCAATTTTTTCAGCAGCCACACGATTGTAGTCATGACACAAAAGAAACTTCATCTTCAGATTCTCAAAACTGATCCTGGACAGTCATGACACAAAAGAAACTTCATCTTCAGATCCTCAAAACTGATCCTGGATTTTTAATTCTTCAAGTTCATTCAACTAGTTCCTTGGATTTCCATTTTGTCTGCCCACAGGTAAAAACCTGATAAGCATGCAGCTCGTGCCTGAACTGAAATAACAAGGACCAAATCTTGGTAAAGCTAACTGATATAAGCGGCGGCTGGGGCCTTGATGCGCGGAGAGGATGCGCGAGATTATACTTTCGGTGACGTTGTTGGCGCCGAGGGGGTAATCGGGATTGATGTCCAGATCGATGTTGAGAGGAACGGAGCTGCAGATGTGGCGCCAGCGGAAGGAGAGCACCTGCGTGCGGGCGCCGTCGTTGGTCGGGAGCAGGGTGACGACGTCGCCGAGGATACCGTCAGGGAGGCGGCTGATGCGGTCGAGGCGCTCTTCATCTTCCTCTGCCTCTAGTCCTCTCTTCCTCTTGTTACCAGATAGCATCGCCATGGCTGAATGGCGGCGCGGCGGCCGGGCGGGGATTTCGGATTCGGGAACTGCCCGCCGAATCGGAGTTGTGGGCTGCGAGACTGCGACTGCCGACTGGCGGCCCAAACAACCCACACGGGGTAGGGTATTTGTATCCAGGGCTAAATTTAGCCTGTCATTCCTAAAGAAAAGGTTAAACTTTATAAATTTTAACGAATAATTAATCAAATTATATGAATGTTTACACCAATATACTTCCTTCGTACCAAATTATAAGACATTACAAAAATCTTGGAGAGTCAAAGCATCTCAAGTTTGACCAAAGAATATAAAAAAAAACTATAAAGATTCATGACATCAAATAGACATACTACGAAAATATAATTGATATTGAATCTAATGATACTTAGTTGACATCATAAATGTTATTATATTGTCATATAAGTTTGATCAAACTTGAGAAAGTTTAACTCTCCAAGATTCTTGGGATGTCTTATAATTTAGGATGGAGTGAGTATTTATATTAAAAATATCTCTGAGATAATACTGATGTTTTTGTCACCAATTTATATTATTTATATTATAAGAGAAATTAATGGTCAAAATCTATTTATATGACTTTTTTTTGTCTAATACGATTATCATTTTTGAACGGATGGAGTAATTTAGTATATTAAATATAAATTAACTATACAACTAATTACACAAATTGAGGTTAATTTGCAAGATGAATTGAGGTTAATTACACAAATTGAGCTAAAGTCTAATTGGTCCATGATTTGATAATGTTGTGCTATAGTAAATATGTGCTAATGATGGATTAACTAGGCTTAATAAGTCTTGCTAATTAGTCTACTCCTATCAATTAATTTTATAATTAACTCAATTTTACTTTTTCTAGTTAGTATCCGAACGTTCGATGTAATAGACTAAATTTTAGTCCCTAAATCCAAATACTAGCTTTGACCTTGGATTGGCATGGTAATATGTACTCCCTCCATTCCAAATATAAGATATTGTAAGAATCTTTAGTCAAAGCATCTCAAGTTTGATCAAACTTATATAATAATATTTATGATATTAATTAAGTATCATTAGATTCTTCATCAATTATATTTCATAGTCTACATAATTATTAAGAGCCTTTTATGTGTATGGCCCTAAAAAAATAGCTCTTTCTTGTATGACTTTTTTTTTTGAACTTACTTGTATGACCTCCAAACAAAATTTTGTTCCTGCTATGGCCTTCTGTTAGTTTTCATCACTTAACGGTGTTAAGTCCAGAGTAAAATGACCATTATACCCTTGGCAGAAAAAAAATAAAACTTAGAGTTTACCATAATATTATATATAAAAAAAGAGCTTATCAATTCTTGACAACCGTAAATATTGACAACTTGTCTGATGTACATGTACAATAATATTTCAGCAATGAATTGAGCTTATCAATTGCAAACAAAATTGCACCCGCCCGACCTCCACCTTGGTCGGAGTCGATGATGCCCTGCTCGGGATGCACCCGCCCGACCTCCACCTGCTGACCACCAGCCGCGTCGGGTTGCACTTGCTCGCTGGAGATGCTAGCCTTGCCAGGCTGCATGCTGGGGAGGCCGACAGCGCTAGCCTGGGGCTGGGCTGGCCGCGCCGGTCGGGCTGGACCCGCCGAGCCGTGCTGGCCAGCGGAGGTGGCGGACGTGTGGGCCTGTGGCCCGGCGAGCCGCGCGCGCTGCCCATCGGAGGTGGTGGTCGCGCCGGGCAGCGGCCGGGCGGGCCGAGCGCGCACCACCAGGCGGGCAGTGGCGCCTCCACGATGGAGACCTATGGGGCCGAGAGGAGGAGGATCCGGCGGATCCGAGGCCGGAGATCCAGGCGGCGGCCCCTGGACGCCGGCAGCGGTGCCACGGCTACTGGCGGCGCCCTCCCCCATCTCTGTTTTCTCCCTATCCCAATTCCACTCGGTGCGATGCGGTAGTTGGCAGAAAAGCAAAAGGGTAATTGAGACATTTCGCGTATCGACTAGTGGACAAACAGAGTACCCTAACAGACCTGACAGAAGGCCACAGCAGGAACAAAATCTCGTTTCGAGGTCACACAGTTAAGTTAAAAAAAAAGAGATTATATAAGAAGAGCTATTTTTTTAGGGCCATACAGATAAATTACTCAATTAATATTATAAATCTCTATATTTTTCTCTGTAGTTTTAGTAAAACTTGAGATGCTTTAACTTTCTAAGAATCTTGAAATGTCTTATAATTTAGAATGAAGAGAGTAAACATATCTCTTTTACAAAATGCTTATCTCTTTTACAAAATGCTGCTCAAATTCTTTCAAAGAGCAAATTTCAGTGTCATGCAGTCATGCTTATCATGTCGCAAAACAACCCACACTCATGCCAAAATTAACTCAGTGCTATAACACAATAAAATAGTTTAACTTTAGCTCCAACTCAGCACTATTTATTCGATTGAGCTATTTTTATCTTGTTTTAGTTTATTTATTCTCCCACATGACACTATTCGATTAGCTTATTTTAATCATCTCGAGTTCAATTCATTTTGAGTCCTTTGGGTGTCAAGACGAAAATGTGAAAGCTCCAACGATCTTAATCAAGAACTCTAAATGCCGGTGAAATGTTTCATGCTCGATTAGAAACGCCTGGTATCTTCGGTCCAGTTACACTATAGTAATAGCTTTATTATTCGTTTATTAGAAATTGTGTGGTACTACGTGTAGGCCATGGTGGATCATGGCCCTTTGGCAATCGAATTTTTAAATAACAATATTAAAGGTGAATGCTTATTGCAAGTAACAAATAGTTTTATATATAAATATAAACAATAATTTCAATCCTATTCCTATAGCTTTTAAGCCATAGCCGCTGCAGTCTTTCAAGTTTCAAGCTATAGCTGCAGTACTAGCTACTACTCCATCTGCTTTGGCCTGCCGGATTGATGTTGCGAGTTGGACTTCTGGCCCCAATTCTCCTCTCTTGGGCTGCGACTGCGAGAGGAGTAGATTCCATTCGGCGTGCGACGCGTGTACGCGGTACGGTGGCATTAGGCGCCGCTAATCAGCGGTGCAGCCCGAACCCCATTTGTCAGCGCGGAAGGCCACAAAACAGTGGGCAACAGCTGTTCAGCCAGCGTCCACTGCTTGCCTGTGGCCGCCAGCCGCGAGGAACCCTGGGCTCGGACGGTGTCACCGCCGTTTCTGCTCCTTGCGCGGATTGATTCAGGTTTGCTCGCTGCCGGAGTGCTGGTGACGTCTTCAACTCTATGGTGTTTTTGCGTCAGTGTGGTTACCTTTTTGTGTGTATGGCTTCTGTGATCTCCGCGCACAATTTTTTGGTTACGGGGCTCTTGTTCGATTTAGCTTAGCGGAGCTAATAGCTAATTGTTAGCTGGGTGGTAGATAAGACATTGTTGGTTTATCAGGTGAGGATTCTTAGCTAACTTTTAGCAACTAACTAACTATATAGGTTCAAATAGGTTGAGGGCACGATTGTTAGGTTTGGGTTTTCAGTCAGCCAATTAAGCAGTAAAGCAGCTATGCTCTATAAACGAAGTCTTAAACTACACCTGAAAAGGACGTACAGATTCCAAGTCCAGGAGTCCTTTTATTTAAACCTGATACGATGTCGTTTTGCTTGTTCTTTACTTTCCTCAAGGAAAAGGTCTTGTAGTTCTTTATAAGTACTCCAGATTCTAAAAGGTCAATATATATCATTATGTGAAAAAAGTTTCATATATATGAGTAGTGATACCACCAAAGATCAAAGCTGCATACATATCAAGCTTTTTATTTCAGTTCTATCTCATCACTGTTCTCATATCAGTTGGGGTATCATTTATCACAATCTCTCTTGTTACTAATTTTCAGGTTAACAGAGAATGAGTGATTCAGACTGTGGAGGAGCACCTCAACTTAAGGTCTCGCCAAAGTCGAATTAATGTATTGATCTAGTTTTGCGATGCAATGAATTGTTGTGCCCTTTTGACTTCGTTGGTTTTGGACTTGACAGGGAAGTACTTTGGTTTGCTCGTCTGCTTTCTGTTGGGGAATGGATGCCTCTTCGCATGGAACAGTATGCTTACAATTGAAGATTACTATGTCTACCTCTTCCCTGTATGTTCATCCTTTACAATTACAGTATATATGATTTTTATTATTTTTATGCTCAGTTTCAAGTGCGCGCTGGGTAACTATATATGTTCTATACCTTATCACTGTCATTTACGTTTTACAGCCTTTAATTTGCTTTTATGTATTTTGAACCAATGGCACACGAAGCTAGAGAAATTCAATGATAATGTCTTGTTATTGCGAATCTGTGATGACTGATGCTATATTTCCAAATAACTATTGCAGAAGAACCACCCAACCAGAGTTCTCACGCTGGTATATCAGCCTTTTGCCTTGGGAGTTACAGCTCTCCTAGCATACCACGAAGCAAAAATCAACACCAGGCTTCGGAATCTGACAGGATACACAATTTACTTCTTAAGTTCTTTTGGAATAATAATTGTAAGTTAATACCTATCTCTGTGGCAAATAAAGATGGTTCATAGATTATATTCCTTTAGCGTGACTATTGCGCCAGTACTAGTATATATGTTTCCCTTTTTCTGAAAGATAGTATTAGCTAGTATGTTCCCATTAAATATATTGCGTATATATAAAGCATGGTTATTTTATACATGCTATATATAGTGTGGTTATTGGACAAGTGATATCAACCTCATACTGTCATGTTTTGAATATTAGCTGGATGTGGCCACTAAAGGGCAAGGTGGGTTTGGAGCCTTTGTTGGCATATGTTTAGCAAGTGCAGCATTTGGAATAGCAGATGCTCATGTTCAAGGTGGCATGATTGGTGACCTATCCTTGATGTGCCCAGAGTTCATTCAGGTGACAATTTCCAATGATTTTTGGTGTATTGTGGACTGATAAAAATATCTCAGTGAATATATATAGTTGGCTGCTCTTATGTACCCATCGACGTTTTGGTTTGCAGTCCTACTTGGCAGGTTTGGCTGCATCAGGAGCAATTACATCAGCTTTGCGTCTGATCACAAAAGCGGCTTTTGAGAGCTCACGAGATGGTTTGCGCAAAGGAGCTAGTATGTCCCGTTCTTTTCGACACATGTGAATCAATAAATTTGTCTTCAGTTTTATCATATGCGTTTGCAAAAACTAACATAGTAGATAGCCATATCAATGTCCTGTGTAATTTATCTTGTTAATTAGTACAGTAACATGAATGCTACATGTCCCCTCATGTAAAATAAATACAACCACAAAAATTAACATTTTTTTCACCTCATCTAACACAGTTATTTTTTCTAACTAAATACTTGAACTACTTTGTCCGTATGCAGTACTATTCTTTTCGATATCATGCTTCAATGAGCTATTATGTGTTCTTCTGTACACATTTGTCTTCCCCACACTGCCTATTGTCAAATTTTATCGTTCGAAGGCGGCTTCTGAAGGGAGCAAAACTGTTGCTGGTGACCTAGCTGCTGCAGGAGTCCCAACTCAAGATGCTGAGCAAGTTTGTCTCATACTAATCGTTACATATCCTTAACTTTACCAATAATCCATGGAAATATAGCATATGCTACTTTATGTAGGCTATGGAGGATCACAAACAATATGTGCGATTAAGCACCAAGCAATTGTTTCTGCAAAACATGGATTATGCGCTTGATATCTTTCTGACATATGTCTTGACTATCTATTTTCCCTGGATTCCTATCTGAAGACACTGGATCTCACGGTCTGGGACTTGGTAAGATTTCTTTCATGTTTTTCCTTTGTACTGACACATGGTGACTAGCTCCTACAATTTGGCATAGTCTAGCGTTCCACGTGAAAAAAATTCCCTCTGCTGTGTACTTTTCAGGTATGCACTTGTTTTAATCGCAATGTTTAATGCGTGGGATCTCATAGGCAGATATGTACCCATTATTGTGAAGCTGAAATCTCGGAAGGGTACCATGGCAGCAGCCCTCGCACGCTTTCTACTCATTCCTGCATTTTATTTTACTGCAAAGTACGGCGCACAAGGGTACATGATCTTTTTGACATCCTTCTTGGGGCTAAGCAACGGGTATCTAACCGTGTGTGTCCTTACAGAGGCACCCAAAGGATACAATGTAAGTTTTCCTCTGTTATATATATTCCATGCTATCGGTTACTCAGGTTTTAAAAAAACGATTAACTATTTCAGACAGACAAATTGATTTTTTTCATTGCATAACTTTTGTGCAGGGGCCAGAGCAAAACGCGCTGGGGAATGTTCTTGTTGTTTTCCTGATGATTGGACTGTTTTCTGGTGTTGTGCTCGATTGGTTATGGTTGATAGGGAAAGGTTGGTGATAACTGAAGTCACCTCATAAGGGTGTAACTCTTTTGCTAACTGTATCATGTTGGTACATTGATGGAAAAATAATAAATCCGATTTGCTGATTTTCTTGGAGTATCTGCTAGTCTGGAGATGCTTTTATCTTTTTAGAGTTGTTGTATCAAGTGCTTAGTCCAAAGGATGAAATGGTAGACTGGTAGGATACTGAAACTAGCTTCTAGCGTCGTCACGTCTTCCACAAAGTTTTGCTAGGATAGTAGCAGCCTTAGTAGCAGCCTTTTCAGGAAACATCAAATGATCACAATGCTGAGGCTCCCATAAAAACAAGTATTATGGTGGGTTGTAAGAAGACTGAATGCTGAGGTAGAGGAGAGAGAGAGGAGGAGAGAGAAGAGAGGTAAGCTGTAAGCTTACAGTCAGTTTGAGCACAAGAACCAAGAAACTCTATGAGATAGACATATGAGTCATGTATTGATGAAGTGGAGTGTACTATTGTATGGGTGGGTTGGAAGAAGGCTGTAAGGATCCTTACAGCTCACCTGTGGGTTGTATTATAATACTTGCTCTAAGGGCGTACACAATGGTAATAGTTAGTACTAGCTACATAGTCAGTTAATGTGGAGGTGATAGACAATAAAATAGAATAATATGTAGTATTTGACTCACATCCTCCTCTCATATATTTTTGGGCTACGTGAAATAGATAGACTATTTGCTAGTAACTAGTGACTACTCTCTCCTACTTATAGCTAACCATTGCGGACGCCTGCGTTCCAGGTCGAATAAGTGATGGTTTGAGTTCCGTAGTCTGAACCGTCTGACAAAGGTGTTTCCCAGTTTGAGTTCCGTTGTCGTCTGAACCGTCTGACGAAGCTGTTTCCAGCCCAGCAGTTCCCAAATTTTTACAATTTAACCCTTTTTTGAATTATTTTCACGTTTGGACCTCTGGAGAAACTATTCCCAGAAATGGACCCATGGGGTCGGCGTCGTGCCCCCTGGCGCCGAGGTAACACAGCTCGGCGCCGTGCCCCTCGGCGCCGAGCTTTTAGCCCGCATCCAGCTGGGATCCGACGTGGCAGGAGGCTCGGCGCCACGGGGCACGGCGCCGACCTCGCTTCCTTATATTCCAGCCAGCTTTCCCACCCACCCGAGGTTTCATCCATTTGTTCTTCCTTGCTCTCGGGTTTTTCCTCTCCTCCACCCACCTAACCTCTTTGAATCCACATTTTGGACCTTGAAAGCTTGAATTTGATCCACCGATCTTCGAGACCAAGGAATCCTTCTTCCCCTCCTCATTTTTTACGCATCGATTCGGTCTATATTAGGTGTATTTTGAAACCCTAGTTAGATTTTGACTTAGGGTTTGGGACGATTATTGATTTGTTATTTGTATTTTGCAACCATAGGATGTCAAGACGTGGGAAAACTAGTAAAGCAAGGTATTCTCTGCTAGGTTTATTTTTTGTTCTAATTATTTCGGTTACTAGAATGATTTTTTTCATTTGTAGGAAGGGCCCGTTGACCGGCATCGCATTCGATCCAAAACCTCTGCCCAGCGGTGTTCCGGTTCCAATGTGCTTTTGCGGTGATCCTTGCAAGGTAGAGATTTCCGAGGATCATGAAACCTATAGGCAGAGGTATTGGATGTGTTCAAATTATGCTTTTCAGCCTACACTTGCTCAGCGTCGTACTAACTTAATGGTGAGAATATACTCTTATACGAAAATCAATTTATATCATATTAAATAATGATTTTATTTTGTGTGCCTAACTTCTGCATGATTTACAGACCCCTCCACCGCTATGTGACTTTGAGCAGTGGATCGACACTGAGATCAAGAAGTCCGACAAACGTCTTCTGCAAGGTATGAAGGACTGGGACGCGGAGCGTCGAGTGGCCTATGAGAAGATACTGAAAGAGGAGGCAGCTGAGAAGGAGCACAAGAAAGAGGAGGAAGAGAGAAGAGGTGCAGCCTACAGGGAGGAGAGGGACGAGAAGGTTGAGCGCGCCCGCCGTGCGAAGGCAGCGATGAAGGAGAATCCCGATGCGATGAGGAAGGGAAAGTGGCCTCGTTGCACTCAGTAGTTCTATGTTTTATCCATGAATAACGACATGTATTGTTAAACTTTTAGTTGTGTTATCATATACCGCACTTTAAGTCTAGAGAATTAGGTTATCAACTATATTCGTCAGAATTTTGCGGAAAAAATTCGCCAGAATTTCGCTTGTATATGGAGCATCCACAATGACAAATAGAAACAACATCATATGATCCAACATATATTCATCCAAATAGCACAAGACAACCATATAGTTCACCATCATCACACAATACGAATAATCCATAATGTCCATACAATCCAAATGGTCCATAAAGTTCATACAATTCAAATAGTGAACCAAAATTCTAGTAGTGAACCACTAGCTCAACTCCACATTGTCACTGCCTCCTAGACTTACCCTTACCCTTATCAAAAGCGTCGGTGCCTGGAGTGTAGTGAACTGGCGGACGTCATCTCCTAGTTCCTATAGGCTGCGAAGGCTGAGTCAAAGGAGCACCATCTAGCTGGGACGGTCCAAGTTCCTGATATCCGCCGTGGTCCTCTTCGTCCTCTGTGGCGTCACCTTGGAAAGTATCTTGAGTACCACGAGAGGAGCTCTGTCCGTCGTAACCTACAATGTCACGTATCAATTAAATGTGCATATAAGTACATTTATGTATATTAAAGAAAGACATTTAACTAGACGACATGTAATGAAAGTTTACCTCCGCGAGAAGAAGTACCGAGTCCTATAGTTCTCTCCCTCTGTGTTCTCTGTGGACTCGCTACATACTCCATCGCCGCGCTAGTCCCGCAACCACAACGAGCCGCAGCTCGACGCAATCTACGTGCTAGCCTCTGTGATAACAACATGAGCATATTAAGCATTGTAATATATGTATTGTCGACGAGATAGTCGTTGTGTTGATGAGTACTTACTCCTAGAAAGTTGTTGAGCGTAGCCTCGTCCACGTTTGTCCTTGGAAACCGTTCAATTTCTACTACAAACTGTTTTAGCGCGTTGTCCTGCAAAAAGAGACAAATTATAGTCATAATGGTAGTCATATACAACGCATTGCCATAAAAAAATTACATAACTTTTTTAAGATCACTTACCACTCGGTCCAAGACAGGTGCAGCCTCGACAATCGTCCCTTGTCTTGCTTCAAGATCATAGGACGTGTCTTCGTCATCTGAAGAATCAATGTCTGCGTAGTCCGTATTTGTCCATTGAGTCTTCAACTTTGTTCGTGTCACTGTCCGGTACCAAGTTAGGTATTGGCGAAAGTTGTAGTCGTTGTGTGGCGTCTCGTTTTGATACACATTGTCATATTGATCGTCCCAAGCATTCATGTGCACTCGGTGTAGCGTCTCAAACTCCACCGTCTTTTTCTGTTTTTGACGATCAATCCTGAAACATGTGCACTATGTCAACTACATCAACTACATCAACTAAATCAACTAAATGGACTAGAATAACTATGTCAACTATGCCAACTAGAATAACTAAATCAACTACAGGCACTATATCAACTAGAACAACTGCATGGACTATGTCAACTAAATGATCAACTATGTCACTCTCTGAGGAAGGTGGTACTTACTTGTGCAGCTCTACGGAAGTCGAATACGGCGGGACTGGCCACTCCTGAGCCTTGCCAAACTGCCATGCCATTCTCTGAGGAAGGTGGTATTCAACAGCATAGAAGCATATGAGCGGACATATCATCATGTACAGGTCCTCGTCCGCGCCACACATGTTGCTCAAGCCAAACTGTTGCATACTTAGTTCCTTGTATGGCTCCCAAGTGACCTAAAAAAAGAGCAATTGAAGGGCATAAGTTGCAACAATCATAAGGTGTAAGAATGAATAAATAACAATATGCAATGAACTCACCATCGAAGCTGTAAGACCATCCAGCTCGTTAGCGTACTGAAAGTACGCACGTTCTGTCCTCGAGTAGGGGGCCGTCACCTAGTTGTACAGATGTGCATATGTAGGAAGACGGCGAGGGTTGTTACCACGAACCAAGGCCGAGGTGCCTGGAGTGTAGGCCGGCCAACCGGTATACGAGACCACATCCACAGTTGAAGAAGGTACACACAACCCCCAATTGAAGCGTTCTTCGCACCTCGTCGATAAGCCTCGCAAAGGTGGCGATATAGGAACGCCAATACTGCAGAACCCCAACTGTATGTGCCTGCAGTGCCCCAATTACCCAAGCAAGGGAGGTACATCCATGACGCTGTGTCTCCTGTCGCGTCAGGGAAGAGAACACACCCGAACAAGTGCAACACCCAAGCTCTGCAGTAGGACCCAACTGTGGCATCGTCTGCGTCATCCGGACATGCACCAAAGGCAGCCCTGAGCCAAGGAATGGAAACACCTGTGCCGCGAGAATACGTCGCCTCTGGAGGTAGTGGTCTCCTAAGGAAGGCCTCCATTCTGTCCCTCCAACCTTCAGACCGGCAGTGCCCGATGACAGGAATACCTCTAATGGAGAGACCAAGCCACTTCTGCATGTCCTCAAGACTGATAGTCATCTCTCCACAAGGTAGGTGGAAACTATGAGTTTCCGGCCTCCACCTACAGAAGGTAGATAAGTAAAGATGTTAGTTACATTTCAAAGAAACAGTGTGTAGTAATGAATTAGTATTGAACATGGTTATACCTATCGACCAAAGCTGTGATCGCCGCGGGTTGATGACATGCAACCCACGACGAACCTGATACGATACAACGTCTAGTCCAACCCTCTCTAGTAAGGGTGTGTACCTTTCGTCGTACCGCATCTTGTGGAACCTGTCATGGGTTCGAGGACGAAGAGGGGCCAACACCTGCAACCATTACACGTGTTTTAATGTAAGTACCTCATATGCTTAAGTAAGATAAACTGCAGTTATTACCTCCCCCTCGAAAATACGTCGTCCTCGGTGGTTCGCCTCGTAGTACTGATCGAGGAGGTCGAAAGTCGCCATCCTGTTGGAGGAAAAGAAAATTGTTAGTAAAAAATTAAATTACATGCATAAATATTAGAAAGCAAACAAAGAGTAAACATTTATAAATATTAGAAAGCATATATATATAACTATTGTCACCTGGCTAGGCGCCCAAGTGCATGTACGTGCATTGTGCCCAAGTCTGCCACATTTGCTACATTGGTTTTGCTCGGGATCAGTAAGAAAGGGTGTTGCTCTACCCCTCCTTGTTCTTCCTGAAACCTGATCCATGACCATCTTGTATCTCGTCCTCTTCCTAGTTCCACGTTTGTCCCAACGAGCACCTGGGTCCGCAATGTATCTCGGGCCATGGTATGGTGGCCACTGCTCTTCCTCTAGGTAAGGCTCGAAACGTGGAACCTAAGTAAGTACAAGGCTGTCAACACTTAGCTCTCGTGGCATTCTACTCTCATATGCATAGTTGCGATGTTGAGCTGCTGCAATATAATGAGAATATGAAAAATGGTACTGCCTTGGTTTTCCACACATGCATGAGAAATTACTAAGAACCACAATATAAGCCCTTGAAGGTCGAACCTCACCATCAGAGGTTGTCCAACCCCTTTCTATGACCTCATACTTTCCCGTGCTATGGTCAAAGCAATGAACTTCATGTGTTCTAGTCTTCTCTTTTGCCCTATCAAGATGGTGTTTTGGTTTAGGTGCCCATATCTGATTCTTGCTCTGTAGTGCCATTGCTGATCCATGCCGGTCATTGAACCATGCAACACACCTAAAGAAAGTAAAGGACACAATGGCATTGACAGACATGGCCCGTATACCCTTGAGCATATTATTAAATGACTCGGCCATGTTGCTAGTTTGAAATTCATACCTCCACCCGCCATCATCATAGGCCCTTGACCATTTATCTTTTTGACTCATCAAACCATGTAGCCACTGCCTACCTTCTGCATTTGTTGTTGTCTTTAGCAGCTCCAACTTCTCTTCGAAGTAGCAAATCTCAAGCATGCGAGCAACCTCCTCGAACAGGTGCAAGTTGTCCTTTGAACTGTCCTTCCGGAGTAAATTCTCTGCAAGGTGGCGAGTGCACCAACGGTGATGCAATGGTGCATACCCCGGAATCTGCTCCTGTACGGCACTAAGTATGCCCTGGTGTCTGTCAGATATGACACCAACCTCTCTCCCAGGGCCTATAACATGTATCCGAACAAGCCGCAAGAACCAACCCCAGCTGTCTTTGTTCTCCCTCTCTACCAAAGCGAATGCTAATGGAACCAATGCATTGTCCGCGTCACAACCAATGGCTATCAACATTGTGCCCATATACTTGCCAAGAAGAAAAGTACCATCAATGGACAACACAGGACGACAATGCCTAAAGGCTTGGACACACTGAGGAAAGCACCAGAATACACGGAAGAATATCTCTCTGCCGTCCTTCCATTCATTTGGTTTTGGGATGTACTCGTAATGCATGCCCGAATTAGCTACCTTAATTGCATTGAACAATGCAGGCATCTTCTCGTACCCCTCCTCCCAATCACCATATATCATCTTCCAGACACGTTGCTTTGCCCTCTATGCTTTGCCATAGCTCACCTTATAATGAAAATGCTTCTCAGCTAGGTCCATGAGCGCCTTCACTCTCAAATTAGGTTGTTTCTGCAGTGTTGTGTAAAATTTTCTAGCAATAAGGGTAGAGGTCAACTGTTGATGCTTCTCTTTTAGATCCGCCGTTGCACAAGTATGTGGACCTACAATTTTGGTGATCTTAAACTTTTCACTGTCCTTCTGTTTCCTCACGCATACCCTCCAATTGCAATCATTTTTCTGACATACCATTGTGTAACGGTGCTCCACATAAGAATTTTGCACCTTGAATGGCCTTTTACGTTTCACAGAATACTCCTGTAACCACCTTCTCAATGTTGGCAAGTCCTTAAAGATCATGCCCTTAAAAATTTCTATGCTTTCCCCATCATCAGGGGCCTCTAGCAACTCTTCTTCTCTTGCTACTGCATAAGCACCATGAGAGTGTCTGAGATCGCTAAATTCATGCACTAGTGGATCAATATCGGGACAACACTGCCTCATGAGCTCAATCTCTTATTCACTCAATGCAGCCACAGGACGTTCATCATCGGAACGAACAGCTCTTGCGGTCCCATAAGGCTCCTCTCCATCATCAATCTGAATATTAACACTATTAGATGCGAAGCCTGTATGCACCGCAGTGGATGATGAAGGCACACGATGACAGCCAACATTATCAGGAATGTCTCCTACATTTAAATGAGGATGTCATCATTGGAATAACATATTACAAGGATGGATAAGAAAAGGTAAAGTGTTACTACAACACTTACTTGGATGATTTTGGGTCAAAGGGATCTCCTGAGGGGCCGCGGAAACATGAGGTGCAACAACATTAGGGCAGATTCCAACCTCGTTTGGAGCGGATTGCGCATCGGGCACCACAACCACATCTTCCACATGCACCTCTGAATTGTGTAACGGAGGATCACATGGTAACGGATCGTATTGTGGTGGTGACAAGCCATGAGAGGATGAATGCCCAATAGGGGATGAATGGCCAAGAGGAGTTGGCTCATTGGAGAGCTTCCGTACAATCAAATCCAAACATTGAAATTCACTCTTCATCACAGTATTGACATATGTCTCCCATTGAGCCTCTGATGAGATTGGGACCAACCGTCTAAATATTTGGCCTTATTTACCATGGTGAACTACTCACTCAACTGATATGACATTTTCAATGGAATTGCAATGAAGCTCATCCGAGCCCTAGCGAACAACTCCAAAAAAAACGGTCGCTCATCGAACATCAAAGGCACCTTTTGCATTCCAACTAAGGTAATATTACCAAAACCATCTTCCGCTTCCTCCACTCTTCCTCCATGATACAGGGTCACTAGGTTATCCATCTAGTTGATATACACAACACGAAAGTTCTTATTATGGGTAAACTAAATTATCAATGACCTAACTATACATACATATATATATATATATATATATATATATATATATATATATATATATATATATATATATATATATATATCTATTGAGCTATAAATTTAGCAAACTAACTATCTATCTATGAACTTATCAATCTATCTATTTAGCAAAATAACTATCTATCTATCTATCTATCTATTTGTCTATCCATCTATTTAGCGTACTAAATTATTAATGACATAACTATCCCTATATTTACTAAACTATATAATTAATAAGTTAACTACATATTTGTTTATCTATCATCTAAATGTGTAATTAAAATTTCGAACTACAATTGCTAACTAAAAACACTAAACTAAACTTGAAAAGAAAAAAAATTACCTAAAAAAACCGGATGGCGGCGGCGGACGGCGGAGGTGGCGGCCGGCGGCGGCGGCCGGCGGATGGCAACGGCGGCGGCGGATGGCGACGGCGGCGCCTCGGCGGCGCCTCGGCAAGACCGCGCGAGAGAGAGAGGCGAGTGAGAGACAGAGAGCGTGCGCAAGAGCTCGGCGCCGCGGGCTAGATGAATGCTAGCTCGGCGCCGTGGGGCGTGGCGCCGAGCTCAGCACCGTGATCCGTGGCGCCGTGCCCTATAGCGCCGAGCCTCCTGCCACGTCGGATCCCAGCTGGATGCGGGCTAAAATCTCGGCGCCGAGCTGTGTTGTTACCTCGGCGCCGACCCCCTGGGTCCATTTCTAGGAATAGTTCCTCCAGGGGTCTAAACGTGAAAATAATTCAAAAAAGGGTTAAATTGTAAAAATTTGGGCCAGCAGTTAAGGCCACCGTGTTTACAAGTTACTTATTGACTAATGATCGCGGTTGGAGGTATTGGTAATTTGGTAGCCTGTTGCTTCTGTAACGAGCACGTGCGTCTATCTCACTTCCTTTTTGTTATGCATCTTTCTCTAATCAAGAATTTGACAAAAACTCAATGCTACAAAACGACCCATATCTAATGCCCCCGGATGAAATACCAAATTGCTCTGGTGCGTGCAGCAGGGGCAGGCGCGGATAAGATGGGTCGGCTTATACCTAGGTCGTGTTTAGTTCCCTCGCCGAATCGGCGGTTCTGGGCACTGTACCGATTTGGTACAGTGCCCAGTACACTGTAGCATTTTGTTTTTATTTGTGAAATATTGTCTAAAAATTCTCAAACTAAGCTCAAAAGATTCGTCTCGCAACGTACAACAAAACTGTACAATTAATTTTTAATTTCATCTACATTTAATACTCCATGTATGTGCCAATATTTTAATGTGATGGGAAATCTTCTTTTTACGTAGTGGAATTTGGGAGGAATTTGGGAAGTAAACACGGCCCCTAGAAACCATCAGGAGAACCGCGACAGCACCGTAGCTTCGGCCGGACAGAAACATAATTGTGGACGGTGTGGTACGGCTTCGGCCGCCCCCACGCTCGCAGTCCATCGATGCTTTTGTTCTGGGCAACGTCAAAATACCTTTGCTTGCTGCTAAGAATAGGCGCACTAGGTTGCTTAAAATGGTCACACCAAAGGAACTGGTCCGGCGGTCCGGCCCTCCAGACATTAAAAAGGGAGGAGGACCAGTACTGTACTACGGAGTAGTAATAGTAGCAGTAGTACTGCTCAAGCTCAATGGTCCTCCAATCCTCCCTCGAAGGACTTGCATAGATGATGTCGAATTCAATGATTCGGCGCTGCTCACCTGGGTCTTGTGATATCCGGCAGGGGTTGAGCTTGCCTGTAGGAGGTAAGAAGAGCTTGATTCAGATGTTAAAAGTTTTTCTGAGTTTTTCGTATAAAATAAATTTATTCATGCAAATTTCCGTTAAATTCCTGCATCCTAAAGAATATCTAAACCTTCAAGAATGAAGTGAGTATGAAATTAGAAGTCCTGTAATACAGTGTGTTCATTCTAGCATTAAGAATTTATTCTCAAATCGTTTTTGCATTAAATACTGTTGACACCGTTTTTGACATGTGTTAATATGGTCTAAGGATTGTGCTGATCGGCAAAAGGCTAGTTGTTGTTCCTTATCGGCATCGGGATATTACCGGTCAGATTGCCGATAAAGGCAAGAATGTTGCTGATAAAGACAGAGATTTGTTGCCGATGGAGGCAGGAAGACACCGTTGATAAAGGCAAGGGGATGATGCCGATAGAAAGAACATTGCCGATAAGAACCGAAGCTCATTACCGATGTGATGAAGACATTGCCAATGAGAGTCAAAGCCTGTTGCTGACAGAGGGGATATTGCCAATGAAGACGGAAAGCTGCCAATGAATGGTAGATGCTGCCGATGGAAGCAGAATGACGTGGCTGACATCAGCAGAGAGTTGTCGATGACATTAAAGGAAAGTTGTGGATTGAAGGAAGTCTGCCGATGGAAGGTTTCATCGTGAAGGAGATAGATATGGAAGCTGGTGATTTCATGTCAGTGTTAATAGATTTATTTCGAGTCCGACTCTTACACGAGTCGTTTGTTTCCTTTAGTGTGAGTCATTTTATTTCCTTAAAAATAGGAGTTTTTGTTTAGGAAGGTATGAGTCGTGTCTATCTACAACTCCCTCTGCTGGAGTATAAATATGTAGGTAGGGGTCGTGAGAAAATATATATCCAAGCATATCAATATAAATCAATTACCTTTTTATCTACTTTACCAGTAATTTACCTTTACCGCATTAGGTTTAATTATCTACGAGTTCTTCAAGTTTCGACGGGCTGCATCTCATCGACCTCCGTCAACCCTTGCAAGTTCCGCGTTTGAGCAACCTGAGCCTTGACGTCCGGACGCATCGCTGTCATCTCGTTCAGCTCTACTCTAGTTATCCTGATCAGGTTTGAGCCTTGACATCTGGGCGCATCGCCGTTGTCTCGTTCAGATCTTGTTTTAGTTATCGTCCTTGTCGATTAACTGGTCAAATCGACTGGCACGCCCTCGAAGATCGAATTCGGGTATATGTCTGAGGTGTTCGCAGATCCTGACGCTTTTTGTGTCAACAAATACTTACTAATCAATCACAATTAACCACGTTGATGATAGCTTCTGATTAGGATATAAAAGGAGGACATATGTGTCTTTTATGTTATTAATCTCTTACCTTTTCTTAGAAAATTTTAGAATACTATAATTCCAAGAATCTGCATCTTCCCTACAAGCTATACAGGCGAATATGGAAGACCCCGTTGTGATGCCACGCGAAACAAACCTAAAAATCGTTTTCATGATGCCATTGCCGAGAAAATCCGTATAAGTGAGGAAAAAAAGCAGCGGAGGATTAACCGAAGAATCCGATTGCTATACGTAGAGCCTCTTTGGTAGGGCTCCTCTTAAGGGGCTCCTGCAGAGGAGCCGCAACTGTTTTGGAGAAGCCCCAATTTGAGGCTCCTCCAAAACGGCTCCGGCTGCTCTGCTTTTTCCTGAAAAATGGCTTCTCCAGAAAAATGTTTGGCAGGGCTCATCCAGAGGAGCCAGAGCCGGAGCCAAGGAGAAGCCCTGCCAAACAGGCCCGTAGAGGAGATTCAAGGAACGAATGAATGGAAGCCACTCCCAGTCCCAGATCATTTCACATGCGTTTTCATTCTCTGCCTTGCCTCTCGTCCTTTTTTTATTATTTATTTATTAATGATGATGTAGCGGAACCGCCCCCGCCGCCGTGTGGTCCTCTTAGAGCAAGGCTAATAATACAGTCCACTAATGGTTGTATGAATCCTTACAGCTAACCTTTTAGTCCACTCATATAATGTTTTCACATTCACATTCAATACATGATCCACTTGTCTATCTCACATTTTTTCTTGGTTTTTTGCCAAAACTGGCTGTAAGTTTAGGCCATCCTCAATGAGAGTTTCATCTCCCAGTTTCCAATGCTCTCATATATTGGTAACAATGTACAAGAGTTTTATGGGGATGAAACTCTCTCTACTCTCATGAAACTCTTATCATCTCTCTTCATAAATAGGGTGTCATGTCAGCCTATTTAATGCCCATGAAACTCTCATTGAGACTGGCCTTACAGCCCACCCCTCCTCTCTCTCCTCCTCTCTCTTCACCTCAGTATTTAGCCTGCTTGCAGCCCATCTCTATACTTGCTCTTAGGGTGGTGTGCGTGCAGACTCCGATGGCGTTCTTCCCCATCCCCAAGACGAAACGGATCATACCGTATCGCTCGGCTGTGTTTAGATGCTGAAAAGTTGCTGAAAAAATCCTGTAGCACTTTTCGTTTGTATTTGGCAATTAGTGTCCAATCATGGACTAATTAGGCTTAAAATATTCATCTCGCAAAGTTAAAGCAAATTATGTAATTAGTTTTTGATTTCGTCTACATTTAGTACTCCATGCATATACTGCAAGTTTGATGTGACGGGGAATCTTCTTTTTGCATAGTGCCAAAGTTTGGGGTTTATGGTGGAACTAAACACAACCTCGGTGTGCTCGTCCGCGATGACTGGACCTGTGGCGACAGGCAGGCGACCTGCACGGCGGAGCAGCCCAGAAGCTACTGCCAGCCGCCAGCGGCCATCCAGCTCCGACAACTCAGCTCTCCTCCGGAGACGCAGGGAAACAGGGGGCGAGTCGCGCGTGTGCCGACTGCACAGTATTCTACTAGCATCGTCCTCCCTCGTCAGTCGTCACCGCCCCGCAAGACGTCCCCCGACGAGACGAGGCCCACCCCAGTGCATGCATCATCCTGCGCCCCTGCCGACGGCGTTGACTTGGGTCGGGTGACCTGTGGCACCAATTTTTAAGGGATTGACAAATCGCATAGGTTGACTTGTTGGCTCTCTCTTTCATAGTACAGTGCAGTATGCAATTTGGTTCGTCTTCTTACAAATTTAAAAGTCGTAACCTTGAGCTTCAGGACAGGTTGAAAAGAGTCGAGAGGTAAGAGGTAACTGGGGGCCTTTGCCCTCACTACGCCAGTCTCAATTGAGAGTTTCATGACGTTGTTTCCAAGATTACCATGTCATATAAAATGAAATAAAACTCGGATGAAACACCCACTCTTAGTGGAGAGTTTCATTCTATAGTTTCATAGGCATTTAATTCCATTGAAGAATCATGGCCTTATTGGTTTCGGTGATTAACGACAAGTAAAAGATTATTATGGCTAATGTGTGTTTTGCAGAGGCTATGCGTAGCTTAGCCATAGTGATCAATATGAATGGGCTTCAATGGTTATCACTTAGCCCCCAAGATGGATATCGTTTCGGATTTCAAAGTCGACATGATGAAGACCCTAGAGTGATAGGCTAAGTGTTATAAGGTGATGAAGGGCACTTAGAATTAGATAGGGCTTTATTTGATCTTTGACCGTACTATCAAGGGGGTCTAGACTAGTAGCTTGACTTAGGAGAGCTTCATGACTTAGGTGTGGTGCACACTTGACATCCTTAGCTCTAAGCAAGCCTATGGTGACCGTAAGATATCCTATAACATCTTCCATATTCATCGCGACGAAAAACGGAGTTGAGAGAGCCGGTTTCTGGACGTCGGACGCTAAGGTCAGAGGCGTCGGACGTGGTGCCGAAAGCTGGCGTCAGCATGACGCAGCGTCCGTCGAGCCAGCAGAGAGCTACAGAGAAGGCCAGTTTGCAAGGGATGCGTCTATCGCATTGGCGTCGGACGCTGTGGAGCGTCCGGAAATATTTTCCCAGAAATCCGAGAGCAGCGAGTTGGCGTCGGACGCTGAGGCGCAGCATCCGTCGCCAAGCATCGGAGCGTCCGACGCCTGCTGACGTACACAGTAACTAGCCGTTGGGGCAAAGCGACGGAGCGTCGCTAACTTAAATCCAGCCCGAGGCAGTTTTGTGTGAGGACTATTTATAGCTCCTCTCTTTCTCTCCCATCTTGCCTTTGCTTATTTGGTTTGCTGGTTGCTTTGAGAAGGTTGGGAAGAGAGCAAGAGCCCTAGAGAGAGAGAGAGTGATTTGCGAATCCATTCATCTTTCTCTTCTCTAGTTCATCCAAGAGTTCAAGTGTGCATCCACTCTAGTTGTGAAGTTTGAGTGAGTCAAGTGAAGATCAAGGCTTGTTACTCTTGGTGATCGACATCACCTAGACGGTCCGGTGGTGCTTGAGAGGAAGGTGATCGCCGGAGGATTGTCGACGGCCCTTCTCCATCGATTTGTGATCGGTTGTGGGCGGTTCACTGAGCCGGAGTGACGAAGAACCAGCCCGTAGAGAGCACTCATCCCTTGCGCGAGATTGAGGGGGAGCAATATCTTGCGAGGTGCTCCAACGAGGACTAGGGGGGAGTGTCGACTCCTCGATACCTCGGCAAAACGTCGCCGTGTCAAGAATCTCTTTCCCTAGCTCTTTTCATACCGCATTACATTCCGCTCTTGTTATTCAATTCATACTAGAATTGTGTCGGGTGTTTTCGCTTTCCTTGACTTGCTACCGCTTTTAATAGTCTAAGGCACATGAATCGTTAGGCACGGGGTGCTTGACACTTGATAGGATTTCATATTTGCTTTAGAAATTTGAAATAAGCCTAATTCACCCCCCCTCTTGGACATCTTGATCCTTTTATCCGTGACTCATAGAGAGTTGGTATTCGTGCCAAGAGAGTGTCATCCTCATGACACTCATTTCTTCTCTTTCTTCTTAAATACATTGTCATTTCATCAAAAGTGCATATGTGGCAACATATTTAATGCGAATGAAACTCAAATGACACCCCATTGAGACTGCCCTAAGTCACTAATCTCTCCGTCCCAAAATATCTGTCTTTCTCACTTCTCGAGAAAAAAACTTAGATTAATTTTATATAAAAAATTATTAATAGTTGTGATACATAATTGATATCATTAGATAGATCTTTTGATCTAATATTTCAATAAATTTTTTAGAGACATAAATATTACACATATTTTATATAAATCTAGTCAAAGTTGTGACACGAAAATCTAAAACCAAAGTTAATTTGGGATGGAGGGAGCAGTGGCAACACCGCCTGAGGCCTGACAATGATGGCTGGCTCCTCAGTCCCCATCCAATCAACGAAACTTTTAGGCACCGGCTGATATCGTACTACACAGATACTAGAGCCTACTCCTAGCCAGGCTACGGGTACTACATCCGTTGCATACTTGCATGACGGTGGTACTCGTACACGCACCTGCACAAAGCCCTGCTTAGGAAACAAAACCGTAAGGAGTATTGGAGTTCGACTTCAAAGTTCAGAGAAAGAAAGAAAGAAAAACGTATGGAGGAGAGCGAAAGAAACGCGCCGGGGGTGAAGCACACGCACACCGGTGCTGCCTCGATTCCGCTTCCTTTCAGCGTCACCACCAAAAGGACTGCAACCTGAATCTGTTTTCAAGTCTTTCTCTATCGTAGTATCATCCGTTCCAAGTGCAGAGAATGTCAAGGACCTCCTGGTTATATTGCCTCTTCCTTTTCATTTAGACTAGACTTAGGTTCACTTCCTTGCTAGACCCACCGTTAGAACAACTAGCGTTAGGACTTTGATCGCCGGCCTCTGCACCTTGTTTGTCTACAAAGAATTCCTCTCATACAGTAAGGCGGCCTAAAGGAGAGAGGACTAATTTACTCATTTTGCTAAAAATTTAATTTCGATTAAACATTTATGCTGATTTATTGTGAGAAAAAAATACTATTTATATTCGTTATAACCTAGATAAAATGGATCTCTGATAGACTAATTTAGTCACCATCTCGGACTCTGATCGGCTACTGCATTGTACCATCTTTACGGTCGTTGCCGTATCCATATCCACTGGTGTGCTTGTTGCACCAGCTGATGTACATGTGCTTACTACTGCCACCACATCAAGTGTGCGTAATTCTGAGGCTGGAAGAGTGATGAATTACTGACCTGTGCCTTGTGCTTATAAGAAGGATGGATCCACGAGGATGGTGAATTGATGACTCTGCTAATCTGTTGGATATTTAGACTGGGCTTACACTGGGCCAAGGATAGGGGGAAAAAATGGTCTCAGGTGTTGTTGACGGGTGGAGAAATTCTTGCCCCTCACGAACAAAGACAGGGACCTGATTCCCTGATGGGATTATTTTTTTGTTGACATCTCTGCTCATGGAGTTCGTCGGAGAAAGTGTGTTGCTTATGCCCTCTTTGGCACGGCTCCGAGGGGCTCTGGCTCATGTTACTGTTCACTACTGTAGCGCCACTGTAGCAAGGAGCCGAAGAAGCTACAAAACGTGGCTTCTCCGGCTCCTCTTCTTCTCAGTTCATTTGCTACCTCCGATTTTCAAAACAACTCCTTGCTACAGTGCTACACAGTGCCGCTACAGTGCCAATGGGGAGGAGCCGGAGCTGGGGTGAAGCCGTGCCAAAGAGGGCCTTACTAGAGAACACAAAAGACATAAGCACAATAAATTTAAGGCATGTTTGGGTTGATGAACTCTGCTTTATAAATTCCACTATAAAGCAGCTTAAAAAATTGAAGTATTTTTTTATGTGCTCTTATATTTTTTTTTCAAAAACAAAATGTATAGAGTTGACACTGTTTGACTAAAAATGTGAAACAAAGCTGAAAACGTGAGATGAAATAGTCCCAAATAACCTCTTAAGAAGAACAACAAGTTTTAAACTATTTGTGAATATGTCCAAGTTAACTAAAGGGTGGGTAGGATCTTGTTTGAGTGGACTTTAGTTCTGTAGCTCCATAGAAAAAATGGATCTGGCTTCGTATTTTTTTTTTTTTCAAATTGACCTAGAAGAATAGGACTAGGACACGAGAAGATTAGCCCAAAACTGTACTCGTGAGGCTATCCAGTTTTGCTACAGTGCTCCGGTAGCCGGATATCCTCACCGAAGTACCTAAAAAGGGACCATTTTTTCCCCTGGCAGCCACCGCTTTTACACCCCCATGGACCATGGCCCCGTCGCCCGGCCGTGAGACGAGACCCAACGCCGTTTGGACGCCTGCAACAGCCGCACCACATGCGGCCTGGCCTGGTGCCGGACACATCGCATCGCCATCGGCATCGCCTCCCAATCCCAACCGTAGTTGACGAGCGAGAGCAGCTGCAGATCACCCAAGCCGAAGCCAAAGCCAAAGGCCAAAGCGAGCGGAGCGGAGCGGCGCACTATTTATCGTGCTCGTGCAGCATCGGCGCAGTCCCTTTCTCCGCCCGCCCCCACCGCGCACCGCCCCGACCAGCCACGGGAAACACGGCGCCCCTCCCCTCCCCGCCCCGTGCCGTCGCTCCCCAGCCCCCGCTCTCGCCGCCGTTCCCTGCTAACCCCGTCCCCTCCGCCTCGCCTCTTGCTAAGAGAGCGCGGACCACTGCGGTGCCTCCTGAAACCCCCCGCCGACGCCTTCGGCCGCCCCCAGGTGGATCCCGTCAGCGGACTCCAGGAGGGGTTAGCTAGCTCCGCTCCCTGATCTGAGATGAAATTAGGTATGCTCGTCGTGCCGTCTCTATGATCCAAGCAGGAGCTCTTACTTACGTTGCACGAATTTTGGTTCAATCTCTAGATGGGGAAGACGGGGGTGCCGTTTGCTTGCTTAAGTGATGCTATGCTTATGTGAGAGAACCGATGGTCAAAATTGCTTTTTTTTCCCTCTCCCTTTTTGTTCTTGTGTGCAGGATCTGAACCTGCCGGGCGAGCTGATGTGATGTACGGCTCGCCGGTGTCCAAGGACCTCAACCTCCCGGTGCAGCCGCCGCCCATGACCTCCTCGTCCGGGCTGCTGAGGTACAGATCGGCGCCCAGCACGGTGCTCGGCGACCTCTGCGAGGACTTCCTCCCTTCCGCGCCCCGCGCCGCCAGCCCTGACGCCGGCACCGACAACGTCTTCTCTAGGTTCCTTGCTGACCACCACATCCGGGACGACAAGCCGTCGCCGCCGCCCGCCGCTGTCCACTTCCCGAGTGAAGCCGACATGTCTTCCCAGCAGCAGCAGCAAATGATGTTCCACTCCCAGCCGCAGCAGCAGCAGGAGATGGTGGGCGCCAAGTCCGGCCTCTACCGCACCGTGAGCTCAGGCATAGAAACCGCGGCCGCTATCGGCACTGGTGGCTCCAGCGCCAGTAACCTGATTCGGCAGAGCAGCTCCCCCGTCGGATTCCTCGATCATTTGAACATGGACAACGGTTGGTCTCTTCTTAATTCAGCCTCCCTCATTTGGTACTACCGTAGTTACCATTCCCTGCTTGCTTCCTTGCCACCAATTATTGGGAGCGGTTCTTGGGGCGTTTTTCCTCTGGGAAACATTTCTATTTCTGGAACTGACACTGAGCGTGTCCCACCTACGCTACCTTGCTCAATTCAGGATACGGGGCCATGCTGAGGGCGGGCATGGCCACGGCGGACTCCCTCGCTGGTAGCGGTAGCAGGCTGAAGGGGCAACTGAGCTTCTCGTCACGGCAGGGGTCATTGATGTCCCAGATCTCAGAGATGGACAGCGAAGACGTCGGAGGGAGCAGCCCAGAGGCTGCCGGTGGCGGCGGCAGGGGGTACATCCCTGGGTACCCAATGGGTTCTGGATGGGAGGACTCGTCGGCGCTCTTTTCAGACAATTTGTCTGGCATGAAACGCCCCCGGGACTCGTCGGAGCCTGGCCAGGTGCAGCACGGGTTACTCGATTAGAACTTTCCATTTCTTGAAGTATAGTACATCTATGTGGCGAACTGACGATGCAATCAGTGCAGAGCGGCCTTACGCACCAGTTCAGCCTGCCCAAGACGTCGTCGGAGATGGCAACTATTGAGAAATTCCTCCAGTTCCAGGACGCTGTGCCTTGTAAGATCCGTGCCAAGCGTGGATGCGCCACTCATCCACGCAGCATCGCCGAGAGGGTCAGTAAATTCTTCGTTTTCTTGCATGAAATTCCTTAAGTTCCGTGTCTGCAGTTAAGCAATTGGCTAATGTGCTGATCTGTGGTGCCCAGGTGAGGAGAACAAAGATCAGTGAGCGAATCCGAAAGCTGCAAGAACTCGTTCCAAACATGGACAAGGTACTCCGCATTCTGTAGCTAATAGGTGTGTGGGTAGCAAATTTTCTATGTGAGGACCACTCCATAATTGACTTGTCTGCAACCTACACTTCCATTTCCTGCAGCAAACCAACACATCTGACATGCTGGATTTGGCTGTCGACTACATCAAGGATCTCCAGAAGCAGGTTAAGGTAAGGAATCCAATAAGTTCTCTGCAGATGAGCACTTGTCGGTATCTTAATCAGAAAGCCCTGAGCAGTAAGGCCAAAAAATCAAGCTATAGTATTGATTTGCTGCCCTTTAACTGAAAGGAGAAAGTTACCCATAGCCTTCTGTTAGGTTTATCTGAAATACACACTCTGAAACAGAGTTTGAGAGTTCCTTTCTGTTATCTGTTCATTGAAGGTGATAAAGGAGAGCCAAGCTAATTGCACCTGCTCAGCAAGCAAGAATCAGCAGCACTCTTGCTGAAGCCCTGATGCACACTGTACATGACCTGCAGACCTTGGAAGCATGTTCACCCGGGATAGAAAAGATGAAAGAAAGCTCTCATTGTTTTGGTGGGGTTTGAACTGCAGCAGTTGAGAGGCTTATCTACCAGGAAGTGTAGCATTATATGAGTGAAGGGGAATGAAGCAATAGAATCACCATCCATCAAGCATTCAAGTGATAGGGGGAAGGGTAAAATTGGGGAGATAATATATATAGGAGAAACAACTGTATAGTTTGGCTGTAGCTTTGCTATATACTATATACTACCCTTTCGGTAGAAAGTGATTAATTTACCTCTATTGCTAGTAGCAGCAGCTGTAAATGTGCCGCAGATAAATACTAGAAAAAACTGGGAGATGTTCAATGCAAGCAATAGTGTTTCAACTCTATGAACATCCTCTGCGGCTGCGGGTCGGGGGTAGTCCTGCAATCTGAATTGCGACACCAACAGACAAGATTCAGGCTCTGGACATTGATTCCGTAGCCGTGGTCTTCTCAGCTGCAGTCTCCAAGGGCCTGGTGAGGTCATTTTTTTTTTGAGCCCAGGAAGATAATTGAAATGATTCATCTGTTCAAATAGAGCAACTTCTACCTTAGGGGGGTAGGGGGTGATTGGTTGCTCTAGGGATGGGGAGTCGGGATGGAGGGCTGGTCCATAATCATGTGAGACCAGGCTCAAACCATGCACTCATCTGTGATTGGTTGTTTTTATCGTTGGTCTAGTATGAGAAGATGTTGTGTTTAGTTGTATGCATGAATAAGAGTTATGAGTGTGTGACATATAGGCCTTGGTTGTTTTTATCGTTGGTCTAGTATGAGAAGAGGTTGTGTTTAGTTGCATGCATGAATAAGAGTTATGAGTGTGTGACATATAGGCCCTTGCATCATACTAGCATCGTATCATCCTGCATCATAAAGGATCATCCTGCATCATAAAGGAAGGAGAAATCGAGAAGACGGAACCATGCGGAATGGATGGGGGAAGGAATGGAAGAAAGTAAGCAAACGGTGCGAGACAGGCAACCAAACAAGACAAAAATGCACGACGGACGATTCCAGCGGGCAACCAATCACTCCTAAGCGTACATGATGTTGCAGACCCTTAGTCCGTTCCCTGAGACCCTGACCCTCTCACATGCCAAGTATGTTCTGCCACTGAAGCAGACATCTGCACACAAACAGCACACGTCACTGAAGATTTCTACTTGATCAAATTGACATGATTACCTCATCATCTATTTTTGTGTGAGCGCATAACTTTTGTAAAATGAGGAGGCCGGATTTTTTGAAAGGGGATGCAAAAGTACCACTGGATACCCAAGCCTTCTCGTCGGACAACTGAAACTGCCTGCCAGGTGCCAGCTGACTAGTCGGGGTTATTAAAACGAGTCTTTTCCACTTATGTTATTGAAAAAGTTGTTAGTTTCACACGAGCTACTAAAAAATTGAGGCAGTCGTGTGTACCACCGTGCTAAACTTTTTTACCATACTCGCCATTCCGTCCACCTTATGTCATGTTTTGACCGTTTGACACCCCTGACATGTGGGTCCAGTTAGCTAAGAAGTAAAAAATGCCCCTCAGTTTCAATACCTTACCGGTTCAGCATCAGGCCGTGGAGGAGGCGAGGAGCAGCAGCGGGGCCGCGCTCGCCGGGGCGCAGCCCGCTGCAGGGCACGCTGCGGTCGTCGGGCGGGGCGGGGCACGACCGCCGCTGCAGGGTGCGCGCAGCGCCGGTGCGGGGCAGCAGCAGACCGTGGAGGAGGCGAGGAGCAGCAGCGCCTCGCTGGGGCGCAGGCCGCTGCAGGGCGAGGGCGCCGTGGCGCGCTGCGGCCGTCGGGGCGGGGCGCGCTCGCCAGTGCGCGACCGTCGGGGCGGGGCGGGGCACGGCCGCCGCTGCAGGGCGCGCGCGGCCGCCGGAGCAGGGCGGGGCAGGGTAGGGCTGGGCGCGCTCGCCGGTGCAGCACTGGCTCCATCCTCACTACCTCCGGTGGCGAGGGGCATCAGGGGCAAGGCGGCGCGGCGGTCCCTCTCCCCGCGCGCAAGCCCCTCCGGCCACGGCGGCGCCCCAACCCCCGACCCCGACCCCAGCCCGGCGGCCCCTCCCAGCCACGGCAGTGCTCCCACCCCCAGCCCCCGCGCCCGGCGAGCCCCCGCGCGGCTCTGCCCTCGCGTCCGGCAAGCCCCCTGCCCGCGCGGCCGGCGGAGCCTCCTGCCAACGCGGCTCTGCCCCTCGCGCGGCTGGCGAGCACCCCACCCTGCGCGGCGAACGGCGAGGCCCGTACGCGCGGCCGGCGACCCTGCGTGGACTGAGAAAAATAAAAAAAAAGTGAAAAAGAAAAAGAAATGGATAAAAAAAATAAAAAATAAAAATGAGAGAATATATTCTTAAGGGCATTGTGGACCTTTTCCACCCTGGTTTGACACCATTAGTGGCATAACTGAACGAAATTACGCGTATGATAAAAAAGTTTAGCGCAATGACACACACGACCGCCTTAACTTTTTCAATGGCATGAGCAGAAAAGATTTTATTAAAATTAAAACCCACTCAGCTTCTGCTCGCACCTCCGAATTCGGAGCATCGGTGGCTCATTAGTAGGCGTCGCGTCTCTGTACCGTTTTTCAAAAAAATCCTCTGGTTTTGTAATAATCAACCCGTGCTCCAACTTTTCCTCTCTAGACAGTAAACACGTTTTGATAATTTAAAGATAGAACCCCTATGTAAAACTTATTTCGATGTGAAGAAGGAAAAATCCCGAAACCTTGTTGTTTTGCGAAGAGCCCCCTGCATCCCAACCCTTCCGCATCCCGCACCCGCATCCTCGTCTCTTCCTCAGTTTGTCCCCTCTCTGCCTCTCTCAATCCTTTCCGCCGCCGCCGCCGCCCCCGCACCACGGTGCTCAGCGCGCACGCCACACGAAACGAGCATGACGGAGTTCGGTGACACAGCATCCAGGCGGGGGTGTGGGAAGATGCGCGACGGCAGGGGGAGCTCGGCGAACTCCTCACGCCGGCATAGCGCGACCTCATCCATGGCAGCGCCACAACAGCTATTGCTTCCTCCCTCCATATGATGGACCTAGGTTCTCCCCCCTGTCCCCCTTCCCCATTTCTTCTAACTCTTCCCTCTCCCTTCATCTTATCCTCCTGACCCTCTCCCTTTTACCTCGGTTCGTCACTGGCATCAAGGTGTCCATGGGCCTCACCTACGGAGGAGGCCTCCCATGTCCGGAGGCCCTAGGAGCGCACCCTGTGAGTGGATCCGACGGGATCCAGCCTCGATGGCAGCAGATCCGGCTAGCCTCCACCACTTGCGCCCAGCAGCTACGGAGATGGTTAATGGAGGGTTCTCTCCAGAGTAATATGCGGTCGCCTACTCAGGTATTAAGTCTGTAGCTTGTGGTTGACTGCTCGCATGGTCACACCTGTGCTGCTACTTCCCCTTTCAGTGTGAGCTATCAGCAAGCACAAATTCTTTCCTCACAATTTAAATTTGCACTTTATTTGACTCGCATAAAAAGCCTGCACATGGATCTGGAGACCATTGAGATGGTGCACGGGGAAGTGAGATTGTTAGTTTGGCTTGCTTTAGTTCCTTGCATTATTTATGCATGAATCTCAGGCTCGCTCAACTACTGTAGTTCTCTTTGTAGGTACTTCACGGACTTTTATAACGTAGCTTATGGCAATTCTTTCGATTCCTTCACTAGAGGTAAGCATTGGATTAAAACATGGAAATTGATAGTGCCAATTAACCCATGACACTCCAAGTTACGAGATGAACGCAGCTAATCTGTCAATGGTTTTTTTAATCGTAATCTGTCAATGGTTTCATATATATAGGCATGAATTAATCTCTTAAGTCTAAATATTACATTCGCAGGCCATCTTGGCGTATATGGAGTCATTCAGTTATATACTTTTGTTTATCTATGGTGTCACATGCATTTCCACGGTTCATCTTGTGATGCGTGAGGGGATTTGGAGCACTTTGCTCTGTTCGTTGGATTTTTTTTTTTGTTCATTGGATTTGGACTGCTTTGCTCTGTTTGGCATTGCTCTCCATTTTCATGACTTGTTGCTCCTCCTGTAGCAGTGGTGGAGTCATGGCATACGTTACAGACGTCATACATGATAGGAGGCAGCAATAACACTAATGATGTCTTGCTGCTATTTTTTTGTGATCTGTTTTCACTATTTTCTAGAGGTGGGTGCCCTGTTGCCTCTGGAAATCTCTGGTTTACTGTCCCTGGAACCATGCTATGTTTTGGACTTTTGGTCATATATTTAGAACATTTTTTTGTTTGCATTGATCTTGACCATATGATGGATGGACAAAAAAAGATTCCATGGAGTGAGGGCTCCTTATTGTCCATAATGCTTGGCTGGGTTTGTATTAGTTTCCCATCCCTAAAGCCCGGAAAGACCTCATTGTGCTGTGAATTATATGTTGGCACCACTAAAAAGCGTTCTGGAGGCCTGGGGTGTTGGCATCAAATTATGATATAAATTATTTCCCATCTGCAATAAATATAACATGGTTTTCATATTCCCAAGGTGCTTATGTAACATGGTTTTATTATAAGGAGTAGAAGTATGATGAGAAAACTAATAAGGAAAGGGCATTGATGAATGGATATCAACAAGTTTTCTGCCATAGGGCATGTTTACATACTAATATAGATAATTTTAGATACCTCCAATTGTTTATAACTTTTGGCCCATTTTAGTTGCACAACTTGGATAACTGTTTGGTTGAATTTTATCTTAAATTTGTGCATCAAAACTGAGTTAGGTGCTATCAATGAAATAAACTCCTTTCATATCCATTGTTGATTTGTTTCTATTGTGTTTTTTTTTCTTAAAATGTTGTACTAAAATGTGTAACTAACTATAGGACAATAATGTTAAAGCGTCAAAAGGAGGCGTCTCACCAAGCGGCTATACTTATACTCAATTCTTCCTGTTGCCTTGGGAGTTTCCAGAAGAAGAGAAATGAGAAGCCTAGAGCTCACTCTGCAGTACAGTTTCCATCTTTCTACAAAGTTATTCCTGGCAATTCTGTCATAATATTAATTAGGCAAATTTATGTTAGTAAATTGGACATTGTTGTTATTTTTCATCCGTCCACCACATTCATTTGTATGGAGATTTTTTTAGGCACTCGCCGAATGCTTATATATGCGTGATGCTTATACTTATGCACAGAGGTAGTGGACTTGTGCCAATCTGATGCTAGCTGCCCCTGATCCCACACTTGCATGTTTCTCCCTTTTCCAGATAAGGTGTACTGATTCTAAATGGCAATACAGTTATCCTTCTGAAAGCTATTTTCATTTGCCCTGTTGATGAAATCTTGCTAGGCACTGTACTTCACATCATTCGTTCTAGCTTGCCTATTATTTCTATCATTGTTCTGCCTGAGTCATTTAATTGCTCATTTTGGGCACACCGTCCCCCTTTTTTATGCTCATCTCTTATCTTCTCTTGATAGAACCATAATTGCTATACTAGCCATACATATAATGAAGGATCATGTAATCTATGGCTGAACAGAACCATAGTGGTTGCAATGGCTATATAACTCGTGTTATATGCAAATGCTTCATTATTTGTGCTAACTATTGAATAATATGATATTTTTGATATGATGCTATGATAAAAGTGATGAAAAATTATGGTTAGTATCTTAGCAGTATCCGTTGGTCATAGATTGTTTTTTCTCCAAATCCTTAGTCAACTACTTTAGTATTTAAAATGTTTTAGTTTATTCTGTATTTGTAGGCATATCTTCACTGAATTTCTTGTCATCTTGCATTGTCCTCTTGCTGTCATTATTTATCTCTCTGCATTTTTAAATGGTCATTTGAAATAAAGATGTGTACCAGTCGATCTCTGAAACATATTCAGTATAAGGTTGTGGATGAAACGTTCTGGCCATGTTGAACTTCCTACCAAGTTGTGCAACAGCCAGCACCAGTGGGGAGGTATGCTGTGTCTCCCTCACTGTTTTTCCCTCTTGCTGCCTGTAATTTCCTTTACTTTTTCCCCTAACTCAAATCAATTAGATCCGCGGTACGAGACCCTGGATCGACGTCAAGAGATGACGATCTGTTACTGTCTAGGCAAGCCGTGCCTACGAGCACCGATGAAAGTTGCGACGAGAACCAGACGTTGGCAGAGAGGTAAGCTCTGTTTGCCTCATTGTCTCTCGCTGTCCTCTCCTGGTTTTGTTTGAAAAGAAGTAACCTTGGTTCTCTATTGCAGAATTCCTGTGGCAGTTATGGTGTAGGGAAGTAGATTTTCATGACACTAGCATTGTTTTATCAAATCAATGAAATCCATTGTGTCATTTAATAACCGGAGCTTTCCATTAGCTTGTTAGGTATACCTGATTTTCTGTTGCCTACTCGATCATATAGCATGCCAGATATTGAAAGCTACTTGTTTTTGTTAACTGCAGAGAACATGATATAGGTTAGACTGGAAAAGTCTAGCATATGTTTGCTTAATTGTTATGGCCCTAAAGTTGAAGCATCTGATTTTGGTAAAAAAAAAAAAATCTATGTAATAGCTTTGCTATATGCCACTGGTTGTTCTGAATTCATTCCCATGAAATGGAGGACTCATTCTGATACCTTAAATCTGCATGCAACAGATGAAAGATGTTTGGGGCAACCAAGAGCTAAATCCATACCTTCTTTCCTACAAGAGTTGGATGATGCTACTAAAGCTATGTTTTTTACGAGTCTTCAGGGTATTTAAATATTTGATAGATATTAATCCTTCATTGTTCACCAGTTTGCAGTTGTCATTGTTCAGTCTGCTTTAGGATAAACTGCTTTATTTGTGTTTGGTGTACTAAAGGGGGGAAGAATGCTTAGACATTGCTCTTTATGTGAAGGAGAAAAAACTTATATACAAAATAAATAATGGAAAATGATTTTTGTTACAAAATAGCCTTAATTTTTTTTTTACCTTTTAGACCGGTACATAGATAGCCTACCTATCCATTTTTATTGGGTTGTACTAATGATCTTCAGTTTGTGCCAAATGAGCTTCTGTTTTCATGTCAATGCTTCGGGCGCCTTATGTTCTAGTAGTATTCATACAGAAACGAGGCGTAATCAAGTTCACGGGAGCTGCCTGAATGCTAGGATGAATTTTGACTTTTACGCCCTATTTGGCTTACAATTTCTATGACTAATAAACTAGTTAATACTATTCTATTACGGGAGAAAAACATTGTACCATGGTTGATAAGCTGAGCTGTTAAATTCAAACAAATAGGACATTAAAAGTTTGGATGTGTATGTTGAAGGGTTCTCTAATGTAGTTGGTTTCTTTTAGCTAAATGTGCATCGAGTGATCCTACAAAATTTAGGTAACACAATATGTTCTTTGAAAAGAAGTAGAATGCCAACCAAATGGGTGGAATCTAAAGCTGTTTTTTCATAATTTAGAAGCAACAAACTTTTGTGTAGTATAATTTTCGCAACACCTAAACCCTGTCTTTGGCTTTTAGCTTTTCCAAATGGGTGAAAACATAGAGGTGTTTTACAGTTATTTTAAAGGAGTTGATGAAACATATATGTTATGTAGTTGTTTGGTTTATAAAGGCTAAAATTTAGCCTCATTATATTGGATTTTTGGATACGAATTATGATAATTAAACATAGGTTAAATATAAAACTAATTAGATAGATGGAGGATAATTCGCGAGACGAATCTATTAAGCCTAGTTAGTCCATGATTTATTAATGTGGTGATTAATTAGACTTAATAGATTCTTCTTGAATGAGCTCAGGTCTTTTGCTGTTAGTTTTATAGTTAGCTCATGTTTAGTCTTTATAATTAGCCATCCGAACATTCGATTCGATGTGATAAGTGATAAACTTTAGCCAAGGATGCAAATAGTCACGAAGCACTATGTTTGCCCAGTTCCTGTTGGTTTCCATAGACTGCCTCTAGCGATGTGGTTTTTGTTAACCTACCGCTACCGCAAGCAGTGGAGCATTTGTTTTCACTTTATATGCTTCGGAAGCTTAAGGCAGTTGAGCAAATTTCTCTGGAGTTTTGAGACAGACTGCAATTGCTTGGCACATGGATCAGTAGTAGTAGTACAGTACTATCTCCTACAGTAGATCGCATCTTGCAGTGTTCTCACGTTCTCGGTGTACGGACAAAATCCGTTTGATTACGTGGCTGTTTGGGCTGCGCTGCACAGCACAGGCGCGCGGTGCAGCCCAGTTAAGGCCCGCTGCACAGCCCATCAGCTGATCACGACCGCGAGCAGTGCTCCTTCATCTTCCCCGTTTGGAGTCTGCACTGCACCGGTCTTCCCCACAAGTCCACAACAGAGATCATCGGGAGCCGCCGGCCGTGGCCTGCCATCTCCGCCCTCCTCCTGTCAGGTTGCCGGCGCTAGGCGGGGGCACAATCCATTCCGCGATGCCTCCTCAACCGTTCCCCATCATGTTTAATTAGCGAGCCTCGTTTAACGAGCGAGAGAACAATGCAGCAGCACAAAATCTCGAGGTTACTCTTTTCATTTAACTCTTCGTCGCAAGAAAAAGCTTGAAAATTTTTTAGTAATTGGTCCAGGCTGTAGAAACAAACTCATGGTGTATATACCATGCCTACTGATTTTGTAGGGGGAGGCGCCTAGCAATGCTTCTCTGCTGGCTTTTCGGAAACGGATGTGTTCTCTCATGGAATAGCATGCTTACAGTCGAAGACTACTATGCTGTACTCTTCCATGTACGTTTCAATCTGACCTACAAACTTCTATGAAAATGCATTCAACTGCATGCTCTTTCCAGTTTGTTGAGTAGAATCTGCATCTTTCTAGAGGAGTGCTTATATGTTAGCCCGTATGATGAACTAGAAGGATTTTGAAACTTGCTTTTGTGTTCTTGTACATCCGTAGAAAGTCCTATTACATTGGTTTATCTATTATTTATCAAGAATTACCTGCTAACAATAATTGCAGGGCTATCATCCAACTAGGGTGCTCACTCTAGTGTACCAGCCTTTCGCTGTTGGGACAACTATGATCCTAGCGTACCATGAGGCAAAGATCAACTCAAGAGCTCGCAATCTGGCAGGCTACACACTGTTCTTCCTGAGCTCCCTGGCCTTGATCATAGTAAGCCACCTCCAGCAGCATTGCCTGAACTTGTGTCGCTTTGCCATACGGCGCCGGCCTGTTTCCTTAGCTCCTTTCGTTCGTTTCCCCGTGTGTCTCTGCAGCTGGATGCAGCGACTGCAGGAAGCGGCGGGCTGGCAGCGTTTGCCGGCGTTTGCGTCGTCAGTGCAGCGTTTGGGGTTGCCGATGCGCATGTTCGCGGGATCAAAACCGGCCGACGGCCGATCCCCCCCCCCCCCCCCCGAACCCTAATTCATTTGCTCATTCTCCCCTCCCTTTCTCTGCCTCCCGCACGTCCGTGAGATGGAGCGAGCGGCGGCGGCGGCGGCCCATTGCCGAGCGCGACCGGCCGGAGAGGGAGAAGACAGCGCCGCCGCCGCCGGCCTCCTCGCCGGTGCGCGCGCCCACCGAGGAGTGGACGCGCCGCCGTCGAGCGGGCTAGCCGCGGTGTCCACACGCCGCAACGAAACAGAGGCCGCGCTGGTGGCAGGACCTCACCGGAGGTCTTGTTCTTCCCGCACGCCGGCAATGGAGATAGCCGGCTGCGATGGAGGGACGGCCGAGCCCCAGGTAGGAGCACCGCTTCTTGGTCGCCCCCGTTCAATTAGGGTTAGGGTTCAGTTTCGGTTCGGTGTTCTTGGTTGTTTCAATTCGGATCGAGTTTCCCTGTGTAGTTAGGGTTTCAATTTGGTTTTCGTTCATGCCGATCCGACGTCCGTTCTTGTTCTTCTCCCTAATCCCTTCTCCGTTCTTGAGATTTAGGGTTAGGGTTTCGATCGGTTAAGCCGATTAGGCTCTGATCCGAGTGGATCCCTTCCGTAGAAGGGCTCTGATACCATTGTTAGTATTCTAGGATCGTTTAGGAGCGGATCCAGTGGATACAAGTAGTTCGAGTAGATAGATGCAGTTCATATGCCATGCACTGAGAGAGAGAGAGAGAGAGAGAGAGAGAGAGACGGTATGCAGACCGGAGGTGTCGGCGGGAGGTGCAGTGGCGGCGGCGGTGTTCGGGTTGGAGCCGCCGTCCGCCATGTCCGTCAGTGTAGAGTTGGTGATCGCGTCAGTCGTCATCCGGTGCTCGCCGGCGTCGGTGGTGCTTCCCGCCGCTGGCAGCGCCCCCTCTAGATCGGTCTAGGGTTTAGATGTCGGTGGGGTATTGGCGGCGCAGGTGAACCTCGTGAGACGTGCCTAGCGCCCCGGCCCCCACCTAGTCTTTATAGCGCTGTGCGACGGGGGTCCACCAACCACAAGGTTGGGCGCCCCCGATCAAGGCGCAAACCTATGGCCCGTTAGTCCGTTGGGCCTAACGAGAGGAGATCTAATTCCAACATGAAGCACTACCACGCAAGAGCTGCCTCCGAGGGATCCCTTACTGTCACGGCCGACCTTGCTGCTGCCGGAATCACAAGTCTCGTACGTATGATGCGAACACCATCGATCATCATCCTCCGATCCGATGGAGGGCAAAACACTGACCAAGCGTGCTGCATGCATGGACGCACATCTCAGGCTGGAGCAAATTACGGACAGGCGCCGGCCGCGGCAGCTCGGCTCAGCAACAAGGAGCTGCTCCTGCAGAACAAGGACCTGGCGGCCGACATGTTCCTCATCTACGTGCTCACCCTGTCGGTGTTCCCCGGCTTCCTGTCCGAGGACACCGGCTCACACAGCTTGGGCTCATGGTATGCATTGTATTTTATTGTATCTACAGTGTACACCCTGCAAGCTAAGGCTGCAACGAGAGCTGGAGGTGTGTCTTGTGGTTCCCCAGGTACGTGCTTGTTCTGATCGCGACGTACAACGCTGGCGACCTCGTCGGGAGGTTCCTGCCGCTGGCGCGGAGCCTGAGGCTGGCGTCCCGGGCGCGCATGACGGCCGTGGCGGCAGCGCGCTTCCTGCTCGTCCCGGCGTTCTACCTCGCCGCGAGGCCGGGCGGCGGGCAAGGGTAGCTAGACGATCCTGCTGACGGACGTGCTGGGGCTCAGTAACGGGTACCTCACCGTGTGCGTCCTCACGGAGGCGCACAGAGTGTACAAGGCAAGTCGGGCTCAGGCGTCGCCGGCGCCATGCATGCATGTTTCGTTCGGTCTTTGCCCGTTGGTTCGTGCGCTCACCATTTTGTTCAGCTGCTCCGTTGCAGGGCTCGGAGCAGAACGCGCTGGGGAACGTGCTCGTCGCCTGCCTCCTCACCGGCATATCCACCGGCGTCGCGCTCGACTGGCTGTGGCTGGTGAAACGTTCCCCGATGCTTGTCCACGTGCGCATGTACAGTAGTCCAGGAAACTCGTGACGGTCTGATGGACAAGTGTGCTATGCTCACAGCAATTTTCAATGCTTCATTCGAAGTTTTTATTAAAAAGAAAAAAATGAAAAGAAAATGAAACCGGCGTTCGCGTTCATAGGCCTTTTCTCGTTTAGGGCCTGTTTGGCAGGGTTTCTCGCTGGCTCCGGCTCTGGCTCCTCTGAAGAAGTCCTACCAAACAATCGTTTTTAGTAAAAAGTTAAGGAGTCGGAGCCGTTTTGAAAGAGCTCAAAATAAGGCTTCTCCAAAACTGCTCCAGCTCAAGCCCATCTGGCAAACAGACTCTTATAATGGGCTCAAACAGAAGCATGGTGCCGCGTGATAATGGACCAGGGCCATCAGCCCCATACCCCCCCGCGTGTGACCGTGTCCTCTGCCGCTGCATCAACGAGGAGTGGGGCAGTGGGCGAGTGGTTGGTAAGTGGGGCACCACGGCTCAGAGCGTGGGGCCATCCTGCTGCCCGTGGCACTGGACAAACCAGCTGGCGCCAAGTCAGCACGGCTGATATTTTATTTCCCGGGTCCACCACGTCTCCCGGATGGGACGTTCCGTCCAGGTCAGCAGCAAATAATAATAGCGAGCACCCCAATTCCGGCCGGAGGGAGGAATGATTGTTCTTTTCTTGCATTGATTATTGCGACCAATCCCTCTGGCCTCCGCCTTTTGAGGGGATTCTCATGCCATCTCAGCTGTTCATTAAAACATTTAAAACTTTCAAGGCTTGAACCTTCTTTTCTCAACAAAGGAAGAAAAAAAAAATGACCAACATGGTTTGAAGTTTTTTTTTTGTGTGTGTGTCTGAATTGGTTTGAAGTTTATATATTCATGCTTATTTTTGTAAACGCCTACTGCATAGTATAAACTGCACTGTAGTATTCCAGATTTCTGGTGTGTCATTCACATTTTATGTAGTACAGTACTACTAGTTATCTTTGAGAATCGAAAATGGATATAATCTAGGTGCCCATAGAAAATGTTATCCGAGGACCTAATCTAGAGCCAGTGGGCTGATGCATCTCTTCCTAACCTGGAGCAGATTGGCATGTATAATATAGAAATAATCTCAAAGAAGTAGTACCAACTTGATCATGGTTATATCGTTTACTCCCTTTGTCTCAAAAAAGAGGTTGCTATGGGATGCGTGCTGGTCAAATTTTCTCAACTTTAACTAAGTTTGTAAAAAATACGTGAAACATTTATATCTCCAAATAAATTTGTTAAAAAACTAGACTTAAATATCTTTCCGATGATACTAATTACTTAGCATAATTATTTATATATTTTAATATATAATTATTAATATTTTGAAAACGTTGACTTCTCGGGAAGTGAGAATGACATTTATTTAGGAACGGAGGGAGTATATAGAAAGATAAAAGGGCTAGGCAACACTGCTTTTGAGCTAGATTCAGACGAACCATTATCATTCTGACGTGGAAAAGGCAGCGGTGTGGCCGCCCGTACCATTTTGGTGCCTGCTGGTTTCTATATATTGGGCCCCAATGGTTGCGAGTTGTGTTTTCTCCCGCCGATGATGATTGCGATGCTTGTTTCATGAGCAAGTTTTGAAAGATTCTCCTTTGATCTTTGCTCTTGACAGCACCATCTCCGTCTTCTTATCTGGGTTGGAATTTTGTTTGTTACCTTGGGCCCGCCCGCTGCTGAAATCGTCATGACTCATGACTGACCGAGCTTTTCTTATTGTTGGGTTCAGATTTCTATGCTCAGAAACTAACTTGTACGAGACAAAATGTTGAAGCCATTTGGTAGGGACACAGAGTCAGTTAAATTAGCCTATTGTATTTTCTTTACTAATAATAAGTAACGCAATCACCCGCGTACGCCGGCACGCTCCGAATGGGCCAAACTGACGGATTTGAAATTTGTTCCCCTTCCATCCAAATCCAGAAGAAAAAAAAAAGATGTGGTCACAATTCATACAATATCCTCAAATATTAGCCTGTTGCCAACCTGCCTCCCGGCTACCGAGGGAGCTGTGAGATCCAAGAATAGAATGTCCCCGTGTTCTAGGGGTCAATAATTCGCACCTTACCGGGTCAGGGTCACGCCCGACTGGATCGTGCCTCGTGGGAACCAAGACTTCAGACCGACACAAACACAACACCAACTATTTACATTTTGGCAAATCCTGGAAATAATTTGAATTTCAAACTCTCCTGCAATTTTAAACAGCAGGGAAGAGAACGGGACATACCAAATCAACCACTGCAGTATCGGATCCTACAGCTAGCCGCCAACCCCCTATGCACCCCGAATAGAAGCAAACCCGCCTCCATCTCAGATTCTCATTTCCCCTCTCGCCACACCCCGGTCGCCGTCCCCTTCCCTCGCAACTTGCGATTCCCAAATCCCGATGCGCCCTTGCGACTAGCGCCTCCGCCTCCACCCCTCGTCCACCACCACCACCTCACCTCACCTGTCACCAGGACGGGACCACCGCCGCCGCGTCCTATGACGTCGCCGTCCTCGCACCACCCGGACTCCTCCTCGGCGTCCTCCACCCCGCGCGCCGGGGTCGGCAACGGGGGCAACCACCACCACCACCACCACCCGCCGCCTCTGCCCCCGGCGCCCGCTCCCACGCCCACCCCGGCCGCTCCCCTCGTGCAGGCGCAGGCGCAGGCGGCGCACGGGGGCCCGCAGGTGCGCCTCATGTGCAGCTTCGGCGGCCGCATCCTGCCGCGCCCGGGGGACCGCCAGCTGCGTTACGTCGGCGGGGAGACCCGCATCGTCTCCTTCCCGCGTGCCGCGGCCTCCTTCGCCGCCCTCGTCGCCGCGCTCGCCAAGGCCGCGCCCGCGCTCTTCGCCCCGGGGCCCCCCAGGCCGTCGCTCAAGTACCAGCTGCCCCAGGACGACCTCGACTCGCTCATCTCCGTCACCTCCGACGACGACGTCGACCACCTCCTGGACGAGCTCGACCGCATCCACGACCTCTCCGCCAACGTCGCCAGGCCGCCCCGCCTCCGCGTCTTCCTCTTCGCACCCGCGCCCGACGCCGCCTTCGGCTCCGTCCTCTCCGGCACCGCCGCCGCCGCCGCCGGCGAGGCCGCCTCCACCGACCAGTGGTTCGTCGACGCGCTCAACGCCCCCGCGCCGCACCCCATCGAGCGCGGCCGATCCGAGGCCTCCTCGATCATCTCCGAGGTCCCCGACTACCTCTTCGGCCTCGACACCGCGTCCGACGAGCCCAGCCCCGGCCCCGCGGCGGCCCGCGCCAAGTCCGACGCCGCGGAGACTCCGCGCCACCACGGCGACGACGAAGACGACGTGCCGCCTCTCGCGCGCCAGATGCCGTACGTCGCAGAGGGAGCGTCGTCGTGGCCCGCCCCGCCGCCGCCGTACATGGCGCAGCCTGTCTACTACTTCCCCGTGCCGCCGCCTGTCCACTACCTCGACCCGTCTGCGCAGGGCGGCTACATGCCTCGCCCGGTCTACCACATTGTCGGTGGCGGAGGAAGCGAGGCGTCTGGCGGAGATCTTCACGCGGCCGGCAGCGTCTACGGCGTCCCGCAGCACATGCACGCGTTCCCGCCGATGATGTACCCGCCGCCGCGCGCGGTCGTCTACAACTACAAGTCGGAGGGGATGCCTTCGCTGCCTCCGGAAGGTGGGGCACACTCTTCCTAGGCGCATCGTCTGCTTCACATCGCTGGATCCTGATTATTATTGCAGATGCCTAAGCTAAGCTAAGGAGTTTTGAATTGCTGCGGTCGTGGTAAATTTTTATGGTTTCGTCAGGTTGTTGTTGGATTGGTGTATAGATGAGGGAGGTGGATGATGGATGGATATTGCAGTTTTCGTCTGGTAGAAATATATATTCGTGAAATGTATCTATGGGTATAATATGATACTAAGTAGTATAGTATTCAGTGTGATTAATTAGTACCGAGTTAATGTAATGGGGATTCATATATTCTAGGTGGTTCTGCCCTCTGGAGGCCAATTTTGGCCATTTCCTATTTACATAAACTGGATGTTGGGTGAATGTTCTGTAAAATGGTCAGTTACTTGGGATCTTAAAATGCTACTATGTGGAACCTCAATCACTGATGAGTGGTTTACAAAATTTGAAAGTGCTGGACTTCTTTGTCTGAGTATTACTCCCTCCGTACCAATTTATAGGTGGTCTTTCACTTTTCTCAAATTATAAGTCGTCGTACGGGTGATGTAGTGTGTTTGTTTCTTTGTATTCCAAAACTACGCCCGTCTAGCTTTCTCCGCCCCCAGATCCAGATCCTCAATCCGCTCCTCCCATGACCTCCGTCTAGCTCTCTCCACCTCCAGAGATCCAGATCGAGTCTTCCCCAAAATCATCGTCCTCTTGCACGTCAAACGCGGGCAGAGAAGGGCGCACGCCGCGCACCGATGGCGAACCAAGATGAGGAAGCTGCGAGGGCGACCATCAAGGAGAAGAACGCGGCGGCGACGCTGCCTATCGAGGAGGCCGCAGCATGTGAGCATATACCTCCTCCGCCGTGAACTAGAGCTCGCTCCCGCCGCCCAGTCCTCGCCACACCACCGCCCAGTCCGTCGTCACCAATGGCCTCCTCCGCCATGGAGCTCTCGCTCCTCAACCACGGTGCGATGCACCGCCACCACGGCGGCCTCGCCGCCGGCATGCCCCTCTACGCCCGGCGCTCCTCCGTGGTCCGCTTCCGCGTGTCCGCCTCCGCCGCGGCCGCCGCGCCGCCCAAGTCCTCGGGCCCCAAGAAGCGGGGCAAGACGGAGATTCAGAAGTCGCTGCTCACGCCCCGCTTCTACACCACCGACTTCGACGAGATGGAGACCCTCTTCAACGCCGAGATCAACAAGCAGCTCAACCAGGCGGAGTTCGACGCGCTGCTGCAGGAGTTCAAGACGGACTACAACTAGACCCACTTCGTGCGCAACCCCGAGTTCAAGGAGGCCACTGACAAGATGCAGGGCCCGCTCCGCCAGATATTCGTCGAGTTCCTCGAGCGCTCCTGCACCGCCGAGTTCTCCGGCTTCCTCCTCTACAAGGAGCTCGGCCACAGGCTCAAGGTTCTTTCTTCGCAGCCAAGTAATTTCGTCCGAATCCCCATCTTTCTCTCCTCCACTAGCTCGTGTACTCCCTCCTTATCTAATCTCGTCAGGATTATTGTTGCCCGGTTTCATAAAGTTTGCATTTTTTCACTGATTTGGTCATCATGCATGTGTGCCGGAATTGCTGCGTTAATTTCGTTTTTGCTTGCGCCCTCTCTAGGGGCTGACGCGAGAATACCGCGTCTTGCCGATGGCGGCACGCAGCCCGACGTCACCGCTCCACCTCAATCCCGCTGGCGTTGGGCGCCGCCGAGGAGCGCAATGATGAGGTGCGGGCCAAGATCTCCTACCCCTGCAGCGTGGCGGACCAAGAACGGCGGGGCAGCGAGGTCTCCGCCTCGCTGAAGCGGGCGATGAGGGTCGTGGCGATGGAGGAGGCCCTGGCGGGGCTCCCGGAGCACGGTGAGGGCCGTGTCAAGTACCTGGTGGACACGTTCGAGCGGCTTCTCTCGCTGGGCGGCGTCGGCGGCCCCACGGCGCGGAACAGAGCCGCGGCGAGGAGGAGAAAGGGCGAGGGAACCGCGACAACGACAGTGTTGCCAGCGACGCCGCGGGGTGCCGTGGAGATCGACGTGTCGTACCCCTCCATTGCCTCCTCGTCCGAGGTTTCCTTCTCGGTCATCCCCGGTGTCGCCTGCATCCTCGACGCCTCCGACCGCACCAGGTCTGAATTCCTCAACCATCGCTGCTGCATATGCATTTGCTTTGTTGTTCTTGACAACACCTTCTGCTGACGCGCTCTCTGAATATATTCAGCAGGATCAGCCGTGCACGAAGCCAACGACGGCAAGGGGCATACAAATACAACGTACGCACGCAGCATGCTCGTAATCCTATCTCTTGTTGAGCTGATGAATTTTCCCTGAAATTTGTGTTAATACTGTTTGCACATCACAGAGCACCGACGGATCGTCGGATAGGGCCTGGAGCTGCAGCAGGAAGGTGACAAGGGTGACGACACAGCAGCCGTTCCGTCTCAGGACCGAGGTACGAGGGCCTAGTGCTTCAAAACACGTTATTATTGTTCACGCTTGTCCTTCTGAAGAAATTATTAGTGCTTGTATGTACGGTAACTGAAGAAATTGTGTCATGTTCCTGTACTCAGCAAAAAGGAAAAGCCAAGGAAGGAAATTTTGTTGAGAGGTTGATGAAGAAGCAGCTAGAGGAGGAGAGGCTGCGCAATCCAGCTAGAGGAGTACAGTAAGAAAAAGTACGCAGTACTTGCTTTCTCAGAGTGCTTCTTTTGTGTTGTCCACCCTTCATGCATATTGAAAATCGATTGATTTTTACAGATCTATTGGGAAAATAAGCTTTTGGTATCCAGAAGTGCAGAAAAGGTTAGAAAATAAAAATCCCAACTTTGTTTGATGATTATTCTCAGGAGTAGAAATCTTTTTATAACTTGTCTTTGTGATTGATTTTGGATGCAGTACCTGGGATACTGAGGAGGAGCCACCGGAAGCCCCTGTGAACCATTATAGGAGAGAAACTCTGATATGAGCATGAAAAGGACAGCAGGTGTATGTGTCATGACATCACCTAGAATATTTGCTTATGCCTAGAATATTTGCTTTCAGTATATTTTCAGTATACTGATGGCAATGCCTAGAGTATTTGCTTTCGTTATAGAATACTGATGGAGGCGAAAGGCTCCAGCTATTTGCTTATGCCTAGTCCTGTAAATGCAACCAGAGTCATTTTTTTTCCTCAGATGGTACCAACAGTATAACAAAAATAATGTTGTGATGTTGCTTTGTTGCATGTGCAGGAACCTGCATGCCTGTCAGCTGCTATATGAGATCTGTGAGAGAATGAGAGGTCATCTTGGAAAAACTCCAGTACAAATCAGCATTGCAGATAAGTATTGTCCACAAATATTGAATGTATTCCACTTTACTCTGTATATGTGTGTTGCTAGTACAGTAATTAATCTAAATTTAAAATACTTGTAACGCACGGTATAGAATAAAAATACCTGAGCCATACGTACATTTTTATTCCTCTCTTTAAATAAAAAACCATATCCAAAAATTGCTAGCAAAATCTTTACAAAATGACTTATAACAACTCACTAACATACTCAACCAAATTGTGCTAGCTGGGCAAGTGCACTAGCATAGAGACCGTTCTCGCATGCCAATCGATGGGGTAGCCTTCCTTCTCTTTCTAGTCCTTGCTTATTCATATGTGGGATTTTGTACCCATTTCCTCCTTCAATTTTCATCACCTCTTTCATGCACATCTGAAGAGTTAGGAATACTCTATTCAGATTTGCCTCCTCGTAGCCCTCGAACTCTGCTTCCACGTTATGAATTAGATCTTCGATGGTTTCTGGACTTCCACAGTCAGTTAAGGATTGTATGGAGTTGAAGAAACCAAGGTCCAGGGCATTCATGTCTGGGGAGTTAGCTGGTTGTTGCATCAGCTGAATGCCCAGCCCAGTAGCTGCCACAGCTTGAAGAAAGGCTGGATCATTTGGTTGAACATGTGTTCTAGCATTATCTTGTTGAATGAAAATGGTGTTGCCAGCATCTTCTTGTGGCCACATTTGTTGGATGGCTGGGATAACCTTGTCAATCAAATATTCCCTCATCACCTCTCTATTGACTATGGTAGATTTGGTTTCTAAGGTTCCCCTTAATCTGTTGTGGCTTCTTCTTGCTGCAGGAACCACTTTCACAAATGGCCATACTCCAATCTTTCCAGAAAATGTCACATTCCCTAGTCCATTGTATCTGGGCATAGCTACAGCTGTGAGAAACATAACCTTACCAATGTTGTTCTTGTTTTGAATACTACGCACATGCTCATCTTCTTATGGTAGCAAGTAGTATGTCCTTCCCCTTTTGGTCATATGGTACCATTTTTCATCGATGTGCACAATATTCAACATGTCAATGAATTTTGGTTCTGCATCTGATAGAGTTGTCTGATCTAACATTGAAATGCAAAACTTCAGTCTATCTCTCTTGTTGTTGTCTCTCAACAGTGGCTTCAATGCACTTGAGTGGCGTCTTATCTCACCTAGCTTGAATTTTCTGTGCAATGTAGAAACACTGACATCTAAAGATTTAGCTAGGGACCTTAAGGTGGACCTTCTGTTTAGTGGAATTGTGGCCATTTGAGAGACATCAAGTACAACTTTCTTGCGGCCCACATGACCAGTTTTTTTGTTAGAAACATCAACTTCTTGTCCTAATGCCATTTGCTCAGCTGCACACTTCCAGATCTTTTGAATAACTCGAATTTGTACTTGAAAGAAAGTAGCGACCTCCTTTGTTGCTTTCTTGGGTAGCTTTCTATTTCTGCTTTTTGTGTGCAAAGCTGTGTACACAGCATATCTCTGGGTATCAGTTAACCATTTCCTTAACCTTATGTGTGGTTTAGCGCCTATAATTGCAATAATAGGATAAGAATATTAAATTAATTGAAACTAACATGTTCTGTATTCAAGGTATTGAACAATTAAAATATTGAATCAAATAACATGACAACATGCTATTTAGATGTATCACTTGTATAAGCCACTTTCTGTAATTTCCATCTGCAAAATTTGAGTGGTAGAGCTATTTTTCTAGAAGTGCAAGAAAATGGACAACATGATGTTCATTAAAATCACTTAAAATGGCTTCATAAGATTCTTGGCTACATGCACTGCATGAGTACCTTATTGTGCATACTAAATGTATTTAAGCATTTCATGGTGCAACTGATGACATATTATATTGAAAAAAATTGTCCCACATCACATTAGTTGGCATTGAGATGCTATTTAGCCAGGAGCATATTGGATTTTGTATTTGTTCATCAATTACCTTAGCTTACAACATATTTCTAACTCATGAAGCTTGTCAACAGAGGAATCAGGAAGAGGTAAATCAGAAGTTATACCTGCAGATACAGAGTTGACAACTTCGTCTTGAGCCGGAGCATCGTCATCCTCCAAGGTTGCAGAATTTCCAGCATCGCAATCCTCCAAGGTTGCAGAATTTCCAACATCACCACCCTCAAAGGTTGCAGAATTGCCTTCTCCAGGTATGATTCTGCCATCGAAATCTTTGGAGGTGTGCAATTAAGGTCTAGAAGAATGGTTGGTGCCATGCAAGATCAGTTGCAGATCCAATCACCTGTATTTCACACCGTTGATGCAGAGTCTACAACATTTGATGAGTTAGCTTTGGATGCAGTGAGCTAGAGGGAGGACAACTAGCCAGAGATGATCATACTTGGGGAGCTCACCTGATCACGACTGGAGAGCTTTATACCATGCACAAATCTGCTGGTGGTGGCCCGCGCAAGGGAGCTGGGTAGTTGGGCGTGTGGGAGTGGACTGCGGCTGCCTCCGATGGCTTCCTGGCGCCGGCGGCGAGATCCTTCGTTTCCGCAGGAGGGATATTTTTGAAATTGTTGGCGGTGGTCTCCCGCAGGAGAGAGGGATTTTTAAAATGTTTTTGCCCTGTCTGTATACAGCTGCTAGGTGTATATTTTAAATTTTCTGTTTCTGGGACCCACGTGATAGCAAGTTGCTCAGCAAGTTGCATGTCTTCGAATTGTGTACATCTCTTTCAATTCGTTGGTGGAAGGGTAAAACTGACAATCTGGCGCCTACCTTAATCTCTGCTAAGCTGGTCGGAACGACCTATAAATTGGCACGGAGGGAGCATATTATACTGACTCGATGGATTCTTCTAGAGTTGATCATATGTTTTGCCAATTGTCTTGTTTGCATCTTAATAATTGGTTTGATGAGGTCATTTGTTCCTGTCTGTATTGAGTTGATATGCTGTGGTCGTTCTCCAATTCTGCTGATGTTGAGTTATCCAGTGATACCTCCTGAGGATTCTGAACTTGGAACCGCATGTAAAGTATCTACTTCAGTTCTGATGACATATTAGAGATAATTTTCTGTTCATTTTTGTTACGTATATACACCAGATGCTGAATGTTGTACTCATTTTTGTGCTCAGAAGTGCTTGTTTTTGCTGCCACTGTAACTCAGGGAAAGTTCAATTCCAAATCGGCAATGAACTGGATAGCAGAATTTTCTAGCTTTTGTGGAGTGGTTTATAGAGTTTGTTTAATCAATGTGGCTTTTTGCTTATTTACATTGGTAGCTCCATGATTTCATTGGATATCATACTCAGATGCCATGCTTGTGCTGTTGATCTCAAACTCAGAAATGCTCACCTTCTGGTGTTGAGTGAGTGACATATACTGATGATTCTGTACTTGTTATGGCATCCGCAGTATCCTGGCTCCTTAAGATTAAAATGCAGAGAAATAGAAAAAGGCGAGTTCCATTTGGTTCTGTCAAATATTTTGGTTCTAGAATGTCTGATGTGCTAGGATGCAACAGATTTTACCGTTTTGAAAACTGTATTATTGCTAAAAATGTCGTCGCTTTTTTAAAGTTTTATAAACCCCACTCCAGACTTCTTTTTATCTAAGTCACGGTTTTGCAATTCTATGGTTTCTAAAGCTGCTGTTTGTTATTACTATGATTTTCTAGCTAGTACAACAACACCCAAATAGGGTTTAAAGTGACATCAATACTTGAGTAGCCAAGAGATCAGGAACTTGTATCGTTTATAGGGACGTACTGTATAATTGTTCCAGCAAAAGAACATTTGGGTATATTTGCCGTTACACATCTGGAGTCCTTGAGAATGTAGCGTGGATACCCATGTTCAGGATATGCTGATCATTCAGCTGCCTTGAAAGGGTCCCCAATCCCCATTCCAGCAGATTTCAGAATTGTCAAGTGTTATATAGATGCTGAGAAACAGATGTGCTGCTTTCGTACAGTGTATGTGCAAACGTACAGTTTGGAGGCAAGAGTGCAGGTAAATCTATAGAGACAATTCAGATCCTATAGGAACTTTTAACTGCAAAAAATCACTTTCATGGCAAATTTTCAGTGCAGGTGACGGCGCTGACCCGCCGGGGACGATCGTAGAAAGGCGCGGTCGGGGATCGACGACCACGCCGACGGTGAGCATCGAGAATGCGAGATGGCGGCGAGGAGGACCGTTCATCAGCTGCCGGCCGCTTTGCCCATGCCCGGGACGCGGTTGGCGGGGATCCATGCTTCTTTGGAGCTGGACTGCCTGGAGGCTGTCGATGGTCCGCCGGGTCCGCTCGCACCCAACCCAAGGCATGCATGCCCAGCGAAGCACGGGACCGGCGGACGTGCAAAGTGGCTGTTGCCTTTGCCTTTGCCTTTGCGTTGCGTGTGTAAAAGGCGGTGAGCCAGTAAAACACTACTCGAAAAGGCTTCGTCGCAGCGTGCGGTGGTCACGCCTGGCAGTGGCAGCTTCAGAGGCTTTGTCGGACTCCACGCTGGACAACATCATTTCTTTTTTTGAGCAAATGCTACGCTGGACAAAATATGAGGCGAACGGAATGAGTAAAACTGAGGGAATAAATTGGATGGACACTTACTATGAGTCCCTGCCTAGATGGTTGATACGTGGACAAACAATCTAATCAAACATCTAGAGTTTCACCCATGCATGCACAACAAGTTACTTACGTGTAGTTGTGATCAGGGCCGTCTTAGAGGGGAGGGCAGCCGGTGCGACGGCCAGGGGCCCATGTTACTGAGGGGCCATGAATACATATATGTATATACTTAGCAATTAGTATATATATTAATTAGGATTATATTGACATATTGAAATGAAAAAATAAATGCCCATACACTTATCACAAGTTTAAAATTAAGAAATTCGCTTGACATCATTTCATATTATGATATTTCTCGGTCACCGACCAATCCTGAAAGTAATCATTTTGTCTCCCAATTGTCTAGTCCAATTTCTAAACACGGTAACGTTGTTTCATGAGGTGAGACATCGTCAAGAAGCCACAATACACCAACATCACTTGTTCGCACAAAAAAATTATGTTGCAAATTAACTCTCATGACTATTCAAACTATTATAACTAGTCCATCAACCCGTGCTCTCGCACGGGTTTAGTTCTTTGGAGTAAACATTTGTATTAGTATTTACTCTTAAGTATCATGATATTTTAGATGTATTAATTTAAGTATCATGATGGCATAAGCAATTATTTTAATTAAGCTTACACTATGTCACTTCAAATTAGTGGTAGAGGTCTAATGACAACAGGGTATCTGCTTGATGATATTAATGTTCAAGCCTTATAATAATTGTTTACTTGAAAACAATGTCAAAGAGCATTAAGATGTATGCACATATGGTCTTTACTAACATCCTCTTTTTCTCAAGATGTTTGAATTTTGTATTAACAAAATTTTTATGTAGTAATGGTAATATTATCAATATGGATATGTCAAACATATATATATATATAATATATATATATATATATGCAACATGATGAAACTTTAAATGTATTAATATTTTGATGAGTTTGCTCCAACATAAACGTTCAATGACAGTACATAGTTAACTAACATTGGTTTTTAAAAAATAAGCACACCAATATTTAATGGATATAAAATAGCCAAGCAAGCAACCAAAGTCTTGTAATCTGGACAACAACATAAGACCAAATATTTGAATTGGTCATATGCATTAGTAGTAGGACTTGTTATGATATTTTTTCCTTATTAAATAGTAAGATTATGAAACACATTGTTACTGTTTTTTACAAAAAAACATCTAGTGGTCATGTCCTAGCACCAAGCTCTAATCTTCCAACTTAAATTCCATTTGCATCAAATATTGTCTAGAAAGAAAAATAAGCATAAGGTAGTAGCAAAACATTCTATTTATATATTAAAAAAATTACAGAAGAGCACCAGAAAAATTACCGTGATTTGGATGGGTTCTTCAGTCAAACCAAGCTCGTAATTTGCGCCATGACCCATTGCTGCATCTTGGCCATCTTGGAGGTCAACATCTGGTCGATGCATGTAGTGACAACCTTGAAATCAAGCAACTGATTTTCCATAGTAGAAAACAACGACTTCTTCGACCAAAAAATAAAGGAAGATGTCTTGGTTGAAGGTTAAAGATAATCAAATGCAAGAGGCAATTCATGGAAATTGATTACCTCTAGGCTGGCCTCCTTGGATGCCATGCATCAAGCAATGATGTACGCACGTGCACGTGTATGCAAGATCTTTCTCCTAGACCTTGTAAATTGCACACTGTGCCACTACGTGTATAAGATTCCATCTTAGAGATTAAGAGGTCACGGTTTATGGCCTGCTTCTTCGACCTCAAAGGCACAAGCATGCAGGCCGATTAGTGCCTCCAATATCCTGGTTATCTCCTGCTCGCACCTATAACGTTCATCTTGCCGCAACCAGCAGAGAATGTCATCTCGATTCGCAATACACAGTTGTTGGTAGGAATTGGAACGCTGGTGAGAGGAATCTGAGAAAGCCGCCGAAAACACGACGCGCTAGATTAGATTAGATGAGTTTTGGAAAAATACACGTAAAATGATTTTGGCAGATATTTTCATTATAATATTTCAATAACCATGTGATTAACCAAAGTGAGTACGGATGGATGTGGAAGGATGAGATTTATTTCATGTGGTTGAAGAAAACTATCATGATATTCTAGACCGTCAAAGGTCTTTTACCGTCAGTCCAGCACATGCATATATATATTTTTTGCGATCTTATTTGTTGCTGTCGATTTATTATAAGTGGTGTTATATTAATAGATTAAGCGTCTATTTGGATTTTTATTCAAAAATTACTAACCAATAGTGAATGTCAACACAGCCGATCTGATTTTATTTAATCAACAAATTTGAATATAGTTCCTCTATAATGCATGCCCATATTTCTATGAACCATCTGCCTCCGTGCTGCTGGAGTTTGCTTTTATGGCTCATTAGATTGTATAGGTTTTTTATATTTATCTATAATGACGGTAGATTTTTATTAAAAAAAACTAACAGTGTGAACGTCAACACAGCGTATCTGATTTTATTTAACCAACAAACGTGAACAGTACTTCCTATAGCTATGCCGATATTATTTTTTATTAACCATCTCCCTCCGTGCGGTTGGAGTTTGTTTTTGCGGCTCATTAGATTGGCCGGTCAATATATGTATTTTATATTAAAATAATATTAGTTTTTATACTGTGATAATTATTTAACAAAATAGATCTAACGGTTATGAATGGCTAGAGTCTTTTGGTTAGTGGCTGGATGTTTCTGATTAATGTGAGAATTTCTAGCATTTATCTTTTTTCTTAACGTGCGAGGTGAGGATTAATGTGGAGGCTTCGTTGGGGCCTCCAATTAGTAATAGTAAGATTTAATTATCATATTAATAAATAGATTATTGAACTTTTACTATATCTTTGATTGCCCTAAAATTATTGAGACTGCCCTAGTTGTGGTTAGACGTTGGATTTTCTCCTAGTTGTGGTTAGACGTTGGATTTTCTCCGTGTTTCCATCTGCCGAGCAAATACGGTGCGATTCCAATATCTCTTCAGTAAAAGGAGAACTGAAGAGGAGATTTATTCCATCCATCTCCATCACCTAAAAAAAGGAATAGTTTGTGGTCTCGCGGAGATTGACGTGAGTCAAGACGAGAACAAAATCTTCGGTGTCTAGGCGTCCGCAAGCCTCTCAGCTTTTGGGCCCTCCATTGTGGGCCAGAGACCACCGCAGATGAGCGGACAGGCCCATTAGAGTTCCAGGTATCTCCTCTGCATCTGCAATGGGCCGATCCGCTACTCGCACTCGTAAAACAGGCCTATTAGCGTTCCAGGTATTTCCTCTGCATCTGTAATGGGCTGATTCGTTACCCGCACTCGCAGAACAGGCCCATTAGCGTTCCAGGCAATCTGCACCAGCAATCGGCGGACGCGAGGCAGCAGTGACAGACCTCCCCTCCCACGGCGAAAGGCTTGTGACAGCGACACCGTACAGCTCCTATGATTCTGTCGTCTGCATGGGGAGAAAAGGCGCTGCCGTTGCCGCCTGCCGCGCGCGACGGGAGCACGCAAAGGAGGCCGCGGCGGCGCCCACCACCGCACCCATAGCAGGCACCACTGTGCACGCACCTGACCTGACCTCTCTCAGCTGAGCCGTGCACGCGCCCGGCCTAGCTAGCCAGCGCCCAGCAGACGCTGATCGATCGATCCATCGATAGACGCGGGGCTCACCTTCACGTCCGTCGCAGACTCTCGACGCATCATAGTATGTTCATAGCACGACGAGCAGCTGGTCGTCGAGCACCATCATATCATGCGTGCGCACGTACAGTACAATTACAGCATGGAAACGGCCTCTTGAAACTCGATCGGTATTGCAACTTCCATGTACTGTAGTCTGTAGGTAGGTGGTGGTACAAACGTTCGATATGAGGCCGGCGTGCATCCTGAACACACGGAATATATGGATGGATTATCACTGAGACAGCTCACAGCCGCGACGGACGCGACGATGTGCATGCTGTCGTGTGCTGTGGTGTCACTCATCGGCCTCTGTTCTGACCGCTTGCTGGCGGCCTGCATCTCGGCGGATTTGCTGGCAGGCCCACACCAGGCCCGCCCGTGCAGTCACCAGTCGACTCGTCAATCTGTTGGGGGAGCCAATTTTTGTATGAGCCGACTCCTCCTAGCTAGAAGAGATCCAATAAAAGTGGTGTACTAGTATGTAATTCTCGCCCTCCCAAGAGGGTCGTTTGTAAACTGTCAACTTCTATATATATGTCGAGAGTATGTGAGGAGGAGGCTCTCTCCTTCCCAACCCCAAGAGAAAAACTCTAGCCGCCTCTAACTATCCCCACTCTCCATTCTCTTTTCCAACCTTGTTTGGGGAACTAATTTCTCAATAGTGACGCCCACCGTGTTAGGCCGAAGTTAAACCCACGATGATATCGAAAAGAGCAGTTGTAGAAAACACCCACCATGCTTGGCACGAAATATTTTGGAGAGCTGAGTTTCGTTGGAACCTTCGAAAACCTTTTCACAACTCGAAACCTCTGAGTGTCCAGCCTTCGCACGAGGGCTCCGGGTGTCCAGCCTTCGCAACGAAGCATTCGCAGCCTTCTCCGCACGAAGCCTTCGGCCTCCGGGCACAGCAGTTCGGCCTGCACTACAGTCCGGCCTTGGCACGAAGCCTCCAGCGTGCATCCACCACTGCAGCTCGGATAAGTTTCTCATATAACCCCCGGAGAGCTCGGCCACTCGCCTGCTACTTTGCATCCGTCGGCAACCCAAGCAACATTTTGGTGCATGGGACCTTCGGGTCTTCAAGCTCCGAAGCTCCTTTCACTTTTATAACAAATGCATACACGCTATATTTTTGTTTCTAGTGCTTGTTGACTAACAGCGAAGGTGCCAAAGTCACTATGCATGACGGCCAAGCACATTCGACATAGCTCTGTGAAGAACTCACAACCTCGTCTCTTCCCCAAGCCAAATGCCAGCACCCAAAGCTGGGGGCTCGGCACGGAAACAAGCTGAAAGCTCGTAAAGCCAGGACCAAGCTCCAACACCTACACCACTCTTCCGCGCAGAGCCCAGCAAAGCCTCCGAAGCTCCCTTCATGATCCGGCGAAGGCCCAATGCGTGGAGTACATGCATGAGAAGGCCACACTACACGAAGGCTCGGCATGCACATAGAGCGCGACTGCGATCATCCGGCGCATCACAGAGCCTGCACCGCGTGCAAGGCTTTTGTGTTCTAAACAGGCACGTTATCGATCCGCAAAGGGCCAGCTGCTCCAAGATGCAACGTGCAGAACATCGAAGGAACTGCAAGGCGACCCCGAAGCCCTGACCAAAGGCGAAGGTCCAAATGGGCCCCAGAATTCTTGGTGAGCAGCGTGAGCTCTACCAAAAACGTGTTCTGCCGAAGCTTGGCGCACGAAGCCGACGAAGAAATCTTTCCAAGGCCTCAAGGCACTCCCAGACTCACTGGCCGGCCACCGCCTCCGCACTCGCCTCCGACCCCAACGGGCTGCATCGCAGAACCTCTGGATGATGCCTGCGACAACGAAAGCACCCTGCCTCCACGACGCCAACAGTTTCAAGCTGCTCGGGAACCTTCGCGCCTTCCCACGCCATACCACCGCCGACATGCTGTACACCTGTCGGACCACGTCGCGCTCGCCATCAGCCGTGCGGAGGTACGCTCAACCTCTACCAAGGTGGCAGCAGTTCTCGAAGGTCTAGCACACCGAGCCCGCGGGCAAGGCTCAAGGGGAGCTTCGACTTCACGAACGCGAAGGATCCAGCCACATGAGCGTCCATACCCGGGCCTAGTTCAGATAAATAAAACATCATCCCCTTAACATATTTCATTCGAGTTGCAGTACAGCTCATGCGCCAAAACTTCTATTTATATTCGAGCTTTTGCCTGAGCAAACTAACCAAAATACCATGCAAGCGCTCCTATCTGACTTGAGCAGGTTATTCTTACCGAGCTACAGACGAATGAAACTAATGTAGCCTGCTTGCAGTGATAGTGCACCTTCGTTATTGAAAGCGTGCCCCTCTTGGCTTTTTTGCGAAGGCTTATTCTCTCGCATAAGTTCACCTGGGCTGCGTCGGAAGCTAAATCTCTGTGGACTCGGTATTTCTCTCCCAGTTATCTCTAAACGAAGACTTCGGGAATTTTCTAGTATTTCTCCGGATACCATGGAAATTTTTCTAGTATCTTCCCATATCCCTATGACAATTTTCTATCACCTTCGGCACTCAGAATGGACCCTTCGACGACTGCCATGCAACCATTGCAACTTCAAAAGCTAACAATGGAACCTTTGGGAATTTCTCTCGAAGTTTTCTATCACCTTCGGTGTTCACGATGGAACCTTCGGGAATTCTCTCTGAGGCATTTCGGCCACGGCAAAAAGTCTTCGGAAATAAGAGAAGGGTATGCCTTTCCCTCCTTGGCTCAAAAATCTTATTTATACTAAACACAAATGCGCGAAAGTCGACATTTGCATGGCCCAAAAACTAGAACCTTCGGTGTTCATGGCACCAATTGCACGCTATAACGTCTAAGGTCCTGTTTAGTTTCCTTCAAAATTCCAAATTTCTTGTCATATCGAATCTTTATTGAATCTTTGAACGCATGCATGTAGTATTAAATATAGATAAAAACTATAACTAATTACACAGTTCATCTGTAATTTGTGAGACAAATCTTTTGAATCTAGTTACTCCATGTCGGGTACAAAGGTAAGGGATACCCTAAACCCTTCGATAATTTAACGTTTAACATAACAACCATTTTTAAGACAGGAATCAACTGACCGCTCAAGTCAGCAAAGAAGGGTCCATCACACGAAGACCCCCTGCACCGGCGATAGCGACCAGTCGTGGGCCGGTCTGCTTCTGGAAAAATGACGGAGCAGGGGTCGAACGAACGACCCCTCCGCCTCTACCTCGACGCCGAATGACGGACCAGGGGTCGAACGAACGACCCCTCCGCCTCTACCTCGACGCCGAATGACGGACCCCCTCCGCCTCCGCCTCTACTCTAACTGACGGAAAGGGGTCGAACGAACGACCCCCGGACGGGAAGCTCGATCAGCTCACCTGCCCCCGGTATGGGTTAAAGGGAACCCGCCTAACGCCATGGGCGCCCACGACCGCAATCAAATCCGTCAGCTCACCGCCATGTCCCGGATCTCCGTCAACTTGGCTGCCGCTGTAACCACGTCGCGGGTACGGACTCCGGAGGCACCCCTCGAGACGTGAACAGGACGGTCCTCGACGACGTCTTCAGGGATACGACAAGGCCACGCGGGTCTCGACCCCTCCCCTCGACCGGGGGGCTCGACTCCTACCTCCAACCACTCCGGTATGGGGGCCGTCCCATCCGCCCCGTCCCGCTTCAACTGTGGGACTCACACCCGTCTGCAGAAGGACGACTCTGCTGTGCCGCGACATGCCGCAACATCTAGTCTACTGTTACCATGCCCCGGAGCACCGGAAGGACGGGAAGGCCACGCCGCCACAGTGATCGACGTCCCTTTGCCAACACTATGCCGCGGACACGCCTCCCATGCTACAACAGTTTAGGACCCTGTACCCTCGGGCCTCCCCTTGGTCTATAAAAGGGGACGTCGAGATAGAAGAAGGGGACCGTTTTTTTTGGGAGGCGACTCTGGCACAAACCCACATTCGCTTGGACGCTTCTCACTCAGACATCGGCTCTGATCCTCACACTCCACAAACCCTGTTGCTTGATCGACCCCTCAAGCAACCAACCGACCGCCTAGGATAGCCCTGCTAGCCTTAGGCCTCGGCTCATCCTGAGCACCCCCGTATAAACCTGCTTATACCCCCTGTACGAGCACTTCGGTGCAAGATAATACAATCTATCCTCCCCCGCTGGACGTAGGGTCTTCTTTGCCCGAACCAGGATAAATTTTGTGTCCTTCTTGCATCACATCTAGGAGAGGGAGCACGCAATATACAAATTTACTAGCCGGTGGTCTTAACCCCTGGGTCATAACACCGACACTCCATGATTGGACAATAATTAGCATATACAAACGAAAGTGCTATAGTATCAAAATTCCAAATTCTTTTGGATCTAAACAAGCCCTAACCCCTTTTGTAATAATCATACATGATCGCCTCTATTTAAAACATCTCCCGAAGGCTAGAACGATTGGACTAGCCCTCTGCAGCTTAGTATACACAGTATGTACTACTATAATCCAACATGCATGCAAATTCAAAATAAAATAATTATCACTGATATTTGTCTAACCTGATGGCGAAGGCCAAACACATACTTTTACCTTCGTCCAAAACAACATATTTATACATATAAAGTTAACCTTCGGCCGTTTTCTGGAAAAACAACCAAACCTTCGGCCATTTTTTGTGTGAAAGAAAAAACCTGCAAAAATTATCAAGCAACCAAACTTTGAACTCAAGTCTTTTCCGAAGGCAATTTAATTTCCTAGCTTGCTAACCAGGAGACCTTGAAAGGTTTCGAGTTTGTCATGTTCAGGTCATCATTAACGATGTAACCCAAGGTGCAACCTGTTCCAGCCAATGAAGCCTTCGGTGCTAATAGCTGCTGCGTGTCAGGCCTTCGGTCCTATAAAAACAACAGCTACCAAGCTGTTGGTGCAGCACCTGGCTTTTGAATTTGAACCCAGGAAACATTGGTAAACAAACGCCAACATGCTAACCATAAGATCGTGCAAGTGCTCGTGTTAATCATATGCAGGTTGTTCTTATACGCGAAGGCTAGGTGCTAGTGCTAGTGGTGCCATGTATGCTATGTTCTCGGCCCAAGCGATGCTAGCTGCTCGACCAAACTCCGACGACGACGTACCTGCGGAACTCCGAACTCCGCGGTTCTGGTAGACACCATGCTTGCTACCCACCACGAGCGAGAAGGCAGGCAGCGAAATGTCCATCTTGCCAAGCAGAACCACACAGCTAACGTATCTTCGGGTTTTTATGTACTGCCTTCACTGGTATTTATTTGGCAAAGGAACATTCAACACCCGTTGCTAGCGCATGCGCTAAGAAGCACATGTAACAAAGCTTTCAGCAGCTCTTACACAATTGCCCTTCTTATTGCAGTTTCAACATTCCACCCATCACTTCGAAGGTTGACCTTCTCGTCTCTTTGATTACATATCATTCACAATATCACTTGAACATATAATCTTTGTTCCTTCGATTGCAAGCTAATGATTTTTGCTCCCGTGATTTACTTCGCCACAATTTAAAAAAAAAAATCTCAAAAGTTACCTTCAGATGCAATGATACAACTTGTCACCAATGTGACCAACAAAGTTTTTGCGGTCCTTCGCCGCATCAAAAACATAGCCTGAATGGCTAAAGATGCTTAGCACTTACCGGCTAACCTAAAAAAAAACTTTTTTATTCTCTGCGTCTGTAATCCTTCACTAACATGCAGGTCTTCGCCGATGTAAGTATCTCTAATCTTTCAAGCTAACCCTCCCTAGAAAGTTTATCTCCTTCATCATATGTATGTTTTCACTAGACAAAAGTTCTTATTAAGTGTTCAGCCTTCGTCACATATCTGTCCAACAACTATTGAGTTTGCATCAGTCAGTACCCTCCAACAGTCAGCGGTCGTCATGGAATATTCAACACTGGTTAGATACTTCGGTGATCCTCTATTCAGTGGCTTTATCAGTTATTGGCCTTCATCAACTATCAATTTTCAAGAGTCAGCGGCCTTCAATAATCATTAGCAGTCAACATCCTTCAGCATATCCCAGTGGACTTCATCTAACATTGGTTCTCAGCAACCGTCGTCAGTCAAGTGGATCTCATTACTCAGCAACCTGCGTCAGTCAGGTGGATCTCATTACTCAGTAACCTTCACCCGTTATTGGTCTTCGACAATCAGTACCCTTCGACAATCACCGGCCTTCAGCATATATTGGTTTTCATTATTCAGCAACCTTCGTCAATCATTAGCCTTCGCCAGTTAATTGGTCTTCATCAGTCATCAACTTTCATCAAGTGACAGTCTTCATTATTCAACAGCCTACGTCATCAGTCAGCGGCCTTCACCTATTATTGGTTTTCAGCAGCCTTCGTCACTTATTGGTCAGCAGCCTTCGTCAGTTAGTTTATTCTCATCAGCCAACAATCCTTGTCACCTATTGGCCGTCGTCGGTCGTCTTCATTCAGCAGACTTTGTGAGCTAGAACCTTCGGATGCACACACAAAAATAAAAAAAATGGACCATCGGTAGAGCATTGAACCAGTGTGTTTCACCAATGTGTTTCAGCAACCTTTGAAAGGACGAGTTACTCCAATGAAGGGAAGCATCAAATTCAAACCAGTACTAGCCCGAAGCTCCAGCAGCGCTGCAGCCAAAGGAAAGATAAGGTCCTCGGGACAAAGTTTTTTGATTGAGAAAATGAAGGGCCTCCGGCTAAAGCACAAGCTCGTAGGCTGGCGCCGCGTCATCTGATGCCGAAGCCATCCGCACAACCAAGCAGCAAAACAAACAAAGGCTAGATAAGTCGTTTCATTTTTCAAAATTTTGCACCAAAGGTGTTTTGTTCCTACCTGTTGCCTGAAGCCTGCGGCTTGGTTTGCAACCTTGGAGTCGCGGCCTTCGTTGCCATCAGAAACGCAACATTCGCACATAACTTCGCTACGGTAACCTCCAGCAGTCGTGAAGCCTCCTTTGGCAGTTCTCCGAAGGGGCTGAAGTGCTGCCGCCGCAGAGCTTCGAGTTTATCCTCATTCAGCTAGTACATGATTTTCGACAAAGAATTTTAGTAGCAGTTTTCTGGGAACCATTGGTGACCTTCGGCAAAAGAGCCTGGGCAGATAAAATTAGGCTCCGTTTAGTTAAAGCCAAAAACCAAAAATTTTTGTATAGTACCCGTCACATCAAATCTTGCGGCACATGCATGGAGTACTAAATGTAGACGAAAAAAAAACTAATTACACAGTTAGCCGAGAAATCGTAAGACGAATCTTTTAAGCCTAATTAGTCCATAATTGGACAATTTTTGTCAAATAAAAACGAAAGTGCTACATTAGCCAAAAGCCAAAATTTTTTGCAACTAAACGGGGCCTTATGGATTTTCTATTGGTCCTGAATCTCTGAACAGAGCGGGCAGATTCTCACTTCTAATGTCTCCCAATGATTTCTGTACGTGGACATGTTTCCTCCAAGAAGCTAACCAACCAGCAGTCCGTGCTAGCCCTCATGCTCTTCTAGTGCAGGTCACCAATTACTCCGGCCAGATTCCAATAGAAAGGACCTTCGGTATTTATTCCAAATTAAAAGTATGATCGTCATCCTGTTGATACCGTTTTTTTGGCATGTATCAAATAAGCTAAGATTTACATTGATCGGTAGCCGTTTTCCATCGGCATCGGGAGGTCATCGGTCAATGTTACCGATGAAGGTGAATGCTGCGAAAATGATAAGTTTGTTGCCGATGAAAGCTGGATGTTTCTTGCCGATAAGGATATTGCTGATAAGGATGTTGCCGATGGAAGTGAGGAATGGCCGATTGGGGACATTACCGATGAAGAGATGATGCCGATGAGCACAGGATGACGTGGCGGCAGATTGTCAGCAGAGGATTGCCGATGACAATAAAAGAAAGTTGCGGATTGAAGAGTCTGCCGATGGAAAGTTTCATCGAAGAGAAGACATAAGGAAACTGGTGATCTCATACCAGTATTGTTATAGAAGTTTAAGTCCGACTCTTGCACGAGTCGTTTGTTTCCTTAAAAGTAGAGATGTCTGTTTAGGAAAATAGTATTGTTATTTGGGTCCGACTCCTGCGCGAGTCAGTTATTTCTTTTGAAATAGGAGTTTGTTTTGTTTAGAAAAGGTACAAGTCGTGTCTGTCTACAACTCCCATTGCCGGAGTATAAATATGTACCTAGGGGTCGTGAGAAAGACAATCAATCATACATCAAACAAATATATTACTCTTATTACTTTTACTGTAATTTACCCTTTATTTGCATTAGTCTTAGTTTATCTACGAGTTCTTCAAGCTTCGACGGGCTGCATCTCCTGGATCTCCGTCAAATCCTTGCAAGTTCCGCGTGGGAGTAATCTGAGCCTTGACATCCGGGCGCATCGCTGTTGTCTCGTTCAGCTCTGCTCTAGTTATCTTGATCAAGTATGAGTCTTGACATCTGGGCGTATCGCCGTTGTTTTTTTTTTTGGATCTTGTTCTAGTTATCGTCCTTGTCGATTAACTGGTCAAATCGACTGGCACACCTTTGGATATCGAATTTGGGTAATAGCTCGAGGTGTTTGCAGATCCTGACGCTTTTTGTGTCAACACCTCTTTTGGCACACCCGGTGGGACAAATTATACATCTATCATGGGTGATAACTCCGACGTTAACCAGAGGAACGTCATTGAAGTCTCCGAGGCCGATCTGAAAGATGATCAGAAGCTGACTATGGAGTGGGCTATGGAGGAGTACAAGCAATTGTATCTGAAGTCCTTCAGCCTAAGCAGGAGCGGCGAAGTCATCCAGAAACAAGATCCGCCGTTGCCACGGCAGGTCACGTATGATGCCAATCCTGGTACGTTGCAAGAGATGGTTAATTCTGCCTTAAATCAAGCATTAATTAGTCACTCCAATGTGTTGTCCAATACTGTGTATAACGCTGTTATGCAATCTTTCAAAGAAGGACAAGCACCTCAATATGTTGGTCCAGCGTATCATCAGCCTGGATCGGTATCTATAAACCCATCGGTAGCTCCGATGACGTCCTCTACTCCTGTGGATCCGTCTGCCGATGTGGTTACACCGCTAAGGCCAAGTCCTGAAAGCGTCACTAGGCTTAGTGCAGATCCAGTGGCGTCGGCAATGTCGGGACCTGCTATCCAGAATCATCCAGCTCCTGCCAACTGGTGGGGATACGGTATACCTTCAAATCCATCTGTTGGTTCCAATCTGGTGTAGGGAGACAGTTCAGTTTGGAAGGGCTCCATGGCATCGGCAATGCAGTCACAGCCGATGATCTCTATGATGCATTGCTCTACGTCTTCTCCAACTGTACAAGTGTCATCAGAAGATTTCCAGGTGGTGATTCCTAAAGTACCTCTGATGTCACCATCGGCAAACTCTGTTCCGATGCAACACAATGTAGCAACTGGAAGTCAACCTATGGTGGTAAATCCTCAAGTCGGAATACTAGCACATCAAGGTAACCAATTTGTTGATTACTCTAAGGTGCAGGAGCAGCAGGTGCTAGTTAGCTATCAGCCATCGGTAAGTCATATGCCGATGATTTATAATCCTGGATGGACCAATCAGCCGCCAGCTCAACAGCCTGACATACTAATGTATCATTATGAAAGTCCAGCAAAAACGCAGAATGGGGCATCGGTATAGCAACCGATGAATATGACGACACAACATAACCCAGTAAGTGTGCAAAATTATCCATCGGTAAGTCAGCCGATGCATAACGTCCAGATGACTGGTGCTGCGCCCGTGACAACTACTCCGCATCATCTTCTACCAAAACCTGAAGGGGCGCATCAGCCGGCTTCACCAGTCAACAATCAACCAATGAGTCGGATGCATATTGGACCGATAAGATCGCCGAAGTGATGAAGGAATAATTCGGCATTAAGCCCAAGGTTAATACATATTCTTATCGGACACTATATCCTCTAACATATGATTTAATTCCTCTCCCAAATCGGTACAAGGTGCCTGATTTTACCAAATTCTCCGGCCAAGATGACACATCAACGATGGAGCACATCAACTGCTTCATTATCCAGTGTAGAGAAGCTGCCAGCAGGGAAGAGCTGAGAGTGAGATTGTTCTCATCATCATTATCTGGATCGGTGTTCACATGGTTTATATCATTGCTTCCAAACTCTGTAATCACATGGGCCGATCTAGCGAGGCAGTTTTATAAATACTTCTTCGCTGGCATACATGAGAAGAAGATTACCAATTTGGTTAAGCTGAGGCAACGTAATGATGAATCGGTAGAAAAATTTGTTCAGAGGCTGCGAGACGTAAAGAACAAGTGCTACAAGGACTACTGACAGATTTGGCTTTCCAAGGACTACTGCCGCATATCAAAGATAAGTATGCGTCTCAAGAATTTGAAAGCCTAGGTCATCTGGTGCAAAGGATTGCCGATCAAGATGTCAAAACTTTTGAACCCAGGAAGACTTGGAATAAAAAGGTGACCTTCATTGAGCAAGAAGATTCCAATGAAGAGCTAAGCATCGGCGCGGCCGAATGAGTGAAGGATAAGAAATCTGTGTCTTGTCCGTTTGGCCAGAAGGAAGCCGAAAGATTCACCTTTGATATCACCAAGGCCGATAGGATGTTTGACTTATTACTTCAAGAAGGGCGGATCAAGTTGGCGCCTAACTAAGTAATTCCATCGGCTGAGGAGCTCAGAAAGATCAGGTATTGCAAGTGGCACAATGCGACTTCACACAGTACCAATGACTGCAAAGTCTTCAGGAAGTAGTTGCAGTCAGAAATTGAGTCTGGACGAATTAAATTTGAAAATTCTAAACCCCAGAAACCGATGAAGATTGATCAGCACCCGTTTCCATATAATATGGTGGAAACTAGTGAAAAAACTAAAGTGCTGACATTGGAAACTGCCAGGAAGAACGCATCGGTAGATCTTGACCATCAAGTAGTTGAGCGTGATGAGAGGAGGTTTGTTGATGACAGAAAGGGCAAGAAAGTTGTCGATGAAGGTAGAGTTGCCAAGAGGGCTCCTGGTGTTATAATCACGCATAAGCAGCCAAGTCGAGAATATCGGCAATCGCAAGAGGAGCGACATCGGTAGGAAGAAGAAGAGCATCAAGAGTGGCTTCGGCATAAGGACCACTGAAAGTGTCCATTCTTCGTTCACTGCTGGGAGGAAGGCATCAAGCTACCTATTGCCGATAATTGTCCTGAATGCAATGGGTATTACCCTACCGATCGGTCAGAAAGGAAGTCTTGTTTCGACGATCGGACATCCAGGTATGCTAGGCTGCTCAGAGAAAAGAAATCGGCACATGACCGACTGGGGGGCAGGCTCAGCGCGCATAATAGGCTTGGCAGGCATGTTAGTCAAGAGGAACTTGAGGAGATGGCCAATGCAAGAGTGCCTGATGAAGAAATATTCTCCAGAGATCCGAACATCCGAAGTGGTGTCGATACGAGCAGTGAGAGGCAGCACCAACCGGTTTGGAAGACCAAGCTTCCTCAATGGTGCCCTAAGGGTTTGACAAAGACTCAGAAAAGAAAAATTCAGCGCGAACGTCAAGGCGACTTATATGACAGTGAAAGTCCTTCAAGGGAAAAGCAGTGGAGGCCAAAGCGCAAGGATAGGGATCCATCGGCAGAAATCAATATGGTCGTTATATTACCGATGGAGTTCATGGCACCTGTCAGCGAAGGAGAAGAGGCTGCTGAAATGGCGCAGTTGATGTTGGACCCGATGACAGCTGTCTTTGAGAAGCCTGCCGATGATGAAAGGCAGCACCTAAGGGTTCTGTTCGTTAAAGGCAAAGTGGATGGACAACCTGTAACAAAGATGTTGGTGGATGGTGGGGCATCAATCAACATAATGCCGTACGTCATGTTCCGGAAGCTTGGAAAAGGCGACCAAGACTTAGTCGAGACAGACATGAAGCTTAAAGCTGAAGGCAACGTGTCGCCTGCTATGGGAGCCGTATGTGTTGAATTAACCATCGACAGTAAAACTTTGCCGACGACGTTTTTCGTGATCAGTGGCAAAGGCACCTATAACTTGCTCCTAGGAAGGGATTGGATCCATGCCAATTGTTGTATTCCTTCCACTATGCATCAGAGCCTTGTGCAGTGGGTCGGAGACAAAATTGAAGTCGTCCGAAGTGAGACCCCATCAATCGTTGCATCGGCAGAATCGGAGACTTATGAGCAAACCAAGTGCATATCAGGTGAAGCTTGGGACACGGAGTTCCTCAAAGTTGCCGATTACCGCATTATACCGATCCAAGCAGTCAGTCTTGAAGACAAGTCTTAATGGATCGATTCACCGATGATGGAAAACTGGGACAGGGGTTCACATCGGCCGATGATTTATTAGAAGTAGATATCGGCGATGGTAGTAAGCCCAGGCCTACTTTTATTAGTGCTAAGTTAGATTCCCGATGTAAGCAGCAATTGATTGACTTATTAAAAGAATATGAAGATTGTTTCGCTTGGGATTATACAGAGATGCCTGGTTTAGACCGATCAATAGTCGGACATCGGTTGCCTATTAAATCTGGTTTCCAACCACACCGGCAACCTGCGCGCCGATGTAATCCTATGGTGTTGCCTGACATTAAAGCTGAAATTACAAAGTTAATTGAAGCTGGGTTTATTCGGCAATGTCGATACGCCGACTGAATTTCTAATGTGGTTCCTGTGTATAAGAAGAATGGAAAACTTCGTGTTTGTATTGATTTCAGGAATCTCAACAACGCCACACCGATGGATGGTTATCCGATGCCCGTTGCCGATCTGCTGATTGATGCTGCTGCTAGACATCAAATCATTAGCTTCATGGATGGTAATGCTGGATATAATCAAATATTCATGGCTGAAGAAGACATATCCAAGACTGCTTTTAGATGTCCAGGTCATGTCGGTTTATTTGAGTGAGTTGTCATGACTTTTGGCTTGAAGAATGTCGGTGCTATTTATCAAAGAGCAATGAATTTTATCTTTCATAAGGACATCGACACGATAGTCGAAATCTATATTGATGATCTGGTGATTAAATCTGGAAATTTTGAAAAGCATCTTGCCGATTTGCGAAAAATCCTGGAATGCACAAGGGAGCACGGGTTGAAGATGAATCCTAACAAGTGTGCATTTGGTGTGTCGACAGGCCAGTTTCTGGGTTTTATGGTGCATCAGAGAGGCGTCGAGATCGGTAGAAAGTTTGTTGATGCAATTAATAAGGTGGTTGCCCCTACAAACAAGACTGAGTTGCAATCCTTGATCGGCAAGATTAATTTCATTAGAAGATTTATATCCAACTTATCTGGTAAGATTAAATCTTTTAGTCCATTGTTAAAGCTGAAAGCCGATCAGGAGTTTAAATGGAAAGAGGAACAACAGTTAGCCTTGGAAGAGATCAAGAAATATTTGGTAAACCCTCCAGTCTTGGTTCCACCTCAACACGGGGAACCTTTCAGATTGTATCTGTCTGCCGATGATAGTGTTATCGGGCCAGCCCTGATTCAAGAATTTGAAGGGAAAGAACGTGTGATTTATTATTTAAGCAGAAGACTGGTAGATGCTGAAGCCAGGTATTCGGCCATAGAAAGATTATGTTTATGCTTATATTTCTCTTGCATAAAGTTAAGACATTATTTATTATCGGCTGAATGCACTATTATCTGCAAAGATGATGTGGTTAAGTATATGCTGTCGATGCCAATATTAAGTGGGAGAATCGGAAAATGGATTCTAACACTTTTAGAGTTTGATCTGAAGTATGAATCGGCTAAGGAAATTAAGGGTCAGGTGATGGCCGATTTTATTACTCAGCATTGCAATGTGGTAAGCTCTGTAGAGATTGCTCCTTTGACTTTGTTCTTTGATGGGTCTACATGCAAAGAAGGGGCAGGTATCGGTCTTCTCTTAATTTCACCCCAAGGCCAGAAATACGAAATTTCACTGCCGATTGTTCGTACCTCGATGAACAATCAGGCTGAGTACCAGGCTCTGCTAAAGGGATTGGAATTACTCAGGGAGATACGTGCCAATGCTGTTGAAATCTTTGGTGATTCCATGTTAGTAATTAATCAATTGATTGGGGTATATGAATGCCGATGTGAAGTGTTGATTGCACACCATGAGAGATGTCTACGGTTATTAAAAGAATTCAAAGAGTACCGCCTCGAGCATATTCTCAGGTTGCATAATGAAGAAGCTAATCGGTTAGCACAGAACGCTTCAGGATATCAGCCAATTCAAGAAGTCATGACATTGGTAATGGTTGCCGATGACTGGAGAAAATAAATTGCCGATTACTTAAGAGATCCGTCTAAGAAGGTTGAAAGGCGTCTAAGGTTTCAAGCTACTAAGTATGTGCTCCTTGACAATGAATTATATTATCAGACAATTGATGGAGTTTTGCTCAGATGCCTAGGTAAAGAAGAGTCAAAGGAGTTGATCGGCGAGATCCATGAAGGTGTGTGTGGAGCACATCAATCGGCATTCAAGATGAAATGGATGATTAGGCGGAATGGATGTTATTGGCCGACAATTCTTGAAGATTGCTTCAACTATTTTAAAGGGTGCCAGGATTGTCAGAAGTTTGGTAATGTCCAGAGGGCACCTGCATCGGCAATGAATCCTATAATCAAGCCTTAGCCGTTTAGAGGATGGGCTATTGATCTCATCGGCCAAATTTATCCACCGTCAAGCAAGGGGCATAAGTTTATACTTGTTGCTACCGATTACTTTACGAAATGGGTTGAGGCATTTCCTTTGAAGAAAGTGACATCGGCAAACATGGTAGATTTTGTAAAAGAACACATTGTTTACCGATTCGGTATTCCTCAAACTATTACCACCGATCAAGGGACTATGTTCACATCGAGAGAGTTTGATGAGTTTGCTGCTAGTATGGGGTTCAAAGTGTTGAATTCTTCTCCTTATTATGCCCAAGCTAATGGTCAGGCCGAGACGACTAATAAAGGAGTTATTAAGCTTATCAAACGCAAGATTGAAGAAACCCCTAGAAGGTGGCATATAGTGTTAAATGAAGCCCTGTGGTCGTATCGGATGGCGTGTCATGGTGCAACCAAAGTTTTGCCGTATCAGTTGGTTTATGGACACGATGTTGTTCTACCTTGGGAAGTTAAAACTGGTTCTAGGCGATTGTTTTCTCAAGATCAATTGACAGCCGATGAGTATGATACTCTTATGAAGGATGAGTTAGAAGACTTAGCAAGTCATCGGTTGAGTGCTTTGATCAACATTGAAGAGAATAAGAGAAGGGTTGCTAGGTGGTATGACAAGAAGGTAAAGGTGAAAGAATTTGCCGATGGTGATCTGGTGTGGAAATTGATTTTACCGATTGGGACTAAGAGTTCTAAGTTTGGAAAATGGTCTCCTAATTGGGAGGGTCCGTTTCGGATAAATCAGTCTGTTCCTGGTAATGCATATATTTTAGAAACCCTCGAAGGGTTACGTTTCCTAGAGCAATCAACGGTAAATACTTGAAGAAATATTACCCTAGTATTTGGGTTGATGCATAGAATACCCGTTGGAATACCGATGAAAGAAAAATTATAAGACGGCGGTAACAAGCGTACTGGCATTATATTACAAGCAAAAATTGAGTATCAGTATTACACTTGCCGATACAATGGATTGTAACAAATTACAACAAGGATTGAATAGCTGATATCGCACGCAGACGAATCTGCTCTATTTCTTCCATCTCCTTGGCATCATCATCGGCGGATCCCTCTATTGGCTTGATCTTTTTCTTCATCCGAGGGCTTGACGTGCATCAGCATCTCTTTCTTGTTGTAGAGTTTGGATAGCATTTGGAAGTTTGGTCTTCTGTTGATTGGCTGCAATCAAGGCATCGTCAACTTGCTTCAGCTCTGCTAATAGCTTTTCTTTCCTTGCCGATAAATGGGCGATGTCTTGATCAAGCTCACTGCCAGAAGCTTCTAAGTGACCTATGTTCTTGTGTTTTTCATCGGCAGATTGCTTGAATTGAAGCATTTTCTCTTCGAGTTTTGACTGAACAATCCTATTGGCAATGCGGCGTGAGAGCCTTTGATATTGGAGTTGCTTACTCTCGAGGAACGCTGCCTGGAAAAGCGTTTCTTCGATATCGGCGGATAGATGGCCTTGGATGTCTTTGAAAGCTGTCTTCGCTGTAGTAGAGTCATGAACGAGACGGGACGTGTCTTGTTGCAGTAAAGATAGTAGTGCTTCGAGCTTAAGTTTGACATCTGTCGATAGAGCTGGAGCAGAGCTTTCTTCATCTTTGTCTTCATCGGGGAGGTTGACGGCGAAGGAGAATAAGCTGTTCGGGGAGTCTTGGGCCTGAAAAGGAAGAAGATTAGGGCTTGCCGATTATAAGTTTATATTATGGGTTTTATGACAGTCGGCTTACCATCTTGAAGCAGATTTCTTGCTCAGGCTTGGGAAGACAGCTGGCGTGGCATCATCTTGAAGATTGGCAATGGTTGCCGATGAACTTGCCTCCGCAGGAGGAACGATTGGTGCTGATGGTGCTGTTGCTGGTGCTGCCTCTGCTGTGGTGGCTGGTTCTTGTGGTGATGTTGTCGTCCTCTGGTCATGAGTTTTATTCGGTGTAGGTGCTGGTGCCGATGCTGATACTGTTGCAGCTGGATCCTGCAGTGGTGGTATTGTCCCCTGGTCGAGAGTTTCGTCCGTTGGCTGCTCAGGAATAGATGTCGACAGTGGCTCTACTGTTGGTACGTCAACGGTTGGTGATGCAACTGGAGTTGGTGGTGTAGATGGGGTGTCTAGCCTCAGACGACTCTTCTTCCTCGGAGCAGCGGTTGGTGAACCGACGCGTTTCGGCTGCGAAGCTTGGGGGCATCGACAGCATGAGTTGGAGAAGTTTGTACATTCGAAGCAGCTGCCGATGACTTTGTTGCCTGTAAAAGATGTTTGGTGCAAGTTAAATGAAGTGAATATTGCCGATGAAAGTTTATAATCGGTATAAGTGAAATAAAACTTACTGCAAAAGCTCGCGCCAAGATGGCAGCAGCAGCCGATGGAGAAGCGATGGTCCTAGCAGGCATCGGCTTAGGTTTAAGGGTAACTTTAGGTACCCTTTGAGGTGTGAAGGCAGCCAATGTGGGAGCCTTGTCGCCGATGACAGATGTGGTGCTCATTCTTCGAATATTGAAGTGTTTGCCGCTCTTGCTTGTTTGAGGGATTGGATCGTCAACCTGTTTAGTAAAAGAGGGTCAGATGCCGATGGTAGAAGATAATGAGAAATGTACTAGAGTTAAGAACTTACTGCATCATCGGGGATGATGTAATCGGCGTCGATCAAATGCCGATAGTAATGTGATGATTTGGCGAACAGTTGGTTTCTCCATTCTTGCCACCAGGATTTGTATAACTCTGTCATAAAAGATGTTGGTGCCCAAGAGGATAGGTCGATGTTTGATGTATCGGCATGAGGAGAAAGGTTGACAATCCTGTTCCAATCCATGACACTGGAGATAATTTCCTTTGGCTTTATCATATTGGCGAAGCTGAGTTTGATCGGTAATTTGCCGAATGCCAACTGTCTTGCTGCTGCCGATGGATAATAGAACTCATAAGATGCTGGCCTTCATGATTGTTTCATTCTGTGGCACATTCCAATCGGTAAGGTTGAATAACAACGGGAATTGGTTGTTCTCATCAACATAAGGCCACCAAAGCCGTTCTGCGACAGGGATTCCATTGTAAAGCTTTTGGAAGAACTTGCTAAACTGATCTGCATTGGCATCGATTCCTGATAGCACTATGATAGCTTCCCCAAAATTGAGTGGGGGACGAGTTGCCGATTCATCATCATCGTATACATAATCTTCTGATATATCCCTTGGGAATTTCTGATTGAACAAGTCGAATTGAAGGACCTTGTACATGTGTGCGTTTAACCACATGTTTATAAACCACCAAGGGCCCCCGAAGTTGCCGATAGGCTCGCCTAGCAATAACTTTCTGGATACCTGATGAAGGAGATGATATACCGATCCAAGGAGATATCGGCCAAGAGGAAGTCTTGCTCCATCGGCCAGGAGCTCTGCTGATGGAAGGTACATGGTAGTGGGTCCAACTGTTCTACCACAGAAGATGAACTTTTCTAGCCACATGTTTAAGAAGATGGCGTGTTCCCTCTGACCTACCGATCCAGTCTTCTGGTTCTCTCGAATGTATCCAGTTCAACCGCCGATATTGCGTGTGTTCACTTTGTATTCAGCTTTTCTACCGAAGAGGTTGGGGGGATTGGCAGAAGAGACGTCAAGGCCGGTAAGCATATGCACATCGGCAAGGGTGGGAGTAGCTGGCCCGTGTCTGAATAAGAAGGCATTCATTGTATCGGACCAAAAATAAGATGCAACCATCATCATATTTTCGTTCTTTTCCATATCGGCAATGGAGAGTCTAATGCATTGGTCCAGGTTGCGCTCTGACCAATAAACTTGTTGTGTTCTGATTATTCTGAGGTACCAATTCTTCCATCCCTTGGTGGGTTTAGGCCATGAACGGAAAGCATCTTTCCATAACCCTAGACTAAAGCATTCGGATTTGAAAGGGATGCAGTTGGTTTCCGCATTAATTAGGTTGGTGGGATCGGGGTTTCCCATTGGGCCCAGACAGTTGAAGTTGGATTGTTCAATAGGGATTACAACCTTGTTGTACATTTCCTAGGTTTCAGAAAAAATCAGAAAAGGAAAAGGGGAAAAGGATTACGAAATTAATGTGGGAAAGAAACTTGCAGATGATAAAGTAAGAAGAGATTGGATTTACTCTGGGGACTTCGAAGTTGATCGCCATTGAAGCTGGGGAAGTCCTTGCGGTTTGTGCTCTGTTTGAGGAAGTCGTCGTCGCTTGAGTTTGCAGAACTGTTCTTCGGAGTCGTCGCCGAGGTTGAAGATGAGGGCAAATGAAGGGGAATGCAGGCTCAAGGTGAAAAACAGGTTGGATGATGGTAACTTTTATAAGCCTGGTCAGGGGTATTTTGGAATTTTCTTTGCACTGAGCAGGAATATAGAAGGGTATGCAATAGGTATACGCGGAAATCGAGGAGATATGATTAGGCTTGCAACTGTTCGCACTGCAGTTGCGGAATTTTGTTAATAAATTGCGATTTTTATGCGCGGTAATCAAGGAGGTCATGCAAGTATCTTGGAGGGAAAGGTTACACTAGAGAAAATTTCGGCGCATAAGATATTCTACACTCCGAAATTGGGGGGGCATGTGTTGACACCGTTTTTTGGCATGTGTCAAATAAGCTAAGACTTGCCTTGATCGGTAGCCGTTTTCCATCGACATCGGGAGGTCATCGGTCAATGTTACCGATGAAGGTGAATGCTGCGAAAATGATAAGTTTATTGCCGATGGAAGCTGGACGTTTCTTGCCGATAAGGATATTGCTGATAAGGATGTTGCCGATGGAAATGAGGAATGGACGATTGGGGATATTACCGATGAAGAGTTGATGCCGATGAGCACAGGATGACGTGGCGGCTGATTGTCAGCAGAGGATTGCCGATGACAATAAAAGAATGTTGCGGATTGAAGAGTCTGCCGATGGAAAGTTTCATCGAAGAGAAGACATAAGGAAACTGGTGATCTCATACCAGTATTGTTATAGAAGTTTGAGTCCGACTCTTGCATGAGTCGTTTGTTTCCTTGAAAGTAGAGATGTCTGTTTAGGAAAATAGTATTGTTATTTGGGTCCGACTCCGGCGCGAGTCAGTTATTTCCTTTGAAATAGAAGTTTGTTTTGTTTAGGAAAGGTACAAGTCGTGTCTATCTACAACTCCCATTGTCGGAGTATAAATATGTACCTAGGGGTCGTGAGAAAGACAATCAATCATACATCAAACAAATCTATTACTCTTATTACTTTTACTGCAATTTACCCTTTATTTGCATTAGTCTTAGTTTATCTACGAGTTCTTCAAGCTTCGACGGGCTGTATTTCCTGGATCTCCGTCAAATCCTTGCAAGTTCCGCGTGGGAGTAATCTGAGCCTTGACATCCGGGCGCATCGCTGTTGTCTCGTTCAGCTCTGCTCTAGTTATTTTGATCAAGTCTGAGTCTTGACATCTGGGCTTATCGCCGTTGTCTTGGTTGGATCTTGTTTTAGTTATCGTCTTTGTCGATTAACTGGTCAAATCGACTGGCACACCTTTGAATATCGAATTCGGGTAATACCCCGAGGTGTTCGCAGATCCTGACGCTTTTTGTGTCAACACATCCAAAATGGAGATTGTTTGACCCGACAAAGCAAAACAAAAAAAAACGAAGATGACGAACCTTTCAAGAAGCCTCTCTAGCTCACTACTAAAAAAGTTATTGATCTTCGGGTTGTCTCTTTAACCTGTCATAACTCATAAGTCGGTCTTCGCGAAGCTACACGCTAGCAGTCTAAAGGAAGCGACAGATTGGATTTCGACCTGAGCAGCGAAGGTCTTATTTCTCTGATACATCATAAGTTCAGCAAAAGTCTTATTTCTACCAAAATGGAAGAATGGCCGGCAGCCATGCACACCTTCGGGAGCACCTCCCAACATCAGTTGTAGCTGGACCTTCATCAATGAAGTTGGAACTCTCGGATCCATCAGAGTTAACTTTTCTGGAGTTCGGAGCTAAATATTCTGGTTCTTGGGAGATGCCTCTAGAGCTAAAATTCTTGGCGTTCGAGGCAAAATTTTCTGGCCATCGGGTGAAGCCTTGAAAGCAAAAATTCCAGCCCTCAGTACTCTTCCTTAGCTAGTGGTTCTCATACCTTAGTGATTTTCATTAGTTAGTGGTTTCATCCATCAGCGGCCTCTGTCAATCTGTGGAATTCAATATTCAGTGATTTTCACCGGTGAACAACTATAGTCAGTTATCAGCTTGCTATAGTCAGTAGCCTTCAACAATGATCAGTCTTTGACACGTTGGTTTTCGTCAGTTAGCAACCTTCGTCTTGGTCAGCCAGTTGGTTCTCATTAATCAACAACCCTCACCAGCTATTGGTCTTCGTCTGTCAGCAGCCTTAGTCAATCATCGGCCTTCGTCATACAACAACTTCGGACTCCATCAGTAATCGATCTTCGGTAGACACCCAACCTTTAAATCCTCTAACGCTAACACCTCTCCTCTTTTTTGCAGGATGTCTTGCGTAATTTTTCATTCATTATTTGAGTTAATCTTCACAGGAAACAAATCATGCAGGTTCCTAATTGACAGCCTTCGCTAGCCATCTCAAATTATAACTTTCTCGTTCGAAGGTATTTTTCCTGATACGCAGTACTTATATCTATTTCAAACTCAACTATCATTTTTGTAGGGTATATGATATGTTTACCCCTTCTATTATTTTCACGCAAATAAATTTATTTGCATCATCTCATACATACATACATTGCACAAGTGCATTGCACCATATGGCCAAGGCCACCTGGAAGAAGTCCTGAAAATATACGGACACCAGTACTCTATGTATAAAAATCCTGGAAAAAGTCTCAAACGTACATGGGCACCAGGTCGTGAAGCTAAGTCCTTCACGCTACCCTCTCATATCACATGTTTCCTCGGACCTTCGTCGAAGCCTACCTTGGCCTTCGTCGGAGCATTCTCCGCCCGCACCTTGGTCGGAGCCTTCTCCAAAACAAAGGTTTAAACTTAGAAGAGCACTCAAGAAAAGGTAACAACTCCGTAGGCCTTTGTTGCTAGCGAAGACGGAATCCTATGATAAAACATCACCCTTCTTAAATATATATATATATATATATATATATATATATATATATATATATGATAAAACACACGAAGCCTCCCAAGCCTTCGTCTTGAGTGTTCCCTATAAAAAAAACAACGCTTTAAAACCTTCGAATCAGTTACTGATTTACAAAGATAGAGCCTTCGACTCTATAAAAAAAACTCCGTCATCCAGAGCGATTGCGGATGGCAATCTAATCAGATGGCCCCCCGTCATCCAGAGCGATTGCGGATGGCAATCTAATCAGATGGCCCCCCGTCATCCAGAGCGATTGCGGATGGCAATCTAATCAGATGGCACTGCAAAGAACTAACGTTCAAAACTTGCAGACCACTTTTTGTTGCAGGTTGACAAGCAAAAGTCAAGTGCTACAAACGGCGACATGTGCGCAGCGCCACCAGCCCAGCGAAGGCTGCTCCGTCAACTAGTGTATCGCCAGCAACCACCCAAGACCCAGCACGGAAAGCAGGGAGTGCGCGAGCGAAGGAAGCTCAAGCGCAGCTCCAGCTTCAGCCAAAAAGAGCCCCCAACCTCATTCACGCGAAGGCCGCGCTGCACGAAGGTTCGGCACGCGAAGATCACGAAGGTGCAGGCTGCCAGGCAGCCACGATGATCTGGCACGGCTGTCCACTCCAAGTGAAGAAACACGTGAAGCTCCACACATGACCAGTACACGAAGCCCCTCTACCTCGCACGCATGAAGGTTGTACGGACTTGCGCGACTAAAGGTCCTAGCGATCTCTGCTCAAGACATTGGTCTGGGGGACCCCATAAATCGAAGGCCCCAATGGACTGTGAAGGTCCAGCACCGCAAAGAAAGGCCCGGATGAGTTCTCGGCTCGTTTAAAATATATAAAAAAATCCACCCAGCTGAGTTCTGTCGCCGCTAAATCTACATCATCTAACCTCAAGTCCTGGACTTCCTTTTTTTAACTAAAATAGCCTTCGACTGACCAACAGAGCTTGCAGTGTTCACATTTATTACCTGCAGATAATTATGCGACCACTTTAGCACCGTTCTTCGTGAACAAGCCTTCGTCACCAATCCTTCGTCGGAGGGGCTTCGCCATCGATCAAGAGACTCAAGGCCCACGGTACCTTCATCAAGCACTTCGACTCGAGGAGCTCACCGACGACCTCGCCCTCAAACGACTACTTCCACTACTACAACTACGTCGCCTACACCGGGCTAGCTAAAGATCTGGTCACGAGCGCCAGCCAAGAGGGGCTAGGCGAGCACACTGGAAGACCGGCAACAATCTTCGGCCACGACTACTTCGACTACGTCGACTATCTCAACCACAACGACTCGAGAAGACGTCAGAGGTGGAGGCTCCGGAGATGGGGACCTGCACGCCGAGAAGACGACAGAAGCGAAGGCCCCGGAGGTGAAGACCTACAGGCAGATACCCTCGGATTCGGAGTGCACACAGGCTAGAGTTGTGCGCGTGCTCTTTTCTCCATACCCTTTTTTCCCACAGGGTTTTTGGGATGAAGTTTTTAGTGAGACGTGTACACATAGGTTGCGAAGGGCAATCCTTTCAACCAGTCTTTGAGTTGTATTGTGCCTCTTTTTGTATAAGAGCAACTACTAGGTTATGTGGTACCGACCATAACCTAGTAGCTGAGGGGCTACTGTTGGGGGAGCCAATTTTTGTATGGGGCGACTCCCCTAGAAGAGGCCCAATAAAGATGGTGTACTAGCATGTAATTCTCACCCTCCCAAGAGGGTCGTTTGTAAACTGCCAACTCCTATATATATATATATATATATATATATATATATATAGAGAGAGAGAGAGAGAGAGAGAGCATGTGAGGAGGGGGCTCTCTCCTTCCCAATCCCAAAAGAAAACCCTAGCCGCCTCTAACTATCTCTACTCTCCATTCTCTCTTCCAACCTCGTTCGGGAACTAATTTCCCAACACAATCCTTGCTTGAAGAGCTAGGGCCCTAGGGGCCACTCTGCTCTCGCTGCTGATTGATCGATACTCCTTCAGTTATCAGTTCTCCACCAGCACGTACGACGTGTGCATGGTCAGCTCTTCAAAGGATGATCAAAATTACCCCTCCGTCGCAGACTGTCCAAGAGTATCTATCGTTTTTTATGCTTTAAAATATTTTTTGACTAAATGTATATATATAATAGTAATAGTAATATTATATTATATAAACATTTGAATATAATTTGTTAATAAATTTGTTTCGAGATACAAATATTATACGTATATTTTTATTACAAACCAAGTCATACTTTCGACACAGAAATCATTAGCGACAATTAATTAGGACAGAGATGGTGCAGGCAATTTTGAATCAGTTTCAGAATGTCTCTGAAATCAGATAGGTCTAGGCATGCCCTAATTACAAGTCCAGGGGTACAGGTTATTCATGCAGCTGCATTACTCATATAGTAGTACTAGTACTCCTAGGTTGATTTAGAGCCATAAATATAAATATTATTCACTAAAAATAAATTTCATGAGCTAGTTTTTCGGACTCACAGCCCATAGTTGCACGAGGAGTACTATACAGTTGTGTATCAGCTGCTGGCATCTCAACTCTTGGACAGTTGAGTTAAACCTCCTAATCGACAAGGCTGTACGCCACAGTACGTACGTCGAGAGTCGAGACCTTACGATGGCGATGCATCTGGATCATCTGTTTCAGACGTGTTCAGAGTTAAGCTTGCGGCCATTACTGCGTACTACTTGCAGGAGTAGTGGCACGTACACCAAGTGCAAAGCCGTACGTACGTGCAGCAATACTAATGCATGCAGCATTGCAGCGGGCACACACAGATAAACCACGACTCGGCTAATGATCAATCAGGGCGATCCGTAGGATCGGGGGCCTCATCTGATCTGATCTGATCACTTTGGCAACTTGCAAGTCTGGTAACTTCTGGTCCGGCCTGCAGGCTGCACTCTGCAGTAGTAACTGTTGCGGGCCTCGCCTGACCACTGATGAGCGGCACCTCACACACGACTGATGAGGGCAGACCGGCCGGCCGTGCAATGCAAGCGAGTGGCCCGACTGACTGGGGACTGTGACTGACTGACATGTCCGATCCGAGCGGAGCGGATCAGCGGATGGACATGGACACAGGCTCACCATGGACATTGAGGAGGAAGAGGCCCTCACGCCGGGGCCTGGGGGGAAAAGCTAGCAGCTGCAGCTGCAAGTGCAGGTGCAAAAGCAAAAGCTTTGCTTCTCTCCAGTCCAGGACGGCCAGTGGGCTGCTGCATGCGGATCGAGCCACCATCGAGGAGGGAGATCTGCACTGCATGCATCGATCGGCGTCGCCCTTTCGCCGTGTGTGTGGTCCGATTCTTGCTGAGGATATGTTGTGCACCGCCACCGCATTTGGGATCGGATTGGGGCTGGGGATGTTGTGTGTTCTGTTCTTTCTTCCCGTGCTTTGCGCAAGCAGGACGTAGGAGGCAGCACACAGGCGACGGGCGGACATGGACATGGGCGCTTTCTTTCTCTTGCACCTATGCAATGCAAAGGTGCGCGTAGGTAGACGAGTGCCGAGAGGAGCAGCCAGGCCAGCAGCGATCGAGAGAGAGAGAGCATCACCCGTCCGGCAAAGCAGAACGAAACAGGCCTGTCCGCCCGCGAAAAGCAGGCAGCAGGAGATCATGGACGGGATGCCTGCTGCCTGCTGGCAGCTGCGTGCGTCGTAGGATATAGGAGTACTCGCTTCGTCTGGGCCTCCGGTTTGCAAAAGGCAATCAGGCACAAAGCCAGTTTTCTAGTGGTACTAATTAAACTTACCGACGAGAGAACAGAAGATCATCATCACTGTACTATGTACGTGCCCCCATTTCTTGTGAATTGTGATGCCCCAGCAACGGCAAGCGTGTGGTGGTGGAACCAAACCAACATTGGCGACCGTCTAACCAGATGCATCACGCATTGGTGTCAGTCGGTTGACACCAACACCATGTCCATGGGGGTCCAGTCAGTTGCTGTTGGTCTTGGCTTCTCCTGCATCTAATCTAGCACGAATTTAGCTGCCAAAAGCGAGCAAAGCCAAGGCAGGACAGTACGAATGATGAGGCAGCCTTTCTGTCTGTCTGTCCCTGCGCCGTACCCGTGACAATGCCATGGAGCAACTCCGTTCGTCCTCGTCCTCAAATGGCGTGGAAAGATCACCGAGCGAGCGAGCTTTGGCCTTTCCTCATCAACAACTACTAGTGGCTCTAAACAGTTGAGACTTGAGACGGACTGGACTGGACTGGCCTGAGTAATCAAAAGAGAGGGAGCAACGAAAGGCGGCTTGGAATGTTCTCTGCTGCTGCCGCTTTGGCGCCACCGCGGCCGAGATCGTCCTGGCTGTGGCTGCTGGGTCGGGGTCCGGCGTGGTCGCGCGTCTTTTAATGGAGCCGCCCATATGCACGCCATGTGCGCGCCACTTCTGAGCTGCAGCTGCAGGAGACGTTAGTTCACGCTGGCATGATGCTGGATACCCATAGAATACCCTGTTGGTGTCATACTCTTGGTCGTCTTCGTATAAAATGGAGGAAATGTTCGTTGGGAGCAAGATGAAGCGGCGATTCGTCGTACATAATCCAGGGTGCTTGGTTCCCAGGAACGAGATTGTGATAAGCAGAGGCATTGATTCAATTCAATCATATAAACAAACAGTAGTTCGTCGTCACATGCGTACTGCTGTGCTCCACCATTGACTCATCAAACTATCGACCCAATCACATCGGTCGTCCCATCTCTCACCTCTAGGCGCGCGCAAAGCAATCTGTCAAAGCCTTTATATATAATAATTCCCAAACACTGAAGATCCAACTCCGCTTCTCTCATCTTTTGGCTTATATGTGCTCTTCACATGGGGCTAGCTCCTTCACTCTTGCCACAATGGCGCATGAATGATGGAATGCCCTCTGCATGCAATGCAAGGGAGTGATGACTGTCTCCCAATGTCCTTTCTTTAAGCTTCCACGCGGCCACAGCAGGTCTTCGGACTACGATGGCTAGCTTTGTGTGCTGCTGTATCATGGACCGGTTCTCGATCTCATAACGCACCTTCTTCTGCGCTCTGAATGGAGAGACGGCTGGTGTTCAGGTTCGAAGCCACGGCCGTCATATGATGGACCTGCAGCTTGCACAAGAGGGGGTGTGGCACGGCATATACTGGCATTTGCTAAAATGAGCAGAAGGGGGTCAATGTGCGCTGCAGATTTGTCTCTTGTCCCGCTTGCTTGCACGGAAATACTATATTGTTTCAGCTCTGAACCCTTGTAAGTTTCTCATACAAATGTCTTTTGCCCATCATCAGCAGTTACGTTTTCCATTGGCAAGATTGGCTGCCCTCGGCATTTGGCATACTCTCTCCGTCCCTTTATATGTGTCGTCCAGGAAACGTGTCTGTGAGGGAAACATGATTTTCTAGAGACAGACATTAAGGGACAGAGGGAGTATGTATGTACAACGAATAATGAGACAGTTCCCTTGTAACCAAGCACAAACAAGACAGAAGCAGAAGATCGAGCGAGGAAATCTTTCATCCAGGCCGTAGTAGTAGCAACGGATCCACGCAGCAGCAGGTTGCTCGCTCTAGTCGGCCAGAGATACTGATACCATGCCCTGCAGACTGCAAGAAGATCGGTAGCCAGCAGTAGACGACGCATGGATAGCGTGCAGAGATACACAGATACCGTCGACTCGACCCCTCCTGTGCCCTGTGCCCTGTGGCCTGTGCGGCTGTGCCCTGTGCTGCCAGTGCCAGCACGCACGCACGCCGGTCCATGGTCCAAGAGCGCCAGCATGGGCGAGCACCGAGCAGCGGCCTGCTGCGCTGATGCTGCCTCCGTAAACAACGTGAGGGCGTGAGGCACCGTCGTCTCCCCCGGAAAACCGCTCGGCCGGCCGGGAAATGAAAGGAAGAATCGTTGGGTCTCCGAGACCGACGAAGCGCTGCCGCCGCGCTACAGTTCCCGTGCCCGAAGCAAAGATCTTTCTCTTTCTCTTTCTCTTTTGTTGAGATCAGTCAGATCAGCTGACCGTGGCCGCATGTACTCTTTCTCAGGAGCCAATTGTCAGTGGCGCGGGCCGCGGCAGTCGTCGCACCCGATAGTCGCCGCGGCAGTACTTGGAAGACCGACTTTGGACCTTCGGTTGAGGTGAGCCACACACACGATCACATCAGTCTTGAGCCCTTCAACGCCAGTGCTATCCATTTCGCTGGCAGGAAGGCAGACGTGTACAGCGCGCGACCGTGGTCGCCGGTGCTAGCATGGACGAAAACTGGCCGATCGGCCATCGCCCATCGGAGAGGTGCTTTAGGGCTTGATCTCGGTTAATCCGGAATAAGTTGTCGCAATGGCTTTCCTATAATTGCTACTGATTGATATATACTAGTCCATCAACCCGTGCTCCCGCACGAACTAACATTGAGATACTTAAGTAATAGAAACCTATTTATTCAATCTATATTAAATATTAAAAATTACTTCATAAAATTAGCTTTTATTTGAATATATATATATATATATATATATATATATATATATATATATATATATATATATATATATATATATATGCGTAGAATTATCATTAGCACGAGGGAGAGAGATCGTTGTGTTCCATAGGTAATAATTAATATTAACTTGTTTATAATGTACTGTTAATTTGATTCTATAGTTGTGTGTTTTCTTTTTTTCTTCCTTTGTTTTGTGCGCCAGTATGTCTGGTTTTGTCTAATATATGTGCATGTTAGATGTCCCTCTTTATGAATTGAACCATGTAGATATATAACAAAATTAGAATTTCAATTCACCTACAAATATAAATTGGTGCTCTAACTTAGGAAATGTAACCATTAGTCATTGTTTAATATCTTAAACTAATAAAAATTGCTGATATTAAATTATGTATTTTACACTTTGTTCACTTTTAACACAATAAATACTTTGTACTCTCTATCTAGTTATAATAACCATATGTTTAGTCATCCATATCCATAGTTTGTTCCTTTTTATGGCACCTCTATTAAGTTTTAATACACATTTATTTGAAACATTAGATTAAACTATGGTGGATGTTGTTGCAGCTCATATCATATGATGCCATGAATCTAAATGTTTATTTTTGAATTATAATCTTATTAATTGATACTTATTTTATATTCCCAAGATAAATGGGAATCTTGTTCTTATTGTATATTTTATTAACTCTCATTTGTACTTTTTAAAATAAGGATATATTAAGCCATAAACTACACTATAAAGGACTATGATGACATGAATAACATTTAAAATTGACACTACGTCAATTAAGATTGATGGTAGAGTATGATCTGAGCTCAAACTTGAGAGGCATTAATACCTAAGTCTTATAGTGATCGTTTACTTTAAAGGAATCCTAGTAAGATATAACTACATGTAGTATACTCTCTATCCTCCCTACTTCTCAAAATGTTTAAATTATTTCAACAAATTATGTGTGCAATAATGCTTATATAATCAATATAGATATGTCGAACATTTTTTGTTAAAATTTATGAATATCACAGGCAAAAACTTTTATAAATTATATGTCATGGTCATTAATATAATTTTTAAATAACTTGTTAGTATCCACTACAACGGAAGCCTTTTTTTGTGGTGGTCAAAACTCAATTTTGGAGGCGGGCAATGCGTCCGAACCAAAGCCTTAATGATTGGGTGGTGTCTCATAAAATAGTGATCATTAGTATATGAGTTATTCATAAACGTGTGTAAAAAAATCTAGAACCTAGGCTACAATAACATCCTCAAGATGTTGAACCACCACACTCTTTTATTCCTAATTTTGACAACAACATAAATATTAATTTTAGCTTGTACCACCACACTCTAGTATTATTATTTTATAGAATGTAGAATGTTTAAAATTAAATTAGGAATATTCATATATATATATATATATATATATATTAGTCAAAATATATAAAAATTATTTAAAATAATGACATAAAAATTAATATTATGTAGTATCTATATAACTTTAAGTGAATTGTCAATGTCATTGCGTGATCTTGTTAAGGGACATGCATATATATATATATATATATATATATATATATATATATATATATATATTTATCTGGTTAACATGAGGGAACACATCATTGTGCTTACTTCTAACTTAACATATACATATGTAGTACTTTATGAATATTGGATCACATTTCATAATATACTTATTTATTAATTACATGAGGATTTGAGATATATTTTTATTATTTATTTTATAAGGCTTGAGGTTAATATTTACTTTATGTAACCTTTCATAGGGCATAGCATATATGATAATTTGAATGCAAACTTAGTTATTTTTATTATCTTTCGTGTAATGGAGTAATACAAAAAAATATTTGGATATCTTAAATTATCTTTTATAATGGCTAGATAGATAGTTTAGGTATAAATTTAGAGCATTACTTTGAATTGTCATTCATAATTATAGACGTGATTTAGTTAGATGCCAATTCAAGGATTATGTTGAATTATCATTAATCGATAAACAATGAAAGTATAGGAAAAAATGCCAAACAAATAGTTTCGGTTGTCACACTTACGGACAGTCCAACACAATGTATCTATTTTCTTGAGGTTGATAGATAATGTCCTACCTTTTTTTTAATAGACTAACTTTACTTTTATTTGATTTTTTTTATTAAAAAATTAACTAACCACGAACGTCATGGATAGATATCTTATATTAATATATTACCCAATCATTAACCTGATACTAAAGGCTTCATATTTTATTAAGGTATATTGACCAACCTTTAAAGTAATCGTAGTATCTATTAGATATTTCATTTTTAATTAGCGACTAATTAAATACTTCCGTGCTAGCCTTCATATTTTTTCGGATGATATTTTAGGCTAACCGTTAAGCTCCAAGGTTATATCGGTAGTTGCTAGATATTAGATATTTTATTAACCAACAACCTTCAATATTTTATTCGATCCGGTGGCCAAAGTTTGTTTTGGCAATAGTTTTTTATTACAGATTCAAGGATATATCGGTAATCGGTAGTTGTTGTTACTATATTGGATATTTTATTAACTATAACAGCCAGTTTGTTTGGGCAATAATATTTTAGTCTATTTTTATTTGTACCGATGGAGGTGAGTATTAACTTAAAAAAACAAAATAGATCTAATGATCATAGAGAGTTAGAGTTATCTGATTAATGGTTAGATATTTCTGATTAATGTGAGAATTTCTAGTATTTTTTTAACGCGTCTAATAAGATTTAACGTGGAGTCTTTATTGGGGTCTCCAATTAGTAATAGTAAGATATGGGCGGATGATGGAATAAAAATGAACTAGTATATGGAATGCACGTCTTGGAAGCAGAGGGATACGTACAAAGAGACGTGTTATCGAAAACTATACAAATCTACCTATTCATTCACTCACTCGAAGCTGACGCCTTCGTTTTCCACGTTCTCTCCCTTCTGTACGTTATATAAAGAAATGACATCAATTGGCTATTCGATATCCTGTAAACCTCGTCTTTATGGGCTTCTATAGAGTGGTTTAATACTGTACAAATAATCTTTATAACAATCCATTGTTATAGACATCAAATGCTGACGTGCCCAGGCCGAAGAAATTGGGGATCCAGGCTGAGGAGAAGAGCAACGGTAGACATACCTATGCTCCCTCTGTCCTAAAAAAATAAAATAACGTTTCTGATGTTCATGATAGGATGATAGTCAGTGTCCCGCTTCTAGATAGATTGATTCTGTTATTAATGATGTAAATATCAACTAGGTAAAATTTGACATTTTGCTTCACTTCATGCAACTCTATTGATCGTATCAGTTTCACCTCAATAAGACAGTTTTACACAAAAACAATTTCTCATGTTTAAAGTGCAACTTTTAGTTCAAGTGCTCTAACTCTCCAAATATAATAGGCTTATTACATGATGATTATACTCAATATAAGAATCGTTATAGTTCACCCTACGCGTACAGCGAAGCACGGAATGCCACCTAGTACATATATGAACTTGTAACTAGACCAGACCCGTATAAAAATACCCAGATAGATTAACTAGGGTTCTGTTGCTTGGTTTCGCACAACAGGGAAGAGAAGAGACTTCAAATATCATTATTAGAATAGACCTTATAGAGTTACGTTAAAATACTCTTAATATCCTTCCTAATTTAATAGAGATTTTAATAAAAAATATCCTCAATAGTCTTTTTAATTGTATTTTTTAATATAGATATACTTTATTTCAGATATCTCGCTTGACAAAATAGAGAGCGAGTATGACTCTTTAGAGAGTGCATAAGATACCTTTACTGGTAGATGGCGTAGCCATCAATAATAAGGTGCGTGTGGTGATTTCGTCAACTTCAAGATCTACTCGTTTAATCTTTCGAATGTGCTTATAAAGGTAGACTTTGCATGCTTGTATTTAAACGTGAGCCCACATGCATGTTTGTGTGTTTGAGTGCGCAGCGAAATCTGATCTGACTTGATATACCCACAAGTCGGCACTCCTCGGACTTATCAGGTCAAACAGAGCCCACAACATACTCAGGCATTGGGCCTAATTCTACACGAAAAAGAAAAAGAAAGCCAGAATTTGCTCACAACGGGATTCCTACTCAGGCTAATAAGTGTTATCGACATTTTGTTCCTCATGCTACGTGTGAGATGTGCGGTCACTGGAGGGAAAAATGTTTTCATGCTTGTGTGCAATGCCCTCATGTTGTTGCCCCGCGTCACGCTATGAGAGAGCATTGGACGCTGCCGGCTGAGGAGGACCTAGTGTTTACTGGACCCGATTGGTTGTTAGTTGTCATGAGAAAATTCACAGTTGAGGTGAACGCAAATTTTCTTATGCTCTTATGGAGGGTTTGGAGTGTGTGCAACAACGTTCTGCGCGCTGGACAAAAGATGTCTGTGGAAGGATCCATTGTTTTCCTAACACGATACATGGATTCTCTTTTACATGCCAGGCAGGGAAGCTCCCAAAATGATTATGAGGGGAAGCAGTGTGCACTTGTGGGGAACAGGCGCCCCTTAGAAACTGTGGAGCCCTCCACCACAAGGTTCCTTAAAGATTAATGTTGATGACGCCTTTATCACTAGCTCAGGGGCAGCGACTGTGGGTGTGGTGATAAGAGATCATGGAGGTCAAGTAAAATTGACATCATGGCGTGTGCTTTTATACTGTAGGGACACTGAGGAGGCGGAAGCTGCTGCTTGCAGCGAAGCGATTACACTTACTGCCCGGTGGTCGGAGACTCATATGGTGTTGGAAACTGATTGTGTTGTGGTGGCTGTAAAGTTAAAGAATTTTAATCAAGACCGTTCGGTGGGCTGGTCCCTGATACGTGATGCACAGATTGCTATGGAGGAGCTGAGTAATTTAGAAATCGTTAAAATTGATAGAAGTCAAAATAATGTAGCATATGAACTTGCTCATTTTGCAATTAGGTCAGGTCTTAGTGAGTTTTTTTTCTTCTTTTCCTGAGTTTATTTTGTCTCTCCTTTGTAATGATACTCCTTAGTTGTTAATAAAGCTCTTGTTTCAAAAAAAAATGATACATATTGCATTGATACACAGTCCCACCTCCATCCCAAGCACGACCCAATTTTTTACAATTTGGCCTTTTTTGAACTATTCTCACATTTGAACCCCTAGCGAAACTATTTGCGGTTTTGGACCCTGGGGGTCGGCGCCATGCCCCATGGCGTTGAGGTAACACTGCTCGGCGCCACACCCCACGACGTCGAGCATTGAGCCCACATCCAGCGAGGCAGCTGACGTGGCTAGCTGGTCGGCGCCGCATAGCATGGCGCCGAGCTCGGCGCCACAGGGCACGGCGCCGAGCTTTGCTCCTTATATCCCAGCCACGATTCCGACCAACCCGAGGCTCCATCCATTTGTTCTTCCTTGCTCTCGGGTTTTTCCTCTCCTCCACCCACCTAACCTCTTTGAATCGACATTTTGTACCTTGGAAACTTGGATTTGATCCACCGATCTTTGAGACCAAGGTATCCTTCTTCCCCTCCTCATTTTTTACGCATCGATTCGGTCTATATTAGTTGTATTTTGAAACCCTAGTTAGATTTTGACTTAGGGTTTGGTACGATTATTGATTTGTTATTTGCATTTTGCAACCATAGGATGTCAAGGCGTGGGAAAACTAGTAAAGCAAGGTATTCTCTGCTAGGTTTATATTTGTTCTAATTGTTTCGGTTCATAGAACGATTTTTTTCATTTGTAGGAAGGGCCCGTTGACCGGCATCGCATTCGGTCCAAAACCTCTGCCCAGTGGTGTTCCGGTTCCAATGTGCTTTTACGGTGATCTTTACAAGGTAGAGATTTCTGAGGATCATGAAACCTATAGGAAGATGTATTGGATGTGTTCAAATTATGTTTTTCAGCCTACACTAGCTCAGCGCCATACTAACTTAATGGTGAGAATCTACTCTTATACGGAAATCAATTTATATCATATTAAATAATGATTTTATTTTGTGCGCCTAACTTATGCATGTATTACAGACCCCTCCACCGCTCTGTGACTTTGAGCAGTGGATCGACACTGAGATCAAGGAGTCTGACAAACGTCTTCTGGAAGGTATGAAGGCCTGGGACGCGAGCGTCGAGTGGCCTATGATAGGATCCTCAAAGAGGAGGCAGCTGAAAGGATCAAGATACCCAAGAGGGGGGGGTTGAATTGGGCTCTTTTTAACTTCTAAACAAGAATTAAACCTATAAAGAGCCAATTAACCCCCTAGTGTCTACCGATTGTGTGTCCTAGCTAGAAAGCGATAGCAAGTCAAGAGAAAGCAAAAACTTCCTACACAATTCTAGTATGAATTGAAAGACAAGTGCGGAAAGTAATGCGGTAAGAAAGAGCTAAGGAAAGAGATGCTTGACACGGTGATGTTTTGCCGAGGTATCGAGGAGTCGACACTCCCCCCTAGTCCTCGTTGGAGCACCTCGCAAGGTATAGCTCCCCCTCAATCCCACGCAAGGGATGAGTTCTCTCTATGGGCTGATTCTTCGCCACTCCGGCTCGGTGAATCGCCCACAACCGATCACAACGTCGATGGAGAAGGGCCGCCGACAATCCTCCGACGATCACCTTCCTCCAAGCACCACCGGACTGTCTAGGTGATGTCGATCACCAAGAGTAACAAGCCTCGATCTTCGCTTGACTCGCTCAAACTTCACAACTAGAGGATGCACACTTAAACTCTTGGATGAACTAGAGGAGAGGATGGATGGATTCACGAATCACTCTCTCACTCTAGGGATCTTGCTCTCTTCCCAACCTTCTCAGCAAACTCAACAACTCAAATGAGAAAAGGCTAGGTGGGAGATAGCTCCTCAGAAAACTGCCTCGGGCTGACATTTTAAGTTGGTGACGGACGCTCTGTCGACTAGGCGACGGACGGTCCGTCGCATACCCCAACGGCTAGTTTCTGTTCATAGTTTGGGCGACGGACGCTCCGGCGCCTGGGCGACGGACGCTCCGGCGCCTGGGCGACGGACGCTCCGGCGCCTGGGCGACGGACGGTCCAACGCCCTGCCCAACGGCTAGTTCTGACACACTGTTCCCAGCGACGGACGCTACGTCACTGGGCGACGGACGCTCATCTCAGCGTCCGACGCTACTCTCTGGCTTGGGCTGAAAAACACCCTTACTGGAAGGTCGACGGACGCTCTCAAGCATCTGACGCCTGACCGACGGACAGCGTCCGTCGGACCCTGAAAAACTTAGCCAGAAAAACATGGCCACTGGTAGGTCGACGGACGCTGTGGACTCAACCACCCAGTGTCCGACGCCTTTGTCCGACGCGACGGACAGCGTCCGACGCCTCCGTCAGGAGCGTCCGTCGCCCAAAAAACAGGCTTCTCAACTTCGTTTTTCGTCGCGATGAAAATGGAAGTTGTTCTAGGATATCTTACGGTCACCATAGGCTTGATTAGAGCTAAGTAAGTTAAGTGTGCACCACACCTAAGTCATGAAGCTTTCCTAAGTCAAGCTACTAGTCTCAACCCCTCTTAATAGTATGGTCAAAGATCAAATAAAAGCCCTATCTATTTCTAAGTGCCCTTCATCACCTTATGGCACTTAGCCTATCATTCTAGGGTCTTCATCATGTCTCTTTGAAATCCAAACGATATCCATCTTGGGGCTAGGTGACACTCATTGATGCCCATTCATGTTGATCACTATGGCTAGGTTACTCATAACCTCTGCAAAACACACGTTAGCCATAATAATCGCAAATTGCCGTTAATCACCGAGACCAACTAGGGCCACAATTCTTCAGCAGCTGAGAAGGAGCACAAGAAAGAGGAGGAAGAGAGAAAAGGTGCAACCTACAGGGAGGAGAGGGAAAAGAAGGTTGAGCGTGCCCACCGTGCGAAGGCAGCGATGGAGGAGAATCCCGATGCGATGAGGAAGGGAAAGTGGCCTCGTTGCACTCAGTAGTTCTAGGTTTTATCCATGAATAATGGCATTTATTGTTGAACTTTTAGTTGTGTTATCATGTACCGCACTTTAAGTTTAGATGGACTTGTGTTATGAACTATGTTATGAACTTTAATTGTGGCTTTCTTGTTGTTTCATTTCTTTTGGTAATATTTTTCCTTTTAACATTGTTGTGGTAGTTATCAACGTATATAAATGTAACATATATTTCACGAAAAAAAATCGCCAGAGTTTCGCTTGTATATGGTGCATCCACTATAACAAATAGAGACAACATCATATGATCCAACATATATTCATCCAAATAGCACAAGACAACCATATAGTTCATCATCATCACACAATACGAATAATCCATAATGTCCATACAATCCAAATGGTCCATAAAGTCCATACAATTCAAATAGTCCATAAAGTCCATACAATCCGAGTTCAGAATATGCCAATAGCAAAGCACAAGACAACCACAAATACTCGAAACGTCCATACATGCTAGTAGTGAACCACTAGGTCAACTCCACACGTCACTGCCTCCTAGACTTACCCTTACCCTTACCAAAAGTGTCGTTGCCTGGAGTGTAGTGAACTGGCGGACGTCGTCTCCTAGTTCTCATAGGCTGCGAAGGCTAAGTCAAAGGTGCATCATCTAGCTGGGACGGTCCAAGTTCCTGATATCTGTCGTCGTCCTCGTCGTCCTCTGTGGCGTCTCCTTGGAAAGTATCTTGAGTACCACGAGAAGATCTCTGTTCGCGGTAACCTACAATGAAATGTATCAATTAAATGTGCATATAAGTACATTTGTGTGTATGAAAGAAAGACACTTAACTAGACAACATGTAATGAAAGTTTACCTCCGTGAGAAGAAGTATCGAGTCCTATAGTTCTCTCCCTCTGTGTTCTCTATGGACTCGCTACATACTCCATCGCCGTGCTAGTCCCGCAACCACAACGAGCCGCAGCACGACGCAATCTACGTGCTAGCCTCTGTGATAACAACATGAGCATATTAAGCATTGTATTATATGCATTGTCGAAAAGATAGTCATTGTGTTGATGCGCACTTACTCCAAGAAAGTTGTTGAATGTAGCCTCATCCACGTTTGTCCTTGAAAACCGTTCAATTTCCACTACAGACGGTTTTAGCGTGTTGCCCTGCAAAAAGAGGCAAATTGTAGTCATAATGATAGCCATATACAACACATTGCCATGAAGAAATTACAGAACTTTTTAAAGACCACTTACCACTCGGTCCAAGACAAGTGCAGCCTCGACAATCGTCCCTTGTATTGCTTCAAGATCATAGGACGTGTCTTCGTCATCTGAAGGATCAATGTCTGCGTAGTCCGTATTTGTCCATTGAGTCTTCAACTTTGTTCGTGTCACTGTCCGGTACCAAGTTAGGTACTGGCGAAAGTTGTAGTCGGTGTGTGGTGTCAAGTTTTCATAGACATTGTCGTTCCACTCGTCCCAAACTTCCATGTGCGCACGGTGTAGCGTCTCAAGCTCCACCGTCTTCTTCTGTCTCTGTCGATCAATCCTGAAATATGTGCACTATGTCAACTACATCAACTACATCAAATACCCTATTGGAAACTACATCAACTTAATCAACTAAATGAACTAGATTCACTACATCAACTAAATCAGCTAGATCAACTATGTCAACTAGAATAACAAAATCAACTACATCAACTATGTCAACTAGAATAACTAAATGAACTACATCAACTATGTCAGCTAGAACAACTAAATCTGCTATGTGCTCATGGTATGTAATGATACTTGTGCAGCTCCACGGAAGTCGAATACGGCGAGACTGGCCACTCCTGAGCCAAGCCAAATTGTCTTGCCACTCTCTGAGGAAGGTGGTACTCAACAGCATAGAAACATATGAGCGGGGTTATCATCATGTACAGGTCCTCGTCCGCGCTACACATGTTGCTCAAGCCAAAATGTCCCATATTTAGTTCCTTGTACGACTCCCAAGTCACCTAAAAAAGAGAAATTCAATGGCATAAGTTGCAACAAGCAAAAGGTATAAGAATAAATAAATAACAATATGCAATGAACTCACCATCGAAGTTGTAAGTCCATCCAGCTCGTTGGCGTACTGAAGGTACGCACGTGCTGTCCTCGAGTAGGGGGCCGTCACCTGGTCGTATAGATGTGCATATGTAGGAAGACGACAAGGGTTGTTTACCACGAACCAAGGCCGAGGTTCAAGAAGTGTGGGCCGCCCAACTGGTAAACGAGACCACATCCATAGTTGAAGAAGGTATACGCAGCCCCCAATGGAAGCGGTCTTGGCACCTCGTCGACAAGCCTCGCAAAGGTTGCGATACAGGAACGCCAATACTGCAGAACCCCAACTGTACGTGCCTGCGGTGTCCCAATTACCCAAGCAAGGGAGGTACATCCATGACGTTGTGTCTCCTGTCGCGTCAGGGAAGAGTACACACCCAAACAAGTGCAACACCCATGCTCTGTAGTAGTATCCAACTGTAGCATCGTTTGCGTCATCCGGACACACACCAAAGGCAGACCTGAGCCAAGGAATGGAAACACCTGTGTCCGCGGGTATGCATCGCCTCTGGAGGTAGTGGTCTCCTAAGGAAATCCTCCACTCTCTCTCTCTCCAACCTTCAGACCTGCAGTGCTCAATGACAGGAATACCTCTAATGGAGAGATCAAGCCACTTCTGCATGTCCTTAAGACTAATAGTCATCTCTCCACAAGGTAGGTGGAAACTATGAGTTTTCGGCCTCCACCTACAGAAGGTAGATAATTAATGATGTTAGTTACATTTCAAAGAAACAGTGGGTAGTAATGAATTAGTATTGGACATGGTTATACCTATCGACCAAAGCTGATATCGTCGGGGGGTTGATGACAGGCAACCCACGACGAACCTGATACGATACAACGTCTAGTCCAGCCCTCTCTAGTAAGGGTGTGTACCTTTCGTCGTACCGCATCTCGTGGAACTTGTCATGGGTTCGAGGACGAAGAGGGGCCAGTACCTGCAACCATTACAAGTGTTTTAACGTAAGTACCACAAAATTAGCTCATATGCTTAAGCAAGATAAATTGTAGTTATTACCTCCCCCCGGAGATGCGTCGTCCTCGGTGGCTCGCCTCGTAGTACGGATCGAGGAGGTCGTAACTCGCCATCCTGTTGGAGGAAAAGGAAATTGTCAATAACAAATTAAATTGCATGCATAAATATTAGAAAGCAAACATAGAGTAAACATGTATAAATAGTGTAACATATATCTATAACTATTGTCACCTGACTAGGCGCCCAAGTGCATGTACGTGCATTGTGCCCAAGTCTGCCACATTTGCTACATTGGTTTTGCTCGAGGTCAGTAAGAAAGGGTGTTACTCTTCCCCTCCTTGTCCTTCTTGAAACCTGATCCATGACCATCTTGTATCTCGTCCTCTTCCTAGTTCCACGTTTGTCCCAACGAGCACCTGGGTCTGCAATATATCTCGGGCCATGGTATGGTGACCACTGCTCCTCCTCTAGGTAAGGCTCGAAACGAGGAGCTCCAACTTCTCTTCGAAGTAGCAGATCTCAAGCATGCGAGCAACCTCCTCGAATATGTGGAAGTTGTCCTTTGAACTGTCCTTCCGGAGTAAATTCTCTGCAAGGTGGCGAGTGCACCAATGGTGATGCAATGGTGCATACACCGGAATCTGTCAGATATACCCTGGTGTCTGTCAGATATGACACCAACCTCTCTCCCAGGGCCTACAACATGTATCCAAACAAGCCGCAAGAACCAACTCCAGCTGTCTTTGTTCTCCCTCTCTACCAAAGCGAATGCTAATGGAACCAATGCATTGTCCGCGTCACAACCAATGGCTATCAACATTGTGCCCATGTACTTGCCAAGAAGAAAAGTACCATCAATGGACAACACAGGACGACAATACCTAAAGACTTGGACACACTGAGGAAAGCACGAAAATGCACGGAAGAATATCTCTCTGCCGTCCTTCCATTCATTTGGTTTTGGGATGTACTCATAATGCATGCCCGGATTAGTTGCCTTGATTGCATTGAACAATGCATGTAGCTTCTCGTACCCCTCCTCCCAATCACCATATATCATCTTCCAGGCACGTTGCTTTGCCCTCCATGCTTTGCCATAGCTCACCTCATAATGAAAATGCTTCTCAGCTAGGTCCATGAGCGCCTTCACTCTCAAATTAGGTTGTTTCTGCAATGTTGTGTAAATTTTCTAGCAATAAGGGTAGAGGTCAACTGTCGATGCTTCTCTTTTAGATCCGCCGTTGCACAAGTATGTGGACCTACAATTTTGGTGGTCTTGAACTTTGCACTGTCCTTCTGTTTCCTCGCACATACCCTCCAATTGCAATCATTTTTCTGACATACCACTATGTAACGGCGCTCCACATAAGAATGTTGCACCTTGAACGACCTTTTACGTTTCACAGAATACTCCTGTAACCACCTTCTCAATGTTGGCAAGTCCTTAAAGATCATGCTCTTGAACATTTCTATGTTTTCCCCATCATCAGGGGCCTCTACCAACTCTTCTTCTCTTGCTACTGCATAAGCACCATGAGAGTGTCTGAGATCGCTAAATTCATGCACTAGTGGATCAATATCGGGACAACACTGCCTCATGAGCTCAATCTCTTGTTCACTCAATGCAGCCACAGGACGTTCATCATCGGAATGAACAGCTCTTGCGTCCCCATAAGGCTCCTCACCATCATCAATCTGAACATCAACACTATTAGATGCGAAGCCTGTATGTACCGCGGTGGCTGATGAAGGCACATGAGGACAGCCAACATTATCAGGAATGTCTCCTACATTAGAACCAAAAATGAGGATTCCATTATTGGAACAAAATATTACAAGTATGGGTGGATAAGAAAAGGTAAAGTGTTACTACAACACTTGGATGATTTTGGGTCAAAGGGATCTCTTGAGGGGCCGTAGCAACATGAGGTGCATCAACATTAGGGCAGATTCCAACCTCATTTGGAGCGGATTGCGCATCGGGCACCACAACCACATCTTCCACATGCACCTCTGGATTGGGTAACGGAGGCTCACTTGGCTGCCTGCCGTATTGTGGTGGTGAGAAACCATGAGGGGATGAATGCCCAATAGGGGGTGAATAGCCAAGAGGGGTGGGATCATTAGAGAGCTTCCACACAACCAAATCCAAACACTGAAATTCACTCTTCATCACACTTTTGACATATGTCTCCCATTGAGCTTCGGATAACACTGGGACCAACCGCCTAAAATTTTTGCCTGATTTACCATAGTGAACTACCCCCTCAACTGAGATGACATTATCAATGGAATTGCACTGAAGCTCTTCACGAGCCCTATCAAACAACTCTGAAAACAACGGCCGCTCATCGAACATCAGAGACACCCTTTGCATTCCAACAAAACTGATATTACCAAAACCATCTTCCTCTTCCTCCACGGTTCCTCCGTGGTACAGGGTGACTAAGATATCCATCTAGTTGATATATACAACACGAAAGTTATTACTATGGTAATGTCATCTATTTAGCAAACTAAATATCCATCCATCTATCTAATTATCTACCTATCTATTTAGGGTTTCTAAATATCCATCCATCTATCTATTTATCTACCTATCTATCTAGCAAACTAAATATCCATCCATCTATCTATTTATCTATCTATTTACCAAACTATCTATCTATCTATTTACCAAACTATCTATCTATTTATCTATCTATTTACCAAACTATCTATCTATCTATTTATACTAAACTAAATAATTAATGAGCTAACTATCTATTTGTCTATCTATTATCTAAGTTTATAACTAAAATTTGGCTACTACATTTGCTAAATAAACTTAAAAAAAACTCCATACCTAGCACACGGAGCTCACAGCTGTCCGGAGAACAGCGGACAGGAAAGGACGGCAGGCAGGCGGACGCTGCTGCGGCAGCCGTCAGGCCGGCATTAGCCCACGGCGGCCCGCAGGCCGACCGAGGCCCTCGGGGGTGGCCGCCCTCGTCGCACTGGGGGCGTGCAGAGCCGAGGTCGGCCTTCGCGACGAGGGCGGCCGACGGCGGTGGCAGGGACTGCGGCGGGATGGGGGCCGACCGGGACCGACGGCGCCGGTGGCCTCGTTGGACGGCGAACTCGACGGCGGCGGACAACGGCAGGGGCGAGCTCGGCGGTAGCGGACAACGGCGGGGGCGAGCTCGCGGGTTCAAACAGAGGCAGAAAGGCTCGGCGCGTGAAACAGAGGAGCGACGACGACCTGATGACGCTTAGCTCAACGCCCTGATATGTGGCGTCGACCTCGGCGCCGTGTTCCGTGGCACCGAGCTCGGCGCCGTGTTCCGTGGCGCCGAGCTCGGCGCCCTGATCTACGGCGCCGAACACCCCGCAATGGTGGAATCTGGTCGCAAAGCTCGGCGCCACAGGACACGGCGCCGAGCTGTGTAACCTCGGTGCCATGGGCCACGGCGCCGACCCCCAGGGTCCAAAACTGCAAATAGTTTCGCCAGGGTCTAAATATGAGAATAGTTCAAAAAAAGGGCCAAATTGTAAAAAATTGGGCAAGCACGACTCTCATGCAACAGACAGGCTGCATCGTTCACTTTTCTTTTTGAACTCGCTGCATCGTTCACTTGGCACGTCTAGCATGATCGTCTCTAAAAGACTAAAACTCATCATTCACCTGATCGACAGGGATTTTTTTTATCTCAGATCGACAGGGATTATTGGGGCTGCTGGTTCTGTTCCATTCCATCCCAAGAACGACGTGAAGGAGTTTAAAAAAAAAGAACGACGTGACGGCGGGGCATTCTAGTAAAAGCGGTCGGGGTGTGCGAGGGGTCTGCCTGGAACTGCCGGATCGGGAGTAGAGCGACACCCGAGGTGTTGACTACTGTTGTCCAGAACAGGGACGGGACGGGAGTACGGGAAGTGCTCGACCCTCCTGTGCCGTGGCTACAAGTTGAAACGGAAAGCAGATACGGGCAACGGGCCCGCCTGCGTTCGTCTCCGGCGACATCGCGTCCGGCTCCGGCCGGAATTCAATTCACCGGGTGCTAAACCTGTGATGTTAGTCTGTTAACCTACGCGACGCGATGTTGAGCATATTGTTTTCAGCATTAAAAAAAAAACAAATACAGACACCATTATATTATTCTAGCACCAAAGATAGAGCGAACATCATTTTTGAGAATGTGTTTGATCATGTAAATAGGATTAAGTGGAGGAAAAAGAGAGGTGAATACCTTGAACTATCCTGATATTTAGAGTACAAACTAAGACATAGAAACGGTGTCTATAGTTACATGCGTCTCGTGTGAGACTCTATGAACTTACATGGTGTGGACATGATACTAAGTATGATACGACCGTTACAGTTAGGTAGTGAAAAAACTATGAGTGATTTTGTACTATAAATTTTAGAAAGTCGTTACCAATAGAATAAAGTGGCATCTATCATGAAAACAAGCGGCTCCAGCTCACAGATAAACATTAACAAGTAAAACTATATGATGTATAATGATACAATATGTGGTTCAAAATATCATTAAGAGGATTCTAGACATACTTAGATTGCGATGGTGCATACAACAATAAAACACTTGACATTGGAAAAGATGACATTATAATTCCAACTTAAAATGCACAAAAGGTTCAGCAAGAATCCAACACAGAAAACCAATTTCATAGGAAAACAACATTCCAAAGGTCACCTTCAAGGCTACAATAGCTCTTGGTATAGTCGTTGAAGTTGAACTAACACCAAGTGTTACCATGCCTTTTTAATAAAAAGTAGGAAACAAATCAATAGTTCATAGAAGCTCCACTCGACATTACTCCAAAACACAACAATCGTGGTATCTTTCGAATTTCAATGGTATTATTGTATTTCATAATATAAACTAGTTAGGTTTCCACAACATGGAGATGTCTAGGTGGGAGAACATGGAGATTGGATTCCTAGAAATTACTTTGGTGGCAACATACTAACATGTCACGCCAGCTCCAACAATGATTAAAACTTCTAGCTGATATCACATTTTACTTAGGGCTCGTTCGGTTAGTGCTATTTCCGGTTGAAACTGTTCCCGGTGAGGCTTAGCTGTGCAAATTAGAGAATGATTCCTGGTAGGAACAGTTCTCGGCCATCATTCCCAAGGAACTAAATAGGCCCTTAGTAAAAGAAGAGAATCTGATGAAAAATGACGAGCCAAGGTCCTATACTTTCTTATACTTTATGTTTCTATGCTTACATGTTTTTCTACGGTAGCATGTTGTGATGCTTTATTTTTATTTTATTTTTTAACTTCATATGAGCTAACAAGTCGACTATCTTAGTATATTGTAGAGCGTTCCCTTACTAGAATACTACAATCATATATTGTCTCTTACTTTAATGACTGCATGTTAGCATAAATGGTGACAAACACAATACCTTTGAGGCTCTTCGTGTGCTCCATGATACACAAAAACAACCAGGCAGGAGAAAGATCAAATGCCACCAAACATGATACACACGAGAGAGAGGCGCACAACAAGCAAGAGGGAGGAGATAAAAGCTGCGCAAACATCAGCAAAACTGCAATGGTAGCACAAGGCATTTCGTATTAAAAACAGGATCACACCAAGCGTAATTTGAAAATGGGAGTTCTAGCACCAACAGTTTTCAAGCAAGAAATTGCCATTTTTCTTGCGTGATGGACCTGAGCTGTCAAAGACGGACAAATGGAGCAAACAGGCGTCGCGGGAGGGCCAATTTGATCTCACTGACAGGTGGGCACCGGAGCTTTCTTCTACCCTGCCTCTCCCTCTCTGCCTCCTCTCCTCCCCTCTCGCTTTTCTCATGCTCCCGATCTTTACAAAAAGAACCCCGAATCCCTAACTTTTTGGTAGCATTGTCCCCGCCCCCCTTGCTATTAAAGGCCGTCTCCCAACCAGACAGAGTTAGTACTAGCAGTAGCACTGCGCCGCAGCAATGGTGGCTTCCCCCGCCGCATAAATCTCACCGCTCGCCCTTCTTGGCGTGTTCCTCGGCTCGCCTGGGCTTGCCTCTCCACCCCTCGCGCGGGCGCGGGCGCGGCGACGCCGTGGTCATGGCGATGGCGACGGAGGAGTGGGAGCTGCCGGAGGAGGACGCCGCCTACGACTACGAGTTCGAGTTCGACCTCGAGAACCCCTTCACCAGCCCCGCCGACGAGCCGATCGCGAGTCTCCTGGACGCCGAGGGCCACCACGCGCCCTCCGTCTCCGCCGCTTCCTCCGCCGCCCGCCGGGACGCCGTCGCCTTCATCTCCAAGGTACGGGGTGCCCGCACGCGCCGCCGCATTCGCTCTCGCTGCTCTCTCCTCTCTGGGTTCTCTGTTTGGGGTTTCCGCTGTTCCTTGACCCGATCGGCCTCGATCGGTCCAGGTGCGATTTGGCGGCGAGCTCGCCGTGCACCCGCGCGTCGCCTACCTCGCGCTCAACTACGTGGATCGCTTCCTTTCCAAGCGGCAATTGCCGGTAAGGACTCGTCACTCGCGATAGATGGGTGTATTCTCTGTTACGATTTGTTTGGGAAATTCGGTCTGATCTGATATATCCCCCTTTGGTTCCATGCAGCGCGAGCAGCAGCCGTGGCCGCGGCTGCTCGCGCTCAGTTGCCTCTCCCTCGCCGCCAAGATGCAGCGCGTCGCGACATTCTCCATCGACGCCATACAGGTACCAGATTGTGGTACCTATTGCTTGCGATTTGATGAGCGGTTGCTCTGGAAATTAATGCCCAGATTGCCGTGTTTTTGTGTTGCGGTTGCCTTGCTTTGCAGGGGGACGAGGACTTCATGTTCGACGCGGCGACCGTCCGTCGCATGGAGCGCGTGGTGCTGAGCGCGCTTGAGTGGCGCGCGCGCTCCGTCACGCCGTTCGCCTTCCTCGGCTTCTTCCTCTCCGCGTGCTACCCGCCGCCCCGGCATCCCCCGCAGGTGGCCGCAGTCAAGGCGCGCGCCGTCGACCTCCTCTTCCGCGCCCAGCCCGGTACGTGCGCCGCCCACGCCCTCCCGTGCCCAATGCAATGGCATGGTATCCAAGACAAGAGGAGCCCCAACATTGTTCCTATGTTGTTGTACTGAACTCTTGTTGCCCTGCCTTATGCAGAGGTGAATATGGCGGAGTTCTCGCCCTCCGTGGTAGCGGCGTCGGCGCTGCTGGCGGCCGCCGGAGAGTTCGCCGCCGAGAAGCTCCCCGCGTTCCAAGCCGGCGTGGTCGCATGTCCCTTTGTAAATAGCGTGAGCATAATTTTGTAAACCATACGGTTTATTTCCATCATAAGTCCCTTGAATCGTCACTAATTCACATTATTATTCATGCCACATCAAACGGACTCGATTATCCTTCTGTTGTACTCCTACCAGTTACTACCGCTGTTCATCTTTTTAACCTCGGGGATTGGAGTTAGCAAATTGACTGCTCAGTAAAACATTGTTTCTTTCGGCATTAACAATGTGATCATCGTAAACTATCACGTCATTTTCACAATTTGCAGCCCGGGTCCCTCATGATTGTGCGAGATCTGTACGAACGAAACAGGTGGTTCTCGTGCTAACAGTTTGTTTACCCTTGCGCAGGAGAAGCTGCGGGAGTGCGGTGAGGTGCTGGCGGCGGCGTGCGGCGTCGGGCCGGGGCGGGCCGATGCGAGCGCGGACACGCCGGTGACGGTGCTCGGTCACCACCGCAGCGCCAGCTCCGCCTCGGAGAGCGACTGGACCGTCGGATCGACGACCCACGGACGAGGTGGCGGCGGCGGCGGCGGCGGCGGCGACGCGAAGAAACGCTGCATGGGCCCACCATCGCAGTGGGGGTAGGCGGCTGACCGAGTCAAGCGGAGCTGGATCGAAGAGTCGGAGATTTTTACTGCAGCCCTGCTCCTTTTGCAATTTTTTTTACCCTTTTTCTTTTGTTTCAATTCTTTCCTTCTACTTTAATCCTCTCGAGGTAAAGTGACGGGCATGGAGAATTGGTGGTGGTGGTAGTGGTGGTGGCTGTCATTTAGTAGCATTCCTTTTTCCTAGCTTGTCTTTTTTCGAGCCTAGTTATGGTAATTTTTGCGGCAGTGCTCAAGAAGGTGAGGATGGTGGATGAACATATTGGGATGGAAGAGGGGAAATGATGTGAAATGGCAGAAAAAATAAAAACCAAAAGGCTGGCATGTTGCTTTGTCACCTCTTATCGATCTCTGCTCCGTTCCGCGTCTGCTTTCGATTATGATTTTTCATGATGCGGTTGAATTTTTGCCATGATTTTTCCTACTTTGCCATTATTACATTATTCGTGTCTTTACCTATGCTAATTATAACTTGTCGTGTTTTGTCTATCTTATAAAACGATCCCTGTGAAACGACAGGAGCTGGACCCTGTTGATATATGTCGTTTCACACGTTTTGGATGGACGTTATTGCGAGTTGTTGTTGGGAAAAAAAAGCAGGGGGAAACCGGAAAACCACAAAAGAGCAGGGGTCAACGGGGTTAAGGCGGGGGCCAGGAGAGCGACGTGTCAGTGCAGAGGGGCGCACCCTTGTACTTTGCTTCCTTTTCAGTCTGGCACTGGCAAAGCCGCTGGATGCAGGCCACGTGGACGCGTGGCCGCATCGCAGCCCTCGCTCGCGTGCGTCCACACGGTCCACCCCTGTGCCTCGTGGCTCCCGCCTCGTGCATGCGGCCTGCATGGTGCTGTACACGCGTCCTCACGTCCATACGTAGGGCGCAGCGTACGGCGACTGTATGACTACGTACACGCGTATACAGTGGTATTTAAGTGTTGCGGTTTTCTTGTGTTGTCGATGGTGTACTCTGCACGAACCACATGACTGCGGGCTGCGCCGGTGGAAAACAATCCTGTTGCGTGGGCCCGGGCGGTTGGTCTCGCCGGGAAGCTGTTGGGTCCACGTTGAATTGATTTCACGCAGGCAAAAGGCGGTAGTGTGGATAGTATCATCCTCCATCTCCCCTGCCACGTTGTTTCCCTGTAACGCATAAACAAAGAGACCCAAAAAAAAAAAAAAAAGCGCCTAGCAACAACACGGTATTTCTTGGGTGAAAAATATACATGCTAGATCTCAAAGCGACTGAAATCACGAAGATCTTATATTCACATTTAGTGGAAATTTAGCTTCCAAATTTAGATTGGCTCAATTATATATAATTTCATTTTAATTTGTTCAATGTTTATATCTAGTCTAAAGTATAAACAGAAAGAATAATTTAAATGCTGAAAATGTTTCTCCAGTTCCATACCCAAGATTTCCTGGAGCTATAGAAGTTCCTTGGATTTTTATGCTGGACCTCTGGTTAGTGGTGAATACAAGAGTGAGTGATGACAGTACTAGTACACGACACTTTCATTTCGATATGATTTCACAGGAAACAATGTAATAAGGATCTAAGGACGAATCTTCCTGCAAATTCATACAGTACAATTGATCTATGAAAATAGCGTAAGGATTAACCTTTTTTTTTTGTGTCTGTAGGAAGCCTTGAACTGTGGTGTGATGATGTGTTGGAGTAACAGATAGTGCGGTGATAATAATTGTTCCATATACATACAGACCGTAGTAAAGCTTCTTCCTTCAACGTAGTACGCCTCTGTCTTCCTTCCCTTTTTGACGATCGACGAGACTGCACAACTCCTAGAACATACGCTACGACGACGTTACTACTACATGAGTACCCTCGTGCCTGACACCATGAGTGCCGCTAGCTAGCTGCATGCATTGCTGCTGCGTCGTATGGCGCTATGTGCGCGTTGCTTTCTAGCATGCGCGAAATATCGTAGCAATGTTGACGCGCGGGGACAGGGTCACTTGAGTGCCATCCATTGCGCTTCTTGCCGCCGCGGCAAGCATGCTTGCTTGCTTGCTCACATTCTCCTCTGCTTGTGTGGACAACTATGTGGCCGGTCCAAACATATGACATTTTACTTGTACATGTGTAGCTAGTAATGTGCAAGGATTGCATGCCAAAAAGAAGTTTCTCTCTTCGGTTTCGAGCAAGACTGGAGGGCCGAGTGGGCCGAAGCACGAGTAAGGAGCGAATGAGGATAGACGTCGATTCCTGTTGGGTGGACACGTGGCAGTTGATGACAGCGTGTATGCACGGAAGCTATAGTAATATGCATGGATGGATTCCCCCCCCCCCCCCCCCCCCCCCCCCACAAAGTTTTGGTCCCAGACACGGTGACGTGGTGAGCAGTAGTCTAGACTAGATTGGACTGAACCGCGGAACCAGGAGATAGCTAGGTGGAATTTGATTGATAGTACCCCATAAAATGCAAAATGCAAAATGCCAACTATTTTGAATTGATAAATACAAAATGTCTAATTTTTCGTGGGTGTGTTTAGTTTCATCTAAAATGTCAATTTTTTATGAGGGTGGGTGAGGGCTACACCCATTTTAGGTTTATTTTGGTCTCTTAAGTCTAAAATTCAAAATGGAGAATTGACCACTTTTTCTCAGAAATTTTGAGTGGTGTTTAGTTTCATTTTGCAAAATGATGAGCTAAAACCTAATTTTTTTTAGATTTCATTGGGAACTAAACAGGGCCCTGAATAAAAGAAAAAACACCGTTGGTTGAAATTCAACCGTGTCTGCCAATAGCAAAAGGCTGGGCATACCTAAAAGGTTCCTCACGTACTACTACAGATCGATTATCAATGCCATGAATCATCAATGTAATGTCGCCATTAATTGTAACTAGGAGTGTAAGGACCAAGGCTGGCTGGCCTCTTGGTTCGTCTGGATCGTCACCATGTTTTTACTCCTCCATCCATTGGTTGTGTGCGTGGTTCGGGTTCGTCACCGGCGTGGTCGCTGCGCGCTGTTGCTGGCGCGATCCATGTGCACCGTGGCCGGGCGCGGCAGCCGCGCGCACGCATGCACGTACAGCGCCTATAACCTATACTGCTATACAGTACTACACACACGGCGGTAGCCGCTAGCCGCTAGCCAAGCGACGAAGCCCGGTACTGTGGATCAGTGCATGCGGGCAGCGGCGGGTGGAGCACGCGATCGAGCCGCAGGAGCAGCGGCAGCTAGCGAGGCCGACGACGGGGTGCCATGCATGTGTCGGCCACTGGCCCACTGCACACAGCACACAGCACACCCCCGCGCGCGCGTCGCCCGCGGGCCGCAGGAGTAGCGCGGCAGGAGGCAGGAGCCATAGCGGTAGCGCCCAGCGGCCAGCAGGAGGACCAGAGCGCGGGCAGTCCCGGGGCTCCCCAGCAGTTGCATGCCCTGTTTCGCGCTGCTCCTCTCTGCGTGTCTGGTCTGCCCTGCCCTGCCCTGCCCAGGGCCGCCATCAACGTGAGCGGTGAGCCTTGCATTTCCTCCCCGGCGTCCCCGCCCGGGCCGCTCCGTATCTCCTGGCTTTTCTCGGTCGGTCGGTCGCCAACTTCCACGCATGCAATCGCACCAACAAAACCCACGCCTTCTCGCTCGATCAGCGCTTCTCCTACCCATCCTGATCCTGATCTTCATCTCCTCCTCCGGGGTCATCTCTCGCTCCGCCCGGATGGGCCATGGTTCCGACCATCTCCATTCATGCATGCCGTCCATCCATCAATCCGTTCTGACCGATCGATCGGCGACACGACAGGCCAGGCCGGGCCGCCTTAATTACATCGTACTACTACTACGTAGCGAAGCGTATACCGAGTACGTACGTGCTGTCGGCCGGGTTCAGGTTGATCTCACTCAAGGCAATATACGTATACGTACAAAAGCACTGTTGCGTTGCTCCCCATCACCCATGCACGTCGTCCACGATGATCCATGCATGGTCCAGCGCCGGCCGACGTGGGCGTGCGTGCTCTACTCCACTGGTAATAACCATGTAGTACTAGTACTACGCGCGTGGTTATGGCTGGCCGGCTTACGGCAGCCAGCAGCCAGCGGGCGCGTCACGAGTCGACGCGAAATCGGATCGGACGGATGGATGGATGTGGTGTGGCACTGCGACGGGTCACCCGGCCGAGATCTGCATGCCGTGCGATTATTGGAGGGGACTCCTCGACCTCCAGGAGAGGACCGCCGGATCCCGGAGGACCCCCGGCGGCCGGCCGGAGGCCCGCCGGCTGCATCGAGGACCACGCACGCTGCCCACGTCGTACCGCGCGCGCGCGCGCGGAGAGGCAGACACCCCGTCCGCCCGTCCCCGTCTCCCCGATCCGCCCCGCCTGCCTCCCCGATCCGCTGACCTTAGCGCTGCTACCTCACCTCCGTCCCCGCCACGCCGCGCGCCCGGCCAGAGGCCAGAGCCACCAGCACGTAGTACGTACGCGTGCTCTGCTCTATCAGGTCGCGTCGTCGTGCGTGGCGTGGGGCGCCGGCGGACGCGCAGCTAGCGCGCTCGCGCGGGCGCCCGATCTCGGCGGACGGCGGCGTTCCGGAGTCGGGACTTCCGTCCGATAGACGGGATTGAAGGGAGAGTCCGGACACGACAGCACGTACGTACGTGTCCGCCGGTCGGTTGCACCTTGACAGTTGACACCTTCCAAGCAAGCACACATGTCTTGGTTCTCTGCGCTGCCGTACCGTCGGCCAGCTGAATGCGCGCGGTGACTAGTTGAGTGCCGTACCGACCACCACCAGTCCTAGCTAGGATTCGCTATTTCGCTACATGCATGGTCAGGGCAGTTGCCGACATTGCGCGCCAAGCTTTTCTTCCACACAAAACAAAGCGCGCACTATTGCCTATTGGTGTAGTAACTAGAGGAAACTAATCTGTAAAGCACGTGCTTCATGTGTACATACTGCTTGGCTACATTGTGAATACTGAATGCGGTAGGACCGGTGCCGAGATTTAAATGGGGTAATAATAAAACTTCTAGTGATTAAAATACAACATGAGCTTAGTGTTGGGATCTTCTTCTTGACTGTAATTTATATTACACAAAAATATACACGGTAGTATGAATATACCTCACATTTTAAAGTACATAGAGCAAAATAAAGGAAGGTATAACACTCAGAGCAACCACAATGTTACAGAAAAGTAAATTATATACATTATAATATTGTCTATTAGCTAGATGAAACATTGTTGAAACAGCTCATAACTAAAGGTATATATCCATAGTCCCATGGAATGACCATAAGGAATAAACAAATAGTCCTTTTATCTTCTTCCTCTCTGACACAAAAAATTATGATGAAAGCTAAACATTGCTCGTGTGATTTATTTGGCTCCCTCACATGAATTTTTTTGCCGTTAGATCTTCGGCGGCTTTGGTCCGCCCCGTCTGCCGTTCGTGTCTGGCCGCCTCGCATAGCTATCTAGGATCTGCATTATAGTTACAATGCTTTGTTTTAGATTTACACTCACTTTTTATTGTAATTTAGTGTATAGAGTGGTGTAATTTATAGATTACAATATGTTTTTATGCTTTCTGCTGCCGAATGTGCACCTTTCTGCTAACGAATGCGCACCTTTAGGATTCTCAATATGTTTAGTATGTTTGAATTGTGAATTAGTCTTAGTTATTATATGCTTCAATGTCACTTATAGTCGTTCGTTAGGTGTAATTTCTATAGATTATGTATGTAACTAAATTTTTTTCCAAATTTTTGGTATGTTTGCCTTGTGAATCATTCTCAGGTTTGTTTGCATTTTATAGAAATTTTTGGGTATTTGTTTTTCTGCTGATTTTTTTTTCAAATTTTTTGGTTTATTTGGCTTCTGAATCAGTCTCAGGTTTTTTTGTTATTTGTATTTCATAGAAATATTTTTAGTTAGATTCTGTTTTTTTTTTGCAATTTCTTTTTTTGTTTTTATTATTTGATTTGTATTATTTTGGCTGCATTGTTTGCCGCAATTTATAATTCGTGTGATAGTATCCTTATTTCCACTCGAATTTTGGTTTTTCATTTTTTGTGTGATATGATCCTAACTATTGCGTGTGTGACCATAGGGCATGAATCACATGAATTTTGCTCTGTCTTTAATTTGTGTGATTTGTGTCCTCAAATTACTTGAGTGATCAAACGACTCCAATCACCCAAGTGCTAAATAGACAGACTCAAAATTATGGGTTGCCCAACATTATAACAAAACCTTAACTATAAACCCCTAGCAAAAAAAGTTGTTCATATGGACTACTTAATCTGTAAACCTTGGGATTGTGCTAGGTACTAGCCAGTGGCTGGATCCAGCCCGTGAATCGAGCCTGGGCAAATCCCAGGGCACCAATTAGAGCGTTGCTTTGAAGCTTGCCCTAGATGGTGTTGTAAAGAAAGTCTAGCTATCTAGCGTGTGCCGGCTCTGCTAGTTCAGCCTGGGGTCGCCTACCTTGGATCCGCCAGTGGTACTAGCTAAACTATAGTTGTGTGCTATTTCGAGATGGTAGAGGCTAGAATCTTGTTTCATTATAAAAAAAATAACAAAAATACGAGGTTGATAGTTGATTTCAAGTTTGGACTTGTGTGCAACCGCATCCACAATGTATAACATAGATCCTCCCCTTTATATTTTCTGATTAATTAAATTAGGAGACCATAGTATAGTACTCTAAAAACTAATGCAATATACTAACATATATAGTTCAAAATGAGATAGTTTTTTTTTTTTTGGTTTGGCTTTTGGAATGAGTTGATCCATCACCAACTCATTCGATCATCCTCGCCACAAGCTTGTATGAGTAATGTAACCATGCTCTTAAATTGAAAGAATGAAGTCATTATGCATTATCTCATTTGAAATGGGACTCTACTTGTGTAGTTGTGCTTCAAAACCGAGGCAAGCAAAATTGATATATACAAAAGAAAAATAAGGAAAGCGATGTCAGAGCGCACTTGCTCCCACTATAGATCGTAGTTTTGTATCTCAGCGTTTTTAGAGTGTCCGCTCGTGAAAATATACGGCAAATGAAGCACTGAGAAGATATAAAAAAATGCGCACCATTACAAACCATATCCTGTCTTCCTCTCAGAAGTCTGGACCACAATGTGAAAATGAACCATTTTGTCTAGTGTATAGTAGATCGAGTTGTAGACTTTTCATACACGTCGCACCAAGAGTACAGTGCAGCCCTGAACAAGAACCCCACTAGCCCGGGCAAGTAGTGAATGTAAAAGGCATCTGCTTGTTTATGTTTCAGTTACGCTAGCTAGAGATCTGAGCTGTGGAGTGTAAACTACTCCTACGGTCAAGTATAGGGGACGGAGGTGGTAGTACTATTACCTTTGATGCTTCCTATGGCGACATTTGGGGACGGAGGTGGTAGCACTAGCTAACCCGCCCCAAGTTGAGGTCAATATGAATGTCTTGACGGCATTAACTAGACTTCGATCCCTGCAAAATCTATGGCTTTTTGCCGCCATGGCGTGACCACCAACCTTTATTTGCATGCATGCATGGGCCTTGGTAACATGAGAGCTTTGCTTTCTCCAACCTCTTCTTCTTTAATTCACTACGCGCGACTCACTCCTCAGCTAGGACGCCACCATGATGAGTGCTGAGCGGCTGAGCCCCAAAAGCCGGGTACATACACTACACTACACTAGAAGCAAAAGGTGGCCTGTGTCGAGTGGACATGATGGACTATATGGAGTGTGCTTGTATAGTCCCATAAAAATTCATCTCATAAAGTCGATGGACGCCTACAGATTGTAATGCTTGCCTTGTTTGGTCCTACTCTCTTAGAGCACTTACAATATAGACTCTATCGTAGAGTCTAAACCTATTTATTACCTCGAATATTATAGACTTAAAGTCTTATTTTTACATCCTCTCTATTCAATAAATATGCTGTCACATCAGCAAAATATTATAAATAAGTGATAATAAATAGTCTTGGACTCTATAATAGAGTCTTGGATTGAGAGTGCCCTTAGTATGCTGTAGTATTGAAAGATCCTGAGTTGTTTTGTCATGGTCATAATGACTGTCGACATGTCAATTCTGTCTAGATATAGGACATGCTATATTTGTCAATAATTTCGGTACGGTTGATTTGATTCATGTCGTTTGATATCTGCCACAAGGGACTACTAGGGTGCCCAAATTATGTCTACAGATAAAAACAACGTAGTACTGTACAAGGAAAGGGAAAGCACACGCGCTGTTGACAGCCCGTCTGCTACAGCCGTGCTTTGTTTACAGCCTATATACACGACTCTACGAACACGCCTAGCGCAAGTGCCGTCAAAAGTACAGATCGAACTTTAGGCTTTGGTTACTCTTTGGTCTCTCTCTGACTTGGAAGAAAGAAAACAAAGCCGAGGAGAGGAGTGGCAGCTATTTGATAAAGTCCAAGGCCGCCGGCAGTGAGTGAGTGGGTGAGGTAGACAGTCGGACACCAATGCACAGTAGAGTTGCAGAGAAAAAGACTCTTGGGCAGCTTCCAAAGACTCTTGATCAGCTAGGCCCCGTTGTCACGGCTTTCCGCTCCGCACTGTTTTTGTCAGCACTTGCTGATCGATGCAGTACGTGGCAAAGGAAAGGATTACTGTAGTAGCTAGGATTTAGGATGGATGGTTCGATATCGATGTGGAAACTGTGTACACGTGAAAACTGTGCAAACGCCCGGGGAGGACGAGCGACGTGCTGCGCAACTGCCTCTCCTCGCCATCCTAGCTCGTCCCCCTCTGGCTCTCTGCCAAGTGCCAACACGTACGTACATCCACTAGCTAGTAACGTCGTCCGTTGGACACTGACGCTGCGAGTCACAAGTCAGTGAGTGAAGTTACAACTCGATTCGACAGAGCAGTGTACGGAGTATGAGTAGCACTAGTAGCTGCAGCAGCTGAGATTGTGTAGGTCGTTTTGTACGTGTGGATGATCGATTCATCAGCCCTGCTGAGACGGGACGGGACACGGGACCGAACGGCCGGACGAGCTGAAATCTCACGCGCAGATGAGATCGATCAATCTGCGCCGTCACGACGACACCGCGTGCGTACGTGGTGTGTTGGCGTGGAGGGGGAGGCCAGGCCCTCGCCCATTGATCACGTACTGGTGTACGTACGTGCTCTGGTGGCCCTGCTAGTGGTAGTGGTGCGGCCAGCAAGTGGCCTTCCGGTCCGATCCCTCCGTGCCCACGCTGTGGTTTTGTCTGCGAGACAAGGAGCGTGCGCGCAGCGCGGCGGCAAGTGCGTGCGTGCGTACGTGCAGTTCGGCTCGGCGGTCTCGTAGCCTCGCGCTCGTAGTAGGGCAGGCCGCAGCTGGGGGGTAGGGCAGGGTAGGAGAGGACTAGGACTAGGACGGACCAGCCGCGCGTGGGGGTATAGCCTAGCCACCGCCGCCGTGCTCGATGGATCGAGGGTGGGCATGCAACGCAACGCAACGCAACCCAACCCGGCCGGCCGCGCCAACCCCTACTACGGCGGGCCGACCTACTACGACGCTAACGCTAAGCCTACGACGCACGGTGCGCTGGGACGAGGCCGGCCACCTAGCCTAGTCCATCCCGTAGCAGTTCCTCGTGCGTGCCGGCCGGACGTGCGCCAGCCGCCAGGTTCGTGCGAGCATGCCTCTGCCATTCGTCGTGGATCGATGTTCCTGATGAGATGATCCTCCTTTCCTTTCCTTCCCCGAGCTATAGCTAGCTAGTCAGCATGCGTGCTGTGCGTTCTGCAGCAAGCATGATGTATACTCCCTTCGTCCCTTTATATTTATCGTCCAGGAAGCGTGTTTGTGAGGGAAACACAGTTTTCTAGAGACAGACATTAAGGGACAAAGGGAGTACACTACTACACACTCCGTCCCATGTAGAGTCCGTGAGGGAAACGGTTTTCTAGGGACACACACCCAAGTCGTCGCGCGCATGGAATTCAGCAGCTCTCACTAAGCCAGTTACCGGCAAACCGCCCCCTACCGGTTCGGTTTCAGTACCAGTTTGAATTCAAATTTCAAATTTGAATTTAAAAAAATGAAAAATTCTGAAAAAAATCCTAAAAATAGTTCATGATTTATAGAGTCGAATGGTGTAAAAAAAATTTCAAATTGGAGATTATTTGTTATTTATTTTCACGTGTACAAGTTTGAAAAAAAAGAAAAAAGAAAAAAACCGGCCGGCCCATTTCGTCCAGGCGCCTCATACAAGGCAGGCAGAGGGGCGGCGGGGGGGGGGGGGGGGGGGGGGGGCTCCCACAACCCTATCCGTCCGCTCCCTTCCCCATTCCTCCCGTGCGCCGCGCGCTCCGCCGCCTTGAAGCGGTTACCGAACGGTCGACAGCGGTTACCGAGGGAAATGGGTCGGTAACCGCCCCCGTCCTCGGACCACCCGCCTCCGAGCGGTTACCGAACGGGTGCAGGCGGTTACCGACCGGGCGCACGGTAACCGTCCGGGATTCGAAGGTAAGCTTTTTTTCTTGTTTTTTCATTTCCTTGCATTTGTAGTTGTTTTAGTTGTAGGATTTAGTTAGAACAAGCTCTAGGATGTAGGATTGATGGAGTATAGGATGTAGAAAATATTTATTGTAGGATTTAGGTAGGATTTTATTTAGGATGTATGTAGGAGTTAGGTTTATTTGGTTTAGGATTTAGGATTTGCGGTTGAATTTGCTTTAGGATGTATGTAGGATTTAGAATTTAGGTTTTCTTTGATATATGATTTATGATTTAGGTAGGATTTAGGTGTATGTTAGGATTTAGGTTTATTAGCGGTATGATTTGCGCAACTGGAGTATATTTTGCCTTATTGCACACGAAGGTTCGTAATCGCTTGTCCCACAAAAAGCTGAACAAGCTAGTGTATGTGAACTACAACCTTCGCCTGCGACTCGCAGATGCCTCCGTACCACCTAGGCGTGAGGAAGAAGACTTCATTGACCAGTTCACGCAGATATCCTTTTACGATAGAGATAATCCGGTTCGAGACTGGATGGAGTATGGCAGATCCAACAAGGCTCTAGTTCTCGACGAAGAAGATGAAGAAACGGACATCCCCCTTCCGTCCCGTATTGTGAGGTACGTTGATGTACTTTGTTAGCCACTAACGAACCATACTTTTAATAATATGATTCATTCTTTGTGGTGACAGAGATCAAGTGGACCCCGACGATGTTGGGTCCATCAGTGATTGGGCCCGTAGACATGTGGGTGACACGCATCTTGGTAAAAGGAAATACCAGATGAGACCTAGGCAGGAGGACCCCAAACGCCAGAAACAAAAGGGAAAGCAAGTGCAACAACCTGTCACAAGCGATGCTTCGACAGATGATGGCGAGGAGGGTGAGGAAAGTCCACCGTACCAGGAGTCCGATGACAGCAGCTCAGCAAATGACAGTGGAGACGGTCATAGTGGTGACGATGACCCTGGAGCTGCTGGTGGTAGTGCTGTTGGTGGTGGTGGTGGTGGTGGTGGTGGTCTTGGTGACGCTGGTGGACTTCGTTTCACAGGTATCAATTGGTACACACATTTTTTCCTGTCTATGACTATTGACTAGTACTAATTATGGTCGGCTGCAGGCGAGACGGACTTCACACATACTACTCAGGACCACGACCATGGACAGCCGGAATCGCAGAGGAGAGCTTACGACCCGACGGACTGCTACGGCACGCCACAGTCCTACTCTTTCTCGTACAGTGATACATCGTACGGTGGTGGTTACACCTACCCTGTTCCTGACATCAGCACGCAACCGACCACTAGATGGGTCTACGAATGACAAGACCCGGATTTCTACAACATGTTAGTGCAGGAATGGAAGACCACAGCTCATTGGATGGACCAATCATGGATAGACTACAAGGCTCAGCTCCAGGCGCGCGGTATCGCTCTAATGTCCACCGTGGAGTATGAGGAGGCGTGCCGAAACGGGATCTTCCCTTATATTCTACGCAAGTGACCATGATGTTTGCATGTCTACGACACAAGGTATTTCCATGGACGATTTGTTGTTGCAGCGGTGAACTACATTATTTCCGTCGTATATTTGTGACTAGTGCATCACTATGATATTTCGATGCGTTGTCCATTTTTATCATACTATTTTCCCATGCATTGTGTGTTCTATTTACATCATTATGTGCAAAGGTCATGCAAAAAAAATGGATTTTTTTAAGAAAAAAAAGAGGAACCGACAGTTTGGGGCGGTTACTGACCAGACCGGACGGTTACCGGTCGCAAACCGATTGCACTGCAACGTTTGAATTCAAAATTCAAACCGTTCGGTAACCGGCCGATTTGGACGGTTACCGACGGTAACCGACAAACCGCCGTCGGCCGGTTTCGGGTTCGAAAACGATTAGTAAAACCCTGGCTCTCACACATACGTAGCACTATCTCATGCTGTGCCTGTGTTGCATGCCTGACTTTCACTCCAAGGTTTTTGCCACTTGCATTGTTTATATCGGGGTCGTCCATTTTGTTTACTCCATCCAAGGCCACATGTAAATTACTAGTACCATGCATGGTCCCTTTTACGTACGGAGTACGTACTAGCTAGTACTACGGTTTTACCCTCACTCAGGTACAGACAGAGCTCATCAGAAAATCCCTGGGCTACAATACACAAATCGTCCTAGCTAGTCCTAGATGAGACCGCCACACCCTTACGTACGTAGTACTCCGGCCTACTGCACGCAGCACACTGCAGATTGGACATGGAAAATGCCAGGACGGAGAGCTGCGTCGCGATAGGGACGCCTGCCTCAGCCTCACCACGGAATATCGAGCACGTACGTACGCTCATGCCGCTCCCAGCCGCGCGCAGATGGCCGGCCGGGCCGCACTGTTGATCCAGCTTCCAGCCATGCATGCACGGGGACAAGAGGGACGAGAGAGAGCTAGCAACTGCCACATTGTTTGGCCATTTGGCTAGAATGCCAGTTGAACACCAGGCACAGAAACCTACAAATGCAACTAGATGCTCCAAGTCATGACATATCCTTTTGCGCCTAGATGTGTACAAACCGGAGTACGTGATGGTGTTTCCAAGGACCGTCTATTTGCGAGCCCTAAACTTTGCATATACTTCTTCTTCTTCTTGGATTCCCATCTCTACCACCTCTCAACATTTCGTACTACTTGTAACAGTACAGGATGCGCGCGCGGTTACGGGTAACAGTGCTTGCATGGTATACAGTGTACAGCCTTGCGCGCGATGAATGAACATGCATGCCCTGCCCTGCCCCGTGTCGTGTGATGTCCAAACGAGATGGGCTGCAGAGTCCTGCCTTGCTTGACATCACTGTAACTGCTCCGCCCCTTCTGACGACACTGGACTCTGAACAAGGCACGAGGTGTTCCAAGTCAGAAATGGCCCTCGCGACCCTGTTTTGATAAAAAATATTTGGACGCAACGCACTGTAGCACTTTCGTTTATGGAGTAACTAGATTCAAAAGATTCGTCTCGCAAATTACAAATAAACTATGTACTTAGTTATATTTTTATCAATATCTAATACTCCGTGCATATATAGTCCAAAGATTCGATATGATAGGACTCCCTCACAACTCAACCGAACATTTGTGATGTGAGTGAACTGATAAGACCTGCCTGATTAGCAGTTAATTTAGCAACTGTCAGCCGGTGAAACAACAGTCACATGCATAAACATAATGTTCGTGTGTCCCAATGTTTTGATAATTTCTACAAGTGAAGTGACCGCGCATACTCTTTTTTTTAACAATAAACAGGAGGGGCACACCCCTACTGGTAAGTTAAAAAAATGAGTGTAAAAAGTGATTACAAAAGAGGGAGGGGAGAGGGGCAGGGTACAAAGCTTAAGAGACAAAGAAGGAAATGAAGAAAATGAGCCACATTAAAAAGATTATATCATGTTGCTTATCCATAGGCCAATCAAGGGAAGTAGCTCCTTTTTGCGCGCAGTAGCAGTAGCGCAAACTCATTCTTGAAGGTGTTTTTGGTATCCAGGATTGAAGATTGTTTGTTGTTGAAGATGAATCCATTTCTTGATTGCCAGATCGACCAACACATCAAGATGATGATTTCAGTGAAGAAGGGGACCTGTAACTGACTTCTGAAGCTTTCTAGATTATGAAAGATGTCCACCTGTGGGTTAATTTGTAAACCCAACCAGTTCCAGCAATTGGAGGCAAAAGGGCAGTCTATTAGCAGATGGAAAAGTGACTCCTCTGGTGGCGAGGTGCAAAGTACACAATTATAGTCTTCAAGTATCATGTTCTTTCTTCCGAGTAGTTCTCTTATGCTTAGTCTGTCCACCAGAATCAACCAAACAAAAACTTTATGCTTGTTTTGACAGGAGCAGTTCCAGATCCATTTGAAACTCTGGTGTATGTCTCTGTGTCCACTTAAGTGCTTGTATGTTCTTGACACAGTAAACCTTCCGGAGCTCCAAATACATGTCCACTAATTATTATTGTCATTGAGAGTTAACTGTTGCAGATCATGCTGTAGTTGGGTCAACTGATCAAAGGCTTGCTGTGAAAGTGGCAAGTGGAAAAGATCTAGCAAGTTTTCCCTTGATTTGGCGTCAGCTAGTATTGTAGTTTTTGATTTCACAAAAGAAAAAAGTTTTGGATAGGTGAGCATTGGGACCTTGTTATTCCATAAATCTGTCCATAGAAAGCATGACTTAGCATTGTTGATGTTTACCATTGTCAATCCTTTGAATTTGTCTAATAATTTTAAGATGTCTTTCCACCAAAAAGAACCTTTCTTGGCTAGTGATGGTAGGCTACCAGCCTCATAATAACTCTCCCATACAAGTGAAACCCAAGGTAAGTCTTCTCTGTTGAAAAATTTCATCAAGTGTTTTAATAGTAGAGCCTCGTTTTGAGTTTTGAGGTCTATCACTCCCAGTCCCCCTTCTTTCTTTGATTTGCACACATTTGTCCAAGCAGCTTTTGGGTTTTGTTTTGCATTAAGATCAGCTCCTCTCCAAAGACACAATTTTCTAAACTTATCAATCTGAGCAATCACTGTGTTATGGAGTACAAAAGTACTCATGCAGAATGTAGGGAAAGTTGAGAAAACTGAGTTGATCAATTCTAATCTTCCAGCTTGGTTGAGAAAAATTGATGTTGCTGCTAGCCTTTTTTCACATCTACTAACTAAAGGTGAAAAATCAATAGCTTTGGGCTTTGTTAAACCCAGAGGCAGTCCCAGATAAGTGAAGGGAAGCTTGCCTGTCTCACACAATTGAATGTCCTTGCAAGGTGTTCAAGGTTTAGGGTTTAGAGACTGCAAACACTATTAGAATCGTACCTGCACCTGAATTTATTTGTACAAATCGGTTCTGATAGTGTTTGCAGTCTCCTTGGATTTGTTTTCCATTCTCTTAAAATCGTACTTGACTACTTGTTGCACTGTAAAAATGTCAATATGTGCGTCGCAGAAAAAAAAAACAACTCCGAATTTTATAGTGCTCGGTACAGGCGATACTGTAATAATAAACTGCTGAAACGTGAGAGGCTGGCAGGCTGCGGAGTCCTGAGCTGTTTGTTTGACATCAGTATACAACTGCTGATGACGCATCAGACTGGAGCCAAGGCACGAGGAATTGAAGTCAAACGCGTTCACACGGCACGTACATGACCAGTGAGGCAGTTGCTATGAGTTTTCGTCTGATGTTTTTGGTACTGCACTGTGCACCCGTATGCTGTCACGCTGGAGCATGCAGCGGTTGGCTCGGTTTGCGTTGTCTCGGAGATCAGGTGACCAGTGAGGTACGCAGATCCAGCTACAGGTAGGTACAATACAATACTCGTTGAACATTTGTTCAATATCAGTATCTCAGGCAGCAATCTGCACCCCCAGGCCTCCAAAATCGAACTCTTGGGAGTGCACCACGGCGCCAGGCAAGTTTCCCAGTACTAAACCAAACAGGCCCGAATTCGTGGCATTCTATCTATCATGTGAGTGAATAAAAAAGTAAACAATGGAAGATCATCCTCTTTTAGTGTATAACTAGAAACTCGGCGCGGCTTTGCCGCGCCCATTGTGGTGTGCTTGTTTAGATAATTTTTAGTATCATTTGTGTCTGTTCAACCTGAAATTAAAATCGAAACATAAATAATCTTATGAAGAGCCTTGCTTGTACTTTGGTATCATTTGTGGAGAAAATTACACAAAGGCACCGTACGTGCTATTTCTTCACCACATGTTCAGTTTAGGCTTACACCAGATTAAATTTAAAAAATACTTGTAACAGTATTGTGTTAAATAATTTCTATGCTCTAAGGTATTTATTACATTTTTTTTTATAAATTTGTTCATTTAAAATTAGCTATCAATATATCCCTTAGCTCTGTGATTAGTTTTTGTATTCATATCATTATAGTTACTTGAGAACTGAAAGGAACTATAATGGATATCCCATAGTTGCCAAACTAAAAGGTAGATAGATATCCAGTCTTCAAAACAAATGGAATAGGTATCAGTGTCGTCACACTATCTTCTATGGAGATACAAAGCTGAACCTGTGACATGTTTGTCACACACAAAAAAAAAAACAGCAACGAGAGAGTCTAGTATTCCAGTATGAGTTCTAACGAGTGAAGATGATTTGAATTTAATTATATCTTAAAGGGGGATTAAAAAGGTCTGAACAAACACATATATATACACGTCAATAGGTGAGAGTGAGATTTATCTGTTACCACTCATGAGATGTTTGCTGCAGTCTCGACCTCTGACCTCTATTACCGTGGAGGATGAATTCAGCAAAATTGGAGACCCTGCCATGGCTTATAGCAGGCCGGTGACGGATGCCGGATGCGTGTGTGCTTTCACTGGGGAACATGAACGTCTTGCATGCTAGCTGAAATCCTTTGCATTTGCCAAGGGTCTCGGACTCTCGGCTGTGCTGGGATGCATCAGGAAGACACGGCCTTGTGTGATGGACTGCTGAAGCGTTGAGCGAGCAGAGCAGAACAGAGCACTCGCAGGGCATGGTTGAGCGGCTTCAGTGCACTCGAAGGAGCTAATGAACTATGGCCATGTTGTTGGTTTCCCGCGGCTACGATGGTCTAGCTCTAGCAAGTAGGCAGAGCTAGCCGACGTGGCTGTGGCTCTACGTCGTTGTGTGGGTGGAGGACTGGAGGGGCGACATAGGAGGAACAGGGGATTGCGCGGGCGGCCATGTAGGACTGTAGCCAAATCGTGAGGTCGTGGGGGGAGAGAACGGGCAAGATGTTTCTAGAAACAACCCAGCAGTTTTGTTGAAGCTATAGCCATGGCTGTGATGCGATCGTAACCGTAGAAATTACAGTTGGACGGACAAGATTAGCAGGCGACGTGGCCAAATAAAATGCCAGAGCTTGAACTTTAGATTCGAAAGGTAAAGATTAATACTACAGCACCAGGAAGAGGGAACAGTAATCAGAGGACTCTGTTTAGGCATCATGCTGCATCCAAGATCCAACAGCATCGGTACTGCTCCAACAGCCTGCAATTTTGGTCAGAGGATGCTTGATGGCTGCAGTGATGCCGTTCTTCTGAACACGCCGGTCTGGAAAATGGCAGCCAGCCAGCCACTTCCATCCAGAGCTCAGTATGCGAAATTCAACTGCCTCACTGCCTGCCAATTCGCCACCTTCTTCAATTCTCTTTGTTGTCCACTTATCCTCTGCTTCTTCTTCCTTCGTCTCCCCTCCCCTGAATCCCTGACCCCCATCCCCTTGCCATGGACGCAGATCAAGCTCCGTGCCTGAGGTCGAACACGCTGGCCCTTTAGGAGTACGACCACAAGACGGCGTCCTTATCCACGGCGACGACCTGGTTGCGTATCTGCCTTCCGAGTTCCGACCTTCCACCCCCTGCACAGTCTGCCGCCGCAGCGCTGCTACCTCCCAGCTCCCACACAGACAAGCCGAGTGCACGCGTTGCATGCTTCCGTTGCTTCAATTGGATGGCAAACATGAAAACCAGGAAGCAAACAGATAGAGGTCGGGAAGCACGAACCAACAGCATCTTCACTGTTTTCAGTTCTGACCAAACTAGTTTAACCGAATCTGCAGTTCAGCCGTTAAGATATCCTAGAGGGCATGAGGCAGACGCCACGGTTTTATATATACAGCACAACTCGATTGAGCAGAACATCCAAAATACCAACGGGGCAACGGGCCGGTTAATTTGCAGAGTCAGCGTTCCTTGATCAGTAACATGGCTGCTTCAGATTCGGGAGGTAATGGAGGCCAGTAAGAAAGGTGAACAATCAAGGATAGAGGTGTTATTAATTCAGAGTATCTGTAGCAATGGTACTACTATACCTGCCTAGTTCCGTTGGAGATTCACTTGGCAGTTTTTATGTCAGCCCGAGCAGCAAGAACCTCAGTAGTTGGACCTTCGGTTAGTGGTCTATTGGCCTGGACCACTGATTTTGGTTATGGAAGCATTAGATGTTGTTGTGTTAAAAAATGCCAAAGTAATGGAAGTGACAAGAGGCTGACCTTGAGAGATGGCACTAGAGCATAAATCTCTTCAATGGCCTCAGGTCCAATGCATATATGTTGTAAGCACACCACAACGGTTGAGTGAGATGAGGCTGTTGTGTGTGACAACATAAAAAATGTAAGCAAAGAAAGAAGAAACTAAGTAACAAACCTCGCCATCATCGACCCGTATTTTTTTAGAGATCTCCAGCAACTAGCTAAGGAACAAAACTGAATCACTGATACAAATTCTTGCTTGATAAATAATGTAGCTCAAAATGGATGCAAGTTCTAGTGTATCTAGTCTAAATAATATTAGGATACCCCAGGTGCTTTTTTTGCAGAGTTTGCAGTGGTGAAATGATTTCCATCTTTTGCATATTAGAAAGCTTTGTCAAATGACCTACAGAAGCAACATTTTCCTAAAAAAAAAAGAGCTCAGAGATGTGAACGTTATGATTAGTAGGCTAGAACAAATGATAAATATGAAGCGTTCTTACCCCAGGAATTTTGATCTTGGGTTTCTTGCAATAGTTCAGCTCCTTCACAGTTCATTACCCTTCTACCATTTGGTGGATATCTGCAACAAATTATAAGAACAATAAGATTTTTTCCACACATGCCATTATCTATTGGTTAGATACTCATATGTATGCTAAATCTGTTTGCACATCTCACGCATGATGTTTAGAGATATGTAACCATTTTCGCCTAATTTTGTACCTGATTTGGAGGCATCACTGTTGTTCTTGGAGGGGATTTTAGGAGAACACTTCCGAGGTGTTACCGAGTGCTCTGCATGAAATCTTATTTGCATCCATCACCCGATCTCATCTATGGTAGGGCTGCACTATTATGCTCCTCACGGAAAATATGAGACTTCGGTCTCTGTTTAATTTTATCTGAGACTAAGCTGCAGAAACTACAAGAATTTGCAAAATGGTTGCTCCAGGTAGGTGAAGAAACAGTGCCTTATTCTTCTCCTGTTGACCAAACTGACACTTCTTGAATTAGAGTTCTAGAGTACCTACTCTTGCCATTTGAATTCAGAAACCTTAGAGGCCTAATTTTGTTTTGTGTATGATAACTCAGAACCAACGGTGTAACTTTGTGAACAAACAATTCTAGCACCAACAAATGAACCAGTATTTTCTCACATTCTTACGCAATAGACCTGCCCCTGTTACTAATTCCGGAGCTTTGCTTTGGACAAATTCATATCTGTGCAACATATCCCAGTTGTTACCGTGTGTAGTCTCTGTCTACCTTACATAATGCAGATATATGCTTTCAGCCTGCGCATCTCTATTTTTTGTTGTCCTTATGGGAGCATATTAATTGACTGTGGTACACCCAAATGACTGTGAGCCGTTCATTTAATTAGATCAGATAATTAACATCATCTATTACTTTGTAGGAGGTAAAATGTGAAATAAGGAAAGTCTTAGATATACAAATCTTTTTAAGATCTAATTAATGCATATATGATCTGTTAGATATAGTGAATCTTTTTATTTTTGTAAACTTTAGATATAACATAAATTAATTAGAATGAACTAAATATTTTTTAAAGCACATGTATATACATGTTATATACGTGCAAACTAGCGTACATGTGTATATACATGCACAACGTATATGTGTATCATGTATCAATGCACATATATGAAACTTTATATGCATAGAAAAAACTTTATAGTAGTTACATGTTTTATCATAAGGCCCTCTTAACTATATATAGAGTTTTAATTAAGTTAGTATAATGTACAAACTTGATCATATAATGTGTTGGTGTGTAATATATTTTAGATCTCTAAAGTTTTCGGCTCAATTAATATATTAGTTGTTATAGTTTTAAGTGTATGTCCATCCGTGCTCCTGTATCAAAGGGATTTTACGTGATCAAAGGAAGAAACAATCTGGTCATCATGTGCATGGAAAAGGACAGAGCTGCATGCTCATCCGTGCTCCTTGATCAATGGGATTTTATAATATTCTTCCTTTTTTAAATTAATTAATTAATTTAAAAATCTAAAAAATTAATGGCTCAGATCGATGTATTACCTCCTAGTAAGTAAAATATGTACCGTAGCATTGCCCTAATTGATGCAGGCATTGAACTACTGGAGCTAGAAAGAAATGTTTCTACTCTAACGACAAAGACACTTCATCCCTTACTCAATATGATGATACAACTAATGACATGTAAAAATTTCCTGAATGATAGGATGATAGTCAGTGTCCCGGCTTTCAGATAGATTGATTCTGTTATTAATGATGTAAATATCAACTAGGTAAAATTTGACATTTTGCTTCACTTCATGCAACTCTATTGATCGTATCAGTTTCACCTCAATAAGACAATTTTACACAAAAACAATTTCCCATGTTTAAAGTGCATCTTTTAGTTCAACTCTCCAAATATAATAGGCTTATTACATGATGATTATACTCAATATAAGAATCGTTATAGTTCACCCTACGCGTACAGCGAAGCACGGAATGCCACCTAGTACATATATGAACTTGTAACTAGACCAGACCCGTATAAAAATACCCAGATAGATTAACTAGGGTTCTGTTGCTTGGTTTCGCACAACAGGGAAGAGAAGAGACTTCAAATATCATTATTAGAATAGACCTTATAGAGTTACGTTAAAATACTCTTAATATCCTTAGAGATTTTAATAAAAAAATATCCTCAATAGTCTTTTTAATTATATATTTTTAATATAGATATACTTTATTTCAGATATCTCATTTGACAAAATAGAGAGCGAGTATGACTCTTTAGAGAGTGCATAAGATACCTTTATTAGTAGATGACGTAGCCATCAATAATGAGGTGTGTGTGGTGATTTCGTCAACTTTAAGATCTACTCGTTTAATCTTTCGAATGTTCTTATAAAGGTAGACTTTGCATGCTTGTATTTAAGCGTGAGCCCACATGCATGTTTGTGTGTTTGAGTGCGCAGCGAAATCTGATCTGACTTGATATACCCACGAGTCGGCACCCCTCGGACTTATCAGGTCAAACAGAGCCCACAACATATTCAGGCATTGGGCCTAATTCTACACGAAAAAAGAAAAAGAAAGCCAGAATGTCGATAACGAAACATTTTAATCAGAAACACATCTATGATAGGGGAGAACCCATATTTGATGATTGATATCGAGAACACCGAGCAACCTAACTATATCTTCAATCGTTGAAGGTATTTGGGGTTATTAAGGTCTTGTTTAGCAAAACTCCAAACGGCTCTAGGCCCTTGTTATGGTGTGCGGAGGAGCTAGAGCTAGAGTTGGTGAAAAAAAATGGTTTCGATAGCTCTTAGTTCATTTTAATAGGGGGGCGGGGGAGAGGGACTACTAACCACCAAGAGCTCTACCAAACAGGGCTGAATAGCGGATATCAGCCTCACGACATATTAGTGTTTATATAGTGGATTGAGGATAACGGACACTAAATTCTGATAACGGAATATTAACATCAATTAAGATTTAGAGCTTATGTCAACACTTGCATCTAAATATCGTTAGAAGTTTTAAGTTAATTACTACATTTTACAGTAGAAAAAAAGAAAGAAGCATAAATAGATATAAGATATAAGAAGGCACTCTAAAACAATAACATTAAGTTCTCATATCAATTAAAAAGAATAATATTTGTCATCCTATCATCATTCTCAACATTCTTGTTGCCATAGGTACAATCCACATTGTTCCATGAACAATCCTTACAGGGCCTAATAATAGCAATAGAGGCACGTGATAGCACAGGCTAAGTGCAATATTGGCTCCATTGAACAAAGACTGACATGGTACGCTGCTTTGAGAGAAAAACCACCAAATCCACAGAGATGCCGAGCACCAAATTTCCAGCCTTCCAGGATATGCATTGCATCAAAACTCTGGCAGAAGTGGATGCAGAACTACATCAAAATATTGGCATGAAGAGGAAAAAAGGGCATGTTTGGATGGCAACACCGGAAAGCTGCCTACGCCCGTGGGCGCTCCAGCCAGGGCTGCATCCAAACATACCCAAAAACAGATCATCCAACTGCTCCTCAGTCCTTAAGTCCTTGCTCCTTAGACCTTAATAACCCTGCTAGTAGTTCATACATGAATCCTTTGCTTCCTTTCCAAACCACCAGATTACTGTGGATAGCCAGCACACTTCATTCACCTTGTGACCTTCACAATAGTATCAAGTATGAGAACATAGAACAAAGTTTATAATACTAGGATCATCAGGTGGGAAAGGGGGTCCAAGGAAAAGTAGTTCTTTCTAGATCGATAGTACCACAACGAGATGCCACAATCCAAAATATATTGAAGTCCAGTTTAAAGAAAGTTTATTTCACCTGTACAGTTAAACAAACTACTAAGAGAACTAAGGCATACTTATTGATAATACTAAAGCATAACAAAACACCAGCAAGAGCCAAACAACTATGGGATAAACTGTTCGCTTCAACTACTTTTAGCTTGTTCCAGCTTGTTTCAGCTTATTCTCTCTCACAGAACACTATTCATTCAGCTGGAATCAGCCGGCTTTTCTACTATGAATACGTTGTGATTACAACCAAGGACACTAGCACTGCAGACTGCAGTTCAGCCTGCTATTCTCTACCGCCTTACACACTTCAATTTCAGTGTGCCATGTGGCGAAGTGGAGTCGTCTGACTAAAAGATCCTACATAAAACCTATCTTTTCATGCATTCCCAACTGAACTCTAAACTATATGCCACTAGCCCAGTAGCGAATTGAAGTGTAGAACAAGTACTTAACAATATTGCATAGTCCAAAACAAAAAATGATTGGTACTCTTATTTCCCATTTTACTCAAACCAAAAGGCATTTACCGAATTACCAAACATTGGATTACCAGATAAGTAACTTTTCATACCAAAACGGACTCTGCATCACATGAGCAGCTGCCCATTGTCTGCAAAACGTATACAAGAAGCAAGGAAAAGTTGGATAGCAAGTTTACCACTTCATATGCTTGGTAGGCACAACGTCGGTGGAAAACCAGTGTACAGTTTCGCATATAGAAGGTTCCTGAGGCCACAAATTTTCTCAACCTGCATAGACTCAAACTCAACAGAGAAGTATCCTATATCAACGTCATGAGTAGAAGGATCCAGGTGCAAATTCCATGGAATCCCACGTAGAAGTAAGTGCTTATCCGTTGCATCTGCAAAGCTGAAAATATATTGGGACGGCAACCTGACTCTCCTCTTAAGCTGCCAAAGGTTGTTGCCTTCTTCGTGGATTACACGAACAGCATAAACGAGGTAAGATGCAGCAGAAATCATGCTGTTGTGGAGAGTGAACATCCCAATTCTGCCTTCCGCTGCCTCCACAATGACAGAATCTTGCTGGCCGTGACCAGGCGGGATATCAAAGGAGGAGAACACCATGGACCGTGTGTCGAGCACAAGCAATTTGTTAGTCCCAGTCACCTTCCAGTAGCAGCTGCCGAAAGCGTACGAGGACCATGAAAAATTGCAAGAGGGATGCACACTGACATCCACGGTCAGACTTCCCCATCGTCCGGTGTCCGAAGAGAAGACGAAGGCGACCAACTGTCCAGGTTTGCGCTCCACCACGCAGACCACCCTGAACGACGTCTCCGATTCCTCGTCACTGGCAGCAGGGACGAGGAACGGCTCCAGACGGCCGCAGCGCTGAGCGGCTGGGTGTTCGGGGATATAGGGGAGAAAGAGGTATCGCCGGAACACAGGGTCGCACACCGCAAAGTCGCCGCCCATGGGCTCGCGCTCCAGAAGGACGCGGCCGTCGCGGGCGTCGACCGGGATCCAGCGGCCGGCGCAGGGGACGAAGGAGAAGGAGAGGTCGGCGGCCCGCCGCAGAGCTCGCGCATAGGGCGCGGAGGAGTGGGGCGGCTCCGCCGGGTGGACCGAGGAGAAGAGCAGTAAGCCGAGGAGGGGCACCGGGTGGACGGACTGGAGGCGACGGAGGAAGGTGCGGTCGGCGACGACGCGGCGGAAGGAGGCGCAGGCGGTGGCGGCGCGCCCTACATCGGCGAGGGTGGGCAGGCGGAGGAAGATATCCGCGAGGAGGTCGTCGTTGAGGCGCCAAAGCGGGGGCGGCGTCACCGGGGCGTTGATACGCTTGGCGCTGAGCTGTTCCGGCGAGGCCATCGCGTGTTCGCGTCGCCGGCGTTCCGTGGCCGGGCGGCCGTGGGTGGGTGGGATGGGGAATTGTCAAATTCCAGCTCTTGTTTGCTCGCCTCTGATGCTCACGCAGTCAGGCTCTCCTCTCTTTCTTTCTTTTTTCGATTCGAGAAAGTTGGTCATTTGCCGCTACCCATCGGAATGAGCTTACCCACTTACCCTTGCCAAAATGCCAGGCTGATGTTTTACTGGACTGCTTTAACTTAAATTCAATTTACTGAATCTAATGTCAGTTTTTTTATTATTGGAGAAAGAGATTTATTCTGCTTCAAAAGTCTCTCTAAAGTTGATCCGATGCTATGTTTAAAGTTTATTTCATTGAGAGTAGCGTAAATGGATTTAATGACAAAGCCCCAAATGAACAACTGGATTGACAAACAAGAAAATGTTTTACTGAAGTAAAAACAAAGTATCGCACCAAAAATTACCAACTGATTATGTAAGAAATCACTCATAGGTGCTAAGAAAATAACAGTGATGTCAAGAATATGCAAAACCAACAACTTAATATTGATTTATTCATTTATCAACAAATCGTTCTCAAGAGAATCCTATACAGAAGGGGGGATTACATGACAGTAAACAACCGGTTTGGTTTTGCTCAGGTGGGCCTGAATTGTACACGGTTTGGGCTTGCCTGCTAGTAGCGACCTTGGGAGCCGGTCCAGTTCCGAATGAACAGAGTTGGGTTGTTGGACGTCGAACTTTGTATATCTTTTCTATATACCCTACTCATTTACCATCCTTCTTTTCTCTAGATCCACCGAAAAAATACCCCCGTTGAGAAGTTCCTCATCCATCCACCCAGAAAAGTGTACAAAAAATAACATCTTTAAAATATGTCGTCCAGATTTATTACCAGACTTCTCTCTCCTTACTCACTCAAATCGAACGGTGAAGATCGTGTGTGTCATTAGGGTGGTGTTTGGTATGAGGCCATGGGGGTGGCCCGAGCCCAAACGGTGCAGCGCACCGTGTTTGGTTCACTTGGCCCGCGGTTCGGCCTGGCTCCCCTCGTGCTTTTTCCTCTCCCGCAGCCTGGCTCCGCAGCGAAGCTTCCCCCCTCGTTTTTCTAGGGCTCGGCTCTGGCGGCGCTCGCGCGGGCGATTTTCGGCGCTTTCCCACGGCTCCCGCGAGCTCGCGCGGGAACCGTGAGGTTTCCTCCCGCGCACTCAACGGTTGTTTTCGCGGCGGCTACATAAGGGGCCTCTTCCCCTCCCCATTCTCTTCTCCTCCCCTTGACTCCATTCCCACCTGCTTCCGTGAGAAACTGGCGGTGTGTTGAGGTGCTGGTGTCCGGCTGAAAGGTTCTTGTGTGATTTTGGTAATTGAGTGACAACTTAGGTGGACTAATATGTGCTTAAGTGATATATACACAGGAGATTAGTTCACAGGTGATTGTGTGATAAAGGAGCTTATTGCACATGAGACATGACATGGAGTCATGTGATCAAGGTAGAGAAGATCAAGATGAGGCTTGGCTTGATGGACCGGTTGCAAGTGTGAAGGGCAAGTGAGTGATGCTTGGCGTCGATAGACCAATGCAACGGTGAAGAGCAAGTGAGGTCAAGATCGATGAACCAATACGGTCACGTGATGATATGAAGTGGATCATATCATTTGGTGATAGGTTGGTGCATGTGTTTCATCAACATTGGAGATGGAGATGGAATGGAATGCGCAAGGTAAAGATATAACCATAGGGCATTTCATTTCACAGGTCATTGGTGTGTAGAGAATTTTATGACCGGGTTTTAGGATAGATGGTCGTACTATCAAGAGGGGCAAACTTGTTTGCATATCGGTCATCTAGTGCCACTTGAGCGATCTAACATTGCGATGCATTAGGATCGAGTGGCGTGGTGAGAAGCAAGCGAAAATGCTTTGAAAATGATTGTGAAAATGCTAACACACATGCATAAGGTGGTGATCACATTTGTGTTGGCACTTGAGAAGCAAAGGAAGAAGAAGGGAGGAGTCTCGGCTGAAAACTGAGCTTCGAACGCTAGGGACAGTAGGGTCCGGACCATTGGTTGCGTCCGGAACCTAACCCTAGGTCTGGCCGAAGTTGTGAGCTCCGGACGCTCGGGCAAGTGAGTCCGGACGCTAGGGGCATGGGCGGTCCGGACCATTGGCTATGCGTCCGGACGCCACCCCCACTGACTGAGTTGTGCTGATAGAGGAGGTTCGGACGTTGTTCGTCGTCCGGACGGTGAACTCCGGACGAGCGTCTGGATGAAAATGGCTTTCGGGGAGCTCTCTGCTGAGGTTCGGACGCAGCGAGCGTTGGTCCGGACCCTCACCGTTGGTCGCATCCGGAGACGCGTGGCGGCGATCGGTGAGTGCGCCAACGGGATGTTTTAAACGGGCAGGAGTCCGGACCCGCGCTGTTGAGTGCGTCCGGACCCTCTGCAGGAAGCCCAATGAGTGAGCAAAACGGCTAGTTTCGTGGGGGAGCTTATAAATATCTCATGGCCCGCCCTTGGGGCTGGTTGAGCACCTTGGGGATGTGTTGCCCTTAGTGTGCTTGGTGAAGGAGCCCTCTAACTCACATATGCTTGATAGAGATCATCCGATTGTGTGAGAGCGATTTCTAGTGCGTTGCTTTGAGAGATTGCATCGTGTGGCACTAGGTGATCGTGTTGCAAGCCCGTGGTGCTTGTTACTCTTGGAGGTTGCCACCTTCTAGATGGCTTGGTGGTTGAGGCTCCGTCGAAGCCTGCAAGAAGCTTGTGCGTCGCTCCGGAGAAGTGCTTTGTGAGGGGCATTGTGCTCGCCCCGCGGGAGATCGCGAAGAGCAACTCTAGTTGAAGGTATCGTTGAGTGCCCTCATCTTGTGTTGGTTAGGCGGCAACCCTTGAGGGGGTTAGGCGAGTGAGGCCTATAAAAAGTCGTAAACCTCCAAGTGAGTGAGCCGATACAACGGGGACTAGCTTGGTGGCAACAAGTGAACCTCAGGAGAAAAATCACTGTGTCAACCTTGTCTACTCTTCTTGGTGGTTTGCATTCTCTGATTCACTAGCTTGTATTTACTTGTTCATATCTTGTGCTAGTGTTTCTTTATTGCTCTTGTAACTATTTTAGCTTGTGTGGCTTGCCTAGTTACCTTCTATCTTGTGTATCTTAGAAGTAGCTCTTGAGTGGCTTATTAGCTTGTGTAGCCTTGTAAGTCACATTGCTTAGTTTGTGTAGCTTAGTAAGTTGAGCTCTCTAGTTGACTTGTGTAGTCTTGCTAGTGAGCTTAGGTGCTTTGTGCTTTGCTTACTAGTATGAGTAGAAGCTCCCGGTGTGCTTAGAGTACTAGTTGCTTAGGTTTGTGTGACCTTGCAACCTAGACTTGTTTAGGTGAACTTCCTAGCTTTGCACCTTAGTGAGCCCAATTAGGATCTTTTGCTAGGTGTTAAAGTTATAGATAGAGGGGTGTAGTCTTGACTAGACCGATAGTTTTAAATTCCACGTTTGTTTCGGTTAGCCGTTGCACGTAAGTTTTTAGAAAGGACTATTCACCCCCCTTAGTCCGTCATCTCGACCCTACACCGGCGACGAGGCGGGGTGGTGCGCTCGTCTCCCTTGGTCGGATCTGGTCGCTTGCGGCGCAGCTCCTCCATTGCTGCTGGGACTCTGGAAGGCGGCAGTCTTCTTCCACATCTTGTGGATTTGGGCGGGCCCTGGTGTTGCGGTGGATCAGATCCGGTTCCTCTCCTTCCGGATCGTCCTCGAATCCGTCCAGATATGCTTGATCCGCGTTCATTCTTCTTCTCAGTCGTTCGTCGGCTTTTGCTTCGTCCGCTGACCACCCCGAGGTGAAATCACACCCTAACCATGGCTTGTTTTTGTTCGTCTGTGATGCTTTACAATTACGGTTTGAATTGTTTATTTTGTTGGTCTTTGTTAGGGTTTCTGGTCGGCCGCGGCGCCGCTCCTCCATAGCTACTGGGACTCGGGAAGGCGGCGGTCTTCTTCCTGATCTTGTGGATTCTGGGGTTCCTGGTGGTGCGGTGGACCAGATCTGCTTCCTCTCCTTCCGGCTGTACCTCGTCTCCGTCCAGCTCTGCTTCGTCCTTGTTCAGTCGTCTTCTTCTCCGTCGTTCGTTGGTTTTTGCTTCCTCCGCCGACCACCCCGAGGTGAAATCAAACCCTAACCATGGCTTGTTATTGTTCTTCTGTGTTTCTGGTACTTCATATGGTACACGTGCTTTACGGTTAGGGTTTGAGTTGTTTATTTTGGCACCCATTTGTTGGTCTTTGTTACAGTTCCAGTTGTTCATGATGCTTTTTACGGTTCATTTTGTTCATACCTGTCACTGGGAGGCATTTCAGTATGTAGCCGTGACTAGTGATGCCTGTGTTGGTTCGTCGTACTTGATTATGCTCTGTTCTATGTCTTTTGTGTGTTGATTCTTTACATACTATCACTGGGAGGCATTTAAATATGTAGTCGTGGCTTGTCTTGCTTGCACATATGGATTATGCTCTGTTCTATGTCACTGGGAGGCATTACTTTGATGCAGCCGTGACTTTTAAGTTGTTTCATGCTTTGTTTTCCTTCTTCAGTCAATGATGATGTCCATGTTGTCACTGCTAGTTGAATCATGCATTGTTCCTTAATCAATTTGATGCCTACCTGGGTCAATTAAACATGGTTTGTCTGCAATTGTATGTTAATGTAGATGAATTCTACTCAGAAAAGAGATGAGTTGGCCAAGCAAGCCGCTTCCTTGGTTGTAGTCATGGTGTCCTATGTTGCCAGTAGGATTAGGAGGCCTACCCTTGAACCAGACCCACTTGCCTATAGTTTGAGAACTGACGCTGACCAACATAGGCAACGTACACTTATGGCCATTTATAGGTCCACTGATAGAGAGTGTCTGTCAATGATTAGGATGACCAGAGCACCATTCTTTGCCTTATGTGACCTTTGTAAAACTAGAGGTCTTGTACCAGACAACAATGGTTCCTCTGTAGAGGAGCAGGTTGCTATGTTCCTACTGATTGTGGGACACAACCAAAGGTTTAGGGTTGTCCACCAAGCATTTAGGAGGTCAATTGAGACTGTGCACAGGCATTTCCACCAGGTGTTGTATGCTCTAGGAGAGCTTAGAAGTGACTTAATCAAGCCCCCCTCAACTGCTATTCATCCAAAGATCCTGGGGAGCCCTAGATGGAACCCTTATTTCAAGGTAATTCTGTCTATGTAGCACTGCCTCCTTAATTTATGTCCAAACACTTGTCTTAACACCAATGTACACATCTTTATGACTGCATTGGTGCCATTGATGTCACCCATTGCTTGGCTAGGGTGCCTAGGAGAGTACAACATGCTTTCAGGGGTAGGAAAAAGGAACCAACACAGAATATCATGGTTGTTGTTAACTGGGACCTCAACTTCACCTATGTCTTGGCTGGCTGGGAGGGATCAGCACATGATTCCCACATCCTAAATGATGCCATTGAGAGGGAAGATGGATTCACTGTGCCTAAAGGTAACACAAACCACATGTAATTTCCACTTGTGTCCATACCACCCAGTACACACTCATGATGCCACTTCCACTGCTCCACTTGTAGGTAAAATGTACCTTGTAGATGCAGGATATGCTTGCCGCAATGGCTTTCTACCTCCTTACAAGGGTGTTAGGTACCATTTGTCTGAGTACAACAGCACCAACAGGCCAACCAATGCAAGAGAATTGTTCAACCTTAGGCATTCCTCACTTAGGGTCACAGTTGAGAGGGCTTTTGGGGCTTTGAAGAATAGATTTCGTATTCTAGACAACAAGCCCTTTCACCCATTCAAGACACAGGTTAAGCTAGTCATTGCTTGCTGCATCCTGCATAACTGGATCCTTGGGTTTGGTATTGATCACTGTGTGCCAGATGAGGACTGGCTTCCACCCAATCCAGCTGTCCCTGAGCCTGTACCTAATTTGTTGGCAGAAGAAACAGTAGCCATGACTGCTAAGAGGGATGAAATCTGTAATGCCATGCGGGAGGATAGGGGGAGCCATAGGAACTGAGGTTTGGATGTCTGTATGATGATAAACTATGTTTGTTGACCCAGTCTAGGAACATTTGATTTGTGAACTATGTTTGTTATGTAATTATTCATGGATAATCTGAGACCTATATTTCTATGTTCTCTATCTGACTGTTTGGTACTTACACCAGTTAGGATGGCTGAACAAGTTCAGGCTGGGTTTGTGGCTGCTGTTGAGATCTTGTTTGCTAATGTTGAGGCTGCTAATGGAGGGGCAGTGCCTGTTGCACCCCCAGCAGCACCTGTCCAAGCCCTAGCAGCAGTAGTAGGGCCCATGAGGTGGAGCAACAATACCTCAGGCTTTGTGCTAAGGAGGATGGCTCAGCTGCTGACTGATGGTACTAGGCCAGATAAGGTCTTTAAAGACAAGGATGTGAACTATGTGGCCAAGTGCTTGAAACAGTACAGTGGTGATATAGTAAGCCCCACTAAGGTGTATAACCACTTGAGAAAGTGGAGATAGAAGTGGTCTAGGGTGGCTAAGCTAAAGGAGCTAAGTGGTGCCCTATGGGACAATGACATAAGTGCAATTATTCTTGACCAAGACCACTACCTAGGGCACTGCAAGGTAGATAATTGTTTTCCATCCTTCCTTTGTCTTTGCTAACCTAAATAGCCTTCCTTTACCTCACTTATCTGTACTCATCTTGAACTGTCAGGACCACCCCAAAGATGCTGAATTTTTGAACTGCCCCATAAGGTTCTATACTGAGATGGAGGCCATATTTGACCACTCCATGGCCACTGGTAGGTATGCTGTAGGTTCTAGTGAACCCCTTGGGGTGAACCAGGCTGACAGTCAAGCTGCTAAGATAGAGGGTGACTCTCAAACTGAGAAGAGCCCTGCTGAGAGGGGAGAAGGCAGCAAGGTTACAACCACTCAGTCCCAGAATGTAGCTGGCAACAAAAGAAAGAGGGGGACCTTTACTGAGGATGAGATGATCATGATCACCAACATGTCTGATGCTGTTAGGGATGTTGCCAGTGCACTTAGAGAGACAGGGGCTGGCCATGTAGACCCAGACTTGTACCTTGCTGTCCTGGAGATGTCTGGCTTCACCACTGAGGCCCTAATCTATGACTACACTTACCATCTTGAGAACAAGGCCCTGGCCACTGGGTTTGTGAAGATGGAGAGCAGCCATAGAGACATCTGGCTGAGGACCTACCTTGCTAAGAACTACTTCATATAGTTCTATCCAGCTTGGACTGCAAGGTCATGAGGGTGTTGACTGTAGAGATGTATAGTTCCTCCACCCCCCCTCTCCCACTCTCTCTCACCTTTTGTTTACACTTAGGTGTAGCTTTTGTGCAGGGCTCTTGGCTGGTTGACCCCTAATCTTTTGAGTTAGTCTAGTTGGGTATTGACTTACTCTAGTGGAGAGTTGGATTCTATTTGTGCCCACATGGTTGAGGCACCCCTGGACTGTAAATGATAACTTTTTACCTTACTGTTATGATCTATGATTCATGCTCTGTTGTTTTACTCTGTTGGTTTATATTGTTGGTATTCATTTTTATGTTGTGGTGTTTACATGTGGGATTGAAAAGGCCTATGATGTAAAAAAGTTAAAATATGAGGTGGCTACATTTTTTTACTGATGGTTGGTTTTCTTGCTGTTTTTTCAAGTATGTCATCAAACCCATCCGAACCATCCATTCTCCTGCAACTCCTTTGGGTTGATGGTAGAGAATGGATGGTCAGATGGATTCCATGACTGCCTTGTCTTTGCCTTGAGTTTATTTGGAGTTACTTGCAAATTATGTAGCCACCTATGATTTGGTTTTAAAGGAAATAAGCACCACATCCTGGAGCTAAGGCCAATCTGTTATCCAAACTAACATGTCCATCATCTTGTCTGCTGGAATCATCCACTGTTAACCACATGTTGGTTACCAATAGTGAATGCTTGAGCAGACTACATGGTTGCCATGTATCTGCTTTGCTCTTGCCCTTTTCTGTTTTTTGCAGTTCTTTTGATATCCTGTTTAGCCACCAATGATATGAGAAAAAGGTACAAATTAAACTCTTAACCTGTCCAGCTGAGGCCTAAATTTTGTACAAAATTTCTATGTCATGCTGATCATTGGAAAGGAAGTTGAGATATATTGATTTCATATCAGTTCAATCTGTAGATCTTCAAGTTCCTTACTAATATTCAGTGTGAGTTCATTTATGCACTATGCTTCCTATCTATGGCCATGAGACACATCCATATAGTGCTTTAACCATAGATTATCTATGGTAATATAGCTGTATGGTTGTGTTCCATGGCCACAATATGCTGCACAAGTGTACACTGCTTCTATTCTATGTTTTCTTGCTCTGGCCTGTGATGCAGATAAATAAAACTTGAGGTGACTTTTTCATGTATGGCCTGTGATATAAAACTATGTAGTATAGTGTGGCTGTTATTCTTGACATTTGTTATTTCCTATCTTTCATGGCCGTTATCAAGCCCTGTTGTGCACAACCACCCTCTGCAACACCAGCTTCTACCAGTTGCTGTGTGATTGAAAGTGCAATCAAGCCCTAAAGTGGGTTTTGGTGACATGACAATATATTTAGGAGACTAATGAGACTTTGTAAGTATGACAAGCAGGTTAAACTTAAGGAGGTTGATGAACAGGTTGGCGGACCCCTCCAATTACAAAAGTGCATGGCAACAAGCTCAAAGGAGTTTAAATTTATTTTATACTTTAAAATTGAGTTATGTATACCATAATATTAAGAGGGATTCAACACGCATGCCAATAAGTGAACCAAATGCTATATCTATCCAAATATCATCACACCTCCACATACATAGTAGACAAAACAGCCAGCTATTCGAAGATCAATCCTTTGTTGTCTCTGCCAGGCCGGCAGTGCTAGCCTCCACGCCAGCAGTGTCGGGCCCTAAGGCCGGCACTGCCGTGACTTGATCTGCCCGTTGGCAGTGAAGAGGTATTTAACACCTCCTCACTTTCCCCCAACGGCTAGTTCTGCCATTCATTCATTCTAACTTCGTGATACATAAAGAGAAGCCTCCTTCTTGCTCTTCCCTTCTCCCTTGGTGCTCAACCACTCTCCTCCATTGATTTGCAATCAACCTTTGAGAGATTGAGCCTCCAAGCTTGAGAAATAGCTTCTCCCTCAGAACTTTAACTCCTACAAGTATTTGGTTTGCGTGGTGGCCGGCGGTTTGAGTTCTTTACTCTTGGAGCATTGCTCCTAGCCGGCTAGAGGTTGCCCTTGAGCTTGCCTCCTTCGTGTGGCATCCTAGGGAAGTTTGTATCACCCCCATATTGCTAATACATTCCTCTCATCTCAAGAGTTCATTCTCTTGACTTGAGATCGAGGAAAGAGCTAGCCTTTGTAGTGAGCTTGAGCCTTGCGTGGCGCACCTCAACAACGTGGACGTAGGCAAGCCTTGGTGGCGAGATGAACCACGGGTCAAATCTTGTGTCCCCTTGTGTTTGTATCTAACTTTGATATATCTTGTTTGCAAGGTGATTTCTAGGGTTTGGACCCGATCTACACAGTGGGTGTGTTGCTATCACTTTCAGGTGGTGCTAGAGGTTCCCTACACCTCTAGGAAGGTTTCTATTCAAGCACAATTTACATTCTCAGTTTATTTTTTGAATTGTGCATATCTCTGTTCTGATGACCAGCACTGCTGCCCTTAGCCCAGCAGTGCCGGCCTCTGCTAATAGAAACTTGTCAAGTTGTTTTAAACAAGCCTATTCACCCCCCCCTCTAGGATAATCAGGTCCTTACAAGTGGTATCAAAGCAAGGTTACCTCAGTAATGAAAGTGCAATCAAGCCTTAAGTGGGTTTTGGTGACATGACAACGCAATTAGAGAACTAATGAGACTTTACAAGTATGACAAGCAGGTTAAACTTAAGGAGGTTGATGAACAGGTTGGTGGACCCCTCCAATTACAAAAGTGCATGACAACAAGCTCAAAGGAGTTTAAATTCTTTTATACTTTGAAATTGAGTTAGGTATGTCGTACTATTAAGAGGGATTCAACACGCATGCCAACAAGTGAACCAAATGCAACATCTATCTATATAATTCACACCTCCACATAGAAAGTGGGCAAATCAGCCAGCCTTTTGAAGATCACACCTTTGCTGTTCTGCCTAGGCCGGCAGTGCCGGGCTCTTTGACCGGCAGTCAGGCCGGCATTGCCGCGACTTGTTCTGCCCGTTGGCAGAGAGGGGTACTTAAACACCTCCTCATTCCCCCCAACGGCTAGTTCTGCCACTCACTCATTCACACTTCGCAGAAACAGAAAGAGAAGCTCCTTTCTTGCTCTCTCTCTTCTCCCTTGGTGCTCTCTCCCTCTCTCCCACTTTGATTCCAATCATTCTTGAGAGATTGAGCCTCCAAGCTTTGAGAAGAAGCTTCTCCCTCGGATCTTCAACTCCTACAAGCATTTGGCTCGCGTGGTGGCCGGTGGTTTGAGTTTGTTACTCTTGGAGCTTTGCTCCTAGCCGGCTAGGCATCGCCCTTGAGCTTGCCAACTTGTGTGGCAGCCAAGGGAGGTTTGTAAAACCACCATATTGCTAATACATTGCCCCTCATCTCAAGAGTTCATTCTCTTGACTTGAGACCGAGGAAAGAGCTAGCCTTGTGTGGCGCGCTTGAGCCTTGTGTGGCGCACCTCAACAACATGGGCGTAGGCAAGCCTTGGTGGCGAGCTGAACCACGAGATAAATCCTTGTGTCACTGTGTGCTTGTTACTTTACTTTGTTATATATTATGTGCAAGGTGATTTCTAGGGTTTGGACCCGATCTACTCCAAGGGTGTGTTGCTACCACTTTCAAGTGGTGCTAGAGGTTTCCTACACCTCTAGGAAGGTTTTGATTCAGCCACAATTTACATTCAATCTTTACTTTTTGAATTGTGTTGAAATCTGTTCAGGTGACCAGCACTGGTGCTCTTAGCCCAGCAGTGCCGGCCACCCTGGCAGTGCCGACCTATGACTGACAACAAGTGTCGAGTTGATTTTTAAACAAGCCTATTCACCCCCCCTCTAGTACAATCGGGTCCTTACAAGTAAGCACTTCACCGTGCGAGGTAATGGCCGACGAGGGAAATGTCGTGATGGTTGACCCCAAGAAGGTGGACTTGCACGAGACCTCAAGTAGCGATGGGAGTGTCGACACGATCAGGTTACTAGACCACTACTGGTATATCTGCTGGAGAAATAGCAAGAATAAAAGAAGCTAGAAGATTGAGAAGAGAAGGCAAGAAATTACAAAAAGAAGAAAAAACAATCAGTGAAGCCAAAAGCTTGAAGCTTGCCGAGAAGCTTCATAGAAGAGAAGTTAGAGCACTCAAGAAGGAGCTCAATGCAAAGGAGGAGGAACTAAGGAAGAGCAAAGAGCAAGCACCTCATGTGGAGGTTGATTCAAGTAGCTCCGTCGGTGATGATGATGCATCATACCAAGCCTCCAAGTTTGTGAATAAGGATGAGAAGAAGAAGAAGGATGATGACAGCAAAAAATACTCCGCCATATCCTTTGATTATTCATCTATTTCAAAGCATGAGCATAAACCTCTATTTCATGTTACCGCCGGCAAGTTGACTCATTTCAATGGGACCAACTTTGACAAGTGGAAACACTTGATGAAAGCTTATCTTGTAGGTCTTCACCCCGATGCTTGGGAGATTGTTCACAAAGGATGTGATCCTCCGGTTGATCCCACAAGTCCCACCACCACCGAGCTCTGTTGCATACAACTCAATGCACAAGCAACTAGTGTGTTGCTAAGTGCATTGGATGGTGATGAGTACAACAAGGTGATGGGCTTGGAGGTTGCCAAGGAGATTTGGGACACCTTGCACCTTGCACATGAGGGTGTCAGCAAAGTGAGGCAGACCAAGATTGATTTATTGATGGTCAAGCTCAACCAGTTCATGATCAATGAAGATGAAGGGCCACAAGAGATGTTTGATAGGTTGATGACTATAGTGGGTAAGATAAGAGGACTTGGTGGTGAAGAAGTCAATGATCACAAGGTTGTTAAGATCATGCTTGAAGCCTATTCTCTAAGGAATGAGACCGTTGTGAAATTGATTAGGGACAAGAAAAGATTTGAGTACTTCACACCAAGTGATGTGTTTGGAAGGATTATGACCTTTGACTTGCAAAGGGAAGAAGCACTTGAGAGGAAGAAGCTTGGTGAGATGCAAGCAAGGATGGAGGGAATGAAGATCAAGAAAGTGGCTCTCAAAGCTAACAAGAGCACAAGGAGATCAACCCCTAGCTGTCCTAAAAACAGCAAGCATGCTTCCTCAAGCAAAGCTCAAGCAACCAAGACCATCAAGCATGAACCCGAAGCTTTGATGGTGAAAGTGAAGATGAGCAAGCGGAGAACATTGATGACATGGCCCTATTTATGAGAAGATTCAACAAGGGCATAAATAAGAATGGGTACAAGCTCATGAAGAGAAGATTCCCAAACAAGAAGTCAAGGACATGCTTCAATTGTGGTAGCACCGAATATTTCATTGCCGATTGCCCAAATGAGAAGAAAGAAAAGTTTGGCAAGAGCAAGAGAGAAGACAAGGGTGACCACAATAAAGGCAAGAGATATGTGGGTGAAGCACACATTGGGCATGAATGGGACTCAATGGTAGAGAGCTCAAGTGAGGATGAGGAGATGGCTACTATTGCTATTCACAAGCCATCCACTTCACCAAGGCTCTTCAACAATATGTCCGATGATGATGAAAGCTCCCCTCTTATTTGTCTCATGGCAAAGGGTGAGAAGGTAAAATCAAAACCGAAACCCATAACTCCTCCCCCAAAAGACATCTCTAGTAGTGATTCTAGTGATTACTCTAGTGATGATGAATCTAATGATGAAGAAATAAATGAACTAACTAAAAACATGGATATCAAGACCAAAATCTTCATTGCTAATCTAATGGATGAATTAGAGACAACCAAGGCTGAGCTAGCATCTAGAGAAAAGACTCTTATAAAACAAGAGGATCTTTAAATTGCTAGTGAGGAAGCTCTTGCATTAGAAAGGAGTGAGGTGAGCTCTTTGACTAAGGCCTCGGCCAAAGAACAAGAAGCTCATGCTCTCACTAAGAAGGAGTGTAGTGACCTCAAACAAAAGCATTGTGGCTTAGTTGAAAAGCATCAAGAGCTTGAGGCACAATACTCTCTTCTTTGGGAGGGCAACTCACATCTTCCTAAATCAAATGATGCCTCTTCTCCATCCACTAGTCAAGGTTGTGGAAAATGCTATAATATTGATATGAATGCTCATTCCACTAACCTTGCCAACATGGAGGCTATGAAGAAAGAAATAGCAAGGCTCAACAATGTCATCTCAGTTTCAAAGAAGAATGACAAAGACAAAGTTGAGCCAAAGAAGATCCAATACAAGAATGGAAGGCATCCATCAATCAAAGATGGGCTTGGTCACACTCAAGGAGGCAAAACCAATGGTAGAAAAATGGTCAAAGGCATTGAGTGTGTCAAGTTTGAGAAGAAGGGAAGCATTGGTGCAGATAAGCCTGCACAGACAACAGCTCTGCTGGACCACAGGCCGGCAGTGCCGGACCTGAAGCCGGCAGTGCCGCGCCCCAAGAAAGGGAAGGCTACCAATGCTTCACCTGATCAAACTTAGACCAAAGTCCATGCCAAGAGGATGCCCCAGTAAAAGCAGATTTCTCAGAAATCCAAGGACTCAATTTGGGTGGCCAAGAACAAGTTTGCATATCAACCCAAGTCAAGGTCACCCCAAGGAAGCTTGTCTTCGTGCTACATGTTGAAATGCAATGACCGTGGTAAAGTCATTGCAGAATTTGTGGGTGATGAGAAACATGATAAAAGAAGCATGAATATTTGGGTGCCAAAAATTGTTGTGAGTAACATGCAAGGCCCCAAGATTGATTGGAGACCTAAATCTAGGAACTAAAATTGTTTTGTAGGCATACTCCTCCGGTGGATCAAGTTGGGTGCTTGATAGTAGATGTACAAATCATATGACCGGAGAGAAGAGTATGTTCTCATCATATTCCCCAACTTCAAATGCAAGTGAGAATATCATCTTTGGTGACAACTCTAAAGGGGAAGTGATTGATCTTGGTAAAGTTGCTATTACTCTTGATCATTCCATCTATTATCTTTAAGGGTGTGAAAGTCTTTAAGGGTGTGGAAGTCTTTAAGAGGGAGGATTCCTCTATTGTCTTTACGGGTCATTTGAAGGGCAAGCTTTACCTAGTTGATTTCAACAAAAGTAAGGCTAAGCTTGAGACTTGTTTAGTGGCAAAATCTAGCATGGGTTGGTTATGGCATCGCCGACTAGCTCATGTTGGGATGAGGAACTTGGCCAAACTCCTAAAAGATGAACACATTCTTGGACTAACAAATGTTTATTTTGAGAAAGATAGAATTTGTAGCGCTTGCCAAGCCGGAAAGCAAGTAGGTGCATCTCACCCATCCAAGAGCATTGTCTCCACCAAGCAACCATTGGAGCTAATACACATGGATCTCTTTGGACCGGTGGCCTACATAAGCATTGGCGGTAACAAACACGGTTTAGTTATTGTTGATGACTTTACTCGTTTCACTTGGGTGTTTTTCATGTATGATAAGGCACAAGTGCAAGATAAGGTGAAAACCTTCATTAGAAGAGCACAAAGAGAATTCGGCTTCCAAATCAAGAAAGTTCGTAGTGACAATGGAACCGAGTTCAAGAATACTCAAGTGGAGGAGTTTCTTGATGATGAGGGAATCAAGCATGAGTTTTCAGTTCCATACACCCCTCAACAAAATGGTGTAGTAGAGAGGAAGAACTGGACACTCATTGACATGGCAAGGACAATGCTAGATGAGTACAAGACTTCAGATATCTTTTGGGCCGAAGCCATCAACATCGCTTGCCATGCCATCAACTGGCTTTATCTACACAAGATCTTGAAGAAGACTTCATATGAGCTTCTAACCGGTAATAAACAAAAGGTGTCTTACTTTAGAGTTTTTGGGTGCAAGTGTTTCATACTTAACAAGAAACCCAAAACCTCTAAGTTTGCACCTAAAGTTGATGAAGGTTTTCTTCTTGGTTATGGATCAAATGAGCATGCCTATCGTGTATTCAACAAGACCTTAGGGAAAATTGAAATCGCGATAGATGTGACATTTGATAAATCTAATGGCTCTCAAGTAGAGCAAATTGATCAAGTGATTGTAGGTAATGAGGAACCACCATGTGAAGCAATCAAGAATATGACCATTGGTGACATTAGGCCACAAGAAGTCCAGGCCATAGAAGTGGAACCTCAAAGTGATGAAGCTACTGCCCCAAGACTCGAGGAAAATGGACCAGCAGTGCTCCCTGGTCAGGGCTGTGTGCTCGTGGCTGGCACTGTCGGACCAGAGGCCAGCACTGCCGGACCAAGCAGACAGGCAGCAGCTAGCCCCTCACCTGCTACTCCAAGGAACCTACAACCTATATTTGAAGAGTATGAGTATGATGACCAAGCTGCCCAACAAGAAGCCACATAATATCCAAGATTGAGGCAAACAATTCAAAAGAGATCATCCCGTTGACAACATACTTGGGAGTCTCCGAAGGGGGGTAACTACTCGTTCACATTTGGAAAATTTTTGTCAATTTTACTCTTTTGTCTCCTCTTTGGAACCTCTCAAGGTTGAACAAGCTCTTGATGATCTGGATTGGGTGATGGCTATGCAAGATGAGCTCAATAGCTTTGAAAGGAACAAGGTTTGGTCATTGGTGGAAAGACCCAACACTAATGTGATTGGAACCAAGTGGGTCTTCCGCAACAAGCAAGATGAGCAAGGCGTGGTGACAAGGAACAAGGCAAGATTGGTGGCTCAAGGTTTCACTCAAGTGGAGGGCCTAGACTTTGAAGAGACATATGCACCAGTAACTAGGCTTGAAGCAATTCGAATGCTTTTGGCCTATGCTGCCCACCATGACTTCAAGCTCCAACAAATGGATGTGAAGAGTGCATTCCTCAACGGCCCTATCCAAGAGTTGGTGTATGTTGAGCAGCCACCGGGCTTTGAAGATCCAAAGTTCCCTCATCATGTCTTCAAGCTCCATAAGGCGCTCTATGGGCTTAAGCAAGCACCAAGAGCATGGTATGAATGCCTTAAAGAATTCTTGATCAAACAATGCTTTGAAATAGGCAAAGCAGATCCTACTCTCTTCACTCATAAAGTCAATAATAATATCTTTGTGTGCCAAATATATGTCGATGACATAATATTTGGTAGTACTAACCAATCCTTTTGTGATGAGTTTAGTAGGATCATGACTAAGAGATTTGAGATGTCTATGATGGGTGAGCTAAAGTTCTTCCTCGGTTTTCAAATCAAGCAACTCAAGGAAGGAACTTTCCTATGCCAAACCAAGTACACCCATGATATGTTGAGAAAGTTTGACATGGCCAATGCAAAGCCAATCAAGACTCCCATGCCAACCAATGAACATCTTGATCTTGATGAAGGAGGGAATCCGTGAACATAAAGATCACCTCTCCTCTCCTCTCTCAACCCTAAGGAGACCTAGGGAGCCTAGAGGTCCCTCTCTTCCCCCCGGCAGTGCTGCCCCTTTGGAGGTGCTGTCATTGGACGAGGTGTGGAGGATCTTCCTCCCTACGTCAAGCTCCGTTCAAGCCCGACCTTCTTCGTCTCCTTCCCTCTCTTTCAAAGATGAAAGCCGGTGGATCGAGTGGTGCAAGAGGAAAGAGGTCAAGGACCAAGGCTCGTACTCCTATAGCTGATGATGGCCTAAATCTCAGGCAGAGGAGCATTCAAGAGGAGGAACTGCAAAGGGCAGGGAGAACAATCAGAGAAGATGTTTTTCCTAGGACACCTCCAGATTTGGGCATGTTTAATGGTTTCCATCTCACTCATCATGATGAAGAGATATTGGTCAGGGAACTACAGGACAGTCGTATCAGACAGAGAGTGAGCTATCAACATTAGTGGCGGTCTGTCCAGGAGCAAAGGACCATCTATCCTTATGATGTGCTAAAGGACATGGGGGTGGACTACAGATTCTGAAATGTGTTTCATTCTGACTACTATTCCAGTGTTCTCTTTCATGCTACCAAGCCCAAGATCATCAAGATGAAGTATGTTGATTGGGAGCATTTGGAGAACAAGAGAGACCCTGTGTTTGACAAGATCATTGACCAGTACAGACAGCTAGGTATGTATAAGTGGATGAGCTTTCAGAATGGCTGGAACACTGAGATCATCCATCAGTTTATGCCACTTACTACCTTGATAGGGAGAATCAAGTGATGCACTGGATGATAGAGGGCATGCACTATAGGCTTGACTATGTGACTTTTGCTCGCCTTCTAGGCTTTGGAGAGGACGATAGAGCATGCTCTAATGTTCATGATGAAAGAGGGCTGACAAATGAGAAGATTTCACAACTCTACATTGAGCCAAAGTATGCAGATGGTCTTGTGAATGGGCTGAGGAGTAAGTACTACATCTTAAATAACCTCTTCAGAACCACTCTCTATCCTAAGGTGGGATCTGCTTCAAACCTCTATGCTACATCGAAGAATGTTTTGAGGAGGATGAGAGGTGGAGCACCACCATTTTTAGTGGCACGTTTCCTTTGGGATAAGATCTTCCTTGCTGTTGATGATGCTAGGAAGGGGCTTCCTTATGCTCCCTACCTAATGTTCATCATTGAGATGGTGACTGGCTGGATCTACAACAAGGACACTGTCCATGAGCCTTACAGAGCAGAGAAGGCAGTTGACTCTACTGCTATTCAGGAGGTGAAGACTCCTCCCAGGGACAGCACCAGGGCAGCAGCTTCAGATCGCCCTGAGTCCTCAGCAGCAGCAGCTACCAGAGGCAGGGAGAAGGGTAAGCTTGGCAGAATTCTGAAGAAGATCTTTGCTGGCATTTGTTATGCCAATGACCATGCTTATCAGACCAAGCTAAAGATCAGGCAGCTTAGATAGGAGCAGGGCCTCAGACAGATACCTCCTCCTACACCTCCACCTCAGCTCAGTGAGGAGTCTACCTATGATGAGGATGATGATGATGAGGAGGAGGAGGAGGAGATCCAGCAGCCACAAACTCGGAGGTGTAGTAAGCGTGCCTCAGCTCCTAGTGTTCACTTCACAACCCCTGATGATGATGATGATGATGATGATGATGCTGATGAAGATGAAGATGATGATGATGACCATATGGATGAGGACAACGACTAGCTTGTATTCTTTTTGCTTGGTTCCTTTTTTTCCTTTTTGGTGACTTGTTTCCAAAGGAGGAGAATTACTAAGTGAAGGGGGTACAACATCTTTCGACGGTCATGAAGGAGCCGCAGCTAGTTATCTTTTGTTTTTTAGTTTGAGAGATGAGAGAGTAACATGAAAACTATTTTATTATAATATTGCCACTTAAGTACTTGATTTGTGTTATTTTTTGGACATGTACTCTCTCTTATATTTCATGCTTGTTTTAGCATGCCTTTAGTTTTTATTTATATCTTGTTGTGTGGTTGTGTCTTAGCTTCCGCAGCCTTGCTGTTGGTAGCTAGGCCGACAGTGTCGGGCTTCAGGCCGGCAGTGTCGGACTGCTATCAACAGCAAGCACTCTGATTGTGTCTTGAGACAGGTTGTATTCTCACGTATATTCTTGTGACACCTTTTTCAGCACCCTACAGTAGTCATGGATGTAGGGGGAGCCCTATTTCACTCTAATGTGTGAATTTTGACTTCTCATGCCAAGTTGGAAATTCAAATTCTTATTCACACATTTAGGGGGAGCTCCTACACCCATGACTTGCATTGTCTCAGATTATTATTCATTTTTATAAGTTCTAAGTGTGTTGTTATCAATCACCAAAAAGGGGGAAATTGAAAGTGCAATCAAGCCCTAAAGTGGGTTTTGGTGACATGACAACATATTTAGGAGACTAATGAGACTTTGTAAGTATGACAAGCAGGTTAACTTAAGGAGGTTGATGAACAGGTTAACGGACCCCTCCAATTACAAAAGTGCATGGCAACAAGCTCAAAGGAGTTTAAATTCATTTTATACTTTGAAATTGAGTTAGGTATGTCGTACTATTAAGAGGGATTCAACACGCATGCCAACAAGTGAACCAAATGCTATATCTATCTAAATATCATCACACCTCCACATACATAGTAGGCAAAACAGCCAGCTATTCGAAGATCAATCCTTTGCTGTCTCTGCCAGGCCGGCAGTGCCGGGCCCCAAGGCCGGCACTGCCGCGACTTGATCTGCCCATTGGCAGTGAAGAGGTATTTAACACTTCCTCACTTTCCCCCCAACGGCTAGTTCTGTCATTCATTCATTCTAACTTCGTGATACATAAAGAGAAGCCTCCTTCTTGCTCTTCCCTTCTCCCTTGGTGCTCAACCACTCTCCTCCATTGATTTGCAATCAACCTTTGAGAGATTGAGCCTCCAAGCTTGAGAAATAGCTTCTCCCTCAGAACTTTAACTCCTACAAGTATTTGGTTTGCGTGGTGGCCGGCGGTTTGAGTTCTTTACTCTTGGAGCATTGCTCCTAGCCGGCTAGAGGTTGCCCTTGAGCTTGCCTCCTTCGTGTGGCATCCTAGGGAAGTTTGTATCACCCCCATATTGCTAATACATTCCTCTCATCTCAAGAGTTCATTCTCTTGACTTGAGACCGAGAAAAGAGCTAGCCTTTGTGGTGAGCTTGAGCCTTGTGTGGCACACCTCAACAACGTGGACGTAGGCAAGCCTTGGTGGTGAGCTGAACCACGGGTCAAATCTTGTGTCCCCTTGTGTTTGTATCTATACTTTGATATATCTTGTTTGTAAGGTGATTTCTAGGGTTTGGACCCGATCTACTCGGTGGGTGTGTTGCTACCACTTTCAGGTGGTGATAGAGGTTCCCTACACCTCTAGGAAGGTTTCTATTCAAGCACAATTTACATTCTCAGTTTATTTTTTGAATTGTGCATATCTCTGTTCTAGTGACCAGCACTGCTGCCCTTAGCCCAACAGTGCCAGCCACCCCGGCAGTGCCGGACTTGAGACCGGCAGTGTCGGCCTCTGCTGACAGAAACTTGTCAAGTTGTTTTAAACAAGCCTATTCACCCCCCTCTAGGATAATCAGGTCCTTACAAGTGGTATCAAAGCAAGGTTACCTCAGTAATGAAAGTGCAATCAAGCCTTAAGTGGGTTTTGGTGACATGACAACGCAATTAGAGAACTAATGAGACTTTACAAGTATGACAAGCAGGTTAAACTTAAGGAGGTTGATGAACAGGTTGGTGGACCCCTCCAATTACAAAAGTGTATGACAACAAGCTCAAAGGAGTTTAAATTCTTTTATACTTTGAAATTGAGTTAGGTATGTCGTACTATTAAGAGGGATTCAACACGCATGCCAACAAGTGAACCAAATGCAACATCTATCTATATAATTCACACCTCCACATAGAAAGTGGGCAAATCAGCCAGCTTTTTGAAGATCACACCTTTGCTGTTCTACCTAGGCCGGCAGTGCCGGGCTCTTTGACCGGTAGTCAGGCCGGCATTGCCGCGACTTGTTCTGCCCGTTGGCAGAGAGGGGTACTTAAACACCTCCTCATTCCCCCCAACGGCTAGTTCTGCCACTCACTCATTCACACTTCGCAGAAACAGAAAGAGAAGCTCCTTTCTTGCTCTCTCTTCTCCCTTGGTGCTCTCTCCCTCTCTCCCACTTTGATTCCAGCAGTGTCGGCCCTTAGCCCAGCAGTGCTGGCCACCCCGGCAGTGCCGGCCTCTGCTGACAGAAACTTGTCAAGTTGTTTTAAACAGGCCTATTCACCCCCCCTCTAGGCTAATCAGGTCCTTACAGTGATGACAGTGAGTGGATGTGCACAATAGGGTTCCATAGCAGGCATGACATGCTGTTTTAATGATGTTGTGTTTTCATTACTATGCCACACATTGACTAGAACCAAGGCAACTAATAAGCTGAGGCCATACATGTTTACTTTTCAGAAAATGGGTAGTTACTATGTGGTTTTTTATGGGAGGAAACCTGGAATTTATATAACATGGCATGAGTGCAGTGACCAAGTGCTTGGCTTCAAGAATGCTAAATTCAAGAAGTACTATGACTATAAACATATAGTTAATGATTTCAATGCATATTTTGTTTCCTCATCTACTCCTACTAGTTTATCTGTTGATACTAAGCATGTTGGGCAAGATGTGCATGGTCCTCAAAACATAGTCAAGTGTTTGGTTCATTGGAAGGATGTCACTATTGTTTCCCTGTTACTTCTTGTCTGTGCTCTTTGGTTCAGGCTTTCGGTTTGCAGTATCTGAGGTGGCCTCTGTTGGCCTTTGTTGGCCTCTGTTCTATCTGAGCATTTGTTATTTTTGTAAGATTTAAATTTGTAACCTCTCTTAGCCTGTGATGCAAAACCTACTACTTGGTGCCTGTTGTTACTCTTTGCTATGTGTTTCTTTCATGTGTGCCATCAAACTCTTGTGAGACATCCTCAATGCAACACCAAGCTATTGCTTGAGATGATGACACTGAATGATGTCCACAGGAGTTTCATGACAACCATGAGGTCTTAGTTCTTCTCTGTTCTTTGTCGAATTTGATTCTCCATTTGGATGGTAGGCACCTGTTATTTACCTACTGGGATGACTACACCCTGTCCACTTGCTGAGGCCAACATAACTTCCAACTTTTGTCATTTTTTACATTGACTATTTGTTGTATTTAGGGGGACAATTTCGAACTGTAATCGGATGTACTTATGGCCATGTAAACTGGAAGGCAAATGATGTATCAAGCTGTAATCTTTGAGCATTCACATGTAAACTGAGCACTTTGTTCATAATTTATCTTTAATCTTACAATTCGAAAATATGTTCATGTTAGTCAAAAACCTGTCATATTTGGTCGTTTTTGGTTTTGTTGTGTTGTTGCTGCCTGGGAATCCTGGGAGGTTCTCAGCCAGGCCGGCTACCAAACAGCACCTCCTTTGGGCGGTTGATGACAGTTGAGTTCCGGCCGGGCTCCAAGGTGGTAACCAAACACACCCACAGCTCGGCCAGTCCCTATGCAACAAAAAACCAAACAGGAGAGGGTGCCCCTCTTTTACCTGGCTACGGCTGAACACAGCCTGGTCTCTGGGCCTAGCTCCCCAGGAGCTCTGTACCAAACACGCCCTAGGTTCCTCACCGATGCTCATCATCGCACGCATAGCCCGACGACGTGCTGCCGCAACTCACGCACACGCGCTGCTGCTATTCACGCACGCAACAGAACCAATCTCCGCCGGATTGCCTCTGCCGCTTGCAGTCACCGATTGGCGGCCATCCGTGTGACCCTGTCCGCCTGCCTTTGCTTCTACCCCTTGCTGTCACCGCCTGTCGTCCCTGTGACCATGTCTGCCTGCCTATGTTCCTGTCGCCGATTGCATAATAGCAATAGCCTGTCTGCCTGCCTCTGTTTCTGACGCTGCATGCAAAACACCAATAGTAGTAGATGAGTAGCAAAATTTACCAGGGGACATTGAAAATATGTGGTTTCTGCCACAGACCACTAAAAAGAATGACTTTGCCACAAACCACTATAAAAGTATGATCGTTTGCTGCCGAACACTATGGGTGTGTTTGGTTTCCTGCCTTAGCTGTAGCCTGGTTAGGATCCTAGCCTGGCTAGGCAAAACCTGGTTCCAACAAGCCAACAGTAGGTTGTTTGGTTGTCTGTACTGTCTTAGCCTGACTAGCCTCCCAACGTGTTTGGTTGTCTGGTTAATTTGGATACACTCACCTCTTCTTTAAATTGGTAAGTTTACCTTCTTTGAGTAATTTTGTCGAACATGTGGCGGACATACTCAACGAGCAGTAGTACACGGCGAGCGCAACAAGGAGCACACACAAGCAGCACACGGCAAGCAACACGCAAGCAGCACATGGCAGGCACAACGAGCAACACGCAAGCAGCAAGACACCACAAGCAACACGCAAGCAGCACACGGCAAACACGACAAACTTGGATGCTTGGTGGCTCCCCTGCTCGAACTCGGCTGGCGGTAGCGTCATCTGAACCTGGCATCCTTGAATCGCTCCTCCAGCTGTCGCGTGCCCCTCCACGGCGGCCACGGCTTTGGCTCCGGCGAGGCCTCCACGGCGGCCACGACTTCTTGGCCGGACGAGGTGCTCCGGGGCCGATGGTAGTGGAGGGGAGCAAGGGCTGATGCTAGTTGAGGAGAGCAGGACCGCCAGCGGTGCTGGGAAGCAGGGCCAGTGCCGGTGGAGAAGAGCACGACTGGCGTCAGTGGAGGGGAGCAGAGCCACGGTCGCTGTTGTGTCGCAGGTGAGGGTGAGCATGCGGGAGGTGAGGAGAACGAAGACCGGTGCCTGGCCAAGCCTGGCTCCCAGAAAACGACCGAAGCCTGCGTTTTTCTGGGGCCTGGCTAAATGGTGGTGGGTGGCTTCCTGGAGCCTGGCTTGGGACTCCATACAGGCAACCAAACAACACGAAGGTGGCTTCCTAGAACCTGATTAGGAGTTAGTCATCCAACTAAACACACCATATAACACTTAAAATATGTTTTCTCATTGAAATAGGTAAGTAAACATAATATCTGGACAGAAATACCCCTGCCATTTAATTTAAGGTTGCAGCAACATAACAGCAGCTCAGGGGACCAAGCGCCGCTGCTGCTCCGCTCGCTGCTACACCGGCGCCGCCGGCACCGCGCAGGAAGGAAGAGCGCCGCTGTGCAGGAAGCACGTGCTGACGCTGCCGTCTTGAGGCGGCGCCGCCGCTGCACAGTAAGCACGCGTCGCCGCTGCCGTCTCCAAGCGGCGCCGCCGCCGCGCAAGAAGCATGCGTCGCCGCTGCCGTCTCCAGGCGGCGCCGCCGCCGCGCAGGAAGCACGCGCCGCCGCTGTCTCCGGGCGCCGCCACGCAGGAAGCACCCGTGCTGCAGTCTCTAGGCACCGCGCAAGAAGTACGTGCTGACGCTGCCGTCTCTAGGCGCCGCCGCTGCGGTCTTCAGGCGCTGCCTCCTACTTTTTTTTCCCACGCGAAGCGCCATGCGAGTAAGTGCAAAACGTGCAAGTCAGCGGCACACACACACAGGGTCTGGAATTCTCGATCCGTTCGATAGGCATAAAAGCATAGGGGTATGTTCGTCATTTCATGTGGCTGTATTTTAAAAGTAAATATTATAATGAGTTTAGTGTCTTGTCGCATAATACTTATGTTTTTTGATATCTTTTAGCATACACAACTTTTTTTAGTGGTACATAGCAAAGACCACATTTTAGCAATTTGGCTAAAACTTTGTCCTAAACGAGAATCTTTTTGAGTACGAAGGGAGTACACACATATTCCCACATTGAAACTGTCGTTTTTGTCTTTTAGATTCTCATTCGACCTGTTCGTCTTATTCAAAAGAATTAAACAAATATAATAAAATAATTAAGAGTTACACAAAAAATGAGAATAAGACGAACAATCAAACAAAAAGTCTCGTCAAATTTTAAAACGACACTTTTAATGAGACGGAGGGAGTATATATAAGGGTACTGGTCAATGGGACTCGGCAAAGCTCATAAGGGTACTGGTCGCACATATATATTATATCAATTAAGTTTGTTTTTAATTTATTCCGTTGCGTTAGCACGAGCAACATACTAGTAGATAATAATAGCATATTATTCTGCTAAAAAAAGATAATAGCATATTATGCCCCCCTTTTCAAATTAAGTAAGTTATTTTCATTTTTTTCTAAATACATAGCTTTTATTATACATCTAGACATAGTATACATATCTAAATGCATAAACAACTTATAATTTGAAATGGAGGAGTAATATATGAGAACCTTTTCAATCAAGTTTGGCCACGAGGCATCAATCTCACAATCTATAATTGCACCATAAAGTAATCCAACATGCAGCTGAACAAAGGTACGAAGCATTTACGTGAAAATCACAGTTGAGCATTAAGTAACCGAAGTTTGCTAACATCGAGCATAGATGTGTACATACGAAATTCAGTGATCAAAGCTGCAAATACCACAGGCCACACAACAGACACCACAACAATCCAGAAATATCTCAACACCATCTCTAGGTTCTCTGCTAACACTCTCTTAACTCTGAGGAATCATTCCTGAACCAGCCAACTTGGGGTCAGCCTAGTTAGTTTGGCTTCCATCCAAGATAAGCAGTGATTCCCCAAGCAGCTTTTGTGCTTCCTCTCTCCTCCTGAGGTAAGAAAATACTCAGGGGCGTTAGAAGACAGGCACTTATGCAGTTACAATTTACAATGAAACCAGAAGACGTGCAAGCAAGCAACTATTTACCATATTTCTAAAGACGAAGATTATTCGCGATAATAAAGCAAGCAATAGCATACAGGATACTCTACAAAATTTGTATGCATAGTAGCATAGGTCAACTTCATAGAATAGCATGCATTCTACATTTTTTTTATCAAAACTATCAGCTAACCATCTCTTGAACTACACTATATGTTTCGAATCAGGGCAGCAAGCAGTAGTTAAATGGTCCTTTTGACATGGTAAACTGTGACGGATGACTATAGTCCACGACATCTATATTATGACAAAGCCATAGTTGTGAGCAGCAGGAAGCATGTCCAGACACAACCCATTTCCCCAACTCTAGGTAAGAATATATAAATACTGATGAAACATATATAACAGTTTCAGAATATACTGGAGTGTCGTGCGGGATTGACTTAATACCGATGAATATCTTTTTAGCTCAGAGGTCCACCTTATTTTTTTTATAAACTACATTAGATGGAATCCCAAACTTATGCAGACAAGCTGAATAAAGACTAGTCACTCACTGCTTTATATCTTCAATTGCTTCCTTGCGGTGCTGAATTTGGCTCTCAAGCATGTGAATCAATGTGGCTCTTGCCTAAAAGATACTAAAGAATGTAAGTCATTTTTTAACTATAGCAGAAAAATACACCACACGGAACAAAATCTGAGGTTCACACCTGATGAGGTCGTAGGGAATTGAGAAGATGATGTAAATTCTTGAATATGAGTGTAATATCTTCTACCCTACGAGCATACTGAGATGGTCTCTCAACTAAAATATCTGCCAGCTCCAAAATATGCAATTGAAGCTCTCTGTTGAGGGTCCTTAGCTCCTTTTTGAAGTCTAACAAATTTTCCAAAAAGTGAACTCATTAAATCAAAGACAAGTTATTAAGTACTTGAAAGTAAATGTACACCTTCTTATTTGGTATATAAAACTTTCAACTCGTGTCTACTTATAAACAGTTTTAACATTTAATAATCACAAATAATTGAGTTATGTATACATATACAGATAAACATATTTCTCAAGAACCAACATACCAATATTGGGGCCCTTTGGATAAAGCTGGCGGACATTATGACTCTCCAAGCTTGGAATCACAACATCTCCCTGGATACCAAAGAGACAAACCAGAATCAGAACAAGGCAATCAATAGCAGATTAGCACAGGCAGTATGATAAAACATACTGTGTAATCAACACCCAAGGCTTTGAATGGCCCATCAATTGGTGGTGGAGGTTCTGGTGCGGATGAGGGATCCTGCTCAAAATTTTTGTACAGTCGGTAAAATGGAGGAGGTGGAGGGTACGATGATGATGTGGCCATTGCCATCCTGCATATGCAACGCAAAACCAGATATCAGTATAGAGATTGAGCTGTCAAGTCAAATGATATAACCTCTTAGAGGCGAAGTCGCATAATTCCTATATTTGGTTTTAGTTTACTCAAACTCAGTGAATCAAATGGGCTGAATGTGCAAAGGTTAAAAATCCTGTTGAATCATTTTCCCTCTTCAACAAATTGATGTATATTTTAATTCCACTGATCCCAAATTTCTAGTGGACACTATTTGCACTCTCCTGTGCAGATAAGAGCATGTGGCTTTGGACAGTAAGCAATGGATTGGATAGCTAAGGAGCACTACTTTTAGTTTTCTTATCATGTATACGTTACCTGAAATCTGTCAGGTCTGGTCCATCCAATTTTGATCAATTCTGAAGTTAGTTGAACGGCTATGCATGCTTGATCAGCTCTGAAGTATATGCAAACTAATAAAATCAAAAAGTTTTGATCAGCTCTAAACTTAGTTGGAGATTGCATTCATATTTAATTTTCTGCATAAAGATGCTGTGCATTATATCATTCCTCTCCTTGTAGAAAATACTGTAGATGGACCAGCACGTGTTGCAAAATATTGCAGGGATTAATGCTAAGCTTCAGTGCCCTTCCACCAGCATACTCCCTACAGTAAGTCCCTAGGCTATCGAAATAAGGTGCTGTTTGGTTCCTTACAAGAGGGTGGGATGTAAACGCAATCAAGTTACGGTGGTACCTGTTGCATGGGAAGGCAAACCGGTATTTGTTTGGTTCAGTTTTTTAGTGCTGGAGAGAGGCTACGGGAAGCGATAACACTCGCTGAGGAGGGGTAACGAAATTATGCAGACTGTCATCTGATTACGTTGTGATCGGTTACCGGCCAGACCAACCAAACAAAAAGCAACGAGACCTATTACTAATGTTAACAGGTCACGGGCCATGAAGGCCGAACCAAACAGCACCTAAGAGCTAAATGTTTGTCCCTTCTCTTTCTTCTTCACTCACATCACCTTTCTTTACCTGAATATCTCGCTTTTGTATGTTCCTGGGCCTGAACATGATATGCGAGTAAAATAGCAAATGAACTCTTGCTGATTTCTTCTCATTTTGTATCTTGAGTTTTCCTGAAGCAAGATATCAACCATACACTTCCTCCAAGAGCATTTGATCAAATCTATTAATAAGATCTAAAGTATTCGCTATTCGTGGAAAACATTAACACTTATTTCCAACCAATCAGGGCAGGGGCATCCTAGTCATTGTAGGACAAAACCTAAATTAGATTTCTCCATCGAAGTCTTAAAGCTCTAGGATCTCAGTCAAAATCACCAATAACCATCTCAGAAATGGTGCGACAACGCCACGTACTAGGTTTCTAGTACTTTACTATTCTTCCCCAGCTAAGATACCAGCACACAACAATTTTTAAGCAATGCGAGGACGAATTCGACTGAGGCTAGGGCTCGGCACAGAGAGCGGGCCAGCGGGGCGAGAGTGAGAAAGGAAATACCTGACTACAAGTACACAGAAGAGTAGGAAGTGAACTGTTCGGATCCCTCGCCTTCTGTACCGGCACCGCCAGAATGGAAGCGCCGCCGCCGCTGCCTTCGCCGCCGGGTACGACGGAGACGGCAGATGCGGGAACGAACGGGGCAGGAAAGAGGAACGCTGGGGAAGGTGATCGTCTGATGCTCTGATGGGCTACCTACAGCTACAGCCGATGGGCTGCGCTGCCGACAGCAGCTGCCTGGGCCACAGCCGAGTGGCTGGGCTGTACAGATACAGCCCAAATAGCAGAAGCGAATAGGCTCAAAAGGAACAGAGGAAGCAAAGCCCAAGCGCTGACAGAGGTGGCCGCCGCAGCACGCAGCAGCAGCAGCAGCGACACGCACGCACCCCCTCCCTCTCCCCACTCACGCGACCCGGCTCCGAGGTGGAGCGAGACCGCGCGCCGCAGATCCTTGGTCGCCGCTAGGATTCCGGCGAGATGGACGTGGTGAAGGCGGCGCAGCTGTCGGGGCGGACGCTGGAACGGGTGGTGGTGCACCCCTTGGTGCTGCTCAGCATCGTCGACCACTATAACCGCGTCGCCCGCGACACCCGCAAGCGCGTCGTCGGCGTCCTCCTCGGCACCTCCTCCCGCGGCTCCGTCGACGTCACCAACTCCTACGCCGGTAAACCTCCCAACAACCCCCGCCTCCTGTTTCTCTGTCCGTCGCTAGGGTTTGCGCCGCTCAGGGCGCACGCTTTCGGGCACGGCTGTGCTGCTTAATAGATGCAGTTAGATCTATTGACGTGGAATGCCCATGCTGCTCGTGCGTGATTGATTAGATCTGTGATGTTGTACCGGGGCTGACTTGCTGAATTCGCGACTTGATTTTTTTGTAGTGCCGTTTGAGGAGGATGACAAGGATCCTAGGATCTGGTTCCTTGACCATAATTACCATGAGTCGATGTTCTCCATGTTCAAGAGGATTAATGGTACGCTGTACTGAATTTCTCAAAACTTGCGGGCCCGCTCGGTGCTATTGATTCTGTTGCCCTAATGAGCACGAGCTGTTTGTGGTGCGGTGCAGCCAAGGAGCATGTTGTTGGCTGGTACAGCACTGGCCCAAAACTAAGGGAGAACGACTTGGATGTCCATGCATTATTCAACAGGTATGGTGAATCTGCATGTGAAGTTATGTCCTCTTATGATTGTTCGTCTGAACTCGTGTTACGGTTTTGTAGGTACTGTTGTAAGTTATAGACGACTGTGTAACTTTCCTGTCAACTTAGGATGATTGTTTGAAGTGTTGTCATATGTAGATTAGCTTCCACAAGCTATTTGACTATGCTTCACCTACTGTTAGTGATATCTGGTTGCCGGCGTATTTCTGTTTTCCTCTGTGCTCAAAGCATTTACTCACACTAGGGGCCTGTTTGGTTCTTATCCAGAACTGGCAACTCCGAGCACGTGGTGAACAAAAAGTGCGCCAGACTTTTGGCGAGGAGAGGGGAGAAAAAACACTAGACATCTGTCTTTACAAATGCGGCGTGCCACAGGTTGCCGCAAGTTTGGTCATGAATCAAACGGGAGCGAATCGTAGGTGAGGCAAACTGTCGCATGCTCTGGCTAAGAACCAAACAGGCCCTAGATTCTTGATCCAAAACTGCATAGCCAATCCATTTTCTCATGAATTTTGCGTTGAAATTCTATGTTTACTGTCCTAGCACTGGTAATGCAGATTGCTGGCAAAAGAAAAGGTATGGAGAGAACAGTCAAGTGTTAGTATTTCCACCAGACTCAATTTCTTCATCTTTATTTCTTCTCCACATACTTCTGTAAAAGAATAATCTTGTTGGGTCAAACTAAATCATGAGCTTTGAGAGCCATCAATACTTTCCGATGGTTTGGGAACTCCAAATGTTCTTTTCCTCTACTTTTCATTTTCTCTGTCCTTCTCTAGGGATGTTGGATATGTTAATCAAAGAATTATATTTTCTATATAATGTTAACTCTGCTAGCTTGGTCACTGGGTGCACATCCTTTATTGCCTGTAGTGCCTCTCACAACTGTTTATTCCAATTCTCGCTCTCCAATTTGCAGTTATGTTCCTAATCCTGTCCTGGTGATTATTGATGTTCAACCCAAGGAGCTGGGGATACCCACCAAAGCATACTACGCTGTGGAGGAGGTTAAAGAGGTATGTCTGGGGGCTGAGATGCTGGAGTGTTTCACTTGCTTGCTTAGTGTTTAATTTGTTTTTGGTCCTTTACAGAATGCTACTCAGAAAAGTCAGAAGGTATTTGTCCATGTTCCTTCAGAAATTGCTGCTCATGAAGTTGAGGAAATTGGTAAGACTTGTTGATCTGATACTGCATGAACAACAACTAAAAGTTATGTGGATTTTACTATTCAGAGGGTATTGTAAATGTTATCATTAGGGTCCAGCAATTACTGCCTTCATTTTGAGCAACAAAATAATTATGTATGAATATTAGAGTTCGCACTGTGATGGATTACTCATGTTTTGTGCTATCATCAGGATTTGGGCACCTTCTAAATTATAACAATGTTCAATTTATTATTCAGGCCCTATTCTCAATGGCATCACTTGAGTCCTCCAATAGGATAGTTCCATTTGGAGGAACAAAAATAGTTACCAATAAATATTGATAGAATTTGCGCTGTGATGGTTTGTTAACTGATATATGCTTTGTGCTATCTTCAGGAGTTGAGCACCTTCTAAGGGATGTAAAGGACACAACAATAAGCACACTTGCTACAGAGGTAATATGCCATGAGTGGATTTTCCAATTGCATATTGTTTTATTTAAGGAAATATCCCTTGCCTTTGTCAATTAAGGTCACTAGCAAGCTTGCAGCCTTGAAGGGACTCGATGCAAGGCTTAGGGAGATCCGAAGCTATTTGGATCTTGTAATTGACGGGAAGCTCCCGCTGAATCATGAAATTTTGTATCATTTGCAGGTTAGTATCTCTTGCAATTTGTCGTGTATTCCCTCCATTCCAAATTATGTCATTCCAAGAATCTTGAAGAGTCAAAACATCTCAAGTTTGACCAAATTTATATGATAATATAATAACATTTATGATGTTAACTAAGTATCATTAGATTCTTCTTCAATTATATTTTCATTAATTTTTATAATTTTCTCTATAATTTTTGTTAAACTTGAGATGCTTTGACTCTCCAAGATTCTTCGAATGACTTTTAATTTTGAATGGAGGGAGTATTACTTTCATTGGAATTGAATGAACTAGATGGTAAATACTGAAATATACTAGCTTTCTTAGTTGCAGTAGTATTGTTATCGGAATCGAACACATAAGATTAGTTAAGGGTTCAGTATATTTTGGTTGAAGATCAATTTTTTCTTTGTATTTTAGTACAAATGATCCCTTGAGAACAGCTATTTTTCCACACATAGTTATGTTTAAATTTTTTTCATAATCTGTTCGCTTGAACTATTTACAGCTCAGCTTATTCTCTCTCACAGTACACTTATCAATCAGCCGGAATCAGCTGGATTTTTAATTCTGTCATAAAGTTCTGCTTCAGAAGAGATTGTAGATTATATAATTTTGAGTTCTTTTTGCAGGATGTCTTTAATCTCCTTCCTAATCTGAACGTAAATGAGCTAATTAAAGCCTTTGCAGGTAATCTTGCATCTTTCTTCTGATTTAACATTACTGACATGATCTTTTCATATTCTCGGAATTCTTATTGCAGCAGCCTTATGTCCCCTTTCTTTTGTGCAGTGAAAACAAACGACATGATGTTGGTGATATACCTGTCTTCTCTGATCCGGAGCGTCATTGCGCTTCACAATTTGATCAACAATAAGGTTGGTTGTTTCTATCTGCTTCTGATGCTGTTTCAGTCCCTGTATGCATTCCTTGTATTCCCTTGTAGATAGATAAATATCTTTGTGACATTGATAACAATGGAATTACTCAATTTTGCTGTGGACATGAAATCTTGTCTGTTAATTGCTGTGATTTCAGATGCTAAACAAGGAGCATGAGAAGGCCGAGGATTCAAACCCAACTGTCATTCCTACCGCTGCCGGGAGCTAAACATGCTTTTGATCACTGATTGGTGGCCAAGAAAAGGGATACACTTGTGATGACATGTGTTAGCACGGTCGTGCTTGAGCTAATCGTCTTGACCTTAATTGGACATTTTGATGTTTATTTCATGTATAATAAGGTCAACGGCAAGAGAAACCCATTACATTGTATGATCATACCTCAAGTTTTCTATAGATCTCGGTGCTATTCCATCTGATGCATCATGTTTCATGACAGCCTTGTATTTTGAATCTGGATACCGTAGCACTTTCATTTGTATTTGTTAATTATTGTTTAATCATAGAGTAACTAGACTCAAAAGATTTGTCTCAAATTATTGTGCAATTAGTCATATTTTTTATCTATATTTAATGATTCGTACATACGTTCAAATATTTGATGTGATAGGGAATTTAATTAATTTATAACGAACCTGTACAGTATGTTGTAAGTCTACATGGGCTTGGACTGATCCTGTTTATATGTAAACATGGGCTGTTTTGTCGTAAAAAAACATGGGCGGTTTGGTTCGTGGTTATAATTTGCCATGATTAACATCCTGACAATTTAAATTCGTAGATCCTTCCAATCCTAGAATCATAGGATATGAATATAGAATATCCAAGCGTTGAAATACTATTAAAAAACTAAAGAGGACTATAGATGAACTAGCCATCGAACTTGAGTTTTAAAGGCAACATTTAGATGATACTGCCGAAGTGTGTGTGAAATTAGTTGACCCGGAACGTCTACTTGCAAACTTAAGTCAATCAACATAATCGAAATGACGTAATCCGCAAGACAACCGAAATGAGAACACCCAAGACGTACCGCCCTAGTGCAGAACCGAAACAGGGATGACATTGAAGTGACCGGACAGCCTGAACCCCGGCCATACATACATCAAAGAATCCGAGGCATCAGTTCCCAATAAATACAAAAACAAAGGAAAAGGAAAAATAGAAAATTACAGCAAAACTTAAGCAAGATTAACATAATCAGACCGTCGCAGGAAACATTGGCTACCAGGAAAATGCCGCTAAGTTAACCGACTATCAATTCTGATCACAAAGGAATATTTGGTCAGAAGCCCGCAGGAGGCATTAAGTTCAACCTACAATTCCCCCGACTACCAACTAATATTGGTTAGCAGACTTCTCCCTGTGATCACAAAAATATTCCCTGATACTCTTATGGGGGCCTAGCTAACTGCTTCAGCCATCCACGACCCTTCATTGACAGCTTACAACCAGCATCAACTCTGAAAAAATGGGTGACCCATCGCGTCCATCTTATAAATAGTGTACGGTCAGGTACAGCAAGTAGGAGCAGCATCAGAGGGATGTTTTACGGTACATCAAAAGGCCGATGGGTATTGGGTGCGAAGAAAGTAATCTGCTTGGTTATGTTTTACACCCTTTGGCAATCTGTCATCAGAAGATTAGTTAAGAATATATTTAGTTCAAGGTTATGTCTTCAAACCAAATAACTAGCCAATAACAATATTTACACCTGGGCTAGAACAGACGTACCAGGTAACAATACTTCTGTGCCTACATGAAGGCGTCCAACTTTGATCGCTTAAGATGTTGTGGTCTGAAATCAACCAACTTTAAACTTGAAGTTGACTTGACCTCATTCAAGAATGAATCCCCTTTGTCTGATTTTATGGAATCCAGAACTGCACCAAGGATGTCGGCCGCAATACCATCTTGTATTAGGTACCCTGGTTCTTCTCCACCTTCTTGAATCAATTTACCTACCTCTTGCAAGAGCAATATGCTTTCCTCCACAAACCTTGCAAGAAGTCGTCCAAGGTACTCGGTGGCTCTTGGAGCATCACTTAGAGTATCTTCCAATGAGGCAAGAACAGATGAAAGGCTAAAATAATAATCATTTAGTCAGTAATAATACAATGTGCACAGAAGGGCGATATACTGGAAAGTATGAGAAAGCACCTACCCATCCCTGAGTTGTTGCTTGCTCAACAAATTATGTCGACCACTGCAAAGGCTGACGAGAAGTTTAGCCAACAACTCTCTTTCCATGTCTTTTCTCTCGAAGGAATCATTTACCCAAAGTGATACAACAGCAGGATAGAAACTTGGAGCATTCAACTCCTCAATACACAAAGCAACCTCCTTTTCATCTTTTGCACTGCCCAAACAGAAGCATATAATGTTAGAAACAAAATTGGACAGCGCGGGGTACTAGAATTACCTCTTTATGACATAGCAGGAGAATTAGAATTATAGGAATATTCTCCCTCCATCCTAAATTACAAGGCATTCCAAGAACCTTGGAGAGTCAAAACATCTAAAGTTTGACCAAACTTATATAATAATATAATAATATTTATGATGCCAACTAGGTATCATTCAACAATTATATTTTCATAGTACACCTATTTTGATGTCATAAATCTTTATAATTTTCTCTATAATTTTGGTCAAACTTGAGATGCTTTGACTCTCCAAATTCTTGGAATGTATTGTAATTTGGAAGGGAGGGAGTACTAGATAAAACAAGCAGTACTAGCCTCAATCCATCATATTATTTTTCATAAACATGGCACACATTTGCAGATATCTCTGGAGTAAAACTCTCTGGGAGTTGTAACATGTTTCCTCAGCTGTTTCTATATCTCAGGAATACGAGTAAATTAACTCTGGAATTTGTGAATAAGAAAAAGAAATGCAGTAATATAAAAACATATTTTAATCAAGCATAGTAAAACGTGGGCCTACCTATCACAGTGAATTGCTAAACTGTAAAAAATGTAAAGTATTACCTGTAATATTCCCGAATGGCCGAAACAGATTTTTCCCTCAGCTCATCCTCAGAATATGATTTACTTCCTGAACGACCTTCTTGGCTGGCAGGCCTCTGTGAAGGTTCAGCAGATTGACTAGAAGCAGGAGTTCGGCCAGAGGTTCGATCTGGAATTCTTGAGATAGAGTCTTCTCTTCCAGATGATGATGTCCAATCAGCCACAGAGTTATAACCATTAGAACCAGATACTATCCTCCGGTGGTCAATAACAGAAGGAAGTTCAGTATTTGATACTGGTGGCTGCCCTCTTATAGACATACCCCTAGCAAGGCCACCTTGTGGCCCAAGAGTGATAGCTTCATCCTTGACAGCCCGCTGGGGAAGAACAGTTCTATTGTCAAACTGGTGCCTTTCCTCATATCGGATGTCTTGTGAACCACGTGAATGCGGAGGAACTCCTCGAATGCTCCCTTGTTGGGAACTTGGGGATGCTAATGAAGATGATCCACGGGAGCCATAATCCATAGGAGGTGCGCCTCTTCTTGGAACAGAACTAACAGCTGGACCACGTCCCAACCTACTTGATTGAGCATGCCTTTCTTGAGCTGCATCTCTGTGAACCTCCTCAATCTTCTTGGGACCTTCGACTTTACGCCTCTGCTGCCATTTATTTTTCCTGAGGTCAATTGAATCTCTCAACATAAACCTTACACGAGAAGACAACTTTTGACTTGTTGACATCTTCTGCATCATACCAAAATAGGCATCCATGTGCTCCTTTGCCTTTGCATGATCAATCATCTCACCAATTGTACTCATCAATTTGCATAGTGCTTCAATGTTCTCCTCATCAGGATCATCATAACTGCCAAACAATTTTTTAATGCACTCATGCATAATCCTTTCCGTCAACATTTTCTTTTTGTACAACTCTCCAATTAACCTAATGTTTCCCAGCATGCGCCTTCGAGCACGGATCCTCTTTTCCTCCCTTTCTTCCTTGGTCTGTTTAATCTCGCCTTCCTCTTCTGTTTTATCAGCTTCAGCTTCTTCTCTTTCACCCCTCTCGAACTCCTCTTGGCATTTATTCAAAAGCAATCTTTTAAATGTGATCTTTTCATTGTCTTCACTGAAGTCAGGCAAGGCACCAGCCAAATGGAAGCAAAAATTAGCATACATTTCACAGAAAGTTGGTTCCGTCAAAGCTTTGTCAAATATCTGTGAAATGACCCCAGTAAGAGTTGCTACACTGTCAATGTTCACTTCCTTAACTTGTTCAAAAAGTTTTTCAAAGTTTTGCGGAGTCAGCTTGTTAAGAATAGCTTTCAACTGCCTCTGCTTCGCCTCTTCCTCATCAGAAACTTTCCCAACAACATACTTCCTCTCTGCTTTATGCATTGCTTGCATGGGTGTAACAGGAGAAGGCATGAGACCCTTTTGCTGCCATCTATCAGCATCAGAGCCGCTGCGAGGTACTTGTGGTCCAACGGAATGCATGGGTCCTGCAAGAAGCCCACCACCATATTGATTTGATGGTTGGCCACGTGGATTCCTTAAAACACCATGATTACCTCCTGAGCTACCACGGTAGTTGATAATTGATGGTCCATTTGCCAGGTCCATATGAACATCACGACCAGGACTGAGAGGAACACCCGCCTTAGCCCACCTGTCATCAGCCATGGCAACACCACGGCGATCACCACGAGAAGTTGGGCGGTCCGAACCCCTTCCAGGACTAGGGTGAGGTTCCCGGTCAACAACATAAGACTTTCCTGCCAAATTATTCATTATTGCATTGACAGCTTCATTCATCTGAAATCCAACAGGAAGACCAGTATAGTGCTGTTGCAAAGTCAACAGAAAATCCCGCGAGTATTTCTTCCTGCTGTTTGCTTCAGTTGTATCTGAATCTAACACTTGGGTGATGCCTGCCTGATTTCCAGAATCTGATGGCAACTTTGGAGTAGACATGTCTGCAGCATCTTCCCAATCATCAGGCTCAACTTTTTTCTTACAATCATCTGCGGCTGTACTAACATCCCTTTCTGGTTCATCAGGCAGCACATGAGTTGTATCAACTGTTGAAGAACTATCAGCACCCTCCACAATACCAACAATCTCAGACTTCTCTTCTGGTCCTTTGTATGCATTATAAAGATCTGAAGACCCAGCAGCATCAGCCTTAGCAAGCATTTCCTTTTTCTTCTTCTTCTTCCCAGCTATGGACTTTGTCCTGCTGATCTCAACACTAGGCTTTTCCCTGGATACTGGTCGAACTGAAACTGTTGGTGCAGCAGCCTGTTGATCATCTGCCCTACTCTCAGATTTAGGTTGTCCCTCAGATGAATCTAGCGGAAGATTACAAACAGCTAGGTCTGATTCTGGACTAATATCTGAGTCACCTTCGTCATTGGAACTTTGAACAGTAGGCTCTGAAGTTCCAGAAGTTGTCACACCCACAGCATTGCCATCAAGAAAATGTGCTGAAGTCTCAGAATTCTTGGATGGGTTATTCATCATAGCTTGTTCCTCAGAAGCAGATGAAGCTGACTCTTTCAGCAACCGCTCCTGATTAGTTACTAGATGTGCTGCATATGAATCATCAGTATTCGAAGTCACTGCTGATGCCGGTTCAGTAGGGTCCGCTGCATGTGCCTCAGGCAATTCATGTTTGGTAGCATCAGAAGAAATACTATCCTGGCTAGGATCTGTCACAACTTTGCCAGTCCGCTTGCTTTCGTCACATTCAACAGCCGAAACAGCAGCGCTCTCTACTCCTCCAGGCTCACCAGTACCCTCGGAAGATGGACTTATTGAGCTTCTATCTGTCCCAGGAACATCAGCAGCTGCCGAAGTAAATGAGTTAGAAAAAACTAAGGCACCCCTGTAAATTCTAAAGATTTAAAGATCTCACCAGTTACTGCTGTGCTGTCAGCATTCACTGTACCAGCCCCAGGACAGATCCTCCTCGCTGCCAGTGGAACCGTTGAGCCTGAAGATGAGCTGGTCAAATCTAACTCATCATTCAAGTTCTTAGTTTCCTGGTTATCACCATCTCCAACCTTTACAGTTTGCACCTTATCTTCAACAGATGAAGCCGACTGAAAAAATACAACACACATGTGAACAAAAGCAAATGCTAAACTAGGAAAAATGCAAACATAGCATGGCAGAAAGAGGTGAATAACAACGTACATTTGGTGGTTCAGATGAATTCCTGACATCCTTTTTAGTGGCAATTTTCTTATTATCTTTAAATGATCCAGTCCGTTGAATGGATTCTTTGCTTTTCCCATCAGTTCCAGCCACAGGTGAGACTGAATTCGCAACAGGAGATGCTGTCAGTGAAGTTTGTGACTTTGCACCATGAGTTGGCAAGGACGGGCTTATCGCAGTGGAATGCTTCACTGTGACTAAAGGGTCATTACTCTCCTTCTCAAGGGTTGATTTGATAGAAACAGTGATCCCAGAAACAACTTCATTATCCTTTTGCCTTGACACAGCATCCTCAGCAGCACGTAACTTAGCTGGCTCAGATTTAGCTGGTGGAGCACTTATTGTGACATGAGTACCAGATTTTTCAGCCAGCAACCCAATAGGGTGGTGCGGTTTAACTGTATATTGGGACTGACCAGATACCGGAGGCGCTGCAGATTGACTGATATATGTCATCGCTTGGCCAGACTGAGTGACAGGAAAATTATATCTAGGACCCGAGGATCCAGCAGCAACCTGGTTCACACCAGCTGTAGTAGAGTAATACATTCCTGACTGATTGTAGGAATTCGGTGGCTGATGAAAGAAGCCCATATGAGGAGCATAGCTACCAACAGGCTGGGATTGTTGTGTCAAACTCGGTGCAGCTCTCTGCCCAGAAGAGTCCATCCTCTTATCAAGCTTCAACTCTTCATGAGTGTCTGGATGAGTAATTTTTACGGTAGTCTTACGTGTAGCAGCATGCTTATTTGGCTGCTGCTGAGGATATTGGGATGCCATGTTCATAGGAATGTTGCCCAACTGTGGGAATTGGTGAGCGACTGAAGGAACATAACCCATACCCTGGCCAGGATGCATCATTGCTTGCTGTTGCAATTGATGATGCTGCAGAGTCGGGGCATAGAGCTGCTGTTGGACTTGCGGTGTACTACTGCCTGTCAATCCCATTGACATTTGAAATGAACTGGGCACAACTTGAGGCGGCAGTTGTGCACCATGACCACCAAACTGCATGGAAACTTGTGCCGGCTGGTGGTGGAAGGGTATCGGCATCTGAACACCAGGCATTGGTTGAATGGTAGGTCTAAGAGATGTAACATTGGGGACGGACGAAGATGGGTGCACATCTCTTTTCAATTGTGATGTAATATGGGGATTCATGGAGCTAGGTTGGCTGGAACCAACAGCTTCCTTTCTTGTTGACTGCTGCTGCAGCTGCTGGGGAACCTGCTGCGGCTGATGCGACAGCTGCTGCGGCTGCTGCTGTTGCTTCTGCTGTGACTGCAGCTGCGGCTGTAGATGCGGCTGCAACAGCTGCTGTTTCGGAGCTGGTTGCACAGGGGCAGTCGTACCCTTAAGTTCCTCCACAAGTGCCTGAATAAGGTATACAAATAAGATAGAATCTTTTAGATCACGGGCAGATTCAAAACGTGTATCAAATCAATACCAACAACACATGCAAAGGAACTGACTGTGTGCTAAGGCAAATTAGTCATGGGACATCAATATTTTATTATTTTTGTAAACAAAAGCAGTCCAATGAACAAGCACTGAACCAACAAATAAGAATACATACATCAGAATATCAGATAAACAAGAGCAGAAGACAAGATACCTGATTACGTTTTTGTTCATCCAAATTTGGAGGAGCTGAGCTTGTCCTGGCAGGAAATTGCTGTAGAAAATTTTATATTTAATAATGTAATGTAAGTAGAAAGCAAAAGGTAGTTGCTAATATAGAGATTCATGTCCCAAGCTGGAGATGAAAAAGGGAAAGCAAAATCATACCGGTAGCCCATTCATATTTATACTACCAAACTGAAAGTTAAACCCCTTTGATGGTTCTCCTGAAAAAAAAGATAAACAACAAGAAAAACAAGGAGGTTAACCATGCAGTATATATACCCTACCTAAAACATGGTTCCAATAACCAGAGCGAAGAAGGTGTGCAATGCCACCATAGATGTTCACCAAGCACAGGCAAAATCATATAACAGCGTATATAGCATTGGAGAAAATTGAGGCAAACCTTTCGATCCTCCCTGAGGAAGTGGTGGGTTAGAGCTTTTTGGTGGAGCTCTTGGAGCAGCATGAGTAGCTTTCAGTAATGGTGGATTAGTCGTCTTCTCGCTAGCAGACGATGAAGATGACACTTGTGGATCTGGTGAGTCAAAAATAAAAGAGCATCAGGTCATGTTTGCACAATTCCAAACGCAATACAAGATGGCAGAGCAGGACACCTCGCTCACCTTGGTGCTGCGGCCGTGGTGCGGAGACGGAAACATGCACGGCCGCATTCTGAGGCGCGGGTGGCGGGCGCGCAGGAGTTTGGTGGGGGCCAGGCGCGGGTGCAGGCTGGAAACCGGTGGTGTCGGGCTGGTTCACCACCCTCTGGTGCCCGCCGTGGCCATTGCCGGGCTTTCTGAAGCTGCAATCGAGATCCAAGGTTCTCATCAAAACCCTATCAACCCCGGCGAGATCAAACCAATCGTGCATCGCAGAGGCAGAGGGCAATCAGTATCAGCGATGGCAGTAATTTACCTGCGGTTAGATGAGAGAGGAGGCTGGCCAGAGGAGCCCGCGCCGCCCTTGCCCGCGCCGCCGACTCCGCCTCCGCGGTGGCCGCCGAAGCTGCTAGACCGGCCGGGTCTCCTGCCCTCGCCCCTGTCCCCTCGCTGGGACATAAATCCCCTTCTCTCCTCACCGATCTCCTCCTCCTTCTCCTCCCTACGACAGCCCTGATCCAATCACAAACAGGAACAAAAAAAACAAAACATAAATCACCCTGAGCAACGAAATCGCAACGAACCCTAGTGCGAATCTGTCAGTCGCTCAGCGCCACGGACGGCGGCGGAATCCCGGCGGAGGATTGGCGAGAGGCGTACCTGAGGGGCCCCGGGGGCGGCGGCGCCTAGGGTTTGGCCGTGGCCAGTGCGTGTAGGCGACACGGGGGAATTGTGTTGGGTTTGGGTTGGAGGAGGGGAGAAGTGCAAGCGAAGCGAGAGGAAGGGAGAGGGCGTCTCTCTCTAGTAGTATGCCCAGCAGCTGCTGCAGCAACAAATCGAAGGCGATACGATTACGGAAGCAACAAAAAGCGTAACTAATCGTATCTAGGGGTGAGCTTAAGCGGTCAAGGAGGCCAGATCGGACGGACGGGGCTGGGTGGCTGGCGTCCGCTCGCGGGGCCGCGTTGTGCGCCTTGGGCCTAGTTGGAAGCGGGCACGCGCGCGTACGCGCCCGGGACTGCTCGGTTTGTTTGGGTTGGGCCGAGAGCGAGTGCACGATGCCAATGCTGCTGGGGCCCGGGGGTCCGACCCATACACCACGCCGACCACCAGTTTTTCCTGGCCTCTTCTCTTTTCAACCACCCCTTATCAACTCTAGCACCACTCTTTACCATTTGGCTCAGCCTCCTCAGCACAAATTCACCGGTGTCCTTGATCCAACCCATTGGTAGCCGCACACTCTTGCCCACCTCTTACAGCATTATTAGGTGTAGTAGCAACTGTCTCAGCCAACCTAACAGCCCTATCATGCCCCTCAGCGACAGCCACAGCCAACAAGGCGAAGGCAACAGTGGTAAACCCACCCTCACCAACAACACCATCTAAAGCACCCATAAGCCCGGTCATCCTAGATTTTGTGCAACAAGATATGTAACTCAACAAAAGTACATGAGCAACAATTAGAATCCAACAAGAGAACAAATCAATGTACAAATCTACAATGAATCTATCATAGTTGTGTCAACATTGTCCACAAATGCAATATATCATAAACATGACCAGATAGTACCATACAAGGAAACCTAAGTTGTTTACAAGTTGTTACATGACAATGATTAGTATAGTAAGTTCTAGAAGTACCCCTATTATCCTAAATAGCTTAAGAAATAGAATCTATTTTGATAGCCATGCCAGTGAAGTCCCAGGAGAGAATTGGATGAAGTGGTGGGGTACTTGCAACATAGGGTAAGTTAGCAGACACTTTTCCTCAATTGGAGCCACTTGGTTAGCCCCAAAGCTCATAATCTGATTATAGAGTATACAACATGCTAGTACAAGCTTTACTTGGGTCTCGTAAGGGTGGAAAGGTTTATTATCTAGAATCCTAAACCTGTTCTTCAAAGCCCCAAAGCCCTCTCGGTTGTTACTCTAAGTGGTGAATGTGTGTTATTGAACATCTCTCTTGCATTTGTGGGGTAATGGCGACCCCCAAGTTTACATAAATGATAGCACACACCTCTGTAAGGTGGAAAAACCCAACCCGACAACTAAATGGTGTAATACAAGTTTTGCTCTAGCTCTACAATGTGTTGCAAGCCACCTACCATAATTCTAGTAAACTACGATCTTTATGTCAAACAACATGGCTAGGTCACTACTTTACAACTAGTGAGCAAGCTAGCAAGAGAAAAACAACTAAATACCACTAGCCAGTCAACTAGAGCTACCACTACACAAGTAATGATAAGAAAATAAAAGAGAATGTAGATGAAACATATTGAGTCAGGCAAGTGATCAATCAATGAATACCATAAGAAACACAAGGAGATAAATGGAGACACAATTTTTCTTCCAAGGTTCACTTGCTTACCAGTAAGCTAGTCACCATTATGACGATCATTCAACTTGAAGGTTCACACGCTTATAGGCAACACACGCCTAACCCTAAACAAGGGTGCCATGAAACCAACACAATATGAGGATGCTCAATGTTACGAGCAATCCACTAGAGTCACCTTTCGTGGTCACCCGCGGGGAATAGGCGCAAGAACCCCTCACAATCACACCTGGCATGACTAAGAACAACCACCAACTCTTGCCAATACTCTCTTGCCACTCCAAGCCGTCTAGGTGGTGGAAACCACCAAGAGTAACAAGAAAACCTTAGCGATGACAAACATCAAGTGCCACTAGATGCAATCTCACAAGAAAATACTTTTGGATCACTCAATCTCACTTTGGATGTACAATCAAGCAAGGTGATGAGTGGGAGAGATTAGTTTTTCTCACAATGATGTATCAATAAACAAAATGTGCAAGAGAGTGAGTTAAAGTTGACCAAAGTATATTTAAAGAGCCCCTTTACTCAACTAGTCATTACCTATCACGGGGTGTTCGGACTCCCACATCTAAACCATCACTCAGGGCGTCCAAACCAATCACCACGAGTTGGACCCCCGCCTTGGGAAACGAATCATATAACTTCACGCAAAGTGATTGTCTGCTACAGTCACGGCATCTGCATCGTCAGCTCCGCATCTGACGGCGGGTCTGCAAAAAATACATGGGCTGCACAACGCCAAGGCCCATCAAAGCCCACACACTATTGCCATTGCCAAGAGCTCCCATGGAGTTAGACCAAAGTGACGTCGACGTCTTCACGGATGCAGTGCGCTGTGCTCGTCGTCATCCTCGACGAGTGTTGTGTCACGTTGCGATATCCCCGCTTGCTCCGTCGCCGTCCTCGCCGAGCAGCTGTCCTCAGCCTTTCTCGCGGAGCGACGGTCCCCGTCGTGCGTCGCGCCATCCTCACCGCGTGTCTCGCCACCGTCGTCGTGCGTCGTGCCATCCTTGCCAAGCGCCACTTGGTCAGCATCCTCGCCGAGCAGTCATCCTCGCCGAGCGTCGCGCCGTCGCCATTTCTTGCCGAGCATAGCGGCATAGGTATCCTATAAGTTGTTCGTTATTAGCCTGCACGTCACTTGTACAGAGTGGTCATTTCTTGCCGAGCATAGTCCTCGTAGATATTGCAACTAGCGAGATTGTTACTTGTGATTGTATCCAAAGCATCAAAATCGTGCCAACTGTACGCATTGTCATGGAGTTGTAAATTATCCTGGAATTGAATTAAAAGTGCATACTGATTTGCAAGTTCAGATATGCATGGAATGCTCTGTTGTTCAGAGATACAATTCTCTAAGCTTTACACTTCAACGACAGATGTTTCATGAGGTTGTTCTTCAAAAGTTATTCTCCTAAACAATCTATGTTTTAAGAGGCTCCAAAACAATTTAGAATGTAGCAAATATCCATACTACTAGAAATCAGCAATAACATCATTTTGTGATTGCCCCCTGTAAATTAAAAGGTTCAGAGAAACAATTAGAGAATGTATTGATGGTCATTTATAGTTTAAAAAATGGTGTATGAGTTTGAAATATTACTGTCAATATCTGAGAGAAGGTGTTGATGGCCATGTATGGTGCAAACATTTCTACCACATGCAAAGAGGTAGTTGGATCAATATTTTGCATTGCGGCTACAGTGTCATGTACTATTGTTGCTTCTTGTACAACTGCTTTTTTTCTTTTTCTTATCTCCAGTTTCTTGTTCCTTCAAATAAAAGAATTAAAATTGAGCATGATCCCTTGAACACAGTAAAAAAACATCAACCATATTTTGGTTTATCACATACCTTTGAACCAATTTCCTTTTTCTTACCTTCCTTCTTTGGAATCTTGCGCATCTTTTCAAACCAAGCTTTTTTGCGCTTTGAGGTTTTAGTTTCAACGTCCTTTCTCTTTAGGCTTGTTTTACTCAAAAAATCAATTGGGGGCGAATCATTTGTGGGGACATTGATTGGATTCACTGCAGTAGGTGCCTCGTGGACTATTGGACGCATCGTGGATGACTCGTAGCTCGGTGTGCCAAATTGAGGAATTTGCGAGTCATATCTTTGTAGCAATTCTTAGCATCTAATTTTGGATCCTCTATTATGTTTTGGCCTTGGTTGTCTTGTACTATCCCACTGCGTGCTTCTCGAGTCCATCGGTTCAGTAATATTGCTCTGGGATTGACTTGATATTCATCAAATCAAGAACTTTTAGAGCATGAGGACACAATATTCCGATTCAATTGAACTGCCCATAACTACATGTGCTTGTTTGGTCTACAGGATCACCAGTAACTTTGTACTCCTTCTCAAAGGTAAAATTTTCATCAAGACTTCTAACTGCTATAAGATATTCATTTTTGTCTTCCAATGGTGTGGTGAATGCTGCCATGGACCTCTCATATTCACATTAGAAAGCTTCAAAAACAATTGGTATGTACAGCTTGCTAGCTTGAACTAACATAGGTGTCCTCATTTTAAGTCTTGGTGAGTTTTTCCTTGATTTAAATTCAGCATGTAATTCATTATTTCTTTTATCTTCCATAACCCTTTCAAAATGCTTAAGGAATCGAATGATATCAAAATCTGATTTGAAATGTCGCTTCAACTCATTATTTAGACTCTCACTCAATTGTGTACTCCCCATTCCTAATGTGTACACATTAGTAATATAACAAACAGACCATTGTTCTCTGAATTTATATATACTATCCAACCAAGTTTGTCCTTATAGTGTTAAATGCTTTTTTAAACGTTTCTCCATCTTCAAACTCATACATGCATGCACTAAAATCTGTTGGAATACTCGGTTCTTCCTTCTTGTCTTCAATCTTTCTTTTTGGAGGAGTACCTGATTCTTCATCGTCACATTCAGCAAGATCCTAACAACGTTCTGCATAATGTGAAAAACACATAGACCATGCTAAGATTCTAAGAAGATCTCCTTAACAGCCTTTCCCATTGCTGCATATTGATCAGTATATATTGTTTTTGGTTGTTTGTCATTATGTGTTTTTAGGAAGGTCTCAAATAGCCATTTCAAGGACTCAGATGTGTTAAAATTGAATGCGAGAACTTATGTGCGCCCAGAGATCAATCACACACATAAGCCGACAAATCTTTAAATAATATCATCACAGAGTGCTTATTACATAATGAATAATAGTCTTAATCAAAACAGCGGAAATATAAAGATAACTCTCGCGAGGAAGCTCCACTTCACAGGGAACCCCGACTGGTTGACCACTAGCCTAGTACTCCTCACGGTAGTCTTCATAACCATCTGATGAGGTTGATAAAGCAAGGGTGAGCACTTAAAGTACTCAGCAAGGGTGAGCACTTAAAGTACTCAGCAAGAGTAACACAGGGTTATGAAGCTCAAAGGCGGACATTGTCTGTACCGCGGTTGCTTTTAACTTGATCAAGTTTTACCAATACTTAGCTTTAGTTATGCATACCCAGTTGATAAACCACATGATAAGAATAATAAGCATCATTAACAATTAAACAACATGATCATCTACACTGTGAGTTTTCCAGGCCACTCGTGACCGTGAGCACGGCTATCATGATAGATTTACACTCTGCAGAGGTTATGCACTTTACCGACAAGCCGTGTTGCCCATATGCCCGGGTTAATTACTTCCAAAACACTGCCAAGGTGAGCGGGCAGGGTACACTATGAAGTCTTTCAAAGGCTCTTCCTAGCATGTAGCGGACCCTACGGACCCAATGCAAAGGGGTGTATGGTACCTCCGATGGTACTAACAGCAGCGGTCCCCACACAAGTTATACCCCATAACCAGCTCGACAAAGGTGCCTTTCACGAACCACAGCATGCTAGTCCAAACCTCATACTTAACTAAAGCCAGAGTCATGATAGCACCCGTGGTTGCATTTAAGTCCCAGCTTTTGCCCTACAGCGGGGTCCTATTCCATGTTGCTACAAAAGTCAATTTTATCTCATTGTTGCATATATCATTAGTCAAGATTCTTCTCATAATTCATAGAGCATAGCAGGTCTACCCATATGCAATAGTATCCCAAGGTGACAAGGTACAAGGTAACAAACTATGGTAGAGATCTAAATAGGAATCAATTGAGACACATGCAATCATGACTAGATTCAATTATGGTGAATAGGACAACAAGGAGGATCCCATGTTAAACTTGCCTTGATCACAGAACTCCTAGGGCTCCTGGTCTTCTACAAAGAACTCTGGAACACCGAAAATCTCACCGGCTGTACGCGATCAACATCACCACGCAATCATCCGAACAATCATACACGAAGCAATAAAGATATAATTAGAACATTACACCATAAATAATAAAGAGGTTTTGAAAAGATTATAAAACAGATCTATACGATACTACGATCACATAGACGCTTGTTTCACGCTAATCGGATCTAAAACGATTAAACTATAGATTAAACAAGATTTGTTTAAGCAAGATTAAAGCATTAAGAGAATTAATCTAATCTCGATTTTCAAAAGTAATTAACATAGATTAAATCTATACTACTAGATAGAGCATAAAATTACGGATCTAACGCAACTTGAACGAGTCGATTCGGATCTAAAACGAGCAAGTTATAAGCATTTGAAAACAGTGGCAGATCTGTAAATAAGTGAAACAGTTTTGGAATTAAATTAATTCAAAAAATTCGGATTAAAACCGATCGGCTGGACTGCGGGTTTATTAGGTGAAAACCGGGGGTTTCTTTAGAAAGAAGACCCGTGAAGGGGTATGGATGATCTTGAGCCATTGGATCTGAAGCCGACGGCTCAGATTAGAACAGAGGGGGAAGGGGGGGCGCTCCCGCCGGAGAAGAAGGCAGGGGCGGTGGCGCCATGGCCGGACCGAGCCCGAGCTCTCCGGCGAAACTCAATCGGAGGCCATGGTGCTCGTTTTTCTGATCCGAAGGCACCAGGAGAACGAGGGAGGAACCGCAGACTCACCTAGGGCAACGACAGGGCTCGGAGATGACCGTGGACGGCTGGCGACGCGGAGCAGCGGCGATGAAGCTCCTGCAAGTGGTGGTAAGCCAGCGTGAGCAACACAGGGGCACGAAAAGAGATGGAAGAGACTCGGCAACTTCGTGAAGTCGACGCGAAGCTCCGAGGGACGCTCACGGGTTCGATTGCAGCGTCGTTCGGCTCGACGGCTTTTCTTCCGGCGGATTGCGATGCAAGCGCTGCTGCTAGGGCACAAGCGAGGGCGAAAGCTCGAGATGCAGATGAGAAAAGGGCGGCGCGGCTCTGAGCTATTTATAGCGGGGTACGGGGTACGGAGACCCACGCGGATACGCCCCCTCGCGGAGCAATCGTGAGGCGGTTCGCTGGGTTGGCGCGCGCGCGAGCAGAGTCCAGCTCGGACTCGAGGTGGAAGAAGACGGCGGCTGACAGGCGGGGTCGGCGTGTCAGCGGCAGAGAAGGGAAGGGCAGCGGCCAAGCAGGCCTGCGGGAGAGCTGGGCCGAGGCCATGGCCGGCCCATGCGGGTGGAGAAGGAAAGAGCAGCTGGGCTGCGACTCTGGGCCCGAAAGGGGAAATAGGAGGGGGAGAGGGAAAAAGAGTTTTCCACTTTCCTTTTCTTTTCTTTTTCCTTTCCAAATCGGTTTTCTAAAATTGTTTTTGAAATATCCTTGAGTTTTGACAAAGCAACAGTACAAATAAATATGCAGAGGCATGCCATACACATACATGTTAAATCCTAGCATGTGATATATGTTTTAGTTTTATTTATTTAATTCTATGCCCACAACAATTGCTTGAATAAAATCAAATTAAGGAAAATTAAATTTAAATTCAACCCTAATTTGCTAATTCAAATTTTAGGGTGTTACAAAATTCCTCATCATCATACATAAGAACAACACCAAAAACCACAGTTTGCCTAAAATGATTGAACTCAAGAAATACTCCAAAAGGTCTACTCTCCTTGTTTGTTCCAAAAGTAGTATCAAAACTGACAACATCACCAAAATATGCATAGTCAGTGAGCATTTTAGCATCAACCCAAAAAATGTGTTATTCATTCTTTCTGGTCCATTTGCAATGCATATTGGAATGACGGGTTCTCGACAATTTTTTCTTGAAAATAGCTAAGCATGCTTCCAACTAGTTTGACCATATGTCATCTCACGTTGGTGTTTGGCTCTTAAATAATTCTTGTGGCCTCGAAGAGTGTAACTAAGATGTGCTGAGCCACCAACTTGGATACAAGCCAACTTATGTGCAGCTTTTGGCCCAATTTCTACATCATTAGCCGTCTCAATTTCAAAACCTTGTAGCTCTGAAATTTTTCTTTGGGACACCAACAAATGTGAAGTTTGTGGCAACTGAAGGGTATGATTGTGTTCCAAAATCACCTCAGTGACTTTATAATTTCCCTTCTCTCGGTCTAGTATGAGACCCATGCGAACTTCACAATCAGTCATAGTTTCAGCTATCGGGCACTTTATTAAATAGCCCCTTTTATCTTTCAATCTGTGACCCTCATTCGCACAAACAAATCTACAAGACCTAATCTTGCCATTTGATTTTCTTTTTGTAAGGACCTGGTTAGCCTAGGGGGAATAGGCCTGTTTAAAACAACTTGACACTTTTCTGTTAGCACAGGCCCGGCACTGCCGGCCTTGGGTCCGGCACTGCCGGGATGCCCGACACTGCTGCTCTCAGGGGCGGCAGTGCTGGTCACCTGGACAGAATCTTGTACAATTCAAAATATAAATTGAGAATGGAAATTGTGCTTGAATCAAAACCTTCCTAGAGGTGTAGGAGACCTCTAGCACCACTTGAAAGTGGTAGCAACACACCCACCGAGTAGATCGGGTCCAAACCCTAGAAATCACCTTGAGAGAAAAGTATATGAAAGTAATGTAACAAACACAAGATGACACAAGATTTGACCCGTGGTTCAGCTCGCCACCAAAGCTTGCCTACGTCCACGTTGTTGAAGTGCGCCACATAAGGCTCAAGCTCACCACAAAGGCTAGCTCTTTCCTCGGTCTCAAGTAAAGAGAATGAACTCTTGAGATGAGAGGTAATGTATTAGTAATTGGGTGTTACAAACCTCCATAGGCTGCCACACGAAGGAGGCAAGCTCAAGGGCAACGCCTAGCCGGCTAGGAGCAAGGCTCCAAGAGTAACAAACTCAAACCGCTAGCCAGCATGCGAACCAAATGCTTGTAGGAGTTGAAGATCCGAGGGAGAAGCTTCTTCTCAAGCTTGGAGGCTCAATCTCTCAAAGGTTGATTGTAAATCAATGGAGGAGAGTGGTTGAGCACCAAGGGAGAAAGGAGGGCAAGAAGAGAGCTCCTATTTTCTGTTTCATGAAGTAAGAATCAGAGAATGACAGAACTAGCCGTTGGGGAGAAGTGAGGGGGTAAGAAATACCCCTCCACTGTCCAACGGGCAGAACAAGCCGCGCAGTGCCGACCATAGGCGCGGCAATGCCGCCCTGGCAGAGAACAACAAAGATGTGGATCTGAATAGCTGGCTGTTTTGCCCACTATATATGTGGAGGTGTATGATATTTGTAGAGATGTAGCATTTGGTTCACTTGTTGGCATGCGTGTTGAATCCCTCTTAATAGTATGGCATACCTAACTCAATTTCGAAATATAAAATGAATTAAACAAGCATTGAGCTTGTTGCCATGCACTTTTGTAATTGGAGGGGTCCGCCAACCTGTTCATCAACCTCCTTTCATTTAACCTGCTTGTCATACTTGAAGAGTCTCATTAGTTCTCTAATTGCGTTGTCATGTCACCAAAACTCACTTAAGGTTTGATTGCACTTTCAATCTCCCTCTTTTTGGTGATTGATGACAACACACTTAGAGCTTACAAAAGTGAAGTAATAATCTGAGACAATGCAAGTCATGGGTGTAGGAGCTCCCCTAAAATGTGTGATGAAAGGATCAAGATGGCCAAGAGGGGGGTGAATTGGGCTCTTTTTAATATCTAAACAAGAATTAAACCTAGAAAGAGCCAATTAACCCCCTAGTGCCTACCGCTTGTGTGTCCTAGCTAGAAAGCGGTAGCAAGTCAATGGAAAGCGAAAACTTCCTACACAATTCTAGTATAAATTGAAAGACAAGTGTGGAAAGTAATGCGGTAATAAAGAGCTAGGGAAAGAGATGCTTGACACGACGATGTTTTGCCGAGGTATCGAGGAGTCGACACTCCCCCTAGTCCTCGTTGGAGCACCTCGCAAGGTATAGCTCCCCCTCAATCCCGCGCAAGGGATGAGTGCTCTCTACAGGCTGATTCTTCGCCATTCCGGCTTGGTGAATCGCCCACAACCGATCACAAACGTCAATGGAGAAGGGTCGCCGACAATCCTCCGGTGATCACCTTCCTCCGAGCACCACCGGACCGTCTAGGTGATGTCGATCACCAAGAGTAACAAGCCTCGATCTTCGCTTGACTCACTCAAGCTTCACAACTAGAGGATGCACACTTGAACTCTTGGATGAACTAGAGAGAGGATGGATGGATTCGCGAATCACTCTCTCTCTCTAGGGCTCTTGCTCTCTTCCCAACCTTCTCAATAAACTCAGCAACTCAAATGAGCAAAGGCAAGGTGGGAGAGAAGTGGGAGGGGCTATAAATAGACCCTCTGAAAACTGCCTTGGGCTGGCATTTTAAGTTGGCGACGGACGCTCCGTCGACTAGGTGACGGACGCTTCGTCGCATGCCAACGGCTAGTTTCTGTTCATAGTTTGGGCGACGGACGCTCCGGCGCCTAGGCGACGGACGGTCCGACGCCCTGCCCAACGGCTAGTTCTGACACACTGTTCCCAGCAACGGACGCTACGTCACTGGGCGACGGACGCTCATCCCCAGCGTCCGGTGCTTCGCTCTGGCTAGGTTTGAAAAACACCCTCTCTGGAAGGTCGACGGACGCTCTTCCCAGCGTCCGACGGACCCTAAAAAACTTAGCCAGAAAACATCCCCTCTGGAAGGTCGACGGACGCTGTGGACTCAACCACCCAGCGTCCGATGCCTTTGTCCGACGCGACGGACAGCGTCCGGTGCCCCTGCCAGGAGTGTCCGACGCCTAGAAAACAGTTTTATCAACTTCGTTTTTCGTCGCGATGAATATGGAAGTTGTTCTAGGCTATCTTACAGTCACCATAGGCTTGCTTAGAGCTAAGGAAGTCAAGTGTGCACCACACCTAAGTCACGGAGCTTTTCTAAGTCAAGCTACTAATCTCAACCCCTCTTAATAGTACGGTCAAAGGTAAAAAGAGAAGTCCTATCTAATTCTAAGTGCCCTTCATCTTCTTATAGCACTTAGCCTATCATTCTAGGGTCTTCATCATGTCTCCTTGAAATCCGAAACGATATCCATCTTGGGGGCTAAGTGATGACCATTAGTGCCCATTCTTATCGATCACTATGGCTAAGCTATGCATAGCCTCTGCAAAACACACGTTAGCCATAATAATCTCTGATTGTCGTTAATCGCCGAAACCAACTAGGGCAATGATTCTTCATGTGATTAGGAATTTGAATTTCTAATTTGGCATGAAAAGCCAAAATTCACACATTGGAGTGAAATAGGGCTCCCCCTACATCCATGGCTGTTGTGGGGTGCTGAAATAAAGTGTCACAAGAATACACGTGAAGCATACAAACCTGTCTCAAACGCAAATCAGAGTGCTTGCTGTTGAGCAGCCCGGCACTGCCGGCCTGGCTGCAGACAGCAAGTCTGCGGAAGCACAAGCACAACCACATAGCACAATATAAAAGTAAACTAAATGCACACTAAGACAAGCATGATATATATGAGAGAGTACATGTCCACAAATAACACAAAACAAGTACTTAAGTGGCAATATTACAATAAAATAGTTTTTCATGTTGCTCTCTCATCTCACAAACTGAAACTAAGATAACAAGCAGCTGCTCCTCCATGACCGTCGAAGATCTGTTGTACCCCATTCACCTAGTAATTCTCCCCTTTGACAACAAGTCACCAAAAGGAGGAGAAGAACAAAGCAAAAAGAGTACAAACTAGTCGCTATCCTCGTCCATGTGGTCATCTTCATCGTCATCTTCATCTTCATCTTCCTCATCATCATCAGCAGGTGTTGACACAAAAAGCGTCAGGATCTGTGAACACCTCGGGCTATTACCCAAAGCTCGGTATTCCGGAGGCGTGCCAGTCGATTTGACCAATCAATCGACAAGGATGATAACTAGAACAAACTGAACGAGACGACAGCGATGCGCCCGGACGTCAAGGCTCAGATTGATCAAGGATAACTAGAGCAGAACTGAACGAGGCAAACAGCGATGCGCCTGGAATGCCAAAGCTCAGAAGTACTCCCACGCGGAACTTGCAAGGATTTGACGGAGATCAAGATGATGCAGTCCGTCGAAGCTTGAAGAACTCGTTGATAAGCTAAAACTAATGCAAAAAAGGGTAAATTGCGATAAAAAGTAGAATAAGATAAAATTGGTTTGTTTTTTATTGGATTGATTGTCTTTCTGTAGCCCTCGGGTACATATTTATACTCCCGCACGGAGAGTTGTACAAAGACACGACTCGTACCCTTCCTAAAACAAACTCCTAACTTTAAGGAAACTGACTCACGTAGGAGTCGGATCTAAAACAATAATATTTATTTTCCTAAACAAACACACTTATTTTAAAGGAAGATAAACGACTCATGCAAGAGCCGGACTACCATAACAATAACAATACCGGTAAAACACCAGTTTCCTTATACTTCTCCTCGATGGAAACTTTCCATCGGCAGATCCCTGCGACTCCCTTCTTTGGCCACCTGTAGTCTTCTGCTGCCAAGTGCTAAGCCACGCCCATCGGCATCGGCAATACTTTCCCGATCGACAATCGGCAACATCTCCCGATTAGCGACCTTTGCGCTGGTAAACTGTCTTCACCGATCATTCCTAATCGGCAACCACCCTTCATCGGCAGTCGGCAATGACCCTTCATCGGCAGTTGGTAATGACCCCTCATCGGTAATCAGCAAGGACTCTTCATCGGCAATCGGCAATACCTCTTTGTCGGCAATCGGCATCAGCAACTTCATAGCTTAAGCTTTTCACCAATTAACCTTTGTCGGCAAGAACCATCCAGTCTTCATCGGCAGTACACTTGGCCTTCCCGCGACACTCCCATCGGCAATATTGGCTCATACTTTACCGATGCCGATGGTAAACGGCCGCTGACCATTCAAACCTTAGCTCATTTGACACATGACGAAAAACGGTGTCAACACATGCCCTCCAGTTTCAGGATGTATAATACTTTACGCGCCGAAATTCTCTCTACTGTAGCCGTTGCTGTAGACGTTACCTCCGAGATAGATGCACAGTTTCCTCGATCTCCGCGTGTGGAACTGCAATTTAATAATAAAATCCCTCGATCGTAGCACAAACAGTTGCAGACCACCTCGATCACCACGCGTATCTACTGCGGGCTTCTCCACATTCCTGCACGGTGTGAAACGGAACCCCAAAATGCCCCTGAGTAAGCTTATAAAAGTTACCGGGATCCACACTGCCTTTTTACCCCGAGCTCATTTCTACTTTCACCTTCCTGTCTTCGTCTTCAACCTCCAGCCGTTTTGAAGAACACGAGCTCGAGCACCCTTCTGCAATCTAAAGACGAACTGCAAGCACCCTTCAACTTCAATGGCGATCCAAGTCGACATCCCAAAGGTAAGGCTCATTCTCCACCCAATCCAACCTCCTTCTGGTCCTTTTCCGCACAAATCAAGATTTATCCCTGTTCCTTTTTCTGATTTTCCCCCCTTCTTTCCTTCGAACCCTAGGAACTGTATGACAAGGTAGTGATCCCACTCGCCGGTTCCACCTTCAGTTGCTTAGGCCCCATGGGGAACCCCGATCCCAGTTTCTTAATCAATGCGGAGACCAATCGGATCCCATTCAAATCTGAATGCTTCGGTTTAGGGTTGTGGAAGGATGCCTTCCGCTCATGGCCCAAGCCCACCAAAGGGTGGAAGAACTGGTATCTTAGGGTTGCTAGGGCGCAGCAAGTTTACTGGCAAGAGCGCAGCTTGGACCAATGTATCAGGCTCTCCATTGCCGATATGGAGAAGAACGAGAACATGTTAATAGCTGCCTCCTACTTCTGGTCGGACACCTTGAATGCTTTCTTATTCCGACATGGACCAGCCACCCCCACTCTTGCCGACGTCCACATGCTGACCGGCTTAGACGTCTCTTCTGCCGATACCTTCTCCTTATTCAATAGGAAAGCTGAGCACAGAGTAAATACTCGGAACATCGGCGGTTGGACGGGTTACATTCAGGAATACCAGAAATTAGGATCGGTAAACCAGAGGGAGCATGCCACCTTCCTGAACATGTGGCTGGACAAGTTCATTTTCTGCGGTAGGGTAGTCGGACCCACTACCATGTATCTTCCAGCAGCTGAGCTGCTTGACGATGGGACAAGACTTCCCCTGGGCAGATATCTTTTAGGATCGGTATATCGTCTTCTCCATCAAGTATCCCAGAATTTACTACTAGGTGAACACATCAGCAACCTTGGAGGCCCATGGTGGTTTATCAATATGTGGTTGAACGCACAGATGCAGAAAGCACTTCAGTTTGACCTGTTCGCTCAACGTTTCCCAAGAGACATATAGGAAGACCATCAGTGTGGGGATGATGAATCGGCAACCCGTCCTCCACTCAACTTTGGAGAGGCCATTATAGTGTTGCCCGGGACCGATGCCGATGCACAACAATTCGGCATGTTTTTTCAGAAGTTCTATAACGGGATTCCTGCCACAGAACGACTCTGGTGGCCGTATGCCGATGAAGACAACCAGTTCCCATTATTATTTAACCTTACCGATGGGAATGTGCCTGAGAACCAGATAATTATGAAGGCCAACATCACTCCCCGAGCTATTCCAGTGAACATCTTTGGATCGGGAAAGAACGCCCCTCCATCATTTGAGTTCTACTATCCATCGGTAGCGGCAAGACAACTGGCGTTCGATCAACTGCCGATCAAGCTTTGCTACTCCAAGGTAGTGAAGCCTAGGCAAACATTCTCCAGTGCTCTGGACTGGAACAAGGTGGTCAACCTTTCTCCCGATGCCGATGTATCAGACCTTGACCTGTCCTCCTGGTCACCAACTTCCTTCATTACAAATGAGTACAAGTCTTGGTGGCAAGAATGGAGGTGTCAACTGTTTGCGAAGTCATCACACTACTATCGGCACATGATTGACGTCAATCACATTGTCCCGATGACGCAGTAAGTTTTATTCTGATGCATTCCTTATTACTTTGCTCCAGTTATCGGCATCTGACGCCTTCACACTCAACAGGTTGACGATCCGATCCCTCCGTTGAGTAGGAGCGGCAAGCCCTTCAAGCTTCGAATGATGAGTCCTGTATCACTCATCGGCAACAAGGCCCCCACATTAGCCGCCTTCATTCCTCGACAGGTACCTACATCGACACCGGCAAAAGCCAAGGCTACATCGGCCGCTGCTGCTGCCCTGACGCGGGTGTTTGCAGTAAACTCATCTTCACTCGCCGATTACATAGTCTCATCGGCAATATTTTATTTTATATAACTCGTATTGAATACTTTCAGGCTATGAGGTTATCGACAACTACTCCAAGCAGACAAGCACCCCCAAGTTCAGCTGCCGATGCCCCCCCAGTCCTCGTCGAAATGGGCTGGATCTCCCGCTGCTGGCCAAGGAAGAAGAGGCTCTTGAGGCTGGCTAGCCCATCCTCATCATCGGCACAAGTCGCACCACCAACCGTCGGCGCGTCGTCGGCAGAAACTCCATCGGCTCCTATCCCAGATCAGCCGATGGACGACGTCGTTCAGGAGATAGTTCCATCCTCTGCAGCAGTGGAGGCGGCATCGGCATCGGCACCGTCAGCCGAAGCTCCCAATGAAGAGACACCTGCAACGGCAGCGGAAGTACCATCGGCATCGGCACCGTCAGCCGAAGTCCCCGATGAAGCAACACCCATAATGGCAGCGGAGGCAGCATCGGCATCGGCACTATCAGCCGAAGCTCCTGACGAGAGAGCGGCGTCGCCGCCACAAGAACCAGGCACTACATTGGAAACGACGCCATCAACGTTACCAGCACCGACAGTGCCAAGTGCTTCCCCGATGGGAGTTCCTTTATCGGCAACTGCCGCCACCCTTCAGGATGAAGCTGGACCATCCACCATGCCGAGCCCCAGGCAAGAGATTCACCTCAAGATGGTAAGTTAATCACTTAAAAATCCTAGTATAATCTTTCGATCGGCATATTTTAACCTCTTTGTTTTCAGGCCCAAGATTCCCCAGATAGTCTTTTCTCCTTCAGCCTCAACCCGCAGGATGAAGATGGACGCCAAGGCCCCCTCCAAGCAGACAACCTATTTTCCTTCTCAGTCGACATACCTGATGATGATGGGGAGGAAGAGAGCTCTGTCCCAGCTCTATCGGCAGAGATTAAGGCCAAGCTTGAGGCACTGCTTTCCTTGCTGCTACAAGACACATCCCTGCTCGTTCAAGACTCATCAGCAGCAAGGGTTGGGTCATCTCCCTGCCGATATAGCAGAAATCCTCCTCCAGGCAACCTTCCTTGACATCAAACAAATCCAGTACCAGAGGCTCTCCCGTCACATTGCCGATAGGGCTGCCCAATCCAAGAGCGAGGAAGAGAAGCTCGGGTTCAAAAACATTGCCGATGAAAAGCACCAGGGTATCGGCCAAGCAGAAGTCTCCATCAACGGTCTCGACCAAGAAATCACTCGGCTATCGGCCAAGAAAGAAGAGCTGTTGGCCGAGTTACAAAAGGTTGAAGAGGACCTGACTGCAGCCAACCAGCAGAGAACCCAATTATCCGATACCATCAGGGTTCTGCGGCAAGAGAGGGACCAGAACGCCCAGCAAGCCATCCTATGGAAGAAGAAGATCAAGCCGGTCGAGGGCTCTGCCGATGGCGACGCCAAGGAGATGGACGAAATAGAACAGATTCGCCTGCGTGCGATATCAGCCATTCACTCCTTGTTGTAATCCATTTGTCGTATCTTCAAAAATGTAACTCCGATACTTAATTCTGGGCCTTGTAATATAACGTTTACACGTTTTTACCGATGTATTATAATTTTTCTTTTCACCGGCATCCAAACGAGCACGCCATACGTCAACTCCTTCGAGAGTTTCTGGAATGTGCGCATTGCTGGGGGCGGACTGTCTTATCGATAAGGACTTGATTAGGAAACCACTTCCAGGCCTAGAATTCAATCCCGATCGGCAAAATCAATCTCCACGCCAGAGTACCATCGGCAAACTCGTTCACCCAATCATCGGCAACCGACACCATAACTTATCGAATCGGCCAAAACCCTGAGTAATCCCAACTTTCTAATAGACCCTGGTATTTAGCCTGATTGTAACAATAATCGGCAACGAGGCTTCATACTTCCATCGGATCAGAATTAGGACAATGCCGATAGACCCACCAAAGAGTACGAGGAGGAACTCCCAGAGCGCGTGTACCACACGCTTAGTCATCGCATGCAAGCGCGGCAGAATCATTCTTACAACCATCTTCTGGCAGTCAACGAATTTATCGGCAGTACGACGTCTCATACACAAACCATCGGCAGGTGCCCCCAAGTATAATAATTGAAGTCGCCAGTTTGCCGAGTGTGGCTCCCAAGCCAACAGGTCCAAGATTGACCCCGGTTAAACCATCGGCAAAATATTGCCGTCTACCGATGGATCCCCATCCTTGCGCTTTGGCCTCCACTGCTTTCCCCCCGAAGGAACTTCAGTGTTATATAGATCATTTCGGCGCTCACGCTGAATTCTTCTTTTCTGGGTCCTTGTTAGACCCTTAGGGCACCACTGAGGGAGTTTGGTTTTCCAGACGGGCTGGTGCTGCCCTTCATTATTTGCATCGGCCTCCTCCCCGATGTTTGAATCTCGGGAGAACACTTCCTCATCGGGTGTTCTTGTCTTGGTCTGCTCCTTGTTCTCCTCTTGATCAACCTGCCCACCAAGCTTGCTATGGGCACTAAGCTTGCCCCCCAGCCGGTCATGTACCGATCTCCTCTCTCTGAGCGGCTTGGCGTATCCGGATGCCCGATCATCAAAACAAGGTTTCCTACCTGACTGATCGGCGGTGTGATACCTATTGCATTCAGGACAGTCATCGACAGTAGGTAGCTTAATGCCTTCTTCCCAACAGTGAACGAAGAAGGGACACCTCCAATGATTTTTCCGACGAAGCCACTCCCGACGTTCTTCTTCTTCCTGCCGATATCGCTCATCTCGTGATTGCCGATATTTCCGCTTTGGTTGCTTGTGCATGACTACCATACCAAGAGCCCTGCCGACACAACCACCTTTATCGGCAATCCTCTTGCCTTTTCTGTCATCGGCAAACTTTTCGGCGTCGCACTCAGCCACTTGATGATCAGGATCTACCAATGCACTCTTTCCAGCAGCGTCCGATGTCAGCACCTTAGTCCTTCCACCGGTTTACACCATATTATTTGGAAACGGGCGTTGATCAATTTCCATCGGTTTCCGGACTTTAGGATTTTCAAATTGGATCCGTCCAGAGTCAATTTCTGACTGCAACTGTTGCTTGAACACTTTGCAGTCTTCGGTACTGTGAGAAGTTGTATTGTGCCACTTGCAGTACCTGGCCTTCTTGAGTTCCTCGGCCGATGGAATTACTTGATTAAGGGCTAGCTTAACTCGCCCTTCTTGAAGCAATAAGTCAAATATCTCATCGGCCTTTGTGACATCGAAGGTGAACTTTCTAGTCCTCTGACCGAACGCACAAGGTATCGGCTTCACCCACTCAACAGTGCCGATGTTCGCCTCCTCGTCTGACTCAGAATCCCCTTGTCCAATGAAGAGCACTTTGGCGCTCCAAGTCCTCTTGGGCTCGACCAATTTAACATCACGATCGGCCACCGTGATATCAAAGATGAAACTTTCCAATTCAGCATCGCTGATATTTGTTTCTCCGCCTGAGTCTGAAACTTCCATTCCCTCGGTCGAAACCATCCTTGTATTCTGATTTTGCTGATCAGCCGACTGAGCAGGTTGATGTTCCTCTTCGTGTCTCCGTGGTGAGCAAATCGAAGCAATTGACACATCAACAGCACCAATCTGTGGAACACTATGCATCGGCTGTCTAACCGATGAGGAATTTTGGATGCCTACTGGCTGAGTAGATTGATGTATTTCTCCACATCTCCGAATTAAACTGGTCGGGGCGATCGGCCCATCGACAACACCAATCTGTTGAATGTTATGCATCAGCTGATTGGTCGATGGGCGACTTTGAATATCAACCGGCTGAGCAGGTTGATGTACCTCTTCGGGTCTTTGTATTAAACAGGCTATCGACCCGTCAACAGCACCAATCTGTTGAATATTATGCATCGGCTGATTGGCCGATGGGCAACTCTGAACGCCTACTCGCCGAGTAGCTTGATTTATCTCTCCAGGTCTTGACGTCAAAGTATTTGAAATGACCGGTGCGTGTGCAGTACTAGTCATGATAACACCATGCATCGGTTGTGTCGCCGATGAGTAATTTTGCACAGTTGCTAGCTTGTGTTGTGGCGTTACATTTATTGCATTCATCGGTTGCTGTACCGATGTCCCATTGTACATTCTTTCCTGTGAGCATGGCAGTGTAGTACTTATCGGTTGATATACCGATACTTCATTCGGGAGACTCGCTGGACGATGTTGCGGAGCCCCTGCCATTTGGTACTTAGGCTGCACATATTGCTGCTGAATCAGTGATTGACTGATCCAACCTGCATTAGGTGTCATCGGTACGTGATTTACCGATGGCTGATAACCGGCTGACTCTTGCGACCCTTGTACCTTCGGATGATAGCGTTGATCTGCAAGTACCATAGGCTGAGCAACTATTGTCGATGCATGTTGACTGGAATTTGACACGCTTTGCATCGGCCAGGAATTTACCATCGGTTGATCGCCAGCTGACATTTGTCGTTCTTGTACCCTTGAATGATTGCCTTGACCTGCGGGTACCACAACTTGAGTGGTCATTGCTGCTACAGACTGATTGTCAATCGGCATGCCTTGTCGCATCGGCCAAGAATTCGCCGATGACTGGGAGCCAGCTGGCTCTTGCACCTCTTGTATCCTAGGATGATAGCTTTGATTTGTAGCCACCGTAGGTTGAGCAGCTACGGCCGATACAGGATGACTGACACTCGACACGCCGTGTTGCATCGGCCAAACATTTGCCGACAACTGACAACCCGCAGATGCTTGTTCTTGTTGTACCCTTGGATGATCGTTTGGACTCACGGGTACCACACCTTGGGCAGTGATTGCCGATACAGATTGATTGACAATCGGCATACCTTGTTGCATCGGCCAAAAGTTGCCGACGGCTGATAACCAACTGGTGCCTGTCGTCCTTGTGGCGCCGGATAATTAACAGCATAGCTACTTTGATTAGCAGGTATTACAGCTTGAAGAACCATTGCCGCCATGGGTTGACTCGCAACTGCTGGGCCTTGTTGTGTCGGCAAGCGACTTGCCGATGGTTGGGCGTACGCTTGCAGATTCCCTGTTGACAACTGCATCGTTGGAGAAGATGTAGCATGATGCATCATCGGCTGTACAGATGTTGCCAATGTCATGGGAACCTTCCACCCTGCATAGTTATCTTGTATCAATCTGGAATCAGCAGATAGACTTGGAGACATACCGTATCCCCAGTGGTTGGCTGAAGTTGGCTGATTCTGGATCACGGGTCCAGACATTGCTGAAGCCGCCAGATTTGTATTCACCTGAGCATTGCTTGTTGGGCTTAACCTTGGTGGCGCGATCTCATCGGCAGATCGGCTCATAATTGGTGTAAACACCCTTGGAACCGCCGATGGAGTCGCAGCAGACGCTGACCTGAGCTGATGATATGGTGCCTGTGCCTTGAAAGCTTGCTTGACAGCATTGCATACAGTATCGGACAGCACATTGGATTGGCTAATTAATACATTATTTAATGCATAATTAACCGTATCTTGTACTTTACCAGGATCGGCGTAGAAAGTAGTCTGCCGTGGAGACGGCGGATCTTGCTTCTGTACTGCTTCACCGATCCCGTTTAGGCTGAAGGATTTGAGATACAAGCGCTTGTACTCCTCCATTGCCTGCTCCAGAGCCTGTTTCTAATGTCCTGTCAGATCTGCTGCGGAGACTTCAATAGCACTCCTTGGATTAGTCATGATAGATATATAATTTATATAACCGTGTCCCACTGGGCGTGCCAAAAGAGGTGTTGACACAAAAAGCGTCAGGATCTGTGAACACCTCGGGCTATTACCCAAAGCTCGGTATTCCGGAGGCGTGCCAGTCGATTTGACCAATCAATCGACAAGGATGATAACTAGAACAAACTGAACGAGACGACAACGATGCGCCCGGACGTCAAGGCTCAGATTGATCAAAGATAATTAGAGCAGAACTGAACGAGGCAAACAGCGATGCGCCCGGAATGCCAAAGCTCAGAAGTACTCCCACGCGGAACTTGCAAGGATTTGACGGAGATCAAGATGATGCAGCCCGTCAAAGCTTGAAGAACTCGTTGATAAGCTAAAACTAATGCAAAAAAGGGTAAATTGCGATAAAAAGTAGAATAAGATAAAATTGGTTTGTTTTTGATTGGATTGGTTGTCTTTCTGTAGCCCTCAGGTACATATTTATACTCCCGCATGGAGAGTTGTACAAAGACACGACTCGTACCCTTCCTAAAACAAACTCCTAACTTTAAGGAAACTAACTCACGCAGGAGTCGGATCTAAAACAATAATATTTATTTTCCTAAACAAACACACCTATTTTAAAGGAAGATAAACGACTCATGCAAGAGCCGGACTACCATAACAATAACAATACCGGTAAAACACACAGTTTCCTTATACTTCTCCTCGATGGAAACTTTCCATCGGCAGATCCCTGCGACTCTCTTCTTTGGCCACCTGTAGTCTTCTGCTGCCAAGTGCTAAGCCACGCCCATCGGCATCGGCAATACTTTCCCGATCGGCAATCGGCAACATCTCCCGATTAGCGACCTTTGCGCTGGTAACTGTCTTCACCGATCATTCTTAATCGGCAACCACCCTTCATCGGCAGTCGGCAATGACCCTTCATCGGCAGTTGGTAATGACCCCTCATCGGTAATCAGCAAGGACTCTTCATCGGCAATCGGCAATACCTCTTTGTCGGCAATCGGCATCAGCAACTTCATAGCTTAAGCTTTTCACCAATTAACCTCTGTCGGCAAGAACCATCCAGTCTTCATCGGCAGTACACTTGACCTTCCCGCGACACTCCCATCGGCAATATTGGCTCATACTTTACCAATGCCGATGGTAAACGGTCGCTGACCAGTCAAACCTTAGCTCATTTGACACGTGCCGAAAAATGGTGTCAACAGCAGGGGCTGAAGTGAAGTGAACACCAGGACCACTAGCACGGCCCTTGCGTCTCAGTGGCTGCTCCTCCTGAATCTCCTCCTCATCATCATCATTTGAACCATATGTGGACTCCTCACTGAGCTCTGGTGGAGGAGTGGGTGGAGAAAGCTGCCTGAGGCCCTGCTCCTGTCTGAGCTGCCTGATCTCTAGCCTAGTCTGGTAAGCATGGTTATTTACATAGCAAATGCCTGCAATCATCTTCTTCAGAATCCTACCAAGCTTTCCCTTTCTCTTTCCTCTGCTAGCTGCTGCTGCTCCTCTAGATGACTCAGGAAAATCTGAGGCTGCTGCTATCCTGGGAGGAGTCATCACCTCCTAAATTTTAGAATGAATGACCTTCTCACCTCTATAAGGCTCATGGACTGTGTCCTTGCTGTAGATCCGGTCTGTCACTCTCTCAATTATGAACATGAGGTAGGGAGCATAGGGAATTCCCTTCCTAGCATCATCAGCTGTCATGAAGATCTCATCCCAAAGGAAACGTGACACTGAAAAGGGTGGTGCTCCACCTCTCATTCTCCTTAGCACATTCTTATATGAAGCGTAGAGGTTGGAAGCAGATCCCACCTTGGGATATAGAGTAGTCCTGAAGAGGTTGTTTAAGATATAGTACTTACTCCTTAGCCCCTTCACAAGACCATCTGCATGCTCAGGCTCAATGTAGAGATGGGAAATCTCTTCATTTGTCAATCCTCTCTCATCAAGTACATTGGAGCATGCTCTGTCATATTCTCCAAATCCAATAAGACGGGCAAATGTCACATAATCAAGCTTGTAGTGCATGCCCTCAGTCATCCAGTGCATCACAAGATTCTCCCTGTCAAGATAATAAGTGGCAAAGAACTTGATGAGTGTATGGGTGTCCCGATCTTTCGGTGGAGATAGATAACTACGATTTGACTGGAGAGACGTTCACGATCCGACTACAACCATCCAAGGACACTGCGCCTTAGCGATCGATACACCAAATCCAGCGGTTGCTCACGATCTTGCGGATCACAACCAACCAAACCACTAGGGTTATTCCTGCAAGCAATCGAAGAACAAGCAAGAACAAGTAGAACAAGCACTCAATTGTAAATAAGAGATGAAGGATTAGATGTGATACACATGAAGGTGGGGTTCCGAATCAAGTAGAACGGATGGTCTAGTCGACACACGCGTCTACAAGGAAGTAGCAGCAGCTAAACTTTCATCTAAACAAAAACCCAATCTGTTTGTGGCGGCTCTAGGGGGATATAAGGAGGAGGGAGGACGATGACAAGGGTCCTAGTGTCGTCCTACAACCCTAGGATGAGTCCCTAATGGACTCAACTTGATACACGGGCCATCGGCCCAAAATAGGGTGACGCAGCACCGTTGGCAGAAAAGATCTCGGTATTAAATTGTCTACTGCGCACGCATCTGATAGGATATAGGTATGAGTCCAGACCCATTGGAAAGTAGACTTGATAAGCTTTCCAAAAAGTCCTATAACGTCCCAATCGGAGTCCGTATGAAGTCGTGGCAACCGTCGCAAGTTTGGACTCTTCTGCAGTCCGAATTGAACTTTCCAAAACGTGTTGGACTTGGACTCTTTGTTTCCTTGGATCCAATATGACGTGGTGGCCTGGTGGAGAACGTTAGGAACACTTGGATTTGGTCCCCAATCAACTTCATTGACCATCCATGCTTTCCATATGCAATCTAACCCTTCCTTGATCCATGTAAGCAATTCTGAAAATGAAAACATACACACTTCATAGTGCAGCACCCATTCATCAAATGTAACAATGATAAACCTCATATAGAATGGTTTCACCTTTGGTATAGAAGTGGTTGGCATGGTCATATCTAAGCCGGTGATGTCCTCATCAGAACTGGTGAATGATTTCTGTGTTCCAATCATTTTGAAATCCCATCCATTCATACAAGCCCAGCTCCTTACACTGATCAATCACTCTGTCAAAAACATGATCTCTCTTGTTCTCTAAATGCTCTCAATCAACATACTTCATCTTGATGATCTTGGGCTTCTTTGCATGGAGGAGAACAGTGGAATAATAATCAGAATGAAAAACATTCCAGAACCTGTAATCCACTCCCATGTCCTTTGGCACATCATAAGGATAGGTGGCCCTTTGCTCTTGGACAGTCCGCCACTGATTCTGATAGTTGACTCTATCTCTAGCACGGCTGTCCTGAGGCTCTCTGACAAGTACCTCCTCAGGATGATCAATGAGATAGGAACCATTGAAAAGTCCCAAATCTAGAGGTGTCCTAGGGCAAGCACCTTCTTTGATTATTCTTCAAGCCCTCTGTAACTCTTCCTCCTGCCTGATCCTTTGCCTTGGATTCAAGCCATCATCAACACCACCTCTGCCTCCTCGAAAAGTATGGGCCTTGGTCCTTGGCCCCTTTCTTATATCACCACCGCTCGATCCATCGGCATCCATCTATGCATTTAAAATGAGTAAGGGTTAAGTTGTTGCACTTAGAATAGTAACTAAAACTCTAGTGGAGAGATTGAACCAAAAACTAGGGTCAATAGACGATTGTAGGAGCACTTGCAGCAGTGCTGTCACCAGGGGCCCAACACTGCCGGCCTGGTGCAGACAGCATTTTTGCTGGCTCCATCAATCCTCTATTGAATCTAGGTTTTGATTGAATCTAACTACTAGAGGTACATCACCATACATAATGCAACTACTAACAACCTATCCATCTCAAAATCCGTACATTGCATAGATCGAGCCAAGTTAGGGTTTCGTGTTATTACCTTTGAAAGAGAGGGGTGAGGATGAAGAAGGTCGGGCTTGAATGGAGCTTGACGCAGGGAGGAAGATCCTCCACACCTCCTCCAATGGCAGCACCTCCGAAGGGCGGCACTACCGGGGAAGAAGAGAGGAACCTCTGGGCTCCCTAGGTCTCCTTGGGGTTGAGAGAGGAGAGGGAGATGGTTCTGTTGGGGGAGAAACTGTTTGGGATGGAGTCCTCTCGGGCTAGGGTTAGGAATAAAAGAGAAGCCTAAGAGATGGACTTGGGCCCGACCCCTCTGGTCGGTTAAGTCCCGGCACTGCCAGGCTAGGTCTGGCACTACCGGGCACCCCGACACTGCTGTGCCAGGGGCCGACACTGCTGGCCTGCCAGGGCAGTGAGGTGCTATGCCACTTCATACTATATTTTTATGCACTTGTAGACACATACTCCTTGCCATATGTTGGTCAATAAGCAAATTATCAATACATACTATGACCAACACATTCAAGTTTCTTTCAAAAACGATTTTGAAGCACATAATTGAAATTTTCAAAGTTTTGCCTATGTCGCTAGGTGGACAAACAAATGTGTGCTATAGTTCAAACCACGTTATGAGAATCAAGTATATTCAGCTCACTACACAAAGTACAAAACCTTGTCTCATCGAGAGGCTTGGTGAAGATATCGGCTAGTTGCTTTTCGGTGCTCACATGGAGAATTGCGATATCTCCTTTTAATTCGTGGTCTATCAAGAAGTGATGACGGGTGTCTATGTGTTTTGTTCTAGAGTGACTAACTGGGTTATTTGCGAGTTTGATGGCACTCTCGTTATCACACAAGAGAGGTATCTTGGTGAATTGACATCCGAAATCTTTTAAGGTTTGCAACATGCGCCGGCTGCAACATACTCGGTCTCGGCGGTGGAAAGAGCTACACAATTTTGCTTTTTAGAACTCCAAGACACTAGGGACCGTCCAAAGAATTGACATGTCCCCGAAGTGTTTTTTTCGGTCTACATTGCAACCGGCGTAATCGGAATCCGAATACCCAAGTAGATCGAACTTAGAGCCCTTAGGATACCATAAGCCAAGGTTAGGAGTGAAAACTAGATATCTCAAAATTCTCTTAACGGCACCAAGTGACACTCTTTCGGGTTAGCTTGAAATCTAGCACACATGCACACACTAAGCATTATGTCCGGCCTAGATGCACATAAGTAAAGGAGTGAGCCGATCATAGAGCGATATACCTTTATGTCCACGGATTTCCCTCCTTCATCAAGATCAATATGTCCATTGGTTGGCATGGGAGTCTTGATTGGCTTTGCATTCACCATGTCAAACTTTCTCAACATATCATGGGTGTACTTGGTTTGGCATAAGAAAGTCCCTTCCCTGAGTTGCTTGATTTGAAAACCGAGGAAGAATTTTAGCTCACCTATCATAGACATCTCAAATCTCTAAGTCATGATCCTACTAAACTCATCACAAAAAGATTGGTTAGTACTACCAAATATTATGTCATCGACATATATTTGGCACACAAAGATATCATTATTGACTTTATGAGTGAAGAGAGTAGGATTCGCTTTGCCTATTTCAAAGCCTTGTTTGAGTAAGAATTCCTTAAGGCATTCATACCATGCTCTTGGTGCTTGCTTAAGCTCATAGAGCGCCTTATGGAGCTTGAAGACATGATGAGGGAACTTAGGATCTTCAAATCCCGGTGGCTGCTCAACATAGACCAACTCTTGGATAGGGCCGTTGAGGAATGCACTCTTCACATCCATTTGATAGAGCTTGAAGTCATGATGGGCAGCATAGGCCAAAAGCATTCGAATTGCTTCAAGCCTAGCCACCGGTGCATAAGTCTTTTCAAAGTCCAAACCCTCCACTTGACTAAAGCCTTGAGCCACCAATCTTGCCTTGTTCCTTGTCACCACGCCTTGCTCATATTGTTTGTTGCGGAAGACCCATTTGGTGCCAATTACATTGGTATTTGGTCTTTCCACCAAGGACCAAACTTGATTCGCTCAAAGTTGTTGAGCTCTTCTTGCATAGCCATCACCCAATCCGGATCATTGAGAGCTTGCTCAACCTTGAGAGGTTCCAAAGAGGAGACAAAATAGTAAAATTGATAAAAGTTTGCCTAATGTGAACGAGTAGTTACCCCCTTTTGAAGACTCCCAAGTATGTTGTCAACGGGATCATCTCTTTGAATTGTTTTCCTCAATCTTGGGTATTCTGTGGCTTCTTGTTGATTAGCTTGGTCATCATACTCAAGTTCTTCAAATATAGGTTGTAGGTTTATTGGGCTTGCTGGTGAACTTGCTGCTGCCTGTCTGCTGGGTTCGGCAATGCCGACCTCTGGTCCGGCAGTGCCGTGGTCAGGCACAGAGGCTGAACCAGGGAGCACTGCTGGCCCATTTTCTTCAATCCTTGGAGGAGTAGCTTCAGCACCTTGAGGTTCCACTTCTGTGGCCTGGATTTCTTGTGGTCTAATGTCACCAATGGCCATGTTCTTGATTGTTTCACAAGGTGGTTCCTCATTACCTACAATCACTTGATCAATTTGCTCTACTTGAGAGCCATTAGATTCATCAAATATCACATCTATCACGATTTCAATTTTCCCTAAGGTCTTGTTGAATACGCGATAGGCATGCTCATTTGATCCATAACCAAGAAGAAAACCTTCATCAACTTTAGGTGCAAACTTAGAGGTTTTGAGTTTCTTGTTAAGTATGAAACACTTGCACCCAAAAACTCTAAAGTATGACGCCTTTGGTTTGTTACCGGTCAATAGCTCATATGAAGTCTTCTTCAAGATCTTGTGTAGATAGAGCCGGTTGATAGCATGGCAAACAGTGTTGACGGCTTCAGCACAAAAGATATCCAAAGTCTTGTACTCATCTAGCATTGTTCTTGTCATGTCAATAAGTGTCCGGTTCTTCCTCTCTACTACACCATTTTGTTGAGGGTGTATGGAACTGAAAACTCATGTTTGATGCCCTCATCATTAAGAAACTCTTCCACTTGAGTGTTCTTGAATTCGGTTCTATTATCACTACGAACTTTCTTGATTTGGAAACTGAATTCTCTTTGTGCTCTTCTAATGAAGGTTTTCACCTTATCTTGCACTTGTGCCTTATCATACATGAAAAACACCCAAGTGAAACGAGTAAAGTCATCAACAATAACTAAACCATGTTTGTTACCGCCAATGCTTATGTAGGCCACCGGTCCAAAGAGATCCATGTGAATTAGCTCCAATGGTTGCTTGGTGGAGACAATGCTCTTTGATGGGTGAGGTGCACCTACTTGCTTTCCGGCTTGGCAACCGCTACAAATTCTATCCTTCTCAAAATGAACATTTGTTAGTCCAAGAATGTGTTCATCTTTTAGGAGATTGGCCAAGTTCCTCATCCCAACATGAGCTAGTCGGCGATGTCATAACCAAGCCATGCTAGATTTTGCCACTAAACAAGTCTCAAGCTTAGCCTTACTTTTGTTGAAATCAACTAGGTAAAGTTTGCCCTTCAAACGACCCGTAAAGACAATAGAGGAATCCTCCCTCTTAAAGACTTCCACACCCTTATCCGTAAAGAGACAATTGTAGCCCATTTCACACAATTGAGAAACAGACAACAAGTTGTAACTAAACGAATTCACATGTAAAACTTTTGAGATAGAATGTTCAAGAGTAATAGCAACTTTACAAAGACTGATCACTTCCCCTTTGGAGTTGTCACCGAAGATGATATTCTCACTTGCATTTGAAGTTGGGGAATATGATGAGAACATACTCTTCTCTCTGGTCATATGATTTATACATCCACTATCAAGCACCCAACTTGATCCACCGGAGAAGTATGCCTACAAAACAATTTAGTTCCTATATTTAGGTCCCCAATCAATCTTGGGGCCTTGCATGTTAGTCACAACAATTTTTGGTACCCAAATGTTCATGCTTCTTTTGTCATGTTTCTCATCACCCACAAATTCTGCAATGACTTTACCACGGTCATTGCATTTCAACATGTAGCAGGAGGACAAACTTCCTTGGGGTGACCTTGCCTTTGGTTTGTATGCATACTTGTTCTTTGCCACCCAGATTGAGTCCTTGGGTTTCTGAGAAACCTGCTTTTGCTTGGACACCCTCTTGGCATAGACTTGAGCTTGATTAGGTGAAGCACTGGTAGCCTTCCCTTTAGTGGGACGCGGCACTGCCGGCCTGAGGTCCGGCACTGCCGGCCTGCAGTCCAGTAGAGCAGCAGTCTATGCAGTCTTATCTGCACCAATGCTTCCCTTCTTCTCAAACTTGACACACTCAATGCCTTTCACTATTTTTCTTCCATTGGTTTTACCTCCTTGAGTGTGTCTAAGCCCATCCTTGATTGATGGATGCCTTCCATCCTTGTATTGGATTTTTTTGGGCTCAACTTTTCTTTGTCATTCTTGCTAGAAACTGAGATGACATTGTTGAGCCTTAATATCTCTTTCTTCATGGCCTCCATGTTGTCAAGGTTAGTGGAATAATCATTCAAATCAATATTATAGCATTTTCCACAACCTTGACTAGTGGATGGAGAAGAGGCATCATTTGCTTTAGGAAGATGTGAGTTGTCCTCCCAAAGAAGGTTGTATTGTGCCTCAAGCTCTTGATGCTTTTCAACCAAGCCATACTTTTTCTTGAGGTCACCACACTCCTTAGTGAGAGCATGAGCTTCTTGTTCTTTGGCCAAAGCCTTAGTCAAAGAGCTCACCTCACTCCTTTCTAATGCAAGAGCTTCCTTGCTAGCAATATAGAGATCCTCTTGTTTGATAAGAGCCTTTTCTCTAGACGCTAACTCAGCCTTGGTTGCCTCTAATTTATCCATTAGATTAGAAATGAAGATCTTGGTCTTATTATCCATGTTTTTGGTTATAGCATTGATTTCTTCATCACTAGAGCAATCATTACTAGAGCAATCACTAGAATCACTACTAGAGATGTCATTTGGGGGAGAAGTTTTGGGTTTCGGTTTTGGTTGTACCTTCTCACCCTTTGCCATGAGACAAGTGTGAGGGGAGCATTCATCATCATCGGACATGTTGTTGAAGAGTCTTGGTGAAGTGGATGACTTGTGAATAGCAATGGTTGCCATCTCTTCATCTTCTTTTGAGCTCTCTACCGTTGAGTCCCACTCATGCCCAATGTGTGCTTCGCCCACATATCTCTTACTCTTCTTGTGGTCACCCTTGTCTTCTCTCTTTGCCTATACCAAACTTGTTGTCTTTCTTTTCATTTGGGCAATCGACAATGAAATGTTCGGTGCTACCACAATTATTGCAAGTTCTTGGCTTCTTGTTTGGGAACCTTCTCTTCATGAGCTTGTATCCACTCTTCTTTAGGCCCTTGTTGAATCTTCTCATAAATAGAGCCATGTCATCTATCTTCTCGGACTGTCCATCTTCACTTTCACTATCACTTGATGTTGTAGCTTTGGGTTCATGCTTGATGACTTTGATTGTTTGAGCTTTGCTTGAGGAAGCTTGCTTGCTGTTTTTAGAACAGCTAGGGGATGTTTTCTTGTTGCTCTTGGTTGCCTTTAGAGCCACTTCCTTGATCTTCATCCCTTCCATCCTTGCTTGCATCTCTCCAAGCTTCTTCCTCTCAAGGGCTTCTTCCCTTTGCAAATCAAAGGTCATGATCCTTCCAAGCACATCACTTGGTGTGAAGTACTCAAATCTCTTCTTATCTCTTATCAATGTCACAACGGTCTCATTCCTTGGAGAATAGGCTTCAAGCATGATCTTGACAACCTTGTGATCATTGACCTCTTCACCACCAAGGCCTCTAATCTTGCCCACTATAGTCATCAACCTATCAAACATCTCTTGTGGCCCTTCACCTTCATTGATCACAAAACGGTTGAGCTTGGCCATTAATAGATCAATCTTGGATTGCCTCAATTTGCTCACACCCTCATGTGCAAGATGCAAGGTGTCCCATATCTCCTTGGCAACCTCCAAGCCCATCACCTTGTTGTACTCATCATCATCCAATGCACTTAGCAACACACTAGTTGCTTGTGCATTAAGTTGTATGCAGCGAAGCTCGGTGGTGGTGGAACTTGTAGGATCCACCGGAGGCTCACATCCTCTATGGACAATCTCCCAAACACCGAGGTGAAGACCTACAATATAAGCCTTCATCAAGTGTTTCCACTTGGCAAAGTTGGTCACATCGAAATGAGACAACTTGTCCGCGGGAACATGAAAGAGGGTTTATGCTCATGGTTAGAAATGGATGAATAGTTGAAGAATACGGCGGAGTATTTCTTGCTGCCATCATCCTTCTTCTTCTTCTCATTCTTCTTCACGATCTTGGAGGCTTGGTATGATGCATCATCATCACCATCGGACCTACTTGATTCAACCTCCACTTGAGAGGCTTGCTCTTTGCTCTTCTTTAGCTCCTTCTCCTTGGCCTTGAGCTCCTTCTTCAATGTTCTTACTTCTTGTCAATGGAGCTTCTCGACAAGCTTTATGCTTCTTGCTTTATTGAGTGCTTTTTCTTCTTTTTGCAATCTTTTTTATTCTCTTCTCAATCTTCTTTCTTCTTTTCTTCTTGCTTTCTCTCCTTCGGACATGCCAGCGATGGTCAAGTACTTGTCCGTGGCCACACTCTCATCACTATTGTCCGTGGAGTGCAAGTCCACATCCTTGGGATTGACTTGCTTGACACTTCTCTCTTCGGCCATTATCTCATACGGTTAAATGCTTAATGAGATAACCGAGCTCCGATACCACTTGTAAGGATCTGATTAGCCTAGAGGGGGGGTGAATAGGCCTGTTTAAAATAACTTGACACTTTTCTGTTAGCACAGGCCCGACACTGCCGGTCTTGGGTCCGGTACTGCCGGGGTGCCCGGCACTGCTGCTCTCAGGGGCGGCAGTGCTGGTCACCTAGACAGAACCTTGCACAATTCAAAATATAAACTGAGAATGGAAATTGTGCTTGAATCAAAACCTTCCTAGAGGTGTAGGAGATCTCTAGCACCACTTGAAAGTGGTAGCAACACACCCACCGAATAGATCGGGTCCAAACCCTAGAAATCACCTTGAGAGCAAAGTATATGAAAGTAATGTAACAAACACAAGATGACACAAGATTTGACCTGTGGTTCAGCTCGCCACCAAGGCTTGCCTACGTCTACGTTGTTGAAGTGCGCCACACAAGGCTCAAGCTCACCACAAAGGCTAGCTCTTTTCTCGGTCTCAAGTAAAGAGAATGAACTCTTGAGATGAGAGGTAATGTATTAGTAATTGGGTGTTACAAACCTCCCTAGGCTGCCACACGAAGGAGGCAAGCTCAAGGGCAACGCCTAGCCGGCTAGGAGCAAGGCTCCAAGAGTAACAAACTCAAACCGCCGGCCAGCACGCGAACCAAATGCTTGTAGGAGTTGAAGATCCGAGGGAGAAGCTTCTTCTCAAGCTTGGAGGCTCAATCTCTCAAAGGTTGATTGCAAATCAATGGAGGAGAGTGGTTGAGCACCAAGGGAGAAGGGAGAGCAAGAAGAGAGCTCCTCTTTTCTGTTTCAAGAAGTAAGAATTAGAGAATGGCAGAACTAGCCGTTGGGGAGAAGTGAGGGGGTAAGAAATACCTCTCCACTGTCCAACGGGCAGAACAAGTCACGACAGTGCCGGACTGCCCGGCACTGCCGGCCTGGCAGAGAACAGTAAAGATGTGGATCTGAATAGCTGACTGTTTTACCCACTATGTATGTGGAGGTGTATGATATTTGTAGAGATGTAGCATTTGGTTCACTTGTTGACATGCGTGTTAAATCCCTCTTAATACTACGACGTACCTAACTCAATTTCGAAATATAAAATGAAATAAAGAAGCATTGAGCTTGTTGTCATGCACTTCTGTAATTGGAGGGGTCCGCCAACCTGTTCATCAACCTCTTTTCATTTAACCTGCTTGTCATACTTGAAGAGTCTCATTAGTTCTCTAATTGCGTTGTCATGTCACCAAAACTCACTTAAGACTTGATTGCACTCTCACTTTTGTTTGAATATGTTTTTCGAACCTCAAAACCTATTTAATCACCATATCTAACCCAAAATATCCAAGCCTCATCTGTACTATTGAATTCCATGTCAACTTGAGGTAAGAAACTAGAGACAAGCACATCCCTACAGCAAATAAAATATTTAATTTGGTGGTGGTTTAATAATAAGAAATTAAAGTGTATCTGAACGCATGGGGGTGGGAGCAAAAAACAAGCATGGATTACAGACCTCTTTTTGTCCATCTCATGTATCCTGAATCTTTATCGATGAACACAAGTTGATTTCTTTAATCAATTCCAACACGAGCGGACAGTGAGGAGAAGATGACAACCAAAATAGGAGAAATATTGATGTAATCTAAACACACATGAATAGAAAAGTTTGATGCAATCTAAACACACATGAATACAGAAGTACAGACCTGCGAACATGCATGTTCCTGCGACAAGCACCAACCAATCGAGATCGATCGCCGGTCGACGTCGCCTTGCAACCGTGGGAAAATAAAACAGAATCATGCCAAAAGGAACAACGTTAGCACCAAAACGGGGAGCGGCATCGTCGTTTTGGGCCAGGCCCAGATAGCGAAGGCGTGCGACAACTGGACCGGCAGGCACAAAGAGCCAAAATCGCTGGGCAACGTCGGATGTGGAGCTGACAGCGCAGATGTCGTGACTGCAACAGACAATCAGTTTGCATGAAGTTAGATGATCTGATTTCCCTGTCTTAGCCAACCAGAGCCCGCCACACGCCCTTTTAAAATGGAGTCAAATCGTTGTCACAATGTGCGAACACATGGTGGATAAGTACCCATATATGTTCAGTTTTGTGATGAGTGATTGCCCAACACTTGAACGTTTCAGTTTGAGTGGCTTACCCTAACCTCTTTGCGAAAGCAAATGTGTGCTTGTCTATCGGCTTGTGGTGTGCAGGTACTATGCCTAGTGACAGTGGTCAATGGCGTGGAGAAGGTCGAGTAGAGGCTTGCCGTGCGATGGACTGAGAGCGGTGAAGGGCGGAAGTGGGGCTCGGACTGAGGGACCATGGGCGCCGGTGGACTAGCTGTGGTGGCTAGTGCCTGGCACCGGCGAGTGCGAGAAGACATGGAGGTAGACCGAGTCGATCGAGTCAAGACGGCAGACGAGCGGGTCGAGCGGAGGCTCAAGGGACTCGGAGTCCGACCGGGCGAGGACAAAGTGGCTCGAGTCGAGTGGTTTGGTGGTTTGGGCCTCAAAACCATCCACGTCGGTTTCCGAGTTTGGGCCGCAAAACTCGGGGTTCGGTAGTTGAGCCGAAAGCTACCGGTGGCGGGTTTCGCGGGTTTGGGCCTCAAAACCCGGGTGGAGCTTCCGAGGAAGCAGGGATGGCACGTGGCGGAATCCTAGAGGTTGCGTCGAGGCGACGGCAACTCCTGGCAGGAAACGGGGCCGTCTATTCAAATCGAGGGAGATATTTACCGGAGCTTGTACTGCAATACTTAGGCTAGGTAGTTCACTCATTGTATCTAGGGGGTCTTTGGGAAATAGCCAAAGCCTCTAATAAATAGAGGATGAAGGGGTATCCTCATCCCATCTCTTGAACCCTAATCATTTGCCCCAACTCTCTCTCTCTCTCTAACCTCTCTCTAGTTCATGAGATCCCTAGGTTGATCCCACCAACCTTTGTAAGAACTCGAGTTTGTTGCGAGGAATCGGAGGTCGTAACCTTCGTAAGCCATGGCGGCTTCGATTTCTTGATCGTGTCCCCATTTTGCTTGTGTTCTTCGGGTTTTGCTTTTGCTCTCTCTTTTTCCCGAGATGATTTCTCTTTGTAGGGAGTAGCTCTTGCAAATCCGTTTGAATCAAGTTGTTCGTATTCGAGAGGAGCATCTTTGCACCGAAGGATCCATCCTCAAACCTCTCGAGTACACAGATCGGGCGATTTCTTTGCCGCGTTCTTCGTTTTCCCTTTTCTCCCCCAAATCCGAGTGTTCCCGCTCATCCGACCCAAATTGAGCGATGATTTCTTCGGGATAGCTCCCCAACTGCACTAGGATCATGCCTATAAAGTTTGGTTGCAGTTGGTGATCATTTGGTCGAGATTTGGGAAGATTTGGCGGAGGAAAATCGCTTTTCGGGGTTTCTGCGCGTTTTTTCGGGGGCGTCGGACGCTCCGAGGGTTTTGCGTCGGACGCTGGTGCGTGCTGACGTCAGCGTCCGTCGCTCGGTGTGTCTGAGCTTTTGGTTTGGCGCCGGACGCTCCTCAGGGTCCGTCGCCGACCGTCCGTCGCCTCTGCCGTTTCTCAGTTTCTTTCAGGCTCTCTGGAAGGCCGACAGACGCTCACCTAAGCGTCTGTCGCGCAGCGTCCGACGCCAACGGACGCTCACCCAAGCGTCCGACGCCCTGCCTTCTGCTTTTCTTCTGCAGTGCTCTCTGGAAGGTCAACGGACGATCTCTCTGCGTCCGTCGCCAGCGTCCGTCACCCTGTCTTGGAGCGTCCGTCGCGTTGTCTTCCAGCGTCCGTCGCCTGTTTTTCTGGTTGTTTTGCTTAGGGTTTTTGCCTCTTTCTCATAGGGGTTGAGAACTCTTTCTTGGGGGTTTCCGGTGAGTTTTCCTCCACTGCCGGTGAGCTCTCATTTCTCCGTTTTCGTCTGAATCCCCACTCGCGTTGCTCGGGGGAGGTTGAGCACCCAACAACTGGGTTTGGCTTTTGGGAGGAGTGGCCCGAATATTTCGAGAGAAATTTGAGGCTCCCATTCACCCTTCCCCCCTCTGGTCGCCGTTCCCGGTCCTTCACAATGCTACCTTCATGTGTGCACCCCAAAACTCGTCGTCTAGATTGCCACAGTGCATCGTCCGGACCAACTCTCACTAGGACCCGAAGCGATCCAAAACCGTCTAGACCAAGCACCAAAGTCCAAACCCCTTTGGTCACTTCTCGCGCCATCACATGGCCACACCCACTTCAACTCGACTAAGGCATTTTGAACCAGAACCCCTACTAAACAGGCTCTGGTCCAAACCTATCCAATCGAGCCACCCTAGGGTTAGGAACCAGACTCGCAAAGCATGGTCTGGACCCTCTACCCCCTAGGGTTCAGAGCTCCTCTGCTATTTTTTTCAACTCCTTTTTTTCCCCTTGTTCTCATGTGCTAACACATAAGTGCTTTCGCCACTTGTGCACGTGAGACAACTCTTTTTGCCATAGTGTTTATAGTGACTAGAATTGTGGTGTAGGTTGCCTTTTTCACTAAGCTAGCGCAACAAACTTTTAGCCATTTGTTATACTAATTACTTGCTCTAGTATATTTAAAGAAAATTTTATAGGTTCTTCACCGTTCTCTAACTATTTAGGACCTTTCAATTGGTCTAATGAATTAAGAGCCTAAAAATGAGATATAGTGTGTGGAAGGATCTAGAAGTTTGCTTAAGGGCCGAGGGTTCCTTTCCAAGCAAAAACATCAAAACAAACAAGACAAACAGCCTTGGATTTACAATTCTTGGAACTTGACTGCGTGCTGCCATCTCAAGACTACATGATAATTAGTCTCTGATGCACAACCGAGGTTTATTATTTATTTGGAGAACGGGCGGCGCCTTACGGTAGGTTAGTCTAGTGAAGGCATAGGAGCACATGACCAAGACAAGTGAGCCCGGTGAGCGGGAGTCACAACAAAGTCGCTAAGCGGAGCAGCCCTAAAGGCCCAAACAAAGTTATTTACCCTCTATCGCAGATTCACAATCTTGCTGCTCAGCTGGCAGCTGCTGACTGCTGCTCTCTATGTCAGTTCAATTATTCATTCCATTATCCAACAAATTTCAGTATAGATAACTAAAAAATATTGCAGTTCAAAGAGGATAAATAGCAGTACAACACCAACATATAAATGTTCAACCAAGTCGACTTGGTAACATGTCTTCTTAATTAAATATAAATACGACATCAAGTGGACTCCAACAAATCCACAAACGACTAATAGGCTCAAGTGAAGGCACCAACATCACCAATCCTCCATGCCTCTTCAATTCGCCGAGGCAGAACAACAACCCAAATAGCCAAGGGTCAAAAGGCAAGCACATAAGCACCTGCACATAATTTTCGTATTTTTGTCAGTACAAAATTTACATATACATTTTAGCTCAACGCAATCAAGAGTGGCAGAACTAATATCCCTATTACCGAAGACTGGTATGGATAGGCTCAATCGCTGAATTCAAATAGATCAAAATCAATTTAATTTAGAAGATCAGCTACCCAAGATCATGTGCAGGCAATAGAAGGTGACATTCGAATCCTGTTGGATTACGAAAATCTGGATAAAAAAAGCTGGTGCATTCATTGGATTCAGTGTCTGTATATTAAAATTCAATAGAACATAGCTTGTTTGAATGGGACAGGATTCTGAGATATTTTTTTATCCCGATTCATAATATCGGCTGGGAACCAAACCGGACTAAAAATTCGCTTCCTTCATCTTTACAAACTACACATAGGTTATTCTTAACCACAGTAAAATCACCACAGTCAAAACTAGGGAAATCACAATGGGTTACCCAAGAGCATGCAAGTTCAGCTTGAGTAAAAAACTAATGAGATTTAGAAAACAGGTTAAGAGCCCTTTGGAACGCAGAAATTTTGACTCGTACAGGAATAGGATTCAGTTCACCTTTTATAGAAAAAACATGAAAACATGGAAAAAGTGCCATATTACAAAGGTGGGCTATATATATAGTTAAATGACCAAGGCTCAAGATTTTTTCAATAGAGCTCAGTGTAAGCAAACATGAAATTTGAGCAACTAAAAAAGGATCGACAAGTTAAGCTTAAAATTTCCATGAATAGTCTATTTTCTGATTTGAACTATCTAGCATAGTAGATGTCATCAATTGTCACAAACTATGCATAAATTCAGATTTGCATAATACAAATTTAGAGTCTTGATTCAACACAAACTCCTTTGATCAACATAGCCTGCGACATTTACTTCAACACAAATTGCTAATATAAAGGCAGAAAAATTGAAGGATATTGCAATTCAACATAGCTTACTAGGAAAAAAAAGCGGCACTGTATAAGTATTCAGTGAAGTGACTAAACGTAGAAAGTAAGGATACAGCCCTTAGAAAAGAAAGCAACTAATATGTTGTCCAATCCAGATCATATTTTTGATATAAGAAACAATAAAACTATTATCCTCCACCTGTTCTAGACAAGACCCCTGATTATTAATAATGACACCTCTCCCCTAACTATTTTTTTCCTGCCTTACACTTAGTCGAATGCAATGAAATGTAATGTTAACAGCACCTTTCAGTTAACAAATCCAGGTGGGGAAGCCCCTAACCCCCTGTTCTTTCAAAAACATCACCAAACATATGAAAAGCACATCAAAACATGAATTATATATTCACAAACTTGCATTAGCTAGAGTTACACATATCAGCTCACAACCTAAGTGGTCGCTTGCGACAATGTAACAAAAATATGTTTTCCCAACTCCTTCAGGACAGAAATAAAAAGTCGGAAACCTATATTCTTTTCCAAACATCTTCTGAATTCCTGATAACAGTGTTTTATCTAGTAAAAAGTTTAAAAGTTGATGTGTGTGCTATGGGAGGAGGGGAGAGTATTCCACTAAATCAGATGGACAAATACTTTTTTAGCCAAAACTTGATTTCTTTTATATTTGCTAATAACCTGTCTTCAACAAGTAACAGCGGGAACACTGTCAATACGGGAGCCGTTACTTTCCTTATAACGGTAACAATTGTGTTCACAGTGTGAAAACCTTCTAATAAATGTATCATACCAGTATCATACCAAGATCCATGTTCTCTTACGCTAAAACATGGCTACTAAACTCTGACGAGAGATTATCAAAAGGGGGCAGCAAAAAAAGGGAGAAAAAGCAGCCAAGCTGCACAATGCATGCTGCTGATAAACAGAAAATAATTTGCATGCTAACCCCGTCCCTCTAATTAAATGAGTGAGTAGCTAGCCAGTGAAGCACCACCAACATACATAGAGCTAGAGATCCCTTACTACTTGACATGGATCAACTATCTGCTGAGGAAATTAAAGGGATAATGCCAAAGACCTTAGTAGCTTACCGCTTCAGACACATGGTTTTAGCAATGACGGTGCGAAGGCAGAGAATGGATGGACTCTGATGAAGTCGTGCTTTATCTCACAGACCTTCTTAAGTTCAGAAGTCCTGACATCCAGCAAAAAGTATTCTCTCTTTGGAACATTCCGACGCTGGCGGCGGCGGCCTAAGGGCTGACCTCCTGGCATACCATGAAGAAATAAGAACCCCTCAGCCACACCACAGATGGAATACCTACGCTGTCTGGCCAAGGGTATAATTTTCTCCATCTGCTGTTGGTCAGAAGGCTCACTGGTATTTAGCTTAGTGATGTGCAATATGTCCAACGAGTCATCTTCCCTGTGACTACCAAAGAAAAACATCAAAGCTGTTCCTTCTGCACCCGCTACAATACCGGATTTCCTGGTGCCCTCAATGAGATTGCTGGAAGGAACACTGTTGACAATCGAAAATTCCATCTTTCTGGCATCAAACACAAGCAACTTTCCAGCCCAATGCCCCGTCCAGTAGAAGCAACCACAGGCATAGTCTGGATAGGCCAACTTGCGGTTTCTAGGGGCTTGGGTACCCAAAGAACTCCAGCTGGGAGATGAAGCGATACACCATTGCCCAGTGACAGAATAGAAGACGAACGCAAACAGGTTAGTTTTATTCCGCGCGGTACATATCACCTTGAATGACGTCTCCTCCTCATCCTGGCCAACTGGAGCAAGAAATGCATCGAAATCGACGATGTGCTCGTGCTGAGCTGTTATCTCCTGTGGTACAGAAGGGGGCAGCACGTACCGCCGGTGCAAGGGATCACACACCACGAGCTCGAGGTCCATCAGGAAGACGACCCTGTCGAAGTCGTAGCGGTGGTCGTACTTGGGAAGGCACTGCAGGAGGACGCGGCCTTGGCGATGATCGCGGGGGCGCCAGGGTTTGAGCCATTTGCCGATGGGGACGAAAGAGTAGGAGAAGTCGGCGGTGTTGGCGACGGCGCGGGCGAGCGGTGCGGACGGGTAGGGTGTCTGTGCGGGGTAGAAGCCATCTTGCCCTTCGGGAACGAAGCCGACGAAAGGAGGCGTGTGGACGGCTACGGCTTCGAAGCGGCGAAAGAAGCCACGGTCGGTGATGACGCGGCGGAAAGAGCCGCACGCGGCGGAGGCGCGGGCGAGATCGGTTAGGGTAGGCAAGCGGAGGAAGATCTCCTCGAGGATCTCGTTGGCGAGGGACAGAAGCCGCGGCGCCCGTAGATCGGCGATCCGCGATGGCGGCGACGCCATGGCCGCAGCCGATCGGCCGCCGGCGCCTGACTGGAGGGGGTAAGGAATCGGTGGATTTAGGGCTCGGGAACTCGGGGGACTATGCTGTTCTCCATGCGCGAGCGCAGGAGCAGACAAAAGGAGTCACCGGCACTACAATTGCGTGGCTTTGTCAGTAAAAATGCAAGGTGGGGGCGTGCTGCTGCGCCAACCAGACGGTCTGCATGCGCCGTCAACATGAGACTAAAACCTAACCCACTTATTAGATAAAGTGGACTGAAAGGCCCGGCCCACATCTTCCTACCGGCAACCCACGTCCTACATCGATCGCAATGGCATCGGCATCCGTACCGACCCACAACGGCATAACGTAAGCGTGAGGACGAAGCCATGAAAAAATTTAGGTCGGGCTGAGTAAAAGTCTACGCCGACTTAATTAATTGTCCTATAATCTTCACAATAGACAAATTTATAATAGCTTAAATCAATTTTATATTGAAAATGTCAACTAACAACGAAATTCACAAAATACAACATGTAATAATTTAACGTAAGAATTAAGGCAGGGCTTAGGGGGGGGGCTTTGCTTGTATGAGGTCATTAGGCCGGGCTGGAGACTGGCTTGCCCGGCCAGTAACTACGTCGCTGAGCACGGGCGTCGGCCTCATGGCTCCCTCGGCGTCGGCGTTGGCGTCACCGCCGCCACCACCACCTCCACTATTGGCACTGTCGCCGCCACCACTTCCACTGCCGCTGCCACGACCCCCACCTTCCGGCGCCAACATATATATATATATTCTCCAGACCCACCGGCAAGCTCCGCCTTTGTTGTTGCTCCATCTCAGCTAGCGATATCTAGGGATGAAAACGGATCGGATCGGTGTGGATAATAGCTTCCCCATATCCTAATCCTATTTTTTAAAATTGGATTAGGAGCGGATCGGATATTATACGGTTTCGATACAAAAGCGGATTTTTTTAGATGTCGGAAATGGTACGGATTCGGACCGGTTTCGGAGTGGAAGCGGACTTTTCTAAGTCGGATAATATATGCTCACATGCTGGTTTTTTAAGATGAGAAACAATTCATTAGATGTCATTTATGCTTACAAAATAATAAAAATAAATCGATAACTATAGTTACGCACTACAATATAATAATGCTAGTGTCAGGGGTTTGACTGACTTGTACTCTTGCGGTTAGGCTCCTTAAAATATGCAGTTATCCTATTATAAGCATCGGATAATCCATGTTCAATTATCGTATAATCCATATCCATCGGATTTTGTCAATCTCATATCCTACACCGCATCCACATGTAGTCAGATTCGGATTATCCATATCCGCACGGATTTGAAAAACACTTCTCCATATCCTTAAAATTCGGATTCAGAACAGATCAGAGTGGAGGATTATCCATACCACTTTCACTCCTAGCGATATCCTTGGTGACCCGGATCTCATCCAAAGCTACTACTGCCGGCCTTGCAGATCTGGGTTCACAACAAGGTGAATTGAGTGATAAGAAAAAACAGAAGGTTTGGATTTTGTGTTTAGTAATAGTAATTATTTGATTAGTTTTTTGTCTTGTTATTCCTTTGATCTTGTCGTTCCTGACATGCATGAGTAAGTACTACAACGATCATGCATTATGGTGTCCATAACGGTTAACTATTGGCTCGTTAGATGTGACATATTATGAAAAAAGTAAGAGAGAGTAGGCACTAGTGATGAGCAAATAACCTATCTATATTCACGGTATCCAAGACTAAGTGAGAAGAGCATGTGTATCCAGTAATATATATTAATCTTTTTTATTGTCTCTCATTTCCATATTAACTGACTTAGAGTTAGTATTATCTATTACCATTATGGACGTCTTTACGTGCGAGAATTTTCTCCGACACAGTTGTTTGGTTGGTTAAAAAGACTAGTATTATTCTGCATACTATGTCTCTAAAAAAAATGCATATCCTGGGTAATCATTCAGTACTCGCGCCATATTAGTCAGGCAGCCCACCCCGCCGTTCGGGCCGAAGCTCACGGGCTGGCCCACCAACCAACGAGGTTGAGCGCCAACTCCTGAGCTCCCCAACCCCGAGGAAAAAAATTTGGTGCAGCCCGGCTGCATCCTTCGTTGGTGCTGACGTGCCACGTGGACTAGGATGGATCGGACGTCCGGCTGGTTTGTAACTCTGACCGGCACGAACTAGAAGCCCACCAGAGCACGACTCCGCCCCGGCAGCCGCCGCCACCGAGACTGCCGCCACCTGCTCGACAAAACCAGCAGCCGCCACCGAGACTGCCGCCACCTGCTCGACAAAACCAGCAGCGCCTGTGCGGGCGCATACGCATCACGCTGTCCGTTGATTGCCGAGCTTGCATCATTTTGAATGGAGTCGTCCGGTCCATCAGATTTCCTTTACCTTTCTTATTCTATTATTCATGCATGATGTTCCATTAAGGTAGTGTCACATGGTTTCACTACTAGATTCCCTGATATGGGTACTGTTTGTTAAAGAATGATACTGTGTTTTCACTTCATTTCTAGTTTTTTATTAGTATTGACTTCTTTCCGCACGGTTATAGAAAACGGAGACCGCACGGTCTTCACACGAGCCCGAGCGCCGCAGCGGTTGTCTTCCACCTCAGTCTCCCACCCTTTCTCCCACGCCCGCAGAGCTCGGCAACCTCCTTCATGTGCACTCTCTCCTCGACGGCGACCTCCTCCGGTGAGCCCTTGACCCACCGCTTCCCCGTGCCCGCTCCCCACTGCCTCCTCGCGCCGTCCATGGTGGATTCGACAGATCCAACTCCGGCCGTGGCAGATCCGACGGATCTAGCTCCGACCATGGCAGATCTGACAGATCTAGCTCCGACCATGACGGATCCGACGGATCAAGCTCCGACCATGGCGGATCTGGTGGATCCAGCCATGACGGATCCGGCGAGGTAGGTCTTCTTATCCTCCTCCTCCTCCTCCGCGTTAGGGTTCCGGCGAGCTTTCCCTTCTTTCTTCCCAAATTCCGGCGGGCTTAGAAGGAAGGGAGGTTCAGAGAGGAAGGCCGGCTAGGTGGTGGGATGTCGACGAGCGATTTAGGGGCCCTGGCGGCGGCGGATGGCGGTCGGGCCACGTTAGGGCGGGGGCGCCATTGCCAAGGTGGCGGCGGTGGGGGTGGGGGAAGAGGAAGAAGGTGGTGCCACAGGCGGGCTAGGGTTTCGTCAGAGCTCCATGGCCGCGGCCACGACCGTGGAGCTCCGATGAAACCCTAGCTTGCCACGGCGGGGTGGTGGGTGACGGTGGGGGCAAGGAAGCCGAAGTTGAGGACGATGATGTTTCGTTTTTTTTTCCCGACCAATCAATTACTGTGCAGGTGGACGTGTGTGCGCACAGCTTAACGTACGGCCGTGCGTGAGTTAGTCGTGTCCTTTTTTATTTTGGTTTTGGTAAGCATTATGCACATATACAGTATAATGCTTCAAAATCCTTTTGAACTTTATTAATTAATTATGCGATCATGTAATTGGTTTCTTACGACCATAGATATTGATTCAGCTTTGTATTTTTTTTTCGGATCATACACGTATGTTTTCACTTATTGCATGATTATAATTTATAGTTTTATAAAGCAATTTTGTTTATTTTGCATTTGCGAAGGATGCTCATGCTGTAGAAGGCCCGATTCCTCAACTAAAAGGTATTATGTTATATTTTTCTTATTCTAGACATTCACATTGTTTTGTGGAGTGCGATTGTGAATTTAAGCTGTAGAGTATACAAATGTGTTGTTTTAAATGGATTCTGACTCAATGTCTTCAGATTCCGTTGGAGATGGTTGATAAGATGCCACAGCCCAAAAAGGCTTGTATTTGAGAGCACTCAACAACGGTTGGTACATGTTTTTTAGTTGCCTTTTTGCTTTTCTCTCTAGGATGGTGTTAATGTGATCATTGCCCCTTTAGGAATGAGATCTCTCTATGAACAAGACGAGACGTTACCCTCCTCACTAGGTAGAACTTCTGAATTGGCTCCACAAAATAGAGGTGCAAATGGGAATATTTATACTATAATGTTAATCAGTTGTAGTATAAAATTAGGTTTTTTTTCTAATTGATTACATAAAATTAGAAATTTTCCACGACACTTGTATTTTTACTGCAAAAACTTTCTATATAAACATATAATATTAGATTTCTACTGCATAGATATATTCACAAGGATTTCAAAACATCTTTATTTTTTATTTTATGATTATTCTACGGATTACTATGAATTTTAGAAGTTTCATTAACCTGGAGGGCAAAAAGACCATTTTTCTACCCTAATCCCACGCTTAACGTCCAAAACATAACAAAATACCGACGGAATGGTATGTGGCCATATGGGTAACGAAAAGTTGACGTGAGGGTATACAAGTGAGAAAAAACTTCTCAGGGGTATGTAGGAGACCGCCATTTTTTTTCAAGGGTATACATGTAAAAGGCCCTCTAATTTTGGGTTGCTTAGCCCATGTGTCAACTTCTCAAAAAGTAACGTTGGATCTAGATTCAGACCGCAGCGTCGACGGACCATGCGCTTGTATGGTTCAGTCCAGCCCTGATCAGGGAAGCTGCAGGTAATGAAACAAATAACACAAACCAGTTCGCACTTGCACGGTGTAAGATGACACATATTACAATAGAACACTCTTGAGCCACGAAGATGTTTACTAACTCCTCTGTACAAATCACAGTTACAGCCAAATGAAAATCTGTGCATGATACACGCCCACAAACGCCTGGAGAAGTGTCAAATCAGCCAATTAGCCCAGCTGAAATGCAGTGCAACAGCCTTCCTTGTAGAAACGTACCCAGGCCTGCGTTAAGATGTAGTGAGAAAACAGCAATATCTTTTAGGGCAAAAAATAGTGGTATGATCTCTACGTTCTGAAATAGTATAGTACTATAATGTAATGTTCAGTTGTCCTAAGCCAAACCATCCTGAGTTTGACCAAATTTAAAGAAAATAAAATAATAGTTATGATACCAAATAAGCTTAGATACGTTATTATGAAATGATTGCCTCTTTTAATTTGGTAGAAGTTAATATTCTTTACAAAATTGGTCAAATATAAGATGGTTTGACTTAGGACAACAGAAAATGTCGTATACTCCCTCCGTCCCAAAAAGGAGGTCGCTATGGAATGCGTGCCGGTCAAACTTTCTCAACTTTGACTAAGTTTATAGAAAATACGTGTAACATTTATATCTCCAAATAAATTTGTTAAAAAACTAGACTTAAAATCTTTCCGATGATATTAATTACTTAGCATAATTATTTATATATTTTAATATATAATTGCCGGTATTTTGAAAACGTTGACTTCTTGGAAAACGAGAATGACATCTATTTAGGGACTGAGGGAGTATTTCAGAACTGAGAGAGTGATGCATTGCAAATACTTGCATTCAGAGCCTTACTAAATGGCACTATTCTGTAATCTGAGCCTAAAGTTGGATTTGAATGTTTATAGCTACCTGAAGACTAGCTGTGCATCACTAAACAAACGCCTGTCCAGAAAGTTCTCTTAACATGAATCCATGCAGTATACCAGTTAAATGGCAGACATTTTGCTAGGCATAAGCATTAGCATAACTTCAGATGCATAATATGTAAGTTTATTAGTTATAACTGTCTGCATATCAATTTATAACTTGTTAAAGGATAGTGCCAACCTCTTAAGATCAACCAATTCAATATATAGTTCAAGTAGGGAAAGAACTATTCAGTGATATGTTTGACTATTCATATACAATCATCAAAATGGTGGCTAAACATAATAGTGAATTAAGTGATGATGTGGCCGGCCGAGGGACCCAAAGCAGTATATATACAAAAATAAGGATTATGGCAGATTGGTGGCTAAACATAATAGTACAGATTTTGCCCGTAGCCCCCAACGATCCAAGATGCTGCCAGGAATGTAAACAATCAGAGTGAACCACAACACACATGAAGACAGTGTTTCAAAATTAAAAAAAAGCAAGAGAGCCCAAGTTACGATTATTATATCAACAATGGGACTCTATGTTCAGTATAGACAGGTGGAACAATCTACAGTAACTACTGCATGGACAAAACAGACTACCACTAATCCACTTATACAGGTCCGTATTGCAAGCCTGTGCAGGTAATTTGTAATGCTAGTCTTTTCCTATTACTAATGTATTCAACTAGTGTACTAATCAGCAGATAGATGATGAATACATTAGCAATAGAAAAAGTTTTTTTATACATCCCCACGGTCCAACATCTCATGAGGCCCATCCAGCTATGCCCATCCATGCTCCCGCTCCCCTACCTCGAGTTAATCTCCAGGCGCCGCGCGATCAGCCGAACAGGCACATCTCTCACCCGCTTTCCATCTTCCCAATCAGATCATTCACGATTTTCCCGATGGGAGAAATTTTCTCCGAGGAATTAACTCCCTTCTCAATTCTCTTCGTCCAGCAACAGATCATTCATGATATTCCAAGAATGAATTCATTGATGGCAGTGAATAGGTACGGTAGTTCTCAGTTCTCACATATATTTATATAATTACTTCATTTCAATTTCCCATCTTCTCAATCCTTACCCCCTGCACTGGCATGATCACAGCCTCAGTTGGAGTTTGGGTTGGAGATTGGACTATTGGACGCACGACCACATGTGGGTGCTGCATCGATTGGTCATCGGCAAAGCAGCTTGCATAGTTGCCGTCCCATCTTGGTTGGAATTGTTTCAACCCTTTTTACCTTTACCTCTATGCTGTGCAGTTTCTAATACATGTCTGTTCCTGTTCTTGCTTATATTTGTGCATCTTGGCATCTTGCTGGTGTTTTATTTTTGTACAATGTCTTTTAGAAATAGAAAATACGAATCAGGTTTTAATTTTGAGCAATGTCTTCTTTTTCTTTAAATTGTAATGGGGTCTTTTTTTTTTTTTTAATTTTCCACCAGGCCTCCAAATTCTCAGGTACAGCATTGACTATAAAGAAGCCCATCATTATTCATTGTAATGTAGAATGAAAGACTAGAGATGTAAAGCAAGAAAGACAGCAACACATCATTATCCATTGCATAAATACTCTCGAACATATTTATGAAGACACTGCACTTTCTACTCTAAACAAAGTTATAAATGAAATTTTTTTAAAATACAGAAATACTGACTACAGAGATCAATCTGAACGGATGCGAGCATGCTCATCAAAGCCACCCGTTAAATCTTCTAAAAGACAGACCTAGTTACAAGCAAAGTATTGACTATTGAAGACCTCTATGTGGTTTGCCATGTAGAATGCACAAATATCCTAGTAGTAAATACAAACACCTTGGTCATTGGGGATTAATATGTTTTTTGTTTCTTCTGCAATTTGTATGAGTCTCTGAAAATGGTATGCATGTTCACGAGATAAGAAAATAAATCCCTTTTGCTCTTCTGAGTTTCATAAGCTCTCAGATCACATGGTGTGAATACATATCAGAATGTCACCTAAACACCAAACAGTACATAACTGCAATGAAGACTGTTTGCAAGCTGACTAAAATGGAAAGACATATGCATCAGACTTATATCTTCATTATAGTGAAATGCCTTAATGTGCGCAAAATACAAGTAAGAAAGACTATGAGCACAACCTTACCATTTCATACACTTGGTGGAGACAAAGATGGTGGGTGACCGGCATACAGTTCAGCATGTAAGATGGAATGGTTAGTTTGACAAAACAACTCAAGGTGCAATGTCTTGACGTCCAGCGAAAAACAGGTTAAGTTTGGATCCTTTGGGGGATGCAAAAGAGACACACCTTCTGGAATCCCTTGAAGGAGCAAAAATCCCCCAGCTACACCCACAATGTCATAGCGATGTTTCTCAGTCAATGGGAGCACCTCCTTAGGCTGCCATTGGTTTGCGATCTCACCATCATTTTCCAAGATGGCATATGAGAGATAAACCGTGCCATGTGGAATAAGACTGCAGAGCGAAAGCATCCCAATCTTTCCTTTCCCTGCCTCCACAACGGCAATCTCTCCAGTGTAGTCCTGTGGGAGCTCAACAGTAGAGAACTTCATCCCAGTTGTGTTGAGCAAAAGCAATTTGTTCCTTCGATGCAACAACCAATAGAAGCATCTGTGGGCATAGTAGCGTTGGGACAACTCTGATCCTGAAGCAGGATTGCCAGTCCCAATTGAAGCTGGGTTTCCGGTCCCTGTAATCATAGCACTCCAGTCATCAAATGTAACAGTATGCCATCGCCCTTCTCCAGATGAGAAGACGAAGAGGACCAGCTTGATTGCGCATTGCGCCAAGCAGATCACCCTGAATGACGTGTCCTTGTCATCCTCAGCAGCAGGGGCAAGGAAGGTCTCGAAATCAACGATGTCTGGCTGATGGACAGCTGCGGTTAGGTCGGCTGGGATGGCCGGTAGCAGGAGGTAGCGCCGGTGCACAGGGTCGCAGACGGCAAGATCCGTGATCCAGAGAAGATCGCCGTGACGGTATCCCTTACCCGTGGGGACCCCGGAGAGGAGGAAGCGGCCGTCGCGGCTGTCGCGGCGGCGCCAGCGGTGCGGAATGGGGAGAAAGGAGAACGAGAAATCTGCGGCGTCGGCTTGCGCCAAGGCTCGGGCGGCGATGGCGGAGGTGTGGGGCAGCTGCGCGGGGATAAAGCCGCTGGCGAGGATGCCGAGGAGTGGCGGCGGGTGGAGGGCGTGGTAGCGGCGGAGGAAACCATGGTCTGTGATGACGCGACGGAAGCTGGCGCAAGCGGAGGAGGCGCGGGCGAGGTCCAGGGGGGAGTCGAGGTGGAGGAAGATCTCCCCGAGGGCATCGTCGGCGAGGTCCACAGGGGATTGGACTTGGGGGCGGCGCCAAGTTGGCTGCGTCGGTGGAGCCATGGCGAATTGGGGTTTTTGGTTGGGGACTTTCCCGGCGAGTTTAATGGCTGGGTTGGTTCTAGGATCCAACGAATTTGTACCTTCTGCCTACTCCGGTGCGGTTATAAACAAAGATAAAGTTTGCGGTTATAAACAAAGATAAAGTTTAGAGCATGTCCAAAAGACTCTCTATTTTATTTTCTAAATACTAGGAATAGAGATTTTATTAAAAAAACACACTTCAACAACTTTTTTAAATGGTTATGCAAATATAACTATCTTCTATTTCGGATTTTTCGCGGATTTTTTGCTAGCCAAATATAGAAGACGAGAATGACTCTCTAGACTGTGTATGAGATATAGAAAAACTGTTGGAGAGTATAAAGATATAAAAAATGATTTTTACTCAAATGACTCTCTAAACTGAAGAGCATTTTCGATATATATTTGGTTCACTCTGCTCACAAGTTTAGCTTTATTTTTTCTCACCTCGTTTTCTCTTGCTGCGACAGTTTAACTAGCAAGTTTGGATTTAAACCAAACATGCCCTTAATTTAGAGCAAAGTGTATCAATGGTCATAAACTTACGCTGCTGCATCATCCTAGTTTCTAAACTAGCAAATCAGTTGTTTATGTTCTCAAACTTGTCCATCAAGATCTATAAACTTGTTCGTCTGTGTGATCTTTGTCTTTAAATTTACAAAAGAACCGTTTAGTTTCTCAATCTTGTTCAGTTGTGTCGTCCCGGTTTTTAAACTTGGTTTTGAGTCTCGCTGGGGTCCAAACAGAGCGATCTAAAAATTTAATATCAAAAAATAATTCATAATTTTTTTGTATGAACCCGAATCAAGACAAACTTTATATGAAAATTATAGCTCTCGATGCGATGTACAACTCTATAGTTGAAATTTTTTTAAATTAAAACTACTTATGGTCCCAAAATATTGTTGCATGTTTATAGATTTTGAAATTTAAAATTATCAAATAATCTTGGATATTGATATGATCTATATGAAGGTTATACTTCTCAATATTGTCTATAACTTTGTAGTTGATTTTTTAATTGAAGTCATCTATTATCCCAAAATTTATTTTTAAAAGTTTACGGATTTAAAAATTTTAAATTTTAAATTATCAAATAATCTTGGATATTAA